>CM029022.1:158366259-159566259 GCA_016801055.1 Panax notoginseng | reverse complement strand
ACCATCAAGCAATATGATCAGGTCCATTTCTACCAAAACAGTTCCCATAAATAACACTACAAAAAGAAAGCACAAATGCATAAAAAAACTATATAATAAAATGAGTTTAAGCAACAAATTAAGTTAGTAAATATCTAAATAAGTGGTTATTAAATCACTTATCACTCGCTAAGGAATACCTAATAGAGTTTTATTTGCTTGTCAATAGGATATCCTGTAGTGATAGTAGTACAAGCAATCCTTAGACTTGAAATCATCATAGTATCTTGTATATAATGATTTACACTTTGACTTATTCCTTAAGAACCTTAGGGTATATCAAAGGGTATACTTGGGGGTAATAAGTTATATATGGAGATAATGAATTATCAATAAAGAATCTACCACTTCTAGTAAAAGAAGAGATATGTCCTATGTGATTCGATAAATGACAACCCAAGAATCATTGGCCAAGATGGAATGAAATTAGAAAGTAGTTTATAATTTGCATTCATTAGGAGTTGTGCATTTAGGAATCGAAATACATATAATTAAATAAAATAAGATTTGTCAGTAATTCCATGTCTTATATTTAATTGGAACATTGTATGGTGGAAGGATTGAGTTGTACGGTAACTATTTACTCAAAGGTTCTTTTATGATTAATGTTGAAATCTATATTATCTGAAAAGTCGTTAATCGCTAGGGATGCTTATCCCTATTATAAAATAAATATTATTTATTTAAATAAACTAATAGTTTAATTTATTTATTTAAATAAGAATAGAATTGTTCTAATTGATTTATTCACAACCGGTTTAATATGGAGAACTTTAAGGGTCACATCATAAAAGGAAGAATAATTATTTAAGAAATTAATGACATAATTGTAATAATATGTTAAGTATATTTAATTTAATATATGATGATAGAATAAATTAAATAGCTTAATATTTATTATTTAATATTTTGAAAATATTAAATATAAATTAATAAGAGGAGTCTTATTAATATTATTACAATTATTATTATTATTTTAATTCCTAAAGGAGTTTAGGAATTAATTTAGTATTAGTACTCTCAATTTTTTCCTAATAGGATTATGAGGCAAATTAATTAAATGAAGGAGTTTGATTAATTAAATTTAACCCTAATAAGGGTTAACTAATATCTTTATAAGAGGAGTCTTATATTAGATATCAGCGTAAGTGTGAGATACGTAATTCTAATTGTTGGAGAGTACGCCTTTTTCTATACTGATAAAAACTAGGGTTTGAGCTAATACACCCCTTCTTCTTTCTTGGTGGATCACCTCTAGAGGCCAAACACTTGGGTGGCTGACATTGATCAAAGGAAAGAACCAACCCCACGTATTCAATGAGAGCACATGATTAGGAATTGAGCTCGTACTTGAGAAAGCTCAGATCTTCAAGGGTATGATTCTGATTCTCCTACTCTTTTATTGACTGATAATCTAAGCATAAGAACGATCTTGATTTATGGTTTGTAAGAAAATTTTAAAATTCGTTTTACTTCGCTTCCTCTATATTTATGTGATTTGATTGCCAGCTCTCGTTTCTAGCAAACCTTACACTCCCACGTAAAACACTCATTTGGAGAGTTGGCTAGCTACTAGTAGACTTCTTGAGCAGGAGGCCTCGATGCCCAAGTTTCCCCCTTCCTTTGGCAGAAAATCTTCTCTTGAATCCTTCAAATGTTTCTACTCCTTGTCTTTCTGAAAGTAGTATGCACACAAGACAATCATATTTAATATGATAAGGCACATACTTTGCAACATTCTTATTCGTTTATTAATAAAAGTATTCATTTATTAAAGGCTTTAATTTATCTATATGGTGTTGTTATATAATATGTGATAAACACATATTAATGAGAAATACTTTTAGAATCATGATGATGATAATGCTAATGAGATCTAAATTATATAATAGCTCACAAACTAAAATAGTTCCCAATCATTGGATTACTAAAAAGGGGATTAGTGAATCCGGGTAGATTGATACATATGTTGATTGCTCATTGGATGAGGATGATTGATCTCATGATCATTTGTGTGGAGACACTAAAGCAAGTGTGTATGTGTTTATTGGAAAATAAGTTCACTGAATGTGACTCGCTAAGGAATACATAATGGAGTTTTACTTGTCTGTCAATAGGAATTCCTATAGTGATAGTAGTACAAGTGATCCTTAGACTTGAGATCATCACAGTATCTAGTGTATGATGAGTTATACTTTTACATGTCCCTTAAGACCCATAAGGTATATTAAAGGGTATGCTTGGGTGTAACAAGTTGTACATGGAGATAATATATAATCAACAAACAATTTACCGCTTCTAGTAAAAGAAGGGAATGTTGTGACGCCCCCAAAATAGGTCCACATGACCCATTCTGAGTCACCAGATATCACACTATAGAAATTAAATACAAACTTTATTTATACAACTGTTAAACTGTCATGTAGAGTACGGCAACACATAAGCTGTGAGTTTTAATACAAATATATGTAACTCTCATGGTGCCTCGACCACAACACCTTACAATGATACTTTACATAAAAGTACAATCAATAACTGTTTTAGAAATTAAAATATTTGGAAAATGCTCAAGGAAACCTTCGTACATGGGAGACCATGCATCTAAGTTATGATAGATTGCATATGACTCGAGAATTATCCTTGGTTGACCCAATAGACCCCAAAGAAAAATGAGAAGATTACTATCATGTTATTTCTGATTGTGAGTCTTCTCTTGACATATAATTATCTCCATTGTCTCCAATTGAGAATTATATATGAACCAAACCCCAAGATTACATAGGTAGTGCTCATAGATATAACAGCAAGTGCGTGTGCACAACCCTGTCCTATGATAATACGAAGTCGTAGTTCATTAGACATCTTGTATGATAGTGGCAAAACACCCTTCCAAAGTTGGGTTCACCTCACCCTATTCGGTTCACCAGAATCAACGGTTAAATGACGTATAAAAATATGACACACTTATCTAAAATTCTCAATACAATTATTTCCATACTGTTTTAAGGGAAACCTCAACAACTATAGACGATCGTTTTATTCCCCTGTTACCCCCGCTCGACCCAGCTACACTCTTATTACCTGAAAGGAATTGTGAAATAAAAGGGTGAGCACAACTAGTCCAGTAAAGAATATCACGACTAAAGACAATTAAATTATTAATAGCCTTCATCAGTAATGAATCGGAGATTTAGAACATATGGTAGATGATAAAACTTTTCAACCATAGTGGCAGCGGAACGAGCAATCCATTAGAAGAGTCAAATAGACCATAAAGACTATTATCTTCTCCATGTTAAAAGTCCACCAACAATATTTTATCCTTGTAACATCAATCAACAGTTCCTGTCCACAATCATGTGAATAACTCATAATCATAATTGTGATTCTAAATTCCTCTTTGCACCTAGGACAAATATAATTTTCATCACCTATCTTTACCTGAAACATCAAAGATCATGGTTATACCAAATCACAGTTCCTGTTCATAATCATACTAATAAATTCATCTTTGCACTACGGACCAAAGATATTCATTAACAGTTCATCTTTATACTACAGGCCAAAGGCATACAACTGTATTTTAGAAGAGTCAAGTAGAGCATGATATCTACTATCTTCTATGAATTAAAAGTTTATTATCAATATTTTATCGCTGAGACTCAGCTCAATACATCATCGAATTATCTATGCACTGCGGCCAAGGATATTCGTTAGTATCACATCCATGAATTATCCATGCACTACGGGCCAAGGATATTCATTAGTATCACGACCACAAATTATCCATGCACTACGGGACAAAGATATTCGTGTTTTCACCAATGGTCATGATCATGCTAAACAACAATTCATCTTTGCACCCTTGGGTGAAGAGAACGCATGGTTATGATCATACCAACATATGTCCATCAATGCACTATGGGCCAATGAGGACTTTTACTACATCATTTGTAACATTACGGTTATGATTATACCGAATAATCCCTGGTCATAATCATACCAATCAATAGTCCATCTATGCATGTAAGCCACAGATGACTTTCATTACAACATAAGCATAAGGATGATGACAATGATATAAGCATTAATCAAGCGAAATCAAGGATAAATATTAAAGACTTTAAATTTATTCAGAGTTTAAAAAAATATCCAAATTGTCAACATGATACTACTTTGTGGATTAAAATTCAAGAATAATATTCATATTTCAAAAATAATTTGGACAGAAAAGAAATATATTTTTCTGGTGAATAGTACCCCGTGAATAGTACCCTATAAATAATACTTTGGGAATAGTACCTCGTGAATAGTACCCTGGCATGAAAAGTGTCCCAAATACCCGAGTGAATAATATTCAAGTAAATAGTAACTGAGTGAATAGTAATCCATGAATAGTAACTCATGAACAGTACTCCGGCACAAAAAGTGCCCAAAATACCCAAGCGAATAATATTCAAGTAAATAGTAACCCGTAAATAGTATCCCGTGTAAAAATATTGATATTTAATAAGAAAGTTCTGATCAATATTTTAATGAAACGATACTAGATGAAGCGCAAAACTCAAGGATATTCCACTAATTTCAGGAATTATAGAAGTAATACTTACCATAGTAAGTTTAGATTTAAGAATATGAAAAGAAATAATATACGAAACTGCAAATAGATTTTCACCTGTCATGCGGTAGTCCGCGTAGACAGATTATTTCCACAATTTAATAACAATTGAATACGAAGGGTTATTCACCAGGCATGTGGTAGTCCACGTAGACAGGTTATTCCAACAGAATAATAAAGAATGGAATAACATAAGAATTTCACCTTGCATGCGGTAGTCCGCGTAGACAGGTTATTCCCATAGAATAATAAAGAATGGAATAACAACCCTTACGAGTATTGAAAGAAAATAATTCTCTTCATGAATACGAAAGAAATAATACCCCTTACGAATATTGGACGAAGATAATATTCCTTACGAATACGAAAAATAATATCGTAAGTGAATATGAAATAAATAACACCACTTACCTTAGTAGAAGATTGAATACTGAAGTAGGGTAGTAGCAGAATACTCTTATTCTTTCTCTCTATAGTTTCTCTCTCTAGCGTTTCAGTGAATTCGTAAGAAATAATGAAGGAATGAGCTTCTATTTATATGAAAAAGGACTGAATAATAACTAATTCATGAACGGTCCAGATTAATTTACTTTTAAACGGAAGGTCCATATTGATTTACTATTAAAACTTAAAGCAACGGTCCATACTGATTTACTATTAAAACTTTAAACCAGCAATCCATATTGATTTACTATTATAACTTTCCACCAGCGGTCCATATTGATTTACTATTATATCTTCAACCAACGATCCATATTGATTTACTATTATAACTTCAACCAATGGTCTGAAAAATTAACACATCTCCTCATGGAATAATAAGCCAAACTTATAACAAATACCTCATAACAAACCCCTTTATTTAAAAAATTGAATAAATATTTACCACAAATCACTTATCTTTAATAAACATATTTTTAATCAATTAACAATTATTCATCATTAATATTATAGCTCACAACATTTAACAACCAGATCATTCCCAGGAAAGAGGGGGCTTTCCGATAAGGATTTTTCCCTATTGACGCGCAATTATGTGACCAAACCTCTCCTCGACAGAACTTTCTAGACATCGTCAATATTGTAAATAATAATATGAATAACTTTATCGTTTCAATTATTGATTAAATAATATAAAATATTATGCAGATGATACTGTGACAATAATTGAATCAAATATCGTGAGATACTATGCAGCAATTACTATAGCAGTAATTGAGTATAACTGAGTGACTTCTCACGTAAACATCAATAATTAATACCGTGTGCTACTATGCAACCACGATTATTATTGTACTTTTACCATCGGGTATTTCAACAGTTTAACGGTAAAAACTTTCCCCGTTATTTTTTTTATAAGAAGTTATGTCTGTCATTTTCTAACTTCGACAGTTATTCTGTCGTGGAGTCCACCAATGATGGTTTCGTCGTATAAATATTCTCCGATAAAAATAATATTCTACGACCAAACGAATATTTCCCGACACAACGAATATTTTATAATAACTTGCTTGCTTTGCAAAATTTTCAAATATCATCCTTAACTTTAAACTTTTATCAATTTAACTATACCAAAGTAAAAAATTGAATACTTTTATTTCATAAAATTTAGGGTCTTACAATCTCCCCTCCTTATGAAATTTCATCCCCGAAATTTACGTACCTGGTATTTCGAAGAATTGAGAATATCTTTCTTTCATTTCAGATTCCATCTTCCCTGTCATCCTGATTTCTCCATTGCTCATCTCCTGTATTTCAGATATCATTCTAGAATACAACTTCAAAGCAAAGGTTAATTGACATATCACGATTTGTAAATTTATCATGTAAGAAATTTCAGCTTAGGTAAGTCACATACTAACGAAGTATATTACTCGTCTCTCCCCTCCTAGTTCTAAACTCAGATCTCCGCTAACGATCATATCTCTAAGCTCTGTTACCAATTGTGATGTCCCCAAAATAGGTCCACACGACCCATTCTGAGTCACCAGATATCACACAACAGAAATTAAATACAAACTTTATTTATACAACTGCTGAACTGTCGTGCAGAGTACGACAACACATAAGATATGAGTTTTAATACAAATATATGTAACTCTCATGGTGCCTCAATCACGACACCTTACAATGGTCCTTTACATAAAAGTACAATTAATAACTGTTTTAGAAATTAAAATCTTTGAAAAATGCTCAAGAAAACCTTCGTACATGGGAGGCCATGCATCTAAGTTATGATAGATATCATATGACTCGAGAATTATCCTTGGTTGGCCAAATAGACTCCAAAGAAAAATGAGAAGATTACTATCATGTTCTTTCCAATGGTGAGTCTTCTCTTGACATATAATTATCTCTATTGTCTCCAATTGAGAATTATATATCAACCAAACCCCAAGATTATACAGGTAGTGCTCATATATATAATCAGCAAGTGCATGTGCACAACACTGTCTTATGATAACACGAAGTCGTAGGTCATTAGACATCTTATATGATAGTGGCAAAACACACTTCCAAAGTTGGGTTCACCTCACCCTATTTGGTTCACCAAAATCAACGGTTAAATTACGTATATAAATATGACACACTTATCTAAAATTCTCAATAAAATTATTTTTATACTGTTTTAGGGGAAATCTCAATAGCTATAGACCATCGTTTTATTCCCCTGTTACCCCCGCTTGACCCAACTACACCCTTATTACCTGAAAGGAATTGTGTGACACCCCCAAATCCCGGTACTTCATTACCTCAAGATTTGGTGTTCACGTAATCAAAACATTCATTTCTAACTACCCAATCATAATAGAATTGAATAATAAAAGAAAACCTGCCCATACAGGATTAAACTTAAATAAAAAAAATCTCCCAGGTTATCTAACATTTACAAACATTCAATCATGCGAAAATTAAATTAATATAAACTTCTTTACAATCTTTAAACAAAGTCTAAAAATAAAATGTCTAACTATTACAGGTCTTCAGCATTGCTTAATCTTTCCTTTCCCTTTACTGGTGCTAGGTATATCACCAGTTTCAACCTTAGCTGTAAGAATGTTTACAGGCAAGAGTAAGCAAACAAGGCCCACTTGAAATAATAATAAATAAATCAGTTAACTTTACATCATGTACCAACATTAGGTTTAATAGAACTGAACAATAAGTTCTATTACTTTCTAAAAACTTTAATCAATTACTGAGGGTCTAATGACCACGAATCATGTCCACAGTTATAAGTAATTTTTCAACTTAAACTTTAACAGTCATAAGACTATAAGAACATCACGTACTTAGGGGGATCAACCCTTCGTACAATGTATTGTGCACAATCATTTCAACGCTAAGCCTAACCTCTTATAAAAGAGTTGTTCTTCTCAGTATTTAGAATACAAGTCCGTACCAAAGTGAGTTTGGTTTGGATACATCATGGGGTAATTTAGAATTCAACGGTAATCAGCTAAGGGTTAGTTGATTACAAATAACATAACTGTATACTATGGAATAATCATAGTTGAATGGATATTTATAAACTAACATCATACTTTAGGAATAATTTAGTAGCATAATCATGGAATAATCATAACATGCATCCTCGTAAACCAATAGATACACGAGCTTAATCAAAAATAAACAATCTAACTCTACGAAAGTGTAAAGTTAGCCATTTGTACAATTGAAATGGAATTAAAGCAATAATGTGTTTAATGAATTCAATCTTGTACAATGAAGTTCTAGTATTAGATAAAACTTGCTCAATATCAAAAGATAAGATTTATAAAACTTGCATACAACGAAACAAGTTAAAGACAATAATAACTTGTTCAATATCAAAAGATAAGGTTTAGAAAACTTGCTCAGTTATAAAAATAGAGTTAAGGAAACTTGCACAATGAAGTTTTAAGTTAGAGAACTTGCATAAGTATAACATAACAGTGAAAAGTAACCTTGCTGAATAATAAAGTAGAAAAGGTTAGGGAACTTGCCTCGTGTGTAGGTTAAACAATTACTATTCACGTTCACCCCAAGTCCTACACATACCATATGCATTGACAATACACATTAGTTACACTAACATTACCTTTATGAGTTTCTTTATTACTCTTAGTATAGCTACTAACTAAGTTTAAGTTTAAACAACACATCTTTCATGAACATTACTTTTTAGCTTTATTACAACTACTTAAATGATCATGCCATTGCACCACATGTATATTAACAACTTGATACAACATCCTAATACATATCCAACATGTTATCATTAAGTTACACTAATACCCAAAGGGTTGCACTTGCATTCGTGCATCCCGACGCCCTCCGATTGGCTCCAAATACACAACAGTCCTAAAGATAGCCATTTTGACTACTGTTACATACCTCAAATTAAAACACTTAAAGAATGAAAGTTGTAGCTCTACTCGTCCTCTTTTCGAATCATCTTGAATTAGCTAAATCGGAGTTCGTATGAAAAAGTTATGGCCATTTTACTACAGGAGGTCAAAACTGCCCAACTAGGCCACTTTTCCGGCGCCGGAGCGCGGAACAGTGGCGCTGGGGCGCGAGCTACGGCACTGGGGCGTGAGCTTCAGTGCTGGGCACGAGCTACCGGCCCATTTTTGGCGCTGGGGCGCGAACCTTGGCGCCAGGGCGTGAAATTTGGCGCTGGGGCGTGAATTTTGACGCTGGGGCGCCGAAACTCACAGAACCAACCCGAAAGACAGAGCAAAGCTACTGTCTAAATTATTTTTAACAACCAATAGCATCTAACAACATGTATAACTTCATAAAAATTACACATAAAAGTTATGAAGCATTTGTGTACTAATTTTACACAACTAAATAACAATAGCAAAGAACTAATTCTCTGAAAACACTGTTATTAGATCAAAACTCCATGGTTGACAAATAAAAATATAGTGACCTAAAATTCTACTGCTATCAACCAAATTTGATTCCTTTGAAATACAAGTATGCCAACATATAAATCAATTCACATATGCAGTTCAATTTCTCAGTATTAGTTCACAATTTGCATAATCACATACCAGTTTTGTTATTTTTCAAAACATATGTTCGTATATAAATTTTCACTGAAAAACCAAGTTATCTTCCTCAATGATAATTTAGCATACAACACCTACACACCTATATATACATGCTAGTTATAACAACACAACATGTAATACCAAAACAATTTCTGGAACAAGGTTTACAGACAAATTTGGTAAAACTTATACACGGTTATGACAAGAAAACAAAGACATACAATTTCTCAAAAACTATATAACGTAAACATATATTATAAGGTTTTTACAACCTACCTTTAATTTGTTCTAGAAAACTTGTAAATCAAAACTTGTTTTGGACAATCTTGCACTTGGCTTCTTCTCAAAATCTCTGAACTTTTCATTTCTCTTTTCTTACTTCTCTCAATGATAGACTAGGTACTAACAATGAGCGTAAACCCAAAACTGATATACGTAGAATAAAACTGATATGGCAATAATAAGCCTACTTATTATATCAGTTATTAAACATATAACGTATAACTTATAAATATAAATGTATTTCATTTATATATGTGTTTTATTTATTTTATTAATAATTTAAAAATTAAAAGAAATCTAAAAGCCATAGGCTTTGTTTGACAACCATTAAAAATTAAATGATTAAAATACTTACACCTTGTTTGGCAAAAACTAAATTAAAATTACTTTAATTTATTTTAATAACTCTTTATAACATAGTTATTTGTTATACTTTATTTAATAACAATTTATTAAATAAATTACTTAATCACATAATTCAATCCACATAACACATTAATTATTTAACAAATAAATAATTAACTAATCACATTAATTATTTAGCAAATAAATAATTAACTAAATAAACTCAATCAAATTGAACAATTACTTATTCAATAATAAACATATCCAATAAATATTTATATAAATTAATAAATATTTATAACTTACATTAAAAAAATATGAAATGTTACATCATTCCCCTCATATAAGGATTCTGTCCTCAGAATCACAACTCAAACCACACATTCGTTACATGCTTCCCTACTTACAAAGATTCTGTCCTCAGAATCGAAGACACAGATTAAACAAATAACTCAGGGTATTCTTTCAACATTTTCTCTTCGAGTTCCCACGTTGCTTCTTCAGCGTTGTGGTTCCTCCAAATCACCTTCACAGAAGGTATCACTTTATTCCTGAGCACTTGTTCTTTCCTGTCGACTATCTGGATAGGAACCTCTTCATAAGACAAATCTTTCTCGAACTGCAACGGTTCGTACTCGATTACGTGCTTGTAATCGGGTTTATATGGTCGTAACACCGAAATATAAAAAATATTATGAATATTTTCCAACTCTGGAGGTAGAGCTACCTCGTAAGCCACTTCTCCTACTCTTCGCAGCACTTCAAAGGGTCCAATAAACCTCGGGCTTAGCTTTCCCTTTTTACCGAAACGAATTTTCCCCTTCTAAGGAGAAACTTTTAGGAATACATAGCTTCCTACGTCAAATGCACGATCTTGCCTGTGTTGATCAGCATACTTCTTCTGTCGGTCTTGAGCTGCTACCAATCTTATCCTGATGAGTTTGATAACCTCAGCAGTTTGTTGCACCAATTATGGTCCTAACAGTTGACGTTCACCAACTTCATCCCAATACAGTGGAGTTCTGCACTTTCTACCGTATAACGCTTCGTAAGGCGGCATGCCGATACTCGCGTGATAACTATTATTGTAGGCAAATTCCACTAACGGTAATTGTTCTTCCCAGCTTCCTTTGAAATCTATGACGCATGCTCTCAATATATCTTCTAATGTCTGGATCGTTCGTTCGCTTTGGCCATCTGTTTGCGGATGATATGCCGTACTCATTCGTAACTGTGTTCCCATATATTCTTGTAGTCTCTTCCAGAAGTTTGATGTGAACCTCGGATCTCTGTCTGACACAATTGACACTGGAACTCCATGTCTTGCAATGATCTCTTTAATATATAGTTTTGTCAGCTGATCAAGATTGAATCTAATCTTTATTGGCAAAAAGTGTGCAGATTTTATCAGTCTGTCTACTATTACCCAAATCGCATCATATCCTTTCTGAGTAGTTGGAAGACCCACCACAAAATCCATCGTGATATGCTCCCATTTCTATTCCGGTATTTCCAACGGCTGAAGCAATCCGCTGGGTCTTTGATGTTTGGCTTTTACTCTTTGACATGTCAAACATTTAGTCACACATTCTGTAACATCCCTTTTCATATTCGGCCACCAAAAATGTCGGCGTAAATCTTGATACATCTTCGTGCTTCCTGGATGAATCGAATATCTTGAGCTATGAGCTTCGGTCAGGATTTCATTTTTCAGTTCTGGTGTTGCTGGAACCCAGATTCTTTCCTCGTATCGTAGTAATCCTTCGGTATCGACCTTGTATTTTGTATTGCTACCATCAACCATATTCTCTTTTATCTTTCCACATTCTTCATCTTGTAACTGAGCGTTTTTCACCTTGTCCAGTAAAGTTGGACCAGCTTCTATCTGAAATTGTTGTTCGTCAGATTCCTGTGGAAATTTGATTTCTTGTTCTAACTTTGTCATTACTGAAATGAGCTCCTCCTGAGTTGTTAGTAGCATTAATTTCTCCCGACCTTTCTTACTTAAAGCATCCGCAACCACATTCGCTTTGCCCGGATGATAAAAGATCTCACAATCGTAATCCTTTATCAATTCCATTCATCTCCTCTGACGCATGTTCAGGTCCTTCTGATTGAAAATATACTTCAGACTTTTGTGGTCTGTGTAGATCTCACATTTCTCTCCATATAGATAATGTCTCCATATCTTGAGAGCAAATACCACTGCAGCCAATTCTAAATCATGAGTCGGGTAACCTTTCTCGTAATCCTTCAGTTGTCTTGATGCATAGGCAATAACTTTGCCGTTCTGCATAAGAACACAACCCAACCCTTTGTGTGAGGCATCACTATACACCACAAAATTTCCTGTATTATCCGGCAGGGTTAACACAGGTGCCATACTTAGCTTCTTCTTCAAATCTTGGAAGCTCTCTTCACATTTCTCCGTCCACACAAATTTTACAGCTTTCCTTGTCAAATTCGTTAGCGGAGTGGCTATCTTAGAAAAATCTTGAATGAATCTTCTATAATAACCAGCCAGCCCCAAGAAACTCCTCACCTCCGAAGGTATTCTTGGTTGTTCCCAATTGATTACAGCTTCCACTTTCGATGGATCTACTGAAATCCCATCTTTGTCAATCACATGACCCAAAAATTGTACACGATCGAGCCAAAATTCACACTTAGAAAACTTCGCGTACAACTTTTCCTTTCTTAGTGTCTCCAATGTCAGACGTAAATGTTCCACGTGTTCTTCTTGAGTTTTGGAATACACCAGAATGTCGTCGATAAACACCACTACGAACTTGTCTAAAAATGGTTTAAACACCCTGTTCATCAAATCCATGAACGCGGCAGGTGCATTGGTTAAACCAAAAGACATCACCAGAAACTCGTAATGTCCATATCGAGTTCTGAATGCCGTTCGTGGTATATCCTCCTTCCTCACTTTCAACTGGTGATACCTACTTCTCAAATCAATTTTCGAAAATTATTTAGCACCCTTCAACTGGTCAAACAAGTCACCTATTCTTGGCAATGGGTATTTATTTTTAATAGTGACTTTGTTTAACTCCCTGTAATCAATGCAAAGACGCATTGACCCGTCCTTCTTCTTTACGAATAAAACTGGCGCTCTCCACGGCGATACACTTGGTTGAATATATTTCTTGTCTAGCAGTTCTTGCAACTGTACCATCAGTTCCTTCATTTCTACCGGAGCCATTCTGTACGGAGCCTTTGATATTGGTGCTGTTCCCGGCACTAAGTCGATCACGAATTCAATTTCTCTGTCCGGCGGAAGTCCTGGCAAATCTTCTGGAAACACGTCTTCGAATTCTCTCACTACCGGTATTTCTTCTAATTTCACACCTTTCTTCTGAGTATCGACTATGTAAGCTAAATAGCCCACACAACCTTGACTCAACAACTTCTTGGCCCGCATAGTCGTCAGACATTTCATTTGTCTTGGCGACTTGATACCATAAAATACTACCTTTGACGGAGTCATAAGGTTTACACACTTCTTTTGGCAGTCAATTACTGCTCCATAATTGAACAACCAATCTATTCCCAAAATTACATCAAATTCCCCGAGTCTAATCGGAATCAAATCCACTAACAAGATATTCCCCTTAATGTTCACCCTACAGTTCTTGTAAACGAACCTAATAGGGATTATTTCCTTATTCGCAATTTCTATGTTCAAAGGAAAATTCAGTTCTTCTCTAAGCAATTCTAACCTCTTAGCAAATTCATCAGATATAAACGAGCAAGTAGCACCCGAATCAAATAATACATATGCATCAATATCATTGATTGGGATAATACCTGGCACCACATCCTTTGATTGCACAGCATCTTGCACAGTCATGTTGAAGGTTCTGGCTGTGGGTTTGTTTGATGCTGCAAGTCCTGTAATGGCTCATGTACTTCCATTGTTACCTCCATTGCTTCTGGTTGTCCCTCCCTCCTTCTTCTTAGGGCATTCACGAGCAAAATGATCCTTGGATCCGCACGTGAAGCACGCCTTCTTCTTTGGTTGAGTGCAATTTGGGGCGATGTGACCCTCCTGGCCACAATTGTAGCAAACTCGTTTCCCCATCAAGCACGCACCCTTGTGAAATTTCCCGCATGTCGCACATGCTTTAAACTTTTTGTTTTGCTGGTTACCCTGATGGTTTCTAGCACCCATGTTCCCATTCCACTTTCTCTTTAAGCTGTTGTTGCTGTTGTTGTTGTTGTTTCCACTGCTACCACCTCCATTCTTAATCTCATTCTCATTCTTTTTCTTCTTCTGTTCCTGATTGAACTTTGTCACTGCCTCACCTCCACCTTCAGCGAGTACTGCTTTCTCCATCACCGCTGTAAATGTCTTCAACTGAAATAGGGAAACCCTACTATACAGCCAGGGCTTCAGTCCCTGTTCAAATCTCTTCGCCTTACGTTCGTCTGTGCTAACCTGATATGGCGCAAACCTCGCCAACTCGTTGAATTTTGCGGCATACTCGCATACCGTCATCGTCCCTTGCTTCAGCTCCAGAAACTGTACTTCCAGCTGACTCTTTGAACTCTCTGGGAAATAGGTCTCGAAGAACAGTTCCTTGAACCTATCCCAGGTCATCACTCCTGGCCCTTCCCGAGTTTTATTGGCTTGCCACCAATAACTAGCTTCTACTTTCAACACGAAAGTTGCGAAAGCAGTCTTCTGCTCATCCCCTACCCTAGCGACATCGAACACCTTCTCTATTTCCATAATCCAGGTTTGTGCTTCGACTGGATTCATGGACCCACGGAATTCAGGTGGTCCAACAGCCTTGAAATCCTTAAACGTTGTGCCTTGGTTTTGAGGTTGATTCTGCAACGCTCCTGTCAATAGTGCCACTAGTTGTTGAACGGGATTCGCATCAACATTGTCGTTAGCTTCTTCGGTGGTTCTCTGTCGTGTTGGTTGACGTCTGGGAGGCATTTTCTGTTAAAGAAAACATCTATTAGACCATTACTCAACTTCTTTACGTATTTCTAATTAATTTTCCTCAACAAAGAAATAATCACATAGCACATAACACTTTGAATAAAATAATAACTTTTATTTATTCATAACTTTTTGAAAACATAACACAATAGCATCTCTGCTATCTACATTACTTTCCTGAACTAAAAAAGTTTCAGGGCAACATCATCATTCTCATATCCCATGGTTACTTAACACTCGAGACTTACACATTATTTAACACTTATTACTTGCAAAACAGACAAATTTCCTACGATGATCTATTAAGATAATCAGTCACCTTTTGACGCTCTTCTTCCATAACACGGAACATGGTTCGGCGATCTAACACGTATGATGGCAGAGTCTCGAACTGAATTGGATAACCCATGACCCGATCTTGAGCTCGATTGAACACGATATTAAATATTTTATCCATCTCTTCCATCTTCATCCTCTTTGCTTGTGCGTCCCTTACCGCTCTTCCAGTTCGTTGATAAGCTTCCTCGTATGCATCTTCAGCTCTTATCCTCTTAGCCGCTTCTTCTCTCAGCCTGCCCTTCAGTTCAGTCTGTGTTAGTTTTTCCTCGGCGTTTGTCAGTTGTTCCTCACGATCCTGGATCACGCCGTCTTTTTGTGCCATTGCAGCCTGTTATTCAGCTACTATCTCCTGTAACTCCTCAACTATATCCTGAAGTTCCACGTTACGGTCATGCACTTCATCATATACACGGCCAGCTATCGAGTTAAGCGGAATCCTTTCCTCCTCATCCTCGTCATCCTCATCCTCCTGCGGTAACTCAATGGGATCCTCCTCGTCTGTCTCCACATCATCATCCTCATCCTCAACTACTGTGACCAACGGGGCTGACTCCCGTGGCAATAGTTGTTCCCAAACTACCTGAACATCGCGAGGTTCCTCCTCTATAGGCATTTGAGGTCCCTCCTCCCTAGCCTGACTGGACTCTCCAACATTAGTCATCCTGACAACAAAGTTTTAAAGTTTTAATTAATAATCATTACTACTCGACACCCACGAGTACATAAACATAAACACATAAGCACATAAGTGTTTTATTACTTCTTTCTTAAAACTCGATAAGAGTTAACTCCACTATCATTTCAAAAGGTTACTTTCTAAGGCTTTTCCTCCACCTAAGGTTCATAACCTAAAGCTTTGATACCAACATGTGACACCCCCAAATCCCGGTACTTCATTACCTCAAGATTTGGTGTTCACGCAATCAAAACATTCATTTCTAACTACCCAATCATAATAGAATTGAATAATAAAAGAAAACCTGCCCATACAGGATTAAACTTAAATAAAAAAAATATCCCAGGTTATCTAACCTTTACAAACATTCATTCATGCGGAAATTAAATTAATATAAACTTCTTTACAATCTTTAAACAAAGTCTAAAAATAAACTGTCTAACTATTACAGGTCTTCAGCATTGCTTAATCTTTCCTTTCCCTTTACTGGTGCTAGGTATATCACCAGTTTCAACCTTAGCTGTAAGAATGTTTACAGGCAAGAGTGAGCAAACAAGGCCCACTTGAAATAATAATAAATAAATCAGTTAACTTTACATCATGTACCAACATTAGGTTTAATAGAACTGAACAATAAGTTCTATTACTTTCTAAAAACTTTAATCAATTACTGAGGGTCTAATGACCACGAATCATTGTAAGACCCCAATTTATTAATGAATAAAATCAAATTTTCTCTAAATATTATTGTGAATAATAAGGGGTTAATTTGATATAATACTTTGATTATGGGTGAAATGTGCAAATTTTGCAAAATAAGCAAGTGGTTATAAAATATTTATTTTTGGTCGGTGAATATTCGGTTGGTCGTGGAATATTCTTGCTGTCGGGGAATATTCGTACGACGACGCAGCCTTGTGTGGGCCCCATAACGGAAAGCGATTGGATGAAGAAAACGACAAGTATAAGTTGTTTATAAATAACGGCGTAGTTGTTACCGTTAATACTGTTGGAATACCCGGTGGTTAAAATACAGTAGCACACGGTATTGCACCAATTATTGATTCTTACGTAAGAAGGCACTACTCAATAATTGTTACAGTAGTTATTATTCAATATTTTATTTTATTGATTCAATAATTGCTGCGTTGATATTTTATATTATTGTTGTTTCAATAATTGTTGCTGCACAGTATTTTCATTTATCAGATCAATAATTCATATTATTTGAATAATATTATTAGATAACATTATTGGCAATGTCTAGAAAGTTCTGTCTAAGGAGAGGTTTGGTCATCTAATTGCGCGCCAGTAAGGAGAAATCCTTATTGGAAAGCCCCCTCTTTCCTGGGAACGGCCTGGTTGTCATAAATGTGATTCTGTAATATTATTTATGAATAATTAATTATTGATTCATATGATAAGGAAATATTTATTTTATGTGGATATAAATGAGGGATATATTTTTGTGGTTAAAAATGAAGGAGTTAATGTTGAGGTTTTTATCCATATTTTTGTCGGAATGGAGGTATTAAAAATCAGGGTTTTTGAGATATTTTGCGGGGGTTATAATTTTTAATCCGACCGTTGGATCGTGGTAATTTTTGGATATGTTATACATATATAAGTTGAGTATATGTCCACAAATTTTGAACCGTTAAAAATGAACGTATGATTTATTACGAATTTTACATGATGACTGGTTCAGAAATTGTTGAATTTTCGGAGTTTATCATTTTGATGGAAAATTCTAGAATTGGTGGGCCCCACTTGTGGTTGGTGAAAAAATGTGCTGAATTATATTTCAAATGTGGTAGGTGGGAATAGTAGCAGGTAAAGCCATCAGGTTGCAGGTCAAACCTACCAAAATTTTCCTATAAATAGAGGGCTAAGTTAGAATTGAAAATCACACCAGAAACAAGTTTTCTCTCTTTCTCTCTCTAGATTATTGAGTGTATTTTGTGAGTATTTAGATACTTTGAGAGTTTCTATTCATCAGAGCAAGTTTCTTTCAGCCTTATACCGGTATTCCGACCAGAAGTACTGATATTTTGAGGTAAGGGATATTATTTTCTTCTTAATGATATTATTTTCTTCAATATCATTATGCTGAAATATTGATATGAGTTTTTATCAAATTTGGAACTTTTTGTGTCGGGGGTTACTATTCACGTATACGGCACTATTCACGTATACGGCACTATTCACGAATACGGCACTATTCACCGAAAAATAAAATTTTTCCTTTTTGTCCAAGATGTCTATTATGGTTACTATCTTTGATTGTATCCATGTTTTGATCTTTATTTTTGAATTCTGCTTCACAATTGATTATTATGAAGTATTATTGATCTTGGATAAACTGTTATACGAATCCCTACTATTTGTCCTTCTGTCTCATTGGATTCGTTCTCTTTAAGATATTTTTCATCATCCTCAGTCCTAAATGATGATATTACTGAATATCTTTGGCCTGTAGTGCAAAGATGTATAATTACTTGATGAATATCTTTGGCCTGTAGTGCAAAGATGAACAGGTGTTGAGATGAACATGACCGACTGATGATACAAATGAATATCTTTGGCCTGTAGTGCAAAGATGAATATTTGGTTAAAGATGATTATTAATTGATGTTACAGGGATAAAATATTGATGATGGACTTTTAAATCTTAGAAGATAGTAGAATTCTTTCTCTACTTGACTCTTCTAATGGTTTGTTGTTTCCGCTGCAGTTGTTGATCTAAAACTTGTTGTCGATTATATTTTATCAGATTTTTCCCTGTTGAAGACTAACGATAATTTGTTGTATATTATCTTAGTCATAATATTCTTTACTGGGCTAGTTGAGCTCACCCTTTTCCTTTTTGTTCCATTTTTCTTCTCAGGAGGTGAGAACATAGCAGGATCTAGTCGGGGTATGGAGTGATGGTTCTAGAAAGATGTATTAGCAGTCCTCACTATTTCTGTAAAATAGTGTTTGAATAATTGTAATGAGGATTTATTTGAGTGTGGATATTGTCTAGAAGACAATATTTGTATTTAAACTCACAGTATGTGTTGTCGTATTTTGCACGACAATTGTATTATTGAAGTTGTAGTTTGCTTTCTGTACCATGTATTTGGCGACTCAGAATGGGTGTTGTATACCTATTTTGGGGGCGTCACAGTTGGTATCAGAGCTTAGGGATATGATCCCTGGCTGAGATGTGAGACAAGAACTAGGAGGGGAGAGACGGGGAATTCCTTCGCTAGTATGACCTGACTAAGTTTATTTGGTGTTTATTTGGTCGGTCAGAGTATAGGGATAATATATGACATGACTATTAACCCTTGTTTTATGGCAGTATTTAAGAATGGCAGCTGAGAACGTTAATAATGGAGTAAATCAGACCGTGGAGACACCTTTGATCACTACCCAAGGGAACGTGCAACAGGAAGGCAATATTCCTCCTGTAAACAACGTTACCGAGCAAACGATGAATGATGGAATGTTTAGGAGCTTTTTGCAGTTCATGCAAAATCAGACGAGGGAGACTCGTGTGCAGAATACGGGTGGAAATGATAACAACGCGCGGTTTGTCACAGCTAAGCAGTTCAAAGAATTGGGACCACCAGAATTTAAGGGAAAGCCGGATCCGATCATGGCGGAAACGTGGGTCAAGCAAATTACCAAGATATTTGATGTCTTGGGATGCACGGAGGAACAGAAGGTTCCATTCGCCACATTTATGTTCCGCGGTGAGGCAGACTACTGGTGGGAGTCTGTGAAGCGTACCCAGCCTGACGCACTCAACATGTCCTGGGAAACATTTCAAAAACTGTTCAATGACAAGTACTTTCCTGAAAGTATTCGTCATATGAAGGAGGTTGAGTTTATTAGACTGGAACAAAACAACATGACGGTGTCCCAGTACGAGGCGAAGTTTGCAGAGTTATCCAGGTTTGCACCTCATTTGGTCGAAAATGAGGAACGAATGACGCGGATGTTTCTGAGAGGTTTAAAACCTGAGATTCGTCAATACCTTATCTCTCATAAATTTTCTCTGTATTCAGACGTTGTCAACAGGGCCCAATTATTAGAGAGAGATAATGAGTATACTCAACCGAGGGACCACAACCAGGGTCATACCGGTGACAGCAATCATCAGAGCGATGATAACCAACGAGGAGGGAAAAATACGAACAAAGGCGGTAACCACTCGGGTGGTCATCGTGGCCATGATAATAGGAGAGGTGAGTCAAGTGGAAATTTCAGAAAGAGGAGATTCAACAATGATGGGAAGACATCAGCACCAGCACCAGCACCAACAACAAATTTTAGGGGAGGAGAACGACCGCCAGTTAGATGTTACAAATGCGGGAAAGAGGGACATATCAGCCCAAACTGTCCACAACAATCCAAGGTGTGTTACAACTGTGGGAAGGAAGGCCACATCGCTCGAGATTGTACTATAGCGAAACCAAGTTCAGCGGGAGTGGTGATTCCAAGGGCTGTCCCGGATAAGGCGAAATCAGCGGTTCCTGGAAGAGCGTTTGTCGTTACTGGCCAAAACGCGAGAAACCCGAACGAGGTGATCACGGGTAAGCTAATCTTGAATTCTTGCGAAGTTTATACTTTACTAGATACCGGTTCTACCCATTCTTTTATCTCTCCTGCTTGTGCTCAACGTTTAAACTTGACTCCGGAGAAATTGGACTTTAACTTATCTGTTGAAACTCCGTTGGGTGAAACCTTCGTTACATCTACAGTTTATAAATCTTGCATGATCCAAGTTGGCACTATCACATTACCTGTTGATCTTATCTCTTTAAAGATACTTGCTTTTGATGTGATTTTAGGAATTGATTGGTTAACCACTCATCATGCTAAAATTGATTGTTTTCGTAAGGTTGTTAGTTTTCATATTCCTAACCAACCTGTCATACGAATTCAAACTACTAAACCACTAAAATCAGTCACTGTCATATCAAGCCACAAAGCTATTCGTTTATTGAAAAACGGATGTCAAGCTTTCTTAGCCCATGTTATGGATTTGAACAAAGACAAGTCAGATTTGAATAATATTTCTATTGTTAGAGAATTTCCCGATGTATTTCCTGAAGAACTTCCCGGTCTACCCCCGGAACGAGAAATTGAATTCTTTATTGACCTTGAACCCGGTACAAAGCCCATTTCTAAAACCCCATATCGAATGGCTCCTATTGAACTTCAGGAGTTAAAAGTCCAACTACAGGAGTTGTTGGACATCGGTTTTATTCGTCCTAGTACGTCTCCTTGGGGTGCTCCTGTTTTATTCGTAAAGAAGAAAGACGGGAGTATGCGACTTTGTATCGACTATCGAGAATTGAATCATGTCACTATCAAGAATAGGTATCCGCTACCTCGCATTGATGACCTGTTTGACCAGTTGCAAGGAGCACAATTCTTTTCAAAGATCGATCTTCGTTCTGGATATCATCAGCTGAAGATTAAAACTGAGGATATTCCAAAGACTGCCTTCAGAACTCGGTACGGGCATTATGAATTCTTAGTAATGTCTTTTGGATTGACTAATGCTCCTGCTGCCTTCATGGATATGATGAACCGTGTATTCAAAGAATATTTGGATCAGTTCGTTGTTGTCTTTATTGATGACATCCTCATCTATTCCAAAAGCCGTGAAGATCATGAGCGCCATTTGAAGCTGGTACTGCAAAGGCTTCGTGAAAACAAGCTATATGCCAAACTGAAGAAATGCGAGTTCTGGCTTGAGGAAGTAGCATTCCTTGGGCACGTGGTGTCAAAACATGGAGTATCTGTCGACCCGGCGAAGATTGAAGCCATACAAAGTTGGGAGCAACCGAAGTCGGTAACCGAAGTACGTAGCTTTCTGGGCTTAGCTGGTTATTATCGGAGATTTGTGGAAGGATTTTCTCGAATCGCTACTCCGTTAACTCAGCTGACTCGGAAAGATACAAAATTCGTATGGAGTGAGGAATGCGAGAAGAGTTTCCAAGAACTCAAGAGGAGACTCATTTCGGCACCTGTTCTGACAATACCATCTGGTTCGGATGGATTTGTTATCTACAGCGATGCTTCAGGCAAAGGGTTAGGATGTGTTCTCATGCAACATGGGAAAGTCATAGCCTATGCCTCACGACAACTCAAAGAATATGAGAGGAATTATCCTACTCATGATTTGGAGTTGGCAGCAGTCGTTTTTGCGTTGAAGATCTGGAGACACTACCTGTATGGGGAGAAAGTGGAGATCTATACAGATCATAAAAGCCTCAAATATTTCTTCACCCAAAAGGAACTCAACATGCGGCAACGACGTTGGCTTGAGCTGTTGAAAGATTACGATCATACCATCCAATACCATCCTGGAAAAGCAAACGTAGTAGCTGACGCATTGAGTAGAAGATCATATGCGGGTACGAGTGCAATGTTTTTAACACAAAGGCCCATTTTGTATGACTTGCAAAGGATGGAGATAGAGATGAAGGCTCCAAGTACCCACATGATGATATCAAATATACGAGTAGAACCGACTTTAATCGATAAAGTTAAAGCTGCTCAAGCTACGGATATAGAGCTGATGCGTATGAAGAAGAAAGTGCAAGAAGGTGCTATTCCAGAAGCAAGAATCGATGAAGAAGGAATACTTCGAGTCAACTCCAGACTTTGTGTTCCTAACGATTTTGACTTGAAGCATAGAATAATGATGGAGGCACACAACACACCGTTTGCAATCCATCCTGGGAGTACCAAAATGTATCACGATCTTCGACATACATTTTGGTGGAGCAATATGAAAAGAGAGATCGCGGAGTTTATCTCGAGGTGTTTAACTTGTCAACGTGTAAAGGCGGAGCATCAAGTGCCAAAGGGTCCATTGCAACCACTTGAGATCCCGAAATGGAAGTGGGAACACATTACTATGGATTTTGTTACAGGTCTTCCCAAGGTTTCTCAAGGCATAGATGCGATTTGGGTTATTGTTGATAGATTAACCAAGTCCGCTCATTTCTTGCCGATACGTGAGACTTATTCCCTTGAACGTCTTGCTAGTATGTACGTGAACGAGATTGTGAGATTGCATGGCATGCCAGTATCCATAGTTTCGGATCGTGACCCAAGATTCACTTCACGATTTTGGGTTAGCTTGCAGAAAGCTATGGGCACGGATTTACGATTCAGTTCAGCATACCATCCTCAAACGGACGGACAATCAGAGAGGACTATTCAAACTCTTGAAGATCTATTAAGACTTTGTGTCTTAGATCTCAAAGGGAGTTGGGATAAGTACCTACCATTGGTGGAATTCTCCTACAACAACAGTTATCAGGCGAGCATAGGTATGGCTCCATTTGAGGCGTTGTATGGAAGAAAATGTCGTTCTCCAGTATGCTGGGACGAGGTGGGTGAAGCAACATTGTTGGGACCAGAATTGGTACGCATTACTACAGAGAAGATCCAAACGATTCGACAACGTATACAAACGGCACAGGATCGACAAAAGAGTTATGCGGATCTTCATCGGAAGGACGTGGAATTTAATATTGGGGATCATGTATTGTTACGTGTTGCACCATGGAAGGGAGTTACAAGATTTGGGAAGAGAGGAAAGCTCAATCCAAGATTTGTTGGTCCATTTGAGATTCTTGAGCGAATAGGAAATGTGGCATATAGACTCGCATTACCTCCAAGCATGTCTCGTGTTCATAATGTTTTTCACATATCTATGCTTCGTAAATATGTTAAAGACCCGAACCACATTATTGAGTTAGAACCAGACGAGATAGCTGAAGATTTAACGTACGAGGAGGTACCTGTTAAGATCTTGGATAGGAAAGAGCATGTCCTACGCACGAAGGTTATACCACAAGTTAAGGTTTTGTGGAGAAACCATGCTATTGAAGAAATGACCTGGGAGTTGGAATCAGAAATGAAAGCGAGGTATCCTCACCTTTTTGAAACATCAGGTACGTACGTCAATTTCGAGGACGAAATTTCATAAGGAGGGGAGGTTGTAAGACCCCAACTTATTAATGAATAAAATCAAATTTTCTCTAAATATTATTGTGAATAATAAGGGGTTAATTTGATATAATACTTTGGTTATGGGTGAAATGTGCAAATTTTGCAAAATAAGCAAGTGGTTATAAAATATTTATTTTTGGTCGGTGAATATTCGGTTGGTCGTGGAATATTCTTGCTGTCGGGGAATATTCGTACGACGACGCAGCCTTGTGTGGGCCCCATAACGGAAAGCGATTGGATGAAGAAAACGACAAGTATAAGTTGTTTATAAATAACGGCGTAGTTGTTACCGTTAATACTGTTGGAATACCCGGTGGTTAAAATACAGTAGCACACGGTATTGCACCAATTATTGATTCTTACGTAAGAAGGCACTACTCAATAATTGTTACAGTAGTTATTATTCAATATTTTATTTTATTGATTCAATAATTGCTGCGTTGATATTTTATATTATTGTTGTTTCAATAATTGTTGCTGCACAGTATTTTCATTTATCAGATCAATAATTCATATTATTTGAATAATATTATTAGATAACATTATTGGCAATGTCTAGAAAGTTCTGTCTAAGGAGAGGTTTGGTCATCTAATTGCGCGCCAGTAAGGAGAAATCCTTATTGGAAAGCCCCCTCTTTCCTGGGAACGGCCTGGTTGTCATAAATGTGATTCTGTAATATTATTTGTGAATAATTAATTATTGATTCATATGATAAGGAAATATTTATTTTATGTGGATATAAATGAGGGATATATTTTTGTGGTTAAAAATGAAGGAGTTAATGTTGAGGTTTTTATCATATTTTTGTCGGAATGGAGGTATTAAAAATCAGGGTTTTTGAGATATTTTGCGGGGGTTATAATTTTTAATCCGACCGTTGGATCGTGGTAATTTTTGGATATGTTATACATATATAAGTTGAGTATATGTCCACAAATTTTGAACCGTTAAAAATGAACGTATGATTTATTACGAATTTTACAAGATGACTGGTTCAGAAATTGTTGAATTTTCGGAGTTTATCATTTTGATGGAAAATTCTAGAATTGGTGGGCCCCACTTGTGGTTGGTGAAAAAATGTGCTGAATTATATTTCAAATGTGGTAGGTGGGAATAGTAGCAGGTAAAGCCATCAGGTTGCAGGTCAAACCTACCAAAATTTTCCTATAAATAGAGGGCTAAGTTAGAATTGAAAATCACACCAGAAACAAGTTTTCTCTCTTTCTCTCTCTAGATTATTGAGTGTATTTTGTGAGTATTTAGATACTTTGAGAGTTTCTATTCATCAGAGCAAGTTTCTTTCAGCCTTATACCGGTATTCCGACCAGAAGTACTGATATTTTGAGGTAAGGGATATTATTTTCTTCTTAATGATATTATTTTCTTCAATATCATTATGCTGAAATATTGATATGAGTTTTTATCAAATTTGAAACTTTTTGTGTAGGGGTTACTATTCACGTATACGGCACTATTCACGTATACGGCACTATTCACGAATACGGCACTATTCACCGAAAAATAAAATTTTTCCTTTTTGTCCAAGATGTCTATTATGGTTACTATCTTTGATTGTATCCATGTTTTGATCTTTATTTTTGAATTCTGCTTCACAATTGATTATTATGAAGTATTATTGATCTTGGATAAACTGTTATACGAATCCCTACTATTTGTCCTTCTGTCTCATTGGATTCGTTCTCTTTAAGATATTTTTCATCATCCTCAGTCCTAAATGATGATATTACTGAATATCTTTGGCCTGTAGTGCAAAGATGTATAATTACTTGATGAATATCTTTGGCCTGTAGTGCAAAGATGAACAGGTGTTGAGATGAACATGACCGACTGATGATACAAATGAATATCTTTGGCCTGTAGTGCAAAGATGAATATTTGGTTAAAGATGATTATTAATTGATGTTACAGGGATAAAATATTGATAATGGACTTTTAAATCTTAGAAGATAGTAGAATTCTTTCTCTACTTGACTCTTCTAATGGTTTGTTGTTTCCGCTGCAGTTGTTGATCTAAAACTTGTTGTCGATTATATTTTATCAGATTTTTCCCTGTTGAAGACTAACGATAATTTGTTGTATATTATCTTAGTCATAATATTCTTTACTGGGCTAGTTGAGCTCACCCTTTTCCTTTTTGTTCCATTTTTCTTCTCAGGAGGTGAGAACATAGCAGGATCTAGTCGGGGTATGGAGTGATGGTTCTAGAAATATGTATTAGCAGTCCTCACTATTTCTGTAAAATAGTGTTTGAATAATTGTAATGAGGATTTATTTGAGTGTGGATATTGTCTAGAAGACAATATTTGTATTTAAACTCACAGTATGTGTTGTCGTATTTTGCACGACAATTGTATTATTGAAGTTGTAGTTTGCTTTCTGTACCATGTATTTGGCGACTCAGAATGGGTGTTGTATACCTATTCTGGGGGCGTCACAATCATGTCCACAGTTATAAGTAATTTTTCAACTTAAACTTTAACAGTCATAAGACTATAAGGACTTCACGTACTTAGGGGGATCAACCCTTCGTACAATGTATTGTGCATAATCATTTCAACGCTAAGCGTAACCTCTTATAAAAGAGTTGTTCTTCTCAGTATTTAGAATACAAGTCCGTACCAAAGTGAGTTTGGTTTGGATACATCATGTGGTAATTTAGAATTCAACGGTAATCAACTAAGGGTTAGTTGATTACAAACAACATAACTGTATACTATGGAATAATCATAGTTGAATGCATATTTATAAACTAACATCATGCTTTAGGAATAATTTAATAGCATAATCATGGAATAATCATAACATGCATCCTCGTAAACCAATAGATACACGAGCTTAATCAACAATAAACAATCTAACTCTACGAAAGTGTAAAGTTAGCCATTTGTACAATTAAAATGGAATTAAAGCAATAATGTGTTTAACAAATTCAATCTTGTACAATGAAGTTCTAGTATTAGATAAAACTTGCTCAATATCAAAAGATAAGATTTATAAAACTTGCATACAACGAAACAAGTTAAAGACAATAATAACTTGTTCAATATCAAAAGATAAGGTTTAGAAAACTTGCTCAGTTATAAAAATAGAGTTAAGGAAACTTGCACAATGAAGTTTTGAGTTAGAGAACTTGCATAAGTATAACATAACAGTGAAAAGTAACCTTGCTGAATAATAAAGTAGAAAAGGTTAAGGAACTTGCCTCGTGTGTAGGTTAAACAATTACTATTCACGTTCACCCCAAGTCCTACACATACCATATGCATTGACAATACACATTAGTTACACTAACATTACCTTTATGAGTTCCTTTATTACTCTTAGTATAGCTACTAACTAAGTTTAAGTTTAAACAACACATCTTTCATGAACATTACTTTTTAGCTTTATTACAACTACTTAAATGATCATGCCATTGCACCACATGTACATTAACAACTTGATACAACATCCTAATACATGTCCAACATGTTATCATTAAGTTACACTAATACCCAAAGGGTTGCACTTGCATTCGTGCATCCCGACGCCCTCCGATTGGCTCCAAATACACAATAGTCCTAAAGATGGCCATTTTGACTACTGTTACAGACCTTAAATTAAAAAACTTAAAGAATGAAAGTTGTAGCTCTACTCGTCCTCTTTTCGAATCATCTTGAATTACCTAAATCGGAGTTCGTATGAAAAAGTTATGGCCGTTTTACAACAGGAGGTCAAAACTGCCCAACTAGGCCACTTTTCCGGCGCCGGGGCACGGAACAGTGGTGCTGGGGCGCGAGCTACGGCGCTGGGGCACGAGCTTCAGCGCTGGGCGCGAGCTACCGGCCCATTTTTGGCGCTGGGGCACGAACCTTGGCGCCAGGGCGTGAAATTTGGCGCTGGGGCGTGAATTTTGACGCTGGGGCGCCGAAACTCACAGAACCAACCCGAAAGACAGAGCAAAGCTACTGTCTAAATTATTTTTAACAACCAATAGCATCTAACAACATGTATAACTTCATAAAAATTAAACATAAAAGTTATGAAGCATTTGTGTACTAATTTTACACAACTAAACAACAATAGCAGAGAACTAATTCTCTGAAAACACTGTTATTAGATCAAAACTCCATGGTTGACAAATAAAAATACAGTGAACTGAAATTCTACTGCTATCAACCAAATTTGATTCCTTTGAAATACAAGTATGCCAACATATAAATCAATTCACATGTGTAGTTCAATTTCCCAGTATTAGTTCACAATTTGCATAATCACATACCAATTTTGTTATTTTTCAAAACATATGTTCGTATATAAATTTTCACTGAAAAACCAAGTTATCTTCCTCAATGATAATTTAGCATACAACACCTACACACCTATATATACATGCTAGTTATAACAACACAACATGTAATACCAAAACAATTTCTGGAACAAGGTTTACAGATAAATTTGGTAAAACTTATACACGGTTATGACAAGAAAACAAAGACATACAATTTCTCAAAAACTATATAACGTAAACATATATTATAAGGTTTGTACAACCTACCTTTAATTTGTTCTAGAAAACTTGTAAATCAAAACTTGTTTTGGACAATCTTGCACTTGGCTTCTTCTCAAAATCTCTGAACTTTTCCTTTCTCTTTTCTTACTTCTCTCAATGATAGACTAGGTACTAACAATGAGCGTAAACCCAAAACTGATATACGTAGAATAAAACTGATAAGGCAATAATAAGCCTACTTATTATATCAGTTATTAAACATATAACGTATAACTTATAAATATAAATATATTTCATTTATATATTTGTTTTATTTATTTTATTAATAATTTAAAAATCAAAAGAAATCTAAAAGCCATAGGCTTTGTTTGGCAACCATTAAAAATTAAATGATTAAAATACTTACACCTTGTTTGGCAAAAACTAAATTAAAATTACTTTAATTTATTTTAATAACTCTTTATAACATAGTTATTTGTTATACTTTATTTAATAACAATTTATTAAATAAATTACTTAATCACATAATTCAATCCACATAACACATTAATTATTTAACAAATAAATAATTAACTAATCATATTAATTATTTAGCAAATAAATAATTAACTAAATAAACTCAATCAAATTGAATAATTACTTATTCAATAATAAACATATCCAATAAATATTTATATAAATTAATAAATATTTATAACTTACATTAAAAAAAATATGAAATGTTACAAATTGTAAAACAAAAGGGTGAGCACAACTAGCCCAGTAAAGAATATCACGACTAAAAATAATTAAATTATTAATAGCCTTCATCAGTAATGAATCAGAGATTTAAAACATATGGCAGATGACAAAACTTTTCAACCATAGCAGCAGCGGAACGAGCAATCCATTAGAAGAGTCAAATAGATCATAAAGTCTATTATATTCTCCATGCTAAAAGTCCACCAACAAAGTTTTATCCCTGTAACATCAATCAACAGTTCATGTCCACAATCATGTAAATAACTCATAATCACAATTACAATTCTAAATTTCTCGTCGCACCCAGGACGAAGATAATTTTTATCACCTGTTTTTACCTGAAACATCAAAGATCATTGGTATACCAAATCACAGTTACTGTTCATAATTATACTAATAAATTCATCTTTGCACTATGGGCTAAAGATATTCATTAACAGTTCATCTTTATACTAAAGGCCAAAGACATACAACTGTATTTTAGAAGAGTCAAGTAGATCATGATATCTACTATCTTCTATGAATTAAAAGTTTATTATCAATATTTTATCGCTGAGACTCAGCTCATTACATCACCGAATTATCCATGCACTGCGGCCACGGATATTCGTTAGTATCACATCCATGAATTATCCATGCACTACGGGCCAAGGATATTCATTAGTATCACGACCACGAATTATCCATGCACTACGGGCCAAAGATATTCGTGTTTTCACCAATGGTCAGGATCATGATAAACAACAATTCATCTTTGCACCCTTGGGCGAAAAGAACGCATGGTTATGATCATACCAACATATGTCCATCAATGCACTACGGGCCAGTGAGGACATTTACCACATCATTTGTAACATTACGGCCATGATTATACTGAATAATTCCTGGTCATAATCATACCAATCAGTAGTCCATCTATGCACGTAAGCCACAGATGACTTTCATTACAATACAAGCATAACGATGATGACAATGATATAAGCATTAATCAAACAAAATCAAGGATAAATATTAAAGACTTTAAATTTATTCAGAGTTTAGAAAAATATCCAAATTGTCAACATGATACTGCTTTATGGAGTAAAATTTAAAAATAATATTCATATTTCAAAAATAATTCGGGCAGAAAAGAAATACATTTTTTGGGTGAATAGTACCCCGAGAATAATACCTTGTGAATAGTACTTCGGGAATATTACATCGTGAAGTACCCCAACATGAAAAGTGCCCTGAATACCCGAGTGAATAATATTCAAGTAAATAGTAACTGGGTGAATAGTAACCCGTGAATAGTACTCCGGCACGAAAAGTGCCCCGACTATCCGAGTGAATAATATTCAAGTGAATAGTAACGGGGTGAATAGTAATCTGTAAATAGTACCTCGGGTGAACATATTGATATTTAATAAGGAAGTTCAGATCAATATTCCAATAAAACGATACTGGATGAAGCGCAAAACTCAAGGATATTCCACTAATTTCAGGAATTATAAAAGTAATACTTACCATAGTAAGGTTAGATTTAAGAATATGAAAAGAAATAATATACGAAACTGTAAATGGATTTTCACCTGTCATGAGGTAATTCACGTAGACAGATCATTTCTACAATTTAATAATAATTGAATACGAAGGGTTATTCACCAGACATGTGGTAGTCCGCGTAGACAGGTTATTCCAACAGAATAATAAAGAATGGAATAACATAAGAATTTCACTATGCATGCGGTAGTGCGCGTAAACAGGTTATTCCCATAGAATAATAAAGAATGGAATAACAACCCTTACGAGTATTGAAAAAAAATAAATCTCTTCATGAATACGAAAGAAATAATACCCCTTACGAATATTGAACGATGATAACATTCCTTACGAATATAAAAAATAATATCGTAAGCGAATATGCAATGAATAACACCCCTTACCTTAGTAGAAGATTGAATACTGAAGTATGGTAGTAGCAGAATACTCCTATTCTTTCTCTCTATAGTTTCTCTCTAGAGTTTCAGTGAATTCGTAAGAAATAATGAAGGAATGAGCTTCTATTTATATGAAAAGGGACTGAATAGTAACTAATTCATGAACGATCAAGATTAATTTACTTTTAAACGGGCGGTCTATATTGATTTACTATTAAAACTTAAAGCAACGGTCCATACTGATTTACTATTAAAACTTTAAACCAGCGATCCATATTGATTTACTATTATAACTTTTCAGCAGCGGTCCATATTAATTTACTATTATATCTTCAACCAACAATCCATATTAATTTACTATTATAACTTCAACCAACAGTCTAAAAAATTAGCATATCTCCTCATGGAATAATAAGCCAAACTTATAACAAATACCTCATAACAAACCCCTCTATTTAAAAAATTGAATAAATATTTAACACAAATCACTTATCTTTAATAAACACATTTTTAATCTATTAACAATTGTTCATCATTAATATTATAGCTCACAATATTTAACAACCAGATCATTTCCAAGAAAGAGGGGGCTTTCCGATAAGAATTTCTCCCTATTGGCGCGCAATTAAGTGACCAAACATTTCCTCGACAAAACTTTCTAGACATCGTCAATATTACAATAATAATATGAATAACTTTATCGTCTCAATTATTAATTAAATAATATAAAATATTATGCAGATGATACTATGACAATAATTGAATCAAATAACGTGAGATACTATACAGCAATTACTGTAGCAATAATTGAGTATAACTGAGTGACTTCTCACGTAAGCATCAATAATCAATACCGTATGCTACTATGCAACCACGCGTATTACTGTACTTTTACCGTCGGGTATTTCAACAGTTTAACAGTAAAAACTTTCGCCGTTATTTTTTATAAAAAGTTATTTCTGTCGTTTTCTAACTTCAACAATTATTCCGTTGTGGGGTCCACCAATGATGGTGTCGTCGTATAAATATTCTCTGATAAAAAGAATATTCCTTGACCAAACGAATATTTCCCAACACAACTATTATTTTATAACAACTTGCTTACTTTGCAAAATGTTCAAATATCATCATTGACTTTAAACTTTTAACAAATTAAAAAATTGAATACTTTTATTTCATAAAATTTAGGGTCTTACAAATGTCATATGTGATTCGATAAATGACAACCCAGTAGTCTTTGGCCAAGATAGAATGAAATTAGAAATGAGTATCTAATTTGTATTATTTGGAGTTGTTCATTTGATAATTAAAATACATATAATTAAATAAAATAAGACTTGACAGTAATTTTATGTCTTATATTTAATTGGGACATTGTAAGAACTATGAATTTTTTGAATAAATATTAATAATGATATTAATAAGAATGTGAAAATTTATTTTATATAAATATTTATGTGTCATGAGATGAGTAGCTCAATTAAATTAAATTGAAAATGTTGATAATTGAGAAAATGTGCGAAAATATGATGAGACCTAAGAAATGCCTTGTGTGGCACAAGAATGGAAATTATGATGGTTTAATTAAATTAAAGAATGAATGAATTAAGAAGTGAATGATTAATTAATATCACATTATTAATTAATTGTAATTGCAAGTAATGGAATATTAATGAGTAAATAATTAATATAATAAGATTTATATTTATTCATTTAATTATTGTGTACAAGACATGTGATAAATTAATGATATTATATGTAGTACTTACATTCAATTAAAAAAGAAATGTAGTGTGACACTTTAAGGTAACTATATAATATATAAAACTATATAGTAAAATTGAATGAATTATAAGTTATATAAAGAATGCTTATGTGACAAAATTTATGTGTGAGCGCATTCAAAATGTACTTTATGTATATTAAATCAATGATTTGCAAATTAATAATTATTCTAATAAGTAAGTCTAATTGGAATAATAGAGTTGTATGGAAATAATAGATTGTTAATATCCAACTAATTACATTCCAACTCAATTTAAATATTATCTTGACTAGATTAATGTACATAGATTATATAATTATGGGTATGGGTATATACCCTAACTTAAAACAATGTAGTAATAATACCTCATTAAAATTATGTTGTATACTCAAAGGGAATTAAAACTTAAGTAAATTAGCAACCTTTTTGGTTATTGCGTAACAATCAGACTTCTTGTCCCAATTTGAGTGACCCAAATAGTGCTCAACAGTAGCCTAATCTCAGTTGCGTGAATTCAAGCCTGCTAGAAAGTTGTTGTGATGATGAGCTGAGATGGGGGAGAAGGAGTTGGTGAAATCTTTTCACCAAACCCTCTCAATCCAATGAATTCTTCTTCCATCTCTTGGTTTAATTTCTTGGGCAATAGCTTGGCATGGTAAGTAATTTTCCTATAAATTGAGCACTCCCTTTCACTTCTATGTTGTTGAAATTTAATTGCTAAGTTGTTATAGAGAATGTGAGGGAGTAATTTGATTTTGAGAAGAAGTTCTTTCTAATTCAAAGCAAAGGTATAACATGACATTGTATTCTTAATTCAATTTTGATAATATTTGAATGTGCATGAATTCTTGCTAATTAGGTTGGTAATTGTTATTCATGTGTTGTCTGAGCTTATATGCATGTTTAGAAGTAATGTAGTTGGTCTGGGTTGCAGGTTTAATAATGTTTGTGTTGAGACTCTGCAGAAGCAGAGCCATTTTTTTTGCTTCTGCTCGAAGTGGCGCGGCCGCACCACTTCTATAGAACTATACTACGCGGCCGCACAGGCTGCCAGTGTTGGATTTTTTTGTTGCTTTCTATTATGTTGAGCATGTTAGTTTAACTTGATTCTAGTTATAAATGTCCCTGACATGCTAACGTAGGTTGCCTTACTTGTAGTCACTCACTTTAGCTTGTTTTAGTTTGAGTTTTCAAGAAAACTTATAAGTTTGGAAAACAAACCTTGTTGCAAACGACCTTACTTGTATCCTGACCTTGTGAGCATGCGTAAATAACATATAAATGAGTCTAACATAAGGCATAAGCTTGCTTCGTGTATAATAAGTTTTGTTAGCTTGGTTTTAATGATTTTCTAAAGGAAACTTGAAGTTTGAAATAAAAACTTGGTGAATCTTACGACCTTTGAATTCAGAAATTTTGAGCATGCTTATGTGACTTAGTTATATATGGAAATGAGTATAAAATGTGGGTTCAAAGTTTTCTTGCATGCTTAGTTAGTTTAACGTGAGATTTCCAAGAAAGATGTTGAAGTTGAAAACCAGCTTTGTAGGGAAATACCCTATTTGTATTCTGGACTTTTGGACCATCATGATAAGAAATTTTATGCATTTAAACATGATTGATATGTGCATCCATCTAGCTAAGTATGTTGTGAACTAGTCAACCATAGTTTTAAATGAATTCTAAAGAACTAAAACTACGTTAATTTGGAATACATGTGTAACATTCCATATTTTTAAATGTAAGTTATAAATATTTATTGATTTATATAAATATTTATTGGATGTGTTTATTATTGAATAAGTAATTGTTCAATTTGAATGGGTTGTTTTAGTTAATTATTTATTTGTTAAATAATTAATGTGTTATGTAGATTGAGTTATGTGATTAAATGGTTTATTTAATAAATTGTTATTTCATAAAGTGTGGCAAATAACTATGTGACAAAGAGTTATTAAAATAAATTAAAGTCATTTTAATTTAGTTTTGCCAAACAAGGTGTAAGTATATTAATCATTTAAATTTTTAATGGTTTTCCAAACGAAGCCTTATAGCTTTTGAATTTCTTTTAAATTTAAATTATTAATTAAATAAATAAAATATATATAATATATATTATTTTGGGTAACTGCTAAATTAATACGATCATTAGTTGAGCGTCAGTTTTATACGTTTTAGTTTTAAAGGTAAGCGTTGGTTTTAGTTAATATTACGTATATGCTATTTTGGCTTAAGCCTAATCAACATTTGAAGTTTGTCTGAGATAGTTGAGAGAGAGACAGAGAGAGGAAAGCTCTGAGATTATCATTATCAGTGAACAACAAAGTTTTCTAAAATCAACAAAAAGGTAGGTGCTTATAACCTTAAATTACGTGTATGTAATCATATATGTTTCACGCTATATACTTACTGTGAATTTGATAGTCTGTGTTCTTGAAAGTCATTCACTCTGTTAAGGTTTTTACCAAAAATTTTCTGTAAAACATGTTCTAGAATTGGTTATGATGTTATGTGTTTTTATTGTTATAATTATTATAGTTAGCATATATATATATATATATATATATATATATATATATATATGTGTGTGTGTGTGTGTGTGTGTGTGTGTGTGTGTGTGTGTTTTGTGTGTGTGTGTGTGTGTGTTTGTTGTATGCTAAATTACGATTTAGAAAGGGACCTTGGTTTTACAGTAGAAAATATATATATATATATATATATATATATATATATATATATATATATATACGAACATATGATTTCATAATAACAAAAATTGTGAACTAATACGCGAATTGAACCTTGTATATGTTAATTGAACTATACATGTTAATTTGTTAGATGTTGGTATACTTGTATTTCAAAGGAATCAAATTTGGTTGATAACAGTGAAAATTTCATTCACTGTACTTTAGATATCAACAATGGAGTTTTGAGTTTTAACCAAATATTATTTTAGTGATTTAAGTCCTTTAAATTTGTTGTTCAATTGTTGAAAATTGGTATATGGATAATTGTTAGCAATTATGTGTAGTTTATATTAGTTATACATGTTGTTTGGGGCAAATTGTTATTACAAATTTAAGACAGTAGCTTTGGGCTTTGTTCTTCTTTTTGGTTCTGTGAGTTTCGGCGCCCCAACGTCAAAAGTCACGCCCCAGCACCAAAGTTCGCGCCCCAGCGCCAAAAATGGGCTAGTAGCTCGCGCCCCAGCGCTGTAACTTGCGTCCCGGCGCTAGTACTCCCGCCCCGGCGCCACTGATTCGCGCCCCGGCGCCGGAAAAGTTGTCTGAGTTGGGCAGTTTTGACCTCCTGTAGTAAAATGGCCATAACTTTCTCATACGAACTCCGATTAAGTTGATTCAAGATGATCCGGAACGAGGACGAATAGACCTACAACTTTTATGATTTAAGTTTTATAATTTGAGGTCTGTAACAGTAGTCAAAATGGCCACTCTTTAGGACTGTTTTGTATTTGGAGCCAATCGGAGGGCGTCGGGATGCACAAATGCAAGTGCAACCCTTTGTGTATTAGTATAACTTAATGATAACATGTTGGACAAGTAATAGGATGTTGTATCAAGTTGTTAATGTGCATGTGGTGCAATGACATGATCACTTAAGTAGTTGTAATAAAGCTAAAAAGTAATGTTTATGAAAAGATGTGATGTTGTTTAAACTTAAACTTAGTTAGTAACTATACTAAGAGTAATAAAGTAACTCATAAAGGTAATGTTAGTGTAACTAATGTGTATTGTGAATACATATGGTATGTGTAGGACTTGGGGTGAACGTGAATAGTAATTATTTAACCTACGCATTAGGCAAGTTCCCTAACCTTTGCTACTTTATTATTCAGTAAGGTTGCTTTTCACTGTTATGTTATACTTAAGCAAGTTTTCTAATTATAAAGCTTCGTTATGCAAAATTCATATGCTATAATTTATTGAGTAAAGTATTTTTATTAAGCAACTTCATTGTATCTAGTTATTCATGATGATACAAGTTTCTCATCTCTGCACTTTCGTTGAGATAGTTATTATGATTATGCAAGTTTTTCTAACTCTAAACTTGTTATATTAGCATGCAAGTACCTTTAGTTTATCGTTCAAGCTATAATTTGTTGTGCATGCTTGATATTAAATTCTAAGATGTAACCTTAGCTTAATGTTATTCAAAGCAAGGTATGATGTGTTATTCAATAGTTATGCTATTAGATTATCCCTAAAGCATGAACTTAGAACGAAATACTTATTCAGTTATGATTACTCAATAACATAGTGTTATTATCTTTTATTCAACTAATCCTTAGTTGATGTCCGTTGAATTCCAAATTACCTTGAAGTGTATCCAAACCAAACTATCTTTTGGGTGGACTTGTACTCAAAATACTGAGATGAACAACCCTATTTATAGGGGTTACGCTTAGTTTTGTACTTTGCACTGAAATGTTTGTATACAATGCATGTACGAAGGGTTGATCTCCCTAAGTACCTTAAAGTCATTATGGTCGTATGACTGTAAAAGTTTAAGTTGAAAGATTACTTATAACTGTGGACAAGGTTCGTGGTCATTAGACCCTCGGTGAATGTTAAGATGTTAATAGAACCTATTGTTCAGTTCTATTGAGCCCCTGAATGGGCAGAGAATGTAAAAGTTATTCATTGTTATTTCAAGTGAGCCTTGTTTGCTCACTCTTGCCTGTAAAATCCTTACAGCTAAAGATGGAAAGGGTAACATACCTAGCACCAGTAAAGGAAAGTGAAAGATGAACAAGTACTGAAGACATGTAATAGTTTTGATAGTTTTATTATCAGACTTTGGTTTAAAGAATGTAATGAAGTTTATTTAAATTTTCCGCATGAATGATTGTATGTAAAGGTTAGATAACCTGGGAGATATTATTTTATGTAATTCTTGTATGGGCAGGTTTATTATTCAATTTTATTTATGATTGGGTAGTTATAAATGAATGTTTTGATTACGTGAACACCAAATCTTGAGGTAATGAAGTACCGAGATTTGGGGGTGTCACAACATGGGTAGAATAACTTGAGCATGTATATTTAAGGTTTATTAACCTAATTATGTGGTAAAATGGTTAAACATAAGTAGCCTATTGAAAATCGGTTCCATTTAGCCTTGTCGAGATAGAAATTTTTCTAAAAACAAAACCATAACATTAAAAGAATCTTGGAATGACCACAGAGGAGACCAAACCTAATCACAAACATCATTACACGTATGATTCTGCAAGTGTCATCATATGTGTATATGGGGGTGTAAATCTGGCCATGCTTCTGTGTATCAGCTCTGAGTTAAACTGGGAGTAGCGTAGTTGCGCCATGCTGCAGTGAAGACTTCTTATTCTATTTGTGATCTGAGATGTTATGCATGTTTGCATTGTTATCTTAATCTGTAATACAAGTCCAGTATAGTAGTCAAAGTGTCAATAAGCATGCTAAAGATAGAATAATAAGTTTGATAATCGTTTATAAACATAAGCCAAAAGATGATTACGAACTATGTTATGTGATTTCATAATGTCTTACAAACTGATTTTGTGTTATGTGTATAACATACGTATGGGATTATATGACTAAACTATACTCTTATATATGCATATCAAGTATGAGTATTAAATTTACGTAACTAATGAATATCCTATACGCGTAACTATGATATAATAGGATTTAAAAGGTGTTGATAAGATATACTTTGGTAAACTACGCAGAAGGTAAGTTTTTTAACTTACACGACTTGAATATTGTGCAAATATCCTAACCTATGCATTTACTTTATACAAGGAATCTATGATTACACAAATTTTCTAACTTACACAACTTTGGATTTTGTGCAAGTTCTCGACCTTCATTTGATGTTCATATTGAATACAAGTTTCTTAAGTTCTTTACACTGTATATATTGTACAATTCGAATTGTTGCCATATCAACCCAATTTATTACTATTCAGAAATCATTAATATATTTTGACGATTATTGTAAGTATTGAACTTATAGTTCTTGAATGCATTATAAAAGCTATCTAAGCCATTGATTCGGCTAGACCATTATCGTATGATAGAAAGCTATCCAAACCAAATTAACTTAGTGCGGACTCTTATAATTGACTGAGATGAACAATCCTTCTTGAAGGGGAAAATATATAATTATCGGGAGACTGACGTGCGCACATGAGTATGATTAAATGTTATGCATAACGTAGGGTACTTTAGGCTGATCGCCTATTGTACTCATTTTATTGGATTTTCAGTATATTACTGTTAATTCTAGTAGAACTTCATAGTCCTTAGTGACTTCTTAGTATTCATTACTTTGAAATCTTGAATTGATTAAGCGTTAAATCTTATTGATATCTTTCTGTCCTTAGCGACTATTGTTGAGAGCCATCGATACTTCTTGTTATCCTTGAACTATCATATATTGATGTACTCTTGAGAAATTTAAAACTACATTGAACGCCCTTATTGCTATATTACTTGTTGAGAAAACTTGTTACTCATTCTTTCTTTCCCTAAAAATATTTTAGTTAAGGCAGAGCAAGGCGGACCCTCGGGCACTGATAAGGGTAAGGGCAAAGCTACGGAGTAGCTTCATATTTATCTATAACTATTATGAATGTGCAAAGACTTAAACTGTGTTATGTATTAGTTATGTCTAAACTATGTTTAATGTGCTTAAGGTATGCAAGAGATGTTTAAGTTACGATACCTTGGGACGTGAATGGTTATATTAAATAAATGTAATCTATTTTGTTATTTCCGTTACATGAGATGTTATTTAGTTATTAGATTTGTAGCACGTGACGAACCGAATTCGAGACATGAGTGGTCTGAATTTGGGGGCATCACAAACATTGTATAGTGGAATGATTGAATTCTACGATAACTATTTACTCAAGGGTTCTTTTATGATTAATATTGAAATCTATATTATCTGGAAAGTTGTTGATCGCTAAGGAGCTTATCCTTATTATATAATAAATGTTATTTATTTAAATGAATTAAATAGTTTAATTTATTTATATAAATAAGATTAGAATTGTTCTAATTGATTTATTCACACCCGGTTTAATATGGAGAACCTAAAGGGTCACACCACAAAAGGAAAAATATTTATTTAAGAAGTAAATGGCATAATCGTAATAATAAGTTTAGTGTATTTAATTTAATCTATAGTGATAGAATAAATTAAATAGCTTAATATTTATTATTTAATATTTTGAAAAATATTAAATATAAATTAATAAGATGATTATTGTTATTATTACTATTATTATTATTTGATTCCTAAAGGAGTTTGAGAATTAATTAATAAAAGTACTCTCATTAATTTTTAATTAGATTATAAATATAATTAAATAAAGGAGTTAATTAATTAAATCAAATCCCTATTCCTAAATAGTTTAGGAGGTTGCCTACAGATCATAAATAAGAAAGTCTTATTATGGATTAGGGTTACACAATTTATTCCAATAGTTGGGAGAGTACTACATATTCAATAGAGATAGAATTAAAGTTTGGCCAAACACCCATTTTCTTGAATACTTGTTATTCATTAGAGGATCCCTCTAGAGTCACAGTGTCACAGTCACTACATGAAAAATAATTAATTCCGATTGAATTAACTCCCATGGAGTAATTTCAGTCGATATAGTGTTAACTTTGACGGAATAGTTCATCGAAAGTAAGTCCCTCGTAAATATAGTAACCTCGACGGAATTCCGTCAGAGATACCAGGTGTCCATTGACGCCAATGTTCCTGCCAGCGCCAAATTTATAATTGAGGGAATAACATGTAATTTCGACAAAATTTTCATCGGGTATAATATAAGTTCGAGGGATTTAAGTCCAACGGTCATTCCTTCAAAAATAAACTTTAAAACCTAATATGTCATCATTTTTCCCCCATCCGCCACTTTGTCTAAATTTTTTTTCTCTCTCTCATCAGCTCATATTCTCTCTTTTCTCTCTCTCATCTCTCTTATCTCCCTCATACCTGATACGTGGGTTTTATACCCGCATATCGGCTCCTAATTCAAGCTTAATCGGTGCTAATTCCTTGTTTTCTAGTTTATTTTTACTTATTTATTGTTGTTTTATGTGTAGGTTGGTTCGTGTGGCAACTGATTAAAAAGGAGGCAATTGGGGAAAAATTTAAGCAAGGTTGGAGCTTTAACAAAATCAGTAGACATGAGCCTAGCCCGATGGGGCGAGCGTTTTTGTGCCTTACACGCTCGCCGGGGCGAGGGGTCTTCAACTTACGATTTTAGGAGCTAAGCCAGTCGGGGTGGGCATGTTGCAAGCCAATACTGTAAGACCCCAACTTCTTATAAATAAAATTAAATTTCCTCTATTCATTATCTTGAAATAATAAGGAGTTAATTTGATATAATGCTTTGGTTATGGGTGAAATGTGCAAATTTTACGAAATAAGCAAGTGATTATAAAATATTCATTTTTTGTCGGGGAATATTCGTTTGGTCGTGGAATATTCTTGTTATCGGGGAATATTCGTACGACAGTACAGCCATTTGTGGGCCCCATAATAGAATAACTGTCAGATGAGGAAAACGACAAGTTTTAGTTTTTATAAATAACGGCGTAATCGTTACCGTTAACACTGTTGGAATACCCGGTGTTTAAAATACAGTAATACGCGTGGTTGCACAGTAGCTCACGGTATTGCATAGTATTTTTGAATTATTAATTCTTACGTAAGAAGGCACTACTCAATAATTGTCACAGTAATTACTGTTCAATATTTTATTTTATTGATTCAATAATTGCTACGTCGATATTTTATATTATTGTTATTTCAATAATTGTCACTGCACAGTATTTCTCATTATCAGATCAATAATTCATATTATTTGAATAATATTATTAGATAGCATTATTGGCAATGTCTAGAAAGCTCTGTCTAAGGAGAGGTTTGGTTACCTAATTGCGCGCCAGTAAGGAGAAATCCTTAACGGAAAGCTCCCTCTTTCCTGGGAACGGCCTAGTTGTCATAATTATGATTCTGTAATATTATTTGTGAATAATTAATTATTGATTTATATGATAAGAAATATTTATTTTATGTGGATATAAATGAAGGATAGAGAAATATTTATTTTATGTGATTATAAATGAAAGAATTAATGCCGAGGAATTTTATCAGTATTTTGTCGGAATAGAGGTATTAAAAATCGTCCGTATGTGGATTTCGGGCATTTTTCGTTTGAAATTTGTAAAAACTTAAAGCTACAAAGTTATAGATAATTTAATTTCTTATGGAATAGACATAAAATTCGTATTTTTCTAATAAAAGGGCTATTTATTATGAATTATTGAAGTTTCTGATTATTGTTTAAATGATAAAATATTTTGGAAATTTCTAGAATTGGTGGGCCCCACTTTTGGTTGGTGAGAAATATGCTGAAATTTTATTTCAAATGTGGTGGGCATGAATAGTAACAAGTAAAGCCATCAGGTAGCAGGTTAAGTCTGCTTTGACGTTCTAACACTTTTCTATAAATAGGGTGCTTAGTTAGAATTGAAAATCACACCAGAAATAAGTTTTCTCTCCCTCTCTCTCTTTCTATATATATATATATATATATATATATATATATATATATATATATATATATATATATATATATTATCGAGCGTATTTTGTGAGTATTTAGATACTTTGTGAGTTGCTATTCAATGCAAGTTTTTTTCAGCATCATATCTGATATTCCATTCAGATATACTGTTCTTTTGAGGTAAGGGATGTTATTTTCTTCTTATATGATATTATTTTCTTCAATATCATTATGCCGAATTATTGATGTAAGTTTTATTGTGGAATTTTTACCTTTTTGTGTCGGGGTTACTATTCACGTATACGACACTATTCACAAATACGGTACTATTCACCAAAAAATGAAATTTTTTCTTTTTCGTCCTAGATGTTTAGTATGGTTACTATCTTTGATTGTATCCATGTTTTGATCGTCATTCTTGAATTTTACTCCATTATGGTTTATTATGGAGTATTTTTAAACTTGAATTATCTAAAGTACGAATCTCTAAACTTAGTCCTTTTATCTTACTGGATTCGTTCTCTAAAATGTTTTTCATCATCCTCAGTCCTTAATGATGATACTTGATGAATATCTTTGGCCTGTAGTGCAAAGATAAATGATTACCTGATGAATATCTTTGGCGCGTAGTGTAAAGATGAACAAGTGTTGAGATGAACATGACCAATGGGTGATACAAATGAATATCTTTGGCCTGTAGTGCAAAGATGAATATTTGATTCAAGATGTATATTGATTGATGTTACAAGGATAAAATATTGATGATGAACTTTTAAATTCATAGATGATAGTAGATTTCATTCTCTACTTAACTCTTCTAATAGATTGTTGTTTCCACTGCAGTTGTTGATCTAAAACTTGTTGTCTATTATATTCTATCAGATTTTTTCCTGTTGAAGACTATTGATAATTTATTGTATATTATCTTAGTCATAATATTCTTTGCTGGGCTAGTTGAGCTCACCCTTTTCCTTTTTGTTCCATTTTTCTTCTAAGGAGGTGAGAATATAACAAGAACTAGCCGGAGTATGGAGTGATGATTCTAGAAAGTTGTGTTAGCAGTCCTCACTATTTTTGTAAAATAGTGTATCAATAATTATAATGAGGACTCCTTTTGAGTTTTAATACTGTCTATTAGACAATATTTGTATTTAAACTCACAGTATATGTGTTGTCGTATTTTGCACGACAATTGTATTAATGAAGTTATATTTGTTTCTGTACCATGTATTTGACAACTCAAAATGGGTGATGTATACCTATTTTGGGGGCGTCACAGTTGGTATCAGAGCTTAGGGATATGGTCTCTGGCGGAGATCCTTCGCTAGTGTGTCCTACCTAAGCTTATTTGTTGGTCGGTCATAATATAGGGATATTATGTGATATGTTAATTTGTTTTTTTTATGGCAGTATTTAAAAATGGCAGCTGAGAACGTTAACAATGGAGTGTATGAGACCGTGGAAACACCTTTAATCACAAAACAGGAGAGCGTGCAACAGGAAGACAATATTCATCCTGTAATCAACACTACCGAACAAACGATGGATGATGGGATGTTTAGAAGCTTTTTGCAGTTCATGCAAAATCAGACGAGGGAGACTCGTGTACAAAATACGGGTGGAAATGATAGTAACGCGCGGTTTGTCACAGCCAAGCAGTTCAAGGAGTTGGCACCACCAGAATTCTGGGGAAAGTCGGATCCGATAAAGACGAAAACGTGGATCAAGCAAATTACCAAGATATTCGATGTCTTGGGATGCACGAAAGAATAGAAGGTTCCATTCGCCACCTTTATGTTCCGTGGTGAGGCAGATTACTGGTGGGAATCTGTGAAGCATACCCAGCCAGCTGCATTCAACATGTCTTGGGAAAGATTTCAGAAACTATTCAATGATAAGTACTTTCCTGAAAGTATTCGTCATATGAAGGAGGTAGAGTTTATCAAACTGGAACAAAAAAACATGACGGTGTCCCAGTACGAGACGAAGTTCGCAGAGTTATTCAGGTTTGCACCTCATTTGGTAAAGAATGAGGAACGAATGACACGGATATTTCTGAGAGGTCTAAAACCCGAGATTCGGCAATATCTTATCTCTCATAAATTTTCTTTATATTCAGATGTTATAAACAGGGCTCAATTATTAGAGCGAGATAATGAGTATGTTCAACCGAGGGACCACAACCAGGGTCATACCGGTGACAGCAGTCATCGGAGCGATGATAACTAGCTCGGAGGAAAAAATACGAACAAAAGCGGTAACCACTCGGGTGGTAATCATGGCCATGATAATAGAAGAGGTAAGCCAAGTGGAAATTTCAAAAAGAGGAGATTCAACGATGACAGGAAGACGTCGGCAGCAGCACCAGCACCAGCAACAAATTCTAGGGGAGGAGAACGACCGCCAGTTAGATGCTACAGATGCGGAGAGGAGGGACATATAAGTCCAAACTGTACACAGCCTTCCAAGGTATGTTTTAGTTGTGGAAAAAACGGTCACATAGCTCGATTTTTTCCTGTAGCAAAATCAAGTCCAGCTAGGACGGTGGTACCAAAGTCGGATAGGGACAAAACAAAGTCGGCAGTTTCTGGAAGAGCGATTATCGTGACCGCCCAAAATGCGAGTAACCCGAACGAAGGTATCACGGGTTAGTTAATTATAAATTTTTGCAAAGTATATACCTTGTTAGATACAGGTTCTACCCATTTTTTATCTCCCCTACTTGTGCTCAAAGTTTAAACTTGACTCCGAAGAAATTAGACTTTGACTTATCTGTGGAGACTCCGTTAGGAGAAACGTTTATCACATCCACTATTTATAAATCTTGCTTGATCCAAGTTGGCACAATCACATTACCTGTTGATCTTATCTCTTTAAAGATACTTACATTTGATGTGATTTTAGGGATTGATTGGTTAACCACTCATCATGCCAAAATTGATTGTTTTCATAAGGTTGCTAGTTTTCATATTCCTAACCAACCTGTTATACGAATTCAAGCAACCAAACCATTAAAGTTAATCACTATCATATCAAGCCATAAATCTATTCGTTTATTGAAAAACGGATGTCAAGCTTTCTTAGCCCATTTTATGGATTTAAACAAAAATATGTTAGATTTGAATAATATTTCTGTTGTTAGTGGGTTTGTTGACGTATGTCCTGAAGAACTTCCTGGCCTACCCCCAGAGTGTGATATTAAATTTTGTATCAACTTGAACCCGGTACAAAACCCATTTTCAAAAATCTATATCAAATGGCTCCTATTGAACTTCAGGAGTTAAAAACCCAACTATAGAAGTTAGTACCCGAGCCTCTATCTGGTGACTTCCATTGTGGAATGCACCGAAGCTAGACTCTCCATAGGGGACGTCATATTCGTACGATGGTAAACTGATAGGCGCCATTGTGACGTGCTATCCAAGATTGGGATATGAGTCACAGTTGAGAGCAACCTAAATCAATAATCGAAATATCTAGCTTTCTAGGCTTAGCTGGTTACTATCGGAGATTCGTGGAAGGATTTTCTCGAATCGCTACTCCGTTAACTTAGCTAACTCGAAAAGATTCAAAATTCGTATGGAGCGAGGAATGCGAGAAGATTTTCCAAGAGCTTAAGAGGCGACACATTTCGGCACCTGTTCTAACCATACCATCCTGGAAAAGCGAACGTGGTTGCTGACGCGTTGAGTAGAAGATCGTATGCGAGTACGAGTGCGATATTGTCGAACACAAAGACCTATTTTGTATAACTTACAAAGGATGGAGACAGAGTTAAAGGCTCTAAGTACCCACATTATGATATTAAATATACGAGTAAAATTGACTTTAATTGATAAAGTTAAAACTGCTCAAGCTACACACCAAAGCTGATGAATATAAAGAAGAAGGTGCAAGAAGGCGTTATTCTAGAAGTAAGAGTCGATGAAGAGAAGAAAGCTCAAACATTCGATTTATTTGAAATCCTCGATCGAGTATGAACTGTGGCCTATAAACTCGCCTTAACGCTAAGTATGTCACGTGTTCATAACATTTTTCACGTATCGATATTACAAAAATATGTGGACGATCCAAACCACATTATTGCGTTAGAACCAGACGAGATAGCCAAAGATTTAACGTACGAGGAGGTACCTGTCAAGATCTTGGATAGGAAAGAGCATGTCCTACGCACAAAGGTTATACCTCAAGTTAAGGTTTTGTGGAGGAACCATGCTATTGAAGAAATGACCTGGAAGTTCGAATCAGAAATAAAAGCGAGGTATCCTCACCTTTTCAAAATACCAGGTACGTACGTCAATATTGAGGACGAAATTTCATAAGGTGGGGAGGTTGTAAGACCTCAACTTATTATAAATAAAATTAAATTTCCTCTATTCATTATCTTGAAATAATAAGGAGTTAATTTTATATAATGCTTTGGTTATGGGTGAAATGTGTAAATTTTGCAAAATAAGAAAGTGGTTATAAAATATTCATTTTTATCGGAGAATATTCGTTTGGTCGTGGAATATTCTTGCTGTCGAGGAATATTCGTACGACGGTGCATCTATTTGTGGGCCCTGTGACGCCCCCAAAATTAGGTATACATCATCCATCTTGGGTCGTCAGATACATAGTTCAGAATATAAATACAACTTACTAATACAACTGTCGTGTACAATACGATAAAACATAAACTGTGAGTTTGAATACAAATATTGTCTTCTAGAGAGTATTCATAGTCAAAAGGAGTCCTTATTACAATTATTATCACACTGTTACATAGAATAGTGAGGACTACTAATACTATCATCTGGTCCATCACTCCATTCCCCGACTCGTCCCAGCTATATTCTCATTTCCTGAAGAGAACATTGAAAGAAAGGGTGAGCTCAACTAGCCCAGTAAGAAATATTATAACTAAGATAATGCAGAATAAATTATCATTAGCCTTAAACAGTGTTAAACTGATAAAATATAACGAACATCAAGTTTAACTGCAGCGGAACAAGCAATCCATTAAAAGAGTCAAGTAGAAAATATAATCTATTATCTTCTATGGTTTAAAAGGTTTTTCAACACTGTTTTCGCTGGGACTCAGCTTAATAAAATAATCCACATCATCGAATCACCCCTGCACTACGGCCAAGGATATTCGTATATTCATTAATGGTCATGATCATGCCAACAACTGTCCATCAATGCACTACGGGACAATGAGGATTTTTACCACATCATTTGTAACATTACGGTCATGATTATACCGAATAATCTCTGGTCATAATCATACCAAGTCTATCTATGCACTACAGGCCACAGATGACTTTCAACACTTTATAAACATGAGGATGATGACAATGATATAAGAATTCAATAAAACAAGTTCAAGAATTAATTTATCCAAGAAATAACAACGTCCAAATTCTCAACATGATACTTCTTTGTGGAGTAAAATTCAAGAATGTTTAGAAGAATATTTTCATGAAAAGATACTAGATGAACCGCAATCATCAATGATATTCCACTAATTTCATGGAGTATAGAAGTTAAAACTTAACCAACTGAGTATAATAAAGAATGGAATAACAAAAGAAATCACCTGGCATGCGATAGACCGCACAGACAGGTTATTCCAACAGAATAATAAATAATGGAACCAGGTCCGGCGTAAATGCACAGACAGGATATTCTGACAGAATAATAAATAATGGAACCATGTCTGGTGTAAAACACACAGACAGGATGTTCTAACAGAATAATAACAAGACAGAACCAGGTCCGGTGTAAAACACACAGACAGGATGTTCCAACAGAATAATAATAAAAACGGAACTAGGTCCGGTGTAAAACACACAAACATGATATTCCAACAGAATAATAGAAGAATATCACCAAGTATAGGGTAGACCGCGTATACAGGTTATTCCAACAGAATAATAAAAATGGAATAACAACATTTCTCTTCCTGAATAAGAAAGAATAACACCCCTTATCGTTTTAAAGAAAAACTGAAATAAGGAAGTAGTTAAGTAGCAGAATACTTTTCTTCTCTCTCTCTATAGTTTCTCTCTATAGTTTCTCTCTCTAGAGTTCAGTGAATTCGTAAGAAATAATGAAAGAATGAGCTGCTATTTATAAAAAAATGGAATGCACAGTAACTAATCCATGAACGGTCCAGATTGATTACTTTAATCTGACGGTCCATATTTAAAGAAAAATCTTTTAAATAAAATATAATATATTCTATTTATAGAATAACTTTAATAAAGTATTCTGTTTTATATAAAAAGATGTTTCTGTTTTATTACGTTAATAATACGAATAAAACAAAACTTCATTATCGCTAAATAATTCATATTATTAACTGACAATAATTGAATCAAACTGAGTGACTTCTCACATAAGCATTAATAATCAATACCGTGTGCTACTATGCAACCACACGTATTACTGTACTTTTACTACCGAGTAGTTCAACAGTATCAATGGTAAAACTTCCGCCGTTATTTTTAATAAAATATTTTTGTCGTTTTCTCAATCCGACAATAATTTCGTTGTTGGATCCACCAATGATTGTGCCATTGTACGAATATTCCCTGTTAAAACGAATATTTTCCGACCAATCGAATATTATATAACAACTTGCGTACTTTGCAAAATTTATAAATATTACCCACAACTATAACATTATATCAAATTAACTCCATAATATTCAAAAATGATATTTATAGAAAATTCATCTTTAATTATAAAAGTTGGGGTCTTACAACCTCCCCTTCTTATAAAATTTCACCCTCGAAATTAGGGTATGTACCTGGTATGTCGAAGAGGTAAGGATACCTTGATTTCATTTCAGATTCTAACTCCCAAGTCATTTCCTCAACGTCGTGGTTTCTCAACAAAACTTTGACTTGAGGTATAACCTTGGAGCGTAGAATATGTTCCTTCTTATCCAAGATTTGAACATGAACTTCTTCATACATCAAATCTTCTGCTATTTCGTCCAGTTCTAACTCAATAATGTGGTTCAGCTCTTCCACATATTTACGTAACATGGATATCTGAAAAACGTTATGAACACGAGACATACTTGGCGGTAAAGCGAATTTTTAAGCCACAGTTCCTACTCGATCGAGGATTAAATATGGACCGATGAATCGAGGATTGAGCTTTCCTCTCTTTCCAAATCTCGTAACTCCTTTCCATGGAGTAACACGTAAGAACACATGATCTCCTATATCAAATTCCATGTCCTTTCGATGAAGATCAGCATAACTCTTTTGTCGATCTTGTGAGGTTTTTATACGTTGTCGGATCGTTTAAATCTTTTCTGTAGTCATACGTACCAACTCCGGTCCCAACAACGTTGCTTCACCCACCTCATCCCAGCATACTGGAGAACGACATTTTCTTCCATACAATGCTTCGAATGGAGCCGTGCCAATACTTGCTTGATAACTGTTATTGTAGGAAAACTCCACTAATGGTAAGAACTTGTCCCAACTTCCCTTGAAGTCAAGGACACAAAGTCTTAATAAATCTTCTAGAGTTTGAATAGTCCTCTCTGATTGTCCGTCCGTCTGAGGATGATATGCCGAACTATATCGTAAATTTGTGCCCATAGCTTTTTGTAAGCTAACCCAAAATCGTGAAGTGAATCTTGGGTCTCGGTCAGAAACTATGGATACTGGCATACCATGCAGTCTTATAATCTCGTTTATGTACATACGAACAAGACGTTCAAGTGTATAAGTTTCTCGTATCGGTAAGAAATGAGCAGACTTGGTCAATCTATTAACAATGACCCAAATCACATCTATACCTTGAGAAACCTTAGGAAGACCGGTAACGAAATCCATGGTAATGTGCTCCCACTTCCATTCTGGAATTTCAAGTGGTTGCAATGGTCCTTTTGGTACTTGATGCTCCGCTTTGACTCGTTGACAAGTTAGACACCTTGAGATAAACAGCGCTATCTCTCTCTTCATATTGCTCCACCAAAATGTATGACGAAGATCATGATACATTTTGGTACTTTCAGGATGGATTGTAAACGGTGTGTTGTGCGCCTCCATCATGATTTTATACTTTAAATCAGAGGGTTGTTAGGAACACAAAGTCTGGAGTTGACTCGAAGTATTCCTTCTTCATCGATTCTTGCTTCCGACATAGCACCTTCTTGCACTTTCTTCCTCATACGCATCAGTTCCAGGTTTGTAGCTTGAGCAGCTTTAACTTTATCGATTAAAGTCAGTTTTACTCGTATATTCACCATCATCACATGGGTCCCTGGAGTCTTTAACTCTATCTCCATCCTTTGCAAGTCACACAAAATGGGCCTTAGTGTTGACAATATCACACTCGTACTTGCATATGATCTTCTACTCAATGCGTCAGCTACCACATTCGCTTTTCCAGGATCGTATTGAATGGTATGATTATAATCTTTCAACAGTTCAAGCCAACGTCGTTATCGCATATTGAGTTCCTTTTGAGTGAAAAAATATTTGAGGCTTTTATGATCCGTAAAGATCTCCACTTTCTCCCCATACAAGTAATGCCTCCAAATTTTAAGTGCAAAGACAGCAGCTGCCAACTCTATATCATGAGTAGGATAATTCATCTCATATTCCTTGAGTTGTCTTGATGCATAGGCTATGAATTTTCCATGTTGCATGAGAACGCATCCCAACCCTTTACTCGAAACATCACTGTAGATGACAAATCCCTCCGAGCCAGATGGTATTGTTAGAACAGGTGCTGAAATGAGTCTCCTCTTGAGTTCTTGAAAGCTCTTCTCACATTCTTCGCTCCAACCGAACTTTGTATCTTTTTGAGTCAGCTGAGTTAATAGAGTAGCGATTCGAGAAAATCCTTCCACGAATCTCCGATAATAACCAGCTAAACCAAGAAAGCTACGTACTTCGGTCACTAATTTAGGTTGCTCCCAGCTTTGAATAGCTTCAATCTTTGCTGGGTCAACAGATATTCCATGACTTGATACTACGTGCACAAGGAATGCCACCTCCTCCAGCCAGAACTCGCATTTCTTCAACTTGGCATAAAGCTTGTATTCACGAAGCTTTTGGAATACCAGCCTCAAGTGTTGCTCATGATCTTCACGGCTTTTGGAATAAATAAGGATGTCATCAATAAAGACGACCACAAAGTGATCCAAATATTCCTTGAATACCCGGTTCATCATATCCATGAAGGCAGCAGGAGCATTAGTCAATCCAAAGGACATGACTAGGAATTGATAATGCTCGTACCGAGTTCTGAAATCCGTCTTTGGAATATCCTCAGTTCTAACCTTCAGCTGATGATATCCAGAATGAAGATCAATCTTTGAAAAGAATTGTGCTCCTTGCAACTGGTCAAACAGTTCATCAATACGTGGCAATGGATACTTGTTTTTGATGGTGACATGATTCAACTCCCTATAATCAATACAAAGTCGCATACTTCCATCTTTCTTCTTCACGAATAGCACAGGAGCACCCTAAGGAGAAATACTAGGACGGATAAAGCCAATGTCTAACAATTCCTGTAGTTGGATCTTTAACTCCTGAAGTTCAATAGGAGCCATTCGATATGGGACTTTGGAAATGAGTTTTGTACCGAGTTCAAGGTCGATACAAAATTTAATTTCACGCTCTGGGGGTAAGCCAGGAAGTTCTTCAGGGAATACGTCAGGGAATTTATTAACAATAGAAATATCATTCAAAACTGACGAATTTTTGTTTAGATCCGTGACATGAGCTAGGAAAGTTTGACATCCATTTTTCAATAAACGAATAGCTTTATGGCTTGAGATGACAGCGATTGATTTTAATGGTTTGGTTGCTTGAATTCGCATAATAGGTCGATTAGGAATATGAAAGCTAACAACCTTACGAAAACAATCAATTTTTTCATGATGAGTAGTTAACCAATCAATCCCTAGAATCACGTCAAATGCAAGTATTTTTAATGAAATAAGATCGCCAAGTAATGTGTGGCTACCAACTTGAACCAAACAAGACTTATAAACCGTGGATGTAATGAAGGTTTCTCCCAATGGAGTTTCAACAGATAAGTCAAAGTCTAATTTCTCCGGAGTCAAATTTAATCGATGAGCGCAAGTAGGAGAAATAAAAGAATGGGTAGAACCGGTATCAAATAAAGTATAGACTTCGTTAGAGTTTATGATAAGCTTACCCGTGATGACCTCATTCGGGTTCCTTATTTGCTGGGAAGTCACAACAAACGCTCTCCCTTGCACTACCGGTTTTGACTTTTCTAGGACGGCATTTGGTGTCTCCATCTTGGCTGAACTTATTTTTGGTAAACGACAAAATCGAGCTAAATGACATTCTCTTCCATAATTATAACATGCTTTAGACGGCCTCGCGCATTTTGGACTGATGTGCCCCTCCCCTCTGCATTTGAAACATATGATAGGTGGTCGTTCTCCTTCCTTAACAACGGGTGCTGGTGCTGACGTCTTTCCATCATTGTTGAATCTCCTCTTCTTGAAATGACCATTCTTATTATTTTGGCCCTGATTACCACCGAAGTGGTTACCATTTCTGACTTCTTGATCCCCTCCACGCTTGTTGTCACCGCTTCGATGACTGCTCTCACTGGTATTATCATTTTGCCGACTGCTCTCTTTTGGTTGTGTTGACTTGTTATCGCGCTCCACTAACTGAGCCCTATTCACAACATCTGAATACAAACACAGTTTATGAGAAATAAGATATTGACGTATCTCAGGTTTCAAACCTCGCAAAAACATTCGCGTCATTCGCTCCTCATTATCCACCAAGTGGGACGCAAATCGGGACAACTCAGCAAATTTAGCCTCATATTGCGACACGGTCATATTATTCTGCTCCAATTTGATGAACTCCACCTCCTTCATGTGACGAACACTTTCGAAAAAGTATTTGTCATTGAACAGCTCTTGGAACTTCTCCCAAGACATCTTTAGTGCGGCAGGTTGAGTACGCTTAATCGATTCCCACCAATAATCTGCCTCTCCTCGCAATATAAAGGCGGCAAAGGGAACCTTTTGCTCCTCAGAGCATCCCAAGACATCAAATATCTTGGTGGTCTACTTTATCCATGTTTCCACTATAAGTGGTTTTGGCTCTCCCTTAAACTCTGGTGGTCCTAGCTCCTTGAACTGTTTAGCGGTGACCGTTCGAGAGTTTTCAGTGTTTTCACCTATATTTTGGACAGGAGCCGCTCTCGCCTGCTGTTGCATGAACTGCATAAAACTTCTGAATATTCCATCATTCATCATCTGGTCAGTATTGTTGTTTGCATGAGGATTGTCACCTTCCTGACGCACATTATCCTGATTGTTGATATGTGGTGAATCAACAGTCGCCTGTGCTCCATTGTTATTCTTAACATTCTCAGATGCCATTTTCAGATACTGTCACAAAACAAAAGTTAATTGATATGTCATATATTATCCTTATATTATGACCGACCAATTAAATACCATGCAAATAAACTTAGGTAGGTCATACTAGCGAAGGAATTTCCCGTCTCTCCCCTCCTAGTTCTATTCTCACATCTTAGCCAGGGATCATATCCCTAAGCTTTGATACCAACTGTGACGCCCTCAAAATTAGGTATACATCACCCATCTTGGGTCGTCAGATACATGGTTCAGAATACAAATATAACTTACTAATAAAATTGTCGTGTACAATACGACAAAACATAAACTGTGAGTTTGAATACAAATATTGTCTTCTAGAGAGTGTTCATACTCAAAAAGAATCCTCATTACAATTATTATCACACTATTACATAGAATAGTGAGGACTACTAATACTATCATCTGGTCTATCACTCCGTTCCCCGACTCATCCCAGCTATATTCTCATTTCTTGAAGAGAACAGTGAAAGAAAGGGTGAGCTCAACTAGCCCAGTAAGAAATATTATGACTAAGATAATGCAGAATAAATTATCATTAGCCTTAAACAGTGTTAAAATGATAAAATATAACGAGCATCAAGTTGAACTGCAGCGAAACAAGCAATCCATTAAAAGAGTCAAGTAGAAAATAAAATCTATTATCTTCTATGGTTTAAAGGTTTTTCAACACTGTTATCGCTGGGACTCAGCTTAATAAAATAATCCACATCATCGAATCACCCCTGCACTACGGCCAAGGATATTCGTATATTCATTAATGGTCATGATCATGCCAACAACTGTCCATCAATGAACTACGGGCCAATGAGGACTTTTACCACATCATTTGTAACATTACGGTCATGATTATACCGAATAATCCCTAGTCATAATCATACCAAGTCCATCTATGCACTACAGGCCACAGATGACTTTCAACACTTTATAAACATGAGGATGATGATAATGATATAAGAATTCAATAAAACAAGTTCAAGAATTAATTTATCCAAGAATTAACAACGTCCAAATTGTCAACATGATACTGCTTTGTGGAGTAAAATTCAAGAATGCTTAGAAGAATATTTTCATGAAAAGATACTAGATGAACCGCAATTATCAAGGATATTCCACTAATTTCATGGAGTATAGAAGTTAAAACTTATCCAACTAAGTATAATAAAGAATGGAATAACAAAAGAAATCACCCGACATGCGATAGACCACACAGACAGGTTATTCCAACAGAATAATAAATAATGGAACCAGGTCCGGCGTAAACGCACAGACAGGATATTCTGACAGAATAATAAATAATGGAACCAGGTCCGGTGTAAAACACACAGACAGGATGTTCCAACAGAATAATAACAAGACAGAACCAGGTCCGGTGTAAAACACACAGACATGATGTTCCAACAGAATAATAAAAAAAACGGAACTAGGTCCGGTGTAAAACACACAGACAGGATGTTCGAACAGAATAATAGAAGAATGGCACCAAGTATAGGGTAGACCGCGTATACAGGTTATTCCAACAGAATAATAAAAATGGAATAACAACATTTCTCTTCATGAATAAGAAAGAATAACACCCCTTACCGTTTTAAAGAAGAACTGAAATAAGGAAGTAGTTAAGTAGCAGAATACTTTTCTTCTCTCTCTCTATAGTTTCTCTCTCTAGAGTTCAGTGAATTCATAAGAAATAATGAAGGAATGGGCTGCTATTTATAGAAAAATGTAATGCATAGTAACTAATCCATGAACGGTCTAGATTGATTACTTTAATCTGACGGTCCATATTTAAAAAAAATCTTTTAAATAAAATATAATATATTCTATTTATAGAATAACTTTAATAAAGTATTCTGTTTTATATAAAAAGATTTTTCTGTTTTATTACGTTAATAATACGAATAAAACAAAACTTCATTATCGCTAAATAATTCATATTATTAACTGACAATAATTGAATCAAACTGAGTGACTTCTCACATAAGCATTAATAATCAATACCGTGTGCTACTATGCAACCATACGTATTACTGTACTTTTACTACCGAGTAGTTCAACAGTATCAATGGTAAAACTTCCGCCGTTATTTTAAAAAAAATATTTTTGTCGTTTTCTCAATCCGACAATAATTTCGTTGTGGGGTCCACCAATGATTGTGCCGTTGTACGAATATTCCCTGTTAAAACGAATATTTTCCGATCAATCGAATATTATATAACAACTTGCGTACTTTATAAAATTTATAAATATTACCCACAACTATAACATTATATCAAATTAACTCCATAATATTCAAAAATGATATTTATAGAAAATTCATCTTTATTTATAAAAGTTGGGGTCTTACAGGCCCCATAACAGAATAACTATCAGATGAGAAAAATGACAAGTTTGAGTTTTTATGAATAACGGCGTAATCGTTACCGTTAACTCTGTTGGAATACCCGGTGGTTAAAATACAATAATACGCATGGTTGCATAGTAGCACACGGTATTGCATAGTATTTTTGAATTATTGATTCTTACGTAAGAAGGCACTACTCAATAATTGTTACAGTAATTATTGTTCAATATTTTATTTTATTGATTCAATAATCGTTGCGTTGATATTTTATATTATTGTTGTTTCAATAATTGTTACTGCACAGTATTTCCCATTATCAGATCAATAATTCATATTATTTGAATAATATTATTAGATAGCATTATTTACAATGTCTAGAAAGTTCTGTCTAAGAAGAGGTTTGGTAACCTAATTGCGCGCTAGTAAGGAGAAATCCTTATCGGAAAGTCCTCTCTTTCCTGGGAACGGCCTGGTTGTCATAATTGTGATACTGTAATATTATTTGTGAATAACTAATTATTGATTTATATGATAAAAAATATTTATTTTATGTGGATATAAATGAAGGATAGGGAAATATTTATTTTATGTGATTATAAATGAAGGAATTAATGCTGAGATATTTTATCAGTATTTTGTCAGAATGGAGGTATTAAAAATCGTCCGTATGTGGATTTCGAGAATTTTTCGTTTGGAATTTGGAAAAACTTAATGCTATAAAGTTGTAGAGAATTTAATTTCCTATGGAATGGACATAAAATTCGTATTTTTCTGATAAAAGGGCTATTTATTATGAATTATTGAAGTTTTTGATTATTGTTTAAATGATAAAATATTTTGGAAATTTCTAGAAATAGTGGGCCCCACTTTTGGTCGGTGAGAAATGTGCTAAAATTTTATTTCAAATGTGGTGGGCATAAATAGTAACAGGTAAAGCCATCAGGTAGCAGGTTAAGTCTGCTTCAGCATTCTAGTATTTTTCTATAAATAGGGTGTTTAGTTAGAATTAAAAATCACACTAGAAAAAAGTTTTTTTTTTCTCTCTCTCTATATTATCGAGCGTATTTTATGAGTATTTAGATACTTTGAGATTTTCTATTCAGTGCAAATTTCCTTTAGCATTATATCCGATATTCCATTCAGAGATAATGTTCTTTTGAGGCAAGGGATGTTATTTTCTTCTTATATGATATTATTTTCTTCAATATCATTATGTCGAATTATTGATATATGTTTTATTGTGAAATTTCTACCTTTTTATGTCGGGGTTACTATTCACGTATACGGCACTATTTACAAATACGACACTATTCACCGAAAAATAAAATTTTCTCTTTTTCGTCCCACATGTTTAGTATGGTTACTATCTTTGATTGTATCTATGTTTTGATCGTCATTCTTGAATTTTACTCCATTATAGTTTATTATGGAGTATTTTTAAACTTGAATTATCTAAAGTACGAATATCTAAACTTAGTCCTTTTTTTTACTAGATTCGTTCTCTAAAATGTTTTTCATAATCCTCAGTCCTTAATGATGATACTTGATGAATATCTTTGGCCTGTAGTGCAAAGATGAATGATTACCTGATGAATATCTTTGGCCCGTAGTGCAAAGATGAACAGGTGTTGAGATGAACATGACCAACGAGTGATACAAATGAATATCTTTGGCATGTAGTGCAAAGATGAATATTTGATTCAAGATGTATATTGATTGATGTTATAGGGATAAAATATTGATGATGGACTTTTAAATTCATAGATGACAGTAGATTTCATTCTCTACTTAACTCTTTTAATGGATTGTTGTTTCCGCTGCAGTTGTTGATCTAAAACTTGTTGTCTATTATATTATATCAGATTTTTCCCTGTTGAAGACTATTGATAATTTGTTGTATATTATCTTAGTCATAATATTCTTTACTGGGCTAGTTGAGCTCACCCTTCTCCTTTTTGTTCCATTTTTCTTCTTAGGAGGTGAGAATATAGCAGGAACTAGCGGGGGTATGGAGTGATGGTTCTAGAAAGTTATTTTAGTAGTCCTCACTATTTTTGTAAAATAGTGTATCAATAATTGTAATGAAGACTCCTTTTGAGTTTTAATATTTTCTATTAGACAATATTTGTATTCAAACTCACAGTATATGTGTTGTCGTATTTTGCACGACAATTGTATTAATGAAGTTGTATTTGTTTCTGTACCATATATTTGACAACTCAGAATGGGTGATGTATACCTATTTTGGGGGCGTCACAAATACCCCCGCCGGGGCGGGGGGTCCCGAATCAGAACAGTCCTAAGTTGTTTTAAACACTGCGAGGACGTGAACTTTAGTACTTGGAATGCCTTGGGACTCTAGATTGCGTGGGATTGCGACCAGAAGGCATGTATTGGATATATAATTACATCAAACAACAAGATCAATAGGACGCAATGCAATTAACAGAGATTAAGCACAGATTCTTGAGCAATCATTGGAGGGAGATAATTAACGGATTTTCATATCAATTGCAGATTGGATTAAAGTGAAGGGTGTTCTGAATTATTCTTCATCTCTAGTCTTATATTTGTAATTAGAAGGATATTTTCTTTAATTTATTCAGTTATTATTTAATTGATGATGAACTAAGTACTTTTTAGGCTTATGACAGATCTTTAAGCGGAACGATGGTTATGTAGCCTTAATTTTCAGTTTAATAAGCTATTATCCAGTTTATCTATATTAATTTGAGCTTAAATTTGTGAATTGCCTGATCAACAATTCTTGGTGAACTTGTATGGAGTCGAGAGAGGAAGTACGAGTCTAGACTTGGTTAATATAGCATGTGTTCTTGAATTTTGTGAATGAACAGAATCTTGATGAATGTTAGGGTATAGATATGCTTGGCATCGCATGTAATCAGATAAATGACTTAAACTTAAACTTTCTTTAATTATAATTCACATAGAGATATAGTGAGTTAGTTTATTAAGGTGTTTAACTTGTTTCTATCTAATTTGTGGATTTGAGTTAATACGGTATTAGTACATCGACAAGTGGCTAGTTCTACATACGTGTTCTTGATTAATAAACTGAGATAGTGAATTAAACTGGAATAAGGAGTAATAATCAGAATAATGCTTAGAGTGAAGTCGTAAGCCTAATTCTCCAATATTTGTTTGAAAAATTCAGTTTTTAGGGTTTGTTGATTGTTGGGTAATTTTAATATTTTTTATATTTTTAGTTACAAACTGGAAATTGGTTAGTTTAATAAAATTAGGATTAATAGGAAATTGGTAATTGTAAGGGTTAATTTTTTACTAAAGTCTCTGTGGGAACGATACTCTACTTACTATTATATTACTTGTTGACCACGTATACTTGCGTGTTGTGCGTAATTATATTTTACCTAACAAGTTTTTGGCACCGTTGCCGGAGATATTTTAGAATAGATTTTAATATTTTGCAATATCAGTTTATTTAGTCCAGTTTTACTTAAACATTTTTATTTTTTGTTTTGTTCATCTTATTTCAGGTTTTTGAAGTTGGTTTATGCAAACTCGATCCAAAAATCCAGACTTGCTTCCTTTTGAGGATGACATTGAGAGACGCTTTCAAAGGCTAAGTAAGTGGATTAAGAAAACAAGGGACGACTTCAAAAATTCTAAAAAAGAAGAAGCAATGACTGCCGAAGACCAGAAAGCGTTGAGGGACTTTGCTACACCCAAGGTGACTGAGCTGCAGTCGAGTATCACTAGGCCTGCTATAGCTGCGAACACATTTGAGATTAAGCCTGGAACTATTCAGATGATCCAAAACTCGGTTCAGTATGGGGGATTAGCGAATGATGATCCGAATGAACATTTGATCAGCTTTTTGGAGATATGCAGCACTTTCAAATATAATGGGGTGTCGGATGAAGCGGTCAGACTTCGTTTGTTCCCATTCACTCTGCGGGACAAGGCGAAGAGTTGGTTACATTCTCTATCATCGGGTTCAATAACTACATGGGATGACCTGGCTCAAAAGTTTCTAGCTAAATTCCCCCCCCCCCCCCCCCCCCAGCGAAGACTGCAAAGATGAGAAACGAGATTACGATGTTTGATCAGCAACATGGGGAATCATTGTACGAGGCGTGGGAGAGATACAAGGAGTTGCTCAGAAAATGCCCACGTCACGGATTGCCTAAGTGGTTGCAAATGAACTCATTCTACAATGGATTACATGGGAATCTCAGGACCAGTATTGATGCAGCTTCAGGTGGAGCTTTTATGGCAAAGAATTATGAGCATGCATATCAATTGATAGAGACAATAGCAGCTAACAATTATCAGTGGCCCACGACAAGAATGACATAACTTACGGTAGCTAGAGTGTTAGAGGTTGATGGATTGACGGCAATAAAAGCGCAGATTTCAGTGCTCGCTAAGAAGTTCGATGCTTGGTCAGGGGTACAGACACAACAAGTTGCAGTTATATGTGAATTATGTGCGGGTGAACATCTTATAGATCAACGTGCAATCAACTCAGCGTCAGTGCAATTTGTGGGTAGCTATAACAGAATTCCATATAATACGTACCAGAATACATACAATCCGAGGAGTAGGAATCATCATAACTTTTCGTGGAGTAATAATCAGCGTCAACAAACTCCACGCCCATCTTATCCCACAGGATATCAGAATCAACAACAACAACCAGCTCAACATCAAGAGAGGAAATTAAATTTAGAGGAGTTGTTGTCAAAGTATATAACAAGCAACGAGGCAACAATGAAAAACCAAGCAATGGTCATGAAATCACAAGATTAAGCCATCAAGAATCTGGAAAATCAAATGGGACAAATTGCATTAGCATTGAACAATAAACCGCAAGGGACTCTACTAAGTGACACTGAAAAAAATTCGAAGGGAAATCACGAATAGTGTCAGGCAATCACTCTGAGAAGTGGAAAACATCTAGATGGGAAAAGTGCAGAAAATTCAGTTAGAACGGATGACAAAGTTGATGAGAACAAAGTGGTTGAAGAAAAACAGGGCGAGGATAAGCAAGTTGAGCAAACAAAGTTAGATGATAAGCCAGTTATGTATCCTCCTCCACCATTTCAGCAAAGAGTCCAAAAGCAGAAATTAGATAAGCAGTTCGCAAAATTTTTGGAAGTGTGTAAGAAACTTCAGATTAACATCCCTTTCGCATAAGCCCTAGAGCAGATGCCAAGTTATGCTAAATTCATGAAAGGTATTCTGTCTAGGAAAAAGAAGTTGGAAGATTTCGAAATGGTGACATTAATAGAGGAGTGTAGTGCAGTTTTACAGCGAAAGTTGCCACCAATGTTGAAAGATCCACGGAGTTTCACCATTCCGTGCACAATTGGGAACACGGTGTTCAACAAGTGTTTATGTGATTTGGGAGCAAGCGTGAACCTTATAAATAAATAAATACTTAAAAATATTATAAGCTTCCAAAATTCTTATAAAGGATATTTGAATTATCTAAAAATATAATAAAGCGTATAAATAAAATTTAGTCGAGTTATCCACTTATTAAGTACTCGGTAAAGTCTTTGGACACCAAAACCATATCAACCTTAACCCAAACATATGTAGTTTATGTATTTGAGTATTGTTATCAATACTAATGTGTTAGATTTATATGAATGAAAATCTTAGGTGTTTATTAACGAAGCAAGTAGCATTACTTGACTAATCTTCGCTCAGGCAAGTTTACTAAACCCAAATTATTAATTACGCAAATTTCTCAAACCCTACTTAATCGTTGAACAAGATTTCTATCTTGAATTGCTATTGATATGTTATACCAAACCTAAATTTAAATTGCCAATTGTTGTAAAGTTATTGCTATAGTTTCAGCATAACTCAAAAATGAATTGTTTATTCATATGATATTATTGAGCATAAACTATTGTGTCAAACCAAATTACTTTGGTAAGACATCTTATACTGAAGTTGTGTATCCCGAAAAGGGCTCGATGTTTGGTCAATTAAATATTGATGTTTAGTGCATGTGAGCACTAGTAGGATGAGATGCATACTCCTAGGATATTGAATAGGCTGATCCCATATCTCGTATATAAACAAAATTTCTAAGTCTTTGTGACTGATAAAAATAAAAAGTCCAGAAATGGTTGAGATAGAAATTCCAGAAATGGTAGAAACTATCAGTTGATTTTTGAACTGTTATACTTCTTCAAATCATATATTGTTATATAAATAAAACCTGTTGAGCATGTTATAGTTCACCCTTGCAAATTATTCCCTTTGCAGTATTAGATGGTAACCCTAAAACTTCTGGAGCTAATAAAGGGAAGCGTTCCTGCTTAGATTAGTTTATATTATTGTTTAGTTAAATGTAATACTTTGTAATAAGAAATTCTTTATGAAGAATCATGTAATCGAACCTTAATGATATATGTATAACATCTTTATTTCTGCAACCGTGTTTTCTTACATATATAGATGTAATTAGAATTCCAATCTAGTTTGAGATCCTTGGGAACTATTTATCTGAGTGAGGGTATTGACAGTATGGATTGTTCATGTTGTTGTTGATACTCTGGATTTCAGATAAATAGGTATTATCGATACGATAGTACAATTCGCATGACATAGACTATACATCTGAGTGAGGGTATTGGTAATATGGATTTTTCATGTTATTACTAGTACTCTGAATTCCAGATAGATAGATACTATTCACAGATACAGTTCATACATCTAAGTGAGGGTATTCAAAGACAACAATAGTTCTCTTGGGAATTGTCATCTGTTATGGAATATTATGAATCTTGGATCTATGGGAATTGCATCTGGTTATAAATTATATAGTCACTCAATTAGATATGAGCATATAATCAGATACCATGGGCGTATAGTTTTGAATGCATTATATACATTGACTTGTTGTAAGCACCATATCGGATACCATGGGAGTATAGATATGGGGGTGTTACATTAATGATATTAGAGCTGTTAAGACTATAGATATAAGGAAGAGAAATCTTAGTACATTGTCTTCGAGTCCATAAAAATATTAAATCACACATAAAAATAACATTAAAAATATTATGTAACATTCTATACCAGTATTAAAGGAGTTTTATTTTATAGGATGGCCAACTTCAGTGCTGAAGAAATGGTGATAGTAAATAATCTACCACAAATTGAGTCATTTGATGTAGAGGATGAAGAATTGCTTCATGATCAACAACTGCTAGATGCCGAGGAAGAAGAAGATCCAGTAGCAGGGCAATTAATGAGAATTGATGAACATGATGAAGCAATAACATCACTAATGAAGACTTCTGAATATGAGAATAATAAAATGAAGTTTAGGGCACACTTAGCTAAGGGAATGTTAGAGAATGAAAGGGGAACCAATAATCGACTGAAAGTACAACTGCACCATGCACAAAGGGGCAGAAAGGAAATACAGTCAAGGTTACTCAAATCATCTCTGGGTACTCGAGATGTCTTCAATGATTTGCAGTGTTGAGTAGTTCGATATCCAATGGAGGAGAAGAAAACTGCCTATCTGATAGATTGGCCTGTGGTATGCCACATAATCCAGAATTCCTTCGATGAGCATTGAATAAACCCCTAACCCAAAACACTTCCTTTAAAGATTCTAAACTAGTTGGTCCACCCGAGTTCAAAGGTACATCTGAACCTATTAATGCACAATTCTAGATTACTGAAATAGAAATTTTTTTCTTAGTAACCAATGTCAATAACAATCAAAAGATAACTTTTACAACCTTTTTCTTGAAAGGCGAGGTGAATTACTAGTGGGAATCAACTAAGGGTCTGGTAGAAACTGAAATTATGCTATGGGATAGATTCAAAGAATTGTTCTTTGAAAACTATTTTTCCCAATCTCTAAAGGATAATATGGAAGTACAATTCCTAGAATTGAAACAAGGAGACCTGACTGTATCTCAGTATCTGGTCAAGTTTAACGAACTGTCCAGGTTTGCTCCTGACCAAGTTAATACTGAGCTTAGAAAGACTCGAAGGTATCAGGAAGGTTTGAAACCTCATATATGAAGTAAGTTATCCATATTCCAATTAAAGACTTTTTCCAAAATACTCGAGAAAGCTTCTATTGCTGAGAGTGAAAACGAGAGTCTCATTAAATTTCATCAGGAAAAGAAGAGTCAAAATGAAAAGGGGAAATCTAAGACCGAACCTAGTTCAGGTGGGTTTAATAATAAATGAAAATGGGATACTACTTTTTCTAATAACCCGGGATAAAAGGTAGGTAATATTAATAATAACTTTAATAAGAGGGAATCTTGTCCTACCTGTGGAGGAAAACATAAGGGAGTATGTTTTAAAAGTATTAATAAATGTTACAATTGTGGACAAATGGGACACCTTTCTCCATAGTGTCCTCTCCCTAATTAAAATAAATGTTTCAACTGTGGTTCGTCAAAACATTTCGCAAGGAACTGTCCCAAACCCAAGAACTAGGGAGGAAAAGGAAGTAGAGTGCCAAAAAATAATAATAATTAGTCAACAGTTGCTCCACTTAGAGCTCAAAATCGACCAACCGCGAGAACATTTAATATGTCGGTGAGGGATGTGGTTGCTTCACAGGACGTGGTGACAGGTATCATCCCTATCAACACTTTAAATGCATATGCGTTATTCGATTCTGGTGCTACTTGTTCCTTTGTGTCTGACAGTTTTCTAAAAACCTGAATATACCATGTGAAAATTTAGACAAACCATTCTGTGTAGAAATTGAAAATAATGAAAAGATTTCGGTTACGACCATATATAGGGACTGTAGTGTGGAAATAAAGGGACACAATTTTCTGGTAGATCTTATTCCAATTCAGCTGGGAGAATTTGATGTAATCTTAGGAATAGATTGGTTATTTAACCATAGCGCAATGATTGATTGTCATAAAAAATGTATAAACCTTTTAACTGCGTCAAAGTCAAAGGTAGTGTTCAATGGCAGTTATTCACCTAACCGATCTCAATGTCTGACCATAACTCAGGCAGAAAGGTTACTTAGAAAATGTTGTTCAGGATATTTAGCCTATATAGTTGATACTCGACAGGAAGGAGTGAAACTAAATTAAATACCTTTAATTAAGGATTTTCCCGATGTATTTTCAGATGACTTACCAGGTTTACCTCCAGATAGGGATATTGAGTTTGTTATTGATGTTGCACCGGGAAAAACACCAGTTTCTAAGGCACCATATAGGATGGCACCTGTAGAACTGAAAGAGTTTTTAGTACAACTACAGGAACTCTTAGATAAAAAGTACATACAACCTAGTGTTTCACCTTAGGGAGAACTAGTATTGTTTGTAAAGAAGAAGGATAGAATTAAATAAGTTAACCATTAAGAATAAATATCCTTTACCAAGAATTGATGGTTTGTTTGACCAACTAAAAGGGGCCAAACACTTTTCAAAGATTGACCTTAGGACAGGTTATCATCAGTTAAAAGTATGAAAGGAAGATATGCCGAAGACAGCGTTTAGGATACACCATGGACATTATGAGTTTCTTATAATGTCTTTTGGGTTGACAAATGCACCGACAACATTTATGGACTTGATGAATCGAGTGTTTAAACCATGCTTAGAAAAATTTGTTGTAGTGTTTATCAACGATATTCTGGTATACTCAAAAACACGGGAAGAGCATGCTGAACACTTGAGAGTCGTTTTGGAAATATTACGAAAGGAACAACTTTATTCAAAGTTTTCCAAGTGTGAATTCTGGTTAAAGAGAGTTCAATTTTTAGGTCATGTAATTAACAAAAATGGAATATCAGTAGATCCAACTACGATCGAAACGGTTGTGAATCGGGAACAACCAACAACTCCAACAGAACTAACAAGTTTTCTCGGTTTAGCGGGTTATTATCGACGGTTCATAAAAGATTTTTCAAAAATAGCAACCCCATTAACCAATTTAACTCGAAAGATGGTGAAATATGTCTAGACAGATAAATGCGAAGAGAGCTTCCAAGAGTTGAAGAAGCGACTGAGCATGGCTCCAGTATTGTCCTTACTAGATGATGCAGGAGGCCTTATAGTTTTTAGTGATGTGTCACACAGAGGTTTAGGGTGTGTGTTGATGCAACATGGGAAAGTGATCGCTTATGCATCACGAAAACTCAAAGAGTATGAGAAGAGGTATCCTACTCCTGACCTAGAGTTAGCCGCAGTAGTTTTTGCCCTTAAAATTTGGAGGCATTACTTGTACAGGGAGAAATTCGAGATATATACAGATCACAAAAGTCTGAAATATATTTTTACACAAAAGGAGTTAAACTTAAGGTAGAGGAAATTGTGAGACCCCGGATTTTATGAAATAAAAGTATTCAATTTTTCTATTTTCGTAAATGGTTAAATTGATAAAAGGTTAAAGTTAAAGGTGATATGTGAAAATTTTTCAAAGTAGACAAGTTGTCAGAAAATACCCGGTTACTATACACTCTAGTATTGTTCACTCGAATTTTTGGGGTACTTTTTGTGTCAGAGTACTATTCACGAGTTACTATTCATGAGTTACTATTCATGAATTACTATTCACGAGTTACTATTTACAAGTTACTATTTACGGGGAATATTCGATTAGTCGGGGAATATTTGTACAACGGTACAATCATTGGTGGACCCCACAACAGAATTATTGTCAGATTAAGAAAACGACAAAAATATTTTATTAAAAATAACGGCGGAAGTTTTATCGTTGATACTGTTGAACTACTCTGTAGTAAAAGTATAGTAATACGTGTGGTTGTATAGTAGCGCACGGTATTGATTATTAATGCTTATATGAGAAGTCACTCAGTTTGATTCAATTATTGTCAATTAATAATATGAATTATTTAGCGATAATGAAGTTTTGTTTTATTCGTATTATTAACGTAATAAAATCAATCTGGACCGTTCATGGATTAGTTACTATGCATTCCATTTTCCTATAAATAGAAGCTCATTCTTTCATTATTTTCTTACGAATTCACTGAACTCTAGAGAGAGAAACTATAGAGAGAAAGAAGAAGAGTATTCTGTCACTTAACTACTTCTTTATTTCAGTTCGTCTTTAAAACGGTAAGGGGTGTTATTCTTTCTTATTCATGAAGAGAACTTCTGTTATTCTATTCTTTATTATTCTGTTGGAATAACATGTATGCGTGGTTTACCCTATACTTGGTGGAATGACCTGTATATGCGATTTACCCAATACTTGGTGATCTTCTTCTGTTATTCCATTCTTTATTATTATGTTGGAATAACTTGTTTATGCGAAGTACCGCATACTTGGTGAAACTATTTCATTATTCTGTTCTTTATAATTCTGTCGGAATATACTGTCGGTGTGAATTTCACCTGACCTGGTTCCATCATTTATTATTCCGCATTTATTATTCTGTTGGAATTTCCTGTCGGTGTGAATTTCACCTGACCTGGTTACATATTTATTATTCCGCATTTATTATTCTATTGGGAATAACCTGTCTGTGCGGTGTCTACCGCATGCATGGTGAATCCTTCTGTTATTCCATTCTTTATTATTCTGTTGGAATAACATGTCTATATGGATTGCCACATGCATGGTGAATGATCCTTTATATTCATTCCTTATTAAATTGTGGAAATGATCTGTATATGTGGATTACCGCATGGCTGGTGAAAATCCATTTGTAGTTTCATATATTCTTTATTATACTCATTTGGTTAAAGTTTTGATTTCTATACTCCATGAAATTAGTGGAATATCCTTGATATTTGCGCTTCATCCAGTATCTTTTCATGGAAATATTCTTCTGAGCATTCTTGACTGTTACTTTACAAAGAAGTATCATGTTGACAATTTGGATATTATTAGTTCCTGGATAAACTAATTCTTGAACTTGTTTAATTGAATTCCAATAACATTGTCATCATCCTCATGTTTATTTTATGTTGAAAGTCATCTTTGGCTTACGTGCATAGATGAACTTAGTATGATTATGACCAGGGATCATTCGGTATAATCATGAACTGTGATGTTATAAGTGGTGTGGTAAAAGTCCTCAGTGGCCTGTAATGCATTGATAGACAGTTTTTTTGGTATGATTGTGACCAGGGATTTTTCGGTATAGTCATGACCATTGATGATTTAATGAATATCCTTGGCCCGTAATACAGGGATGATTAGAAGATGTGGTTTATTTATTAAGCTGAGTCTCAGTGATAAAAGTTGATGAAAACATGTTTTAATCATATAAGATAGTAGGTTTTATTCTCTACTTGACTCTTCTAATGGATTGTTTATTCCGCTGCATTTAAACTTGATGTCTATTGTATTTTATCAGTTTAACATTGTTGAAGACTATTGATCTTCATTATCTTAGTCGTAATATTTCTTACTGGGCTAGTTGAGCTCACCCTTTCTTTCAATGTTCTCTTCAAGAAATGAGTATATTGCTCGGACGAGTCAGGGAAAGGAGTGATGATCCAGAAGATAGCATTAGTAGTCCTCACTATTCTATTAAATAGTGCGACAATAAATGTAATAAGGACTCCTTGAGTATGGATATTGTCTAGATGTCAATATTCCTATTAGAACTCTCAGTTTATGTATTGTCGTATGTTACAAGACATTTGTATAATTAAGTTTGTATTTGTATTTTGTACCATGTATTTGGCGACTCAAGATGGGTGATGTATACCTAATTTTGGGGGCGTCACAGAAATGGTTAGAACTGATAAACGATTTTGATTGTGAAATCTTATATCATCCTGGTAAAGCCAATGTCGTAGCTAATGCGTTAAGTATTAACGCATAAAGAATCAAGAAAAGTTGAACACAATAACCACCAATGATAGGTTAATAAAAGAATTTGAAAAAAATTAGAAATTGAGGTGGGATGTCCAACTACCTCAATCTAAAAGTTATTCATTCTAGATGGAGTTTCATCTCTACATGATAGAATCAAAGAAATGTAGGAGAAGGATGAAGAATGTCAAAAATGTAAGTCTAATATAACTCATATCAAGAATAACAAATTTAGAATAGACAATGATGGAATAATAAGATATGAAGATAGAATTTGGGTTCCGTTGAATCAATCCTTAAAAGACGAAATCTTAAATGAAGCTCATAATTCTAAATTTACCATACATCCTGGCAATACTAAAATGTACAAGGACTTAGGTTGACACTTTTGGTGGTCGAATATGAAAAGGGAAATAGCTGAATGGGTAAGCAAATGTCTCACGTGTCAAAGGGTTAAGGTTGAACATCAAAAGCTAAGTGGTTTACTTCAACCTTTATCAATTCCTGAGTGGAGGTGGGAACAAATAACTATGGATTTCGTGGTAGGCCTTCCAGCTACACAGAAAGGCCATAAAGCCATTTGGGTAATAATTGACTGTTTAACCAAATCAGCTCACTTCCTACCTATTAAAGTTACTTATAACTTAGACAAACATGTTAAGCTATACATTAATGAAATCATCTCTAGGCATGGAGTACCTGTTTCTATAGTGTCAGATCGAGATCCACACTTTACCTCAAATTTTTGGAAGAGCCTTAAAAAATACTTAGGAACACAATTAAGATTTAGTACAGCTTATCACCTTCAGACTGATGGCCAAAGTGAGAGAACCATTTAAACATTAGAGGATATGTTGAGAACATGTATCATTGACTTCAAAGGAAGTTGGGAAGATCAATTACCTTTGGTAGAGTTTGCCTACAACAACAGTTATCATGCTAGTATAGGTATACCACCATATGAAGCCATATATGGGAGGAAATGTAGAACACCTTTGTGTTGGGATGAAGTCGGGGAAAGACAAATACTAGGACCTGAGATAATCCAACAAACTACTGAAACCGTCAGAATTATGCGTGAATGATCACAAGCATCTTAAGATCGACAGAGGAAATACGCCGATCCACATCGTCAACAACAAAACTTTAGCATAGGAAGCCACGTATTCTTGAAAGTGTCCCCTTGGAAGGGCAAGATACGTTTTGGCAAGAAAGGAAAACTGAGTCCGAGATTCATTGGACCTTTTGAAATTTTGAGGAGGATAGGTGAAGTTGCTTATGAAATAGCACTACCTCTTGAGTTAAAACATATTCATAATGTGTTTCATGTGTCCGTATTACGACTGTACAAACCTGATTACAGACACGTTATAAACTATAAGCCAATCCAAATCGAAGAAGATCTTAATTTCTTATGTAGAAGAACCTGTGCAGATCGTCGATCGTAAAGAGCAAGTCCTGAGAAATAAAGTGATAGCATCGGTCAAAGTGATTTGGAGAAATTAGAACGTTGAAGTGACTACACGGGAGCTCGAAGATAAAATGCGAGAGAACTATCCCCAACTGTTTACTTAACCTATACTGTAATTTTGAGGACATAATTCTTATTAGTGGGAATGAATTTAAAACCCAAAAACTCTAATAAGACTCGGATATGTAAATTCAGTTATATTAATAAAATCTCTCCGTTCTGAAAGTGATATGTGTTAATATATACTCTGTTTAACAAATTAGGTCAAATAATTTTTTGTCCAAAAAATGACGTACTTGACACCCCGTGCTTAAAAATTTTCTTCCGAAAATAGACTTTTCGGTATATTTATTTTTACAAGCTGCTTTGTCACTAATAAAACGCTTTGTCATGCTTGTTACGATTTATGGAAAATCTAAGTAAGAAACCCTAGATTATAAACCTAACCCTATATTATAAACGTTAACCCTAATTTGAAAAACCTAACCCTAATTAGCTAGACTAAACCCTAATCAGGTTATCTTAACACCTAATCATGATTGCTAAACTTTAATTAGGTACTAATAAACATCATTAAGTAACCCTAATCATAAAAACCAAAACCCTAATCAAGATTAATGAGGATTAGGGTTAGGAGTCATTCACACAAATTTTAAGACATCACGTGACATGCTTCCAAACTCCCAAGCACCACCATAGTCACAGATCAGATCTTTTAGGAGGCAAGTAGGTGATTAAATGACCAAAAAGCCAAGTTAGAAAATTCTATAAAAGGAAACCTTAGCTCAGTGCAAACTCACAAAAATTATAAGCCCATACACTCATATAACCTGCCTATACAAGCCCTGGTGATAGCAACAACAGATTCAATAGTCAGAAATCAAAAATCAAGCCAGAAAAGGTGAAACCCTAATTGGTAGCTAGATCTTTGATGTTATGTTTAATTTGTCGTTTAGATGTTTAGATAATGTTATAACATGTTAGAAAGTATGCCAAGTTGATAGAACAAGTTTTCATAACATCTAAATGCATCAAATTAGTGTTTTAAGAAATCTGGAAATTTTTTAAAAAACAGGTCTGACAGTCGAATGTCAGATCCTATAGATCTGTGTATTTTAATAGTTAGGTCTGTTAATTATATGCTAGTTGTAGTATGACATGAAGTTTTTAATCTAAAAAAGAAAACAGGTTCATTGGAACCATATATTACAAGATATAGGTGGTTAAAAGTGGTTGACCGATCACGAAGTTTTGTTTTCTGGGTTATCCAGAAAACTCAAGAACAGGTTGAACCGGCTACTTTGACCAGCCTTTTAATCGCTTTCTGTTTGATGTTATAATGACTTGTTATAATGAATTAATACCTTGACATACATACTACATATATATGACATTCAATTGCTTAAACAATTCATAGGATTACCAGAATTAATAGTCAAAAGTCGTTGACCGAGCATAACTAAGTTTTCTGGGTTATCCCCAGAAAACTGATGAACATGAAGAATAGTCTTTGGTTGTACTTTGACCATCATAGATCGAGACCTTAGAATCATGGTTTGTCCAAATCAGTGTTTTATATAAGCACCTTGACATATAGACTACCTATTACAACAAATAAAACACAAATCTATCACACAGATTGAAAGAAATAGAAGCTACAAAACTGTTGACTGACCATGACCACTATTTTGGGTTACCCTGAAACTCAAGAACAGCTCTGGCAGTGACTTTGAGCCTATATAACTTCTTGTTATATGTAGGTTAAAGCATGAAATTGGTCTGATGTTGTACTATTGTATGAGTACTATAACATCTATACTTGTCCAAACCTAGAATCATCAACAGTAACAAATTAGATCAAAGTCAAAGTAGTCCCTTGACCATGACCAACTGATTCCCAGAAACTCAAGAACACTTATAGCGACACTTCCTGTCACTATAGGGCTTTAGCGATAGACAGAAAATGTTTTCTAAGAAATTAATTAATAAAATTTAGAAATAATTAATAAATAAATATAAATAATTATAAAAAAAATTATAAAATATTTTAAATTATAATAATTAACTTTTAATATTTTTACATAAATGCAATAAATATTTTAATTTATTTGAATATTATTAATAATTAAGTTAATAATAAAGTAATTAGAATAATTATTTATATATAATAAATAATTTTTTAAAAATAATATCTATGATATAAAAATCATAATAAATAATTATAAATTATTTAAAAATAGTAAATAAAGTTTTTATAATATTCTAAGTAAATATTAAATTATTTAGAAATAGAAATAAATGATTTAAAAATCATTTAAGGGATAAATAAATACTTAAAAATTATTATAAGCTTCCAGAAATTATTATAAAGGATATTTAAATTATCTAAAAATATAATAAAGCTTACAAATAAAATTTAGTCGAGTTATCCACTTATTAAGTACTCGGTAATGTATTTGGACACCGAAATCATATCAAACTTAACCCAAACATATGTAGTTTATGTGTTTGAGTATTGTTATCAATACTAATGTGTTATATTTATATTAATGAACATCTTATGTATTTGTTAACCAATTGAGTAGCATTACTTGACTGATCTTTGCTCAGGCAAGTTTACTAAATCCAAATTATTAATTACGCAAATTTTTCAAACCCTATTTATTCGTTGAACTAGATTTCTATATTGAATTACTATTGATATGTTATACCAAACCTAAATTTGAATTGCCAATTGTTGTAAAGTTGTTATAGTTTCAACATAACTCAGAAATGAATTGTTTATTCATATGATATTATTGAGCTTAAACTGTTGTGTCAAACCAAATTGCTTTGGTAAGACATCATATACTGAAGTTGTGTATCCCGAAAAGGGATCGATGTTTGGTCAATTAAATATTGACGTTTAGTGCATGTGAGCACTAGTAGGATGAGATGCATACTCCTAGGATATTAAATAAATTGATCCCCTATCTCATATTTAAACAAAATTTCTAAGTCTTTATGATTGACAAAAATAAAAAGTTCAGAAATAGTTGAGATAGAAATTCCAGAAATGGTAGCAATTATCAGTTGAGTTTTTAACTGTTATACTTCTTTAAATCATATATTGTTATATAAATAAAACATGTTGAGCATGTCATAGCTCACCCTTGAAAATTATTTCTTTTACAGTATTAGATGGTAACCCTGGCACTTCTGGAGTTAATAAAGGGAAGCGTCCCTTCTTAGATTAGTTTATATTACTATCTAGTTGAATGTAATACTTTGTAATAAGAAATTCTTTATGAAGAATCATGTAATCGAACCTTAGTGATATATGTATAACATCTTTATTTCTGCAACCGTGTTTTCTTACATATATAGATGTAATTAGAATTTCCAATCTAGTATGAGATTATTGGGAACTATTTATTTGAGTGAGGGTATTGACAGCATGGATTGTTCATGTTGATGTTGATACTCTGGATTTTGGATAAACAGGTACTATCGATATAATAGTATAATTCGCATGACATAGACTATACATCTGAGTGAAGGTATTGGTAATATAGATTGTTCATGTTATTACTAGTACTCTGAATTTTGGATAGATAGATACTATTCACAGTTGCAGTTCATACATCTAAGTAAGGGTATTCAAACATAACAATAGTTCTCTTGGGAATTGTTATCTGTTATGGAATACTATGAATCTTGGATATATGGGAATTGTATCTGGTTATAAATTATTTAGTCACTCAATTAGATATGAGCATATAATCAGATACCATGGACGTATAGATTTGAATGCATTATATACATTGACTTGTAGTAAGCACCATATCAGATACCGTAGGAGTATAGATATGGGGGCGTTACACTATGTGCTAAAGACAGATGATGAACGTAAATGTCTTTAAAAGTTATATTGCATCCTGGGAGCAGCAAAGAGGAACTAAAAGAAATTGTGCCGTCAAGATAGTGTTGATCAACACAGAACATCCCTGAATTAGGAAATTCTGTTGCGCTAAATAGCGATGGTAATGAACGTAAATGTTGTTCAAATTTATATTGCGTCCTGGGGACGACAAAGAGGGACTGAAAAAGTGTTCCACTAAGATATTATTGATCAACACAGGGCATAAACAAGCTTATCACCTATATGTCCGTAAGATATGTCGGTTTATATATGGATTTCTGTTGAAACCTTTTAAGAAATAAAGTTGGTGGTCTTTTATGACCCATCTCATGATACAGAAAGCTCTTCCTAAGCGAATCTTTTGAATTCTTGAATTATTCATATTGCTTCACAATTATTAATCAATTGTGGGGAATTTCAATTCTAAAGATTGGGAGTAGATAGAATGAAATTCCTTAAGAGGAAGTAGGTTGTAGAATACGACAATGATGCATGAATCCTTGAAGAAGGAAAAATGTAGAGTTATGAGGTATAAAGATTTTTGAATAACAAAGTAAAAACTAGTGATGTGTCATAGAAAGTCAGACACTGGTAATGTGTCATAACAAAAATAAACATAGATGGTGTTATTATAATAAGAACAAGCATATAGGATGTCAAAATTAAGATATAGATGATTTCAAGAATAGATAGACATTAATAGTGATAAAGGGAAGTAGACTTGAGAGAGGGTCAAAAGGTGGAAGGATAAGTTTGAAAATTGTAGGACCTTTCATAGTAATAAAAGATTATGTATAAAATAGCGGAAGATATTAAATATTTTGAGACACGTGTTAATGTGAGTATTAATATGTGTTATGTGTTGTATTCTGTGAGAATAATATATTTATTTATCACAAAGTAATATCGTTAAGAGGGAATCATCCTGATCAAGAGACAATAGGCCTACACCGAGTAAGAAAGATTCGGTATTGCGATTCCGAGGACGGAATCTTTTATAAGGGGGGAAGAATGTAGCGATCCAGAATTTTCAGATAAATAAAATAAGAATTTAATAAAAATAAATTCCTTATTTTATTATGTGTTATATTATATTGCATTTATTAATTATGTGCAGTGTAATATGTATGTATGTATCTGTTGTGGTGTATATATTTAAATATATTTATCACGTGTTATTAAATTGCTAAAAGTAATTTCTAATGGGAAGGATATAATTTTTGGTGAATTAAAATAATTTACAGAAATAAATTATAACATATTTATTTATTAAATAAATTATTTTTATTTAATAAATAGCTTTCATTTTGTGATAGGGTGGATGCTCTTACTTCTATTCATCGTGTTGTTGACTTACGTTCGGAGGTCTCTATCCGTTGCTACGAACACTCATTACTTTCGAGAGAACTTTTGAAGGTCTGAGATGCTATGGACAAATTGAAGGACAAGCTTCAAGTGTTTGAGTCCGCCACCCTATACTTGGAAGGGATGATGACATCGCATATAGAGATTCAGGATATCGTCATTGTTGACTTGGACACTTTAGTTATGCCCCCTTCAATTTGACTTGTCCTGACATTTAGATCATGACCTCTTATAGACTTTCATTTCTTATTTCAGACACTCGTTTTTCATGTCATGAGTATAATTCAATTTTTTGGAAATAATCAAAATAAAGTTTATTTATTTTTCTAATTACGCATCATTATAAATTGTCTTTAACTTGAATTTTTCCTTTCTGAAAAAATATTGAATATTTGAGCCATAAATCCTTCAAATTATAACTCCAAACACAATAAAGAAAAGAAACTATGAATAATTTTTTTAACCAAAATGTACTTTTTGATTTCTAATGAACTTACACTTAAATTCATACTTTTTGAAACAATTTGTTTAAGTATAAGTGAAAGTTCAAATCTTTATTGACAATCATCTTGCCTTTAATGAAAAAACAAAATGTTTCACTTTTCCTTAGACTCAAAAGAAAAAACATAATCAAGATAAAAGATAGTCAATCTACTTTTAATGAAAGAAAACATAACGTTTGCCACTTTTAGAGGTAAACTGTAGCTTGTCGGGCTCGAGGACTTAGAGTCAGTCAGTTTTATAGATGAAAGTATAACGTTTTCGATGACTATCTCATGTATAATATTTTTTTACCCATTTCTTGTTCAATAGGCAAGAGATAACATTTGATCCCATGTACACGAGATATCTTGCAATAACTGTGACGCCCCCAAATCCGAGTATCTTCCAACCCGACATCTGGTGCTACACGGTGCTAAAGTTCACACAAATATTTAATTGAAATACCTCAAAATAATGAATATGTCTTATATATTTCAAAATAATATTATCATTCCCCTGGTTTTTAATAACCAATACATTTGTTCTTGTCATAATATCAAATATTAACATTATTCACCTATACTATTACATAGGTAATCTACAGGTTTGCCTTAGCCTTCTCTTTATCTTTTCCTGATCCTTCGGTCGATTCGATCTTAGCTGCATTCATATTGTTCAAGCAAGAGTGAGCATAACTAGTTCAGCAAGTATGACAATTCCATTTAAACAAAATGCTTGAAACATAGGAATCATATATCTTCAATAACTGAATAATAGTTATGAAGTTCTGTCGATAATTCAAAATAGCACTTCAATTTTCTTTAAAATGTTTCACAATGAATAATATTTAGTAAAACATCAGCACCGAGTCCATAATTCCGGCATTACTTACGAGAACATCTAGGTGATCAGCCTAAAGTACTCTATGTTGATCAACACTACATTCTTTAAACGTATGTACATTTATGTTTTGGAAACCTCATGTGCCTGTCGTTTGACGACAAAATATTTGTTTAGCATACTCAGTCTTCATTTGAAAACCACACCAAAATTGTTTAGTAAACATTGACAATAATTTGATAGATTATAAGAAATCAAAAATATCTTAAGTCTAGCCGAAAGAATTGGCTTTGACTTTATCATACACCAATTCATGCGTAAGAATACATGAATCACAAAGCTCTTCTAGATTGAACGTAGACAAGGGTTAGAACACTTGCCTTCAGCATCTGTTACGGTTATTACACTTTCCCTTTAAGTCTTTAAGGTCTCTACAATATATGATCACATAACGTAACACATTAGATCATATATAATCAAGTATGGTTACTACTATATCTTAACCTTCTTCTCAATCTAATCATAACTTTGATTTGTTATTATTGGTTTCGGCTTATCACATTACGTTGCTCTGACATTCAATTAATCTTTCGTTGACCTTCGGTTGTAATACTTAAGGTCTTTAACATCATTTAAGGATGTTACTTTAGATTTAATAATGTTTCATTTCATCATTAACCAATTGCCTTTCTTTTCTTTTATCTTTATAAACCTTCATTACTATGCAAACCCTAAGGCTGGCATTGCGGCGCCAATTTCCCTTCTCTATGTCGCGTTGTGGTGCCACTCTTCAGTGGCTCTTACCCGGTCCCGGTGTTGCGGCGCCAACTCCAGTTCAAAAGGTCGCGCTGCGGCGCAAAAATTAAGTAGGTTATGGGCACAGCTCGGTGCTGCAGCGACACCTTTTAGCCTTAGACAAGCGACGTGGCGCCAACTCTGTGCACCAGATACCAAAAATAGTTTTCTTACTTTGCGAACTTCCCGGACTCCAAATTTAATCATTTTAAGTCCGAATTGGCTCGTTCAAAAGTCATTAGCTCACAAATCACATAATTTATGTGTTCATGCAAGAATTTTACATTTTTAACTTTGTTAACTCAAAATTCACCTTCGAGTTCATTTTTAACGAAAACGATAAACGTTCGTGCACGTTCAACGCTCTTTTCTCCGTTCTAAGTCGGAATTCAGTCATTTTTGAATCCACTACTCTATAATGCTAAATAAGACTTGTTCCCAATGAAAACCAATGTTTTCGAGCTCAATATCAAAATTTAACTTCTATTCTGAGAATTTCACGAATTCGACGATTATCGTCCAATCGTGTGAATTCCGGCATAACTTCGTTACTTATGATTTTTTCATTATTTCAAATGGATTCTTTTCATCATAATAACATCTTAACATACATATTTCATTAACTTATTTACATGATAAGTTATTACTTGTTCTTCATGAGTTTATAACTTATCAAAGTATAACCTACTTATGATTTCCTTTCACATAATTATCATGGTTCCAATCTTCTAACCATCATCCTTACATTTTCTTATCATACAAACTTCATTCATGTAAACATATTACAAGTTCTTACAAGTTTTTCCTTAGTTCATAACTTATATATGAACAAATTGCTTATTCACAGCTTATTAAGACTTAAGTCCTTACATTATCTATTTTCTTTACTTCTTAGCATACATACTTCACTAATCCACACTTTTCTATCAAACTAGTATTGAAGAGTTGGAAGATTAATGATATAGAAGTCTTACCCTTGATGATCAAGCTTGTTCTTCTTCTATTCTACTAATGAAAGTCTAGCTTATTCTTACTTATTCTCTCAAACAATTAAGTTAAAAGTTGTTGGATGAAATGAACAAGTGTAAAATGATCCAACTCTCCCTCTATTTATAGGATTGCTAAGGTTAGAGTAATTTAGTCAATAGCCAAATTCCACCTCCTTAATCATATCTTTACTATTCATTACATAGCTATTAAGTTAACTTGGCCATCACACTCTTTGCTTGGCCATCACAACACTTATCCATTGTTTGGGCACCAAGATCACCTATAGGTTGCCCCATGGATCATGCTTACCCATTGGATCCTTACTTTGGGCTTTAAGTTCAATTAGCTTACTTATGCTTTTAGGCTTACATTAATTCACTTTGGATTTTACATTAACAAGCACTTGGGCTTTAACAATAGTTTACATTGGGCTTAAACACAATCCCAATTAACTATACACTTCCTACACAATCTTACAAGTTCATTACATATGGCTTAAAGCCTTAATACATATTCTCTATGTATTATTTTCGTATTCTCACTCGTATACTTATTCATCATATATGACATAGCATCATTCATACATACTTGCATAATACTCCGTATCATACTCATATTTATTACCTCATACAATACCTACGAATTATACGATCATTACTTTCATTAGTTAACACTTTATTTTCCCTAACGTTCTCAAATTAAGTCTGCAGGCAAAAAATTACGTTTTCCATACTTGAATTATTATTACATAATCCATCTCACCTTGATATTTTATCGTTACGTATTTCTCGAAAGTTCAAAAATAATTCCCGAGTAGAAATCAATGAATAGTATTTTTCAAAAAAAAATTTAGAAAACTTTTATTTTCGTCTTGGAAATTCAAACACTTTAATTCTTTCACGTAGTCGAAATACTATGACATTCTGACGTTTCTAGGTTATAGAACGATAATCATCTTATTAACACATAATAATAAAAAATAATATAATTTTATGCATTATTTAATTAAATATAATTATTTTACAATAAATCAGAATTTCTCGGTCATTACATCCTTTCCCCCCTTATAAAGATTCTGTCCTCAGAATCTCATCTTATATTACACAAATAACTGAGGGTAATTCTTCATTATCTTTTCTTCCAATTCCCACGTTGCTTCTTCGGCATCGTGGTTCTTCCATAACACCTTTACTGAAGGTATAACCTTGTTCCGCATAACTTGTTCTTTTTGTAGACATGCAAAATTTTTTGCACACCTGTTACTGACATTGTAGGAGGGCATATTCATCTTTTAGACATAACCCTGGAAGACAGCTCACATTCAGTCTGAATACTACCGGAAACTCAGTGTCAACCCCGAAACACACACCGGGAGCATCAGTTCCAACCTCGGAGATAACCCCGAGGCCTGCAGTTCCAATACAGAAAATTCCACCGGAGAAGGCCGATTCATTTCGGAGATAACCCCGAGATATTCAGTCCCAGTCCCAACACTGGGAGTGACAGATTCCAACCTTGGAGATAACCCCCAAGGAAGGCAGTTGTAGTTCCGGAGATAACCCCAGAAATGCTTGTTTCAAATGCATGTAATCAGCTTCAACCTCGGTGCTTACACTGAGGCACTCAGTACAAAACCCGGAGATGACATCGGGAAGACAAGCACACCTCAGAGATTACAGTGAGGACCTTCAACACTTACAACAGTTCAATCTCAGAGATAACCTTGAGCAACGTCTGCTTTATCAGCCCAACCCAGAGATAACCCCGGTGAAGGGCAAAGTCGTCATCTTTCCACCTTGACGCCACATCACGCCGTCTCAATATTTCAAACATACATTTCTACACAGTAATGTCCCACAAGAACCAAGGAAGTCCAATCCCGAGTGACTATTACGCAGGGTAACAGATAGAATTTAAAGCATGAAGACCGGAGGGCATAGTCCCATCTTCCTGACTTCGTTCAACCTCTAATCCCATGTCAATGCATAACTCTCGACAATGGCGGTCTGAAAATAGGTCTTCTACACCTCAATCAGATGCCCAAATTAAAGTTCTGAAAGTTCGAACGGACATCACGTTACACGGGTGCACGTACTTTGAGACAGTGGGACCCGCGAAGCCCGGGGCACCCCGGGCAGCCGCAGGTACATCTGCGGCTAGCCGCAGGTACACCCCTCTATAAATAGAGGGCTTGGAGTGGCCATTTTAAGAAGAGAAAATGCGAGAAAAGCATGTCCAATTTACTCTGTACATACCATAAATTGAGTGTTTTCTCATTTTAAACACTTGTAAGCTCATATATAGATACTTTTTATCGGTGGGAGCCGAGTGTTCATTCACTTAAAGCTATAGAAGTCTTCTTTAGCAGCCCACTGTAAGCCTTCTTACACACTTTAAACCCTTTCTTTTCATCTTTGCACACACTATTCTTCACATTGAGAGTCATGTTGCGTGTGTATGCCCAAACTTCGGTCCGTAGTTTCATATCAGTTTGTATATATATATATATATATATATATATATATATATATATATATATATATATATATAAGCAATTAAATGCTCCAGACGTAAGTCTAGGCTCATCGAACAGATATATATATATATATATATATATATATATATATATATATATATGAACTGTGTCATTGTTGTCAGACTTTGTTCCTTTGTTCGATGAGCCTGAATTTTATATCCGGTGCATTTACTTGCTTATATATATATATATATATATATATATATATATATATATATATTTGGTCCCGCCTGGAGTTTATTTCGTGGCGGTTAACCGTTTTTATTGCTTTCTGTACATTTCGTCCAGCCTGGAGCTTCCTCCGTGGTGGTTGATCACTTTTACAGCTTTATTTATATTTCTGATCCCCCATGGAGGTGCTTCGTGGCAGCTGATCATGTCAATATATATATATATATATATATATATATATATATATATATATATATATATATATATATATATATTTACCGCGTTTATATATTTACATTTCCGATCCCCCATGGAAGTGCTTCGTGGTGGTTGATCATGTATATATATATATATATATATATATATATATATATATATATATATATATATATATATCTACAGCTTTTATATATATAACTGCTTACAGTTTTCATATAAACTGCAGTATCATATGAGCCTAGGAATCATGCGATCATAGATTCAGTCTACTGAATCTAGATTTGGTTCCCGTGATGGACATTTTTAGCTAATGCAGCTTGTAAATATATTCAAGGTGTTAGATTTCCTCAGATGGTTTTCATGCCCATGAGGAGTTCGGCACTATTCTATATATTATTTTCTCGAAGATGCTTCGCATCTCAAAAATAAAAGCAATCAAGCCGAACATTTAATAAAATGGAAGTATCAAAAGCCTCAATTACTATTGAGCACAGGGTTTGAAAAACCTCTTTTAAAACATCATTGCTATATCTTGTTTACAATTGAATTTTTACACAAATTCAAACCCTTTATATATAGGTGCAAACGAGGTATAGCACTACTTCCAAATAACAGCACATTGACTCACACACACACATATTCGTATAACAGTTTCTTAAAAAGTGGCGGTCATCGTGACAACATGGATGTCGGGGGGTGGCTAACACCTTCCCTCCGCATAAGCAAGTCCCCGGACCCTAATGAATATCGGTTTCACATATCCATTTAACAGTGTCACATCACTGGGTCAATGTGCAAACCTTTTCTCGGTTGCGTTGGTACAACCAGTTAAAAACTAACTGGCGACTCTTAACAGTCCATCGTCGACATTATACATGTTGATCATTTTCGCTTGTTTTTTCAAAAAAAATCTCACCTAAAATAAGAACACCAAAAAACAAGAAATGAAAAGGGACAAATAAAAATTCCGACGTCGATAGGTGGCGACGACTCTGCTGGGGACTCCAGTAAGAGGACTTATGTAAGATCCCGAATTTTATGAAATAAAAGTATTCAATTTTTCTTATAATTACTATTCAGTAAATGGTTAAATTGATAAAAGTTAAAGTTCAGGGTGATATATGAAATTTTTTTCAAAATACGCAAGTGGTAATAAAATATTCATTATTGTCGGGAAATATTTGTTTAGTCGTGGAATATTCTTACTGTCGGGGAATATTCGTACGACGGCGTAGTCACTTGTGGGTCCCATAACAGAATAACTGTCGGATGACGAAAATGTCAAATTTAAGTTTTTATAAATAACAACGTAGTTATTACCGTTAACATTATTGAAATACCTGGTAGTTAAAATATAGTAATACGCGTAGTTGCACAGTAGCACACGGTATTGCACAGTATTTTTTTCAATTATTGATTCTTACATGAGAAGGCACTACTCAATAATTGTTACAGTAGTTATTGTTCAATATTTTATTTTATTGATTTAATAATTATTGCGCTGATATTTTATATTATTGTTGTTTCAATAATTATTGCTGCACAGTATTTTCCATTATCAGATCAATAATTCATATTATTTGAATAATATTATTAGATAGCATTATTGGTAATGTCTAGAAAGTTCTGTCTAAGGAGAGGGTTGGTCATCTAATTGCGCGTCAGTAAGGAAAAATCCTTATTGAAAAGCCCCCTCTTTCCTGGGAACTGCCTGGTTGTCATTACTGTGATTATGTAATATTATTTGTGAATAATTAATTATTGATCTATATGATAATGAAATATTTAATTGATGTAGATATAAATGATGGATTTATTTATGTGGCTATAAATGAAGGAATTAATGTTGAGGTATTTTATCAGTATTTTGTCGGAGTGGAGGTATTAAAATATCAAATCAGTGTTCTTACAGCTTTATTATGTGAGTTATAATTTTTAATCTGACCGTTGGATCGTTGTGATTTTTTGGATATGTTATACATATATAAGTTGAGTATATGTCCACAAATTTTGAACCGTTAAAAATTAACGCATGATTTGTTATGAATTTTAAGAGGTGACTGATTCGAAAATTAGGTTTATAAATGATTTTGGTGGAAAATTCTAGAATTGAGTGGGTCCCACTTGTGGTTGGTGAAGAAATGTGCTGAATTTTATTTCAAATGTGGTGGGTAGAAATAGTAGTAGGTAAAGCCATCAGGTAGCAGGTCAAGTCTACTTCGGCGTGCTAACATTTTTCTATAAATAGAGGGCTAAGTTAGAATTGAAAAACACACCAGAATTCATAAGTTTTCTCTCTTTTTCTCTCTAGATTATTGAGTGTATTTTGTGAGTATTTAGATACTTGGTGAGTTGCTATTCATCAGTGAAAGTTTTCTTCAGCGTCATATCTGATATCCAGTCAGAAGTGCTGCTCTTTTGAGGTAAGGGATAGTAAGGGATTTTAAGGGTTGTTATATTTTTCAGTTTCATAATTTTTCTGACCTTCAAATATTCTGGAAAAATTTAAAATGATAATTTGATGAGTTTTCTTGATTGTGTCAGAAAATGACGATTTTTGTATGTATAGATTAATAGTTATGAATTTTATGGGAAAATGCTATTTTAAAAGTAAACCCTTATAACTCCTTGTGGTTAACTCCAAAATTGGTGATATTTTTATTGGGAGTACATGTATATGATAGAAGTATACCCTGTAAATTTAGGAATTTTTGGATAAAAGTACAATTTTTGATAAATATCTAAATATTCGGCTGTTTTGGCCATATAAAAAATAGTAAATGATTTTTAAAAATTCTGAGAAAAACATATGTTCAATATGAGACTATATTCTACTAAATCTCATAAAAGAAAATTTGTTTGTAATGATTTGGTATTTTTTATGAAAATGAACTAGTTATGAGTAAATGAATTAAATATGTTATGTGAAGTAAGAAAATTAGAAAATATGATTTTATGGCTTGAGAATCCTATATGAGGTATATGCAGATTTTTGATGAGGGTTTTGGTTATTGGTAATGAAATCTTATGAGTTTAATATTTTAGGATGATTAAATACATTATTTAGTAAAGTATAAACAATTAAAATAAATTATTTATAAGTTTAAAAAATGTTATTCTTTCAATATCATTATACTGAAATATTGGTATAGATTTTATTGTGGAATTTCTACCTTTTTCATGTCGGAGTTACTATTCACGAGTTACTATTCACGAGTTACTATTCATGAGTTAGTATTCATGATGTTACTATTCATGGCTTACTATTCACGAGTTACTATTCATGACAAAATTAGTTTCTTTTTCTAACCAAATTATAGTTGATTTATGAATATTACTCTTGAGATTAAATATAGATGTTTTGATTATATTGATTTTACTGTTATATATAACATTATTATAACCCTAATGATGATATTTTCATTTGACTTGAGTGTAAAGATGGGCAGATTTTTGGTATGATCATGACTATAGCTTCCCTTTGGCCAGTAGTGCAAAGTTGAATTATTAACTGGTATGATCATAACCATTAAATTTATAATTGAATATCTTTAGCTTAAGTGCAAATGTGAAAAGATCAACATGATTATAATTATTGTTTATATAAATTCTGAAATGATTATATATTTCTTTGAGATATTAATATATTTGGCCTGAAGTGCAAATATGAATTGTTGAAGAATATCTTTGGCCCGTAGTGCAAAGATGATCTGTGGTTGAATATCTTTGGCCTGTAGTTGAAAGATGATTTGTTGTTGAATATCTTTGGCCCGTAGTGCAAAGATGAACTGTTGATGAATATCTTTGGTCGTGGTGCAAAGATGAATTTATTAGTATGATTATGAAAAGGAACTGTGATTTGGTATAACCATAATCTTCTTTGATGTTTCAGGTAAAGACAGGTGATGGAAATCATCTTCGTCCTGGGTGCGAAGAGGAATTTAGAATCACAATTATGATTATGAGTTATTCATATGATTGTGGACCAGAACTGTTGATTGATATTATAGGTATAAAACATTGTTAGTGGATTTTTAGCATGGAGAAGATAATAGACTTTATGACCTATTTGACTCTTCTAATGGATTGCTCATTCCGCTGCAACTATGGTTGAAAATTTTTATCATCTACCATATGTTCTAAATCTCTTATTTATTACTGTTGAAGGTTATTGATAATTTATTTATCTTTAGTCATGATATTCTTTACTAGGCTAGTTGTGCTCACCCTTCTGTTTCACAATTCCTTTCAGGTAATAAGAGTGTAGCTGAGTCGAGCGGGGGTAATAAGGGAATAGAACAGTGGTTATCATTTAGTAGTTGTATTTGATGAATCCAATAGGGTGAGGCGAACACAACGTTGGAAGGGTGTTTTGCCACTATCATACAAGATGTCTAATGTCACACAACCTCGTGTCATTATAAGACAGGGTTGTGCGCATCCACTTGCTGAGTATATTTACGAGCACTACCTATATAGTTTTGGTGTTTGTTTGAAGTATAATTCACGATTAGAGACTGTGGAGATAATGATATGTCAAGAGAAGACTCACCATTGGAAAGAATATGATAGTAATCTTCTTGTTTTTCTTTGGGGTCTATTAGGTCAACCAAGGATAATTTTGTGGACATATGATATCTATCATAACCTGGAAGCATGGTCTCCCATGTACGAAGGTTTCCTTGAGCACTTCCCAAAGATTCTAATTTCTAAAACAGTTTTTGACTATACCTTTATGTAGGTATCACTGTGAGGTGCTGTCAACTGAAGGGACATTTGTCACATTACGGTTGGAACACAAGTCACAGTTGGTATATATTTATATCAAAACTCATAGCATATGTGTTGTTGTATTTTGTACGACAATTATTGTAATAAAGTTATAGTTATTTTCTGTATCATGTATTTGGCGACTCAGAATAGGTTGGGTGAAATGGACCTATTTTGGGGCTATCACATTTGGTATCAGAACATAGGGATATGGTCTCTGACGGGATCGGGGAATATAAATAGGAGGGGAGAGATGAGTAATACCCTTCGCTAGTGTGTGTCCTACCTAAGCTGAATTTTCTTACATCAGTTGACAAATTGTATTATGTCAATTAACCTTTGTTTTGAAGCTGTATTCTAGAATGATATCTGAAATACAGGAGATGAGCAATAGAGAAATCATGATGACCGAGGAGATAGAATCTAAAAAGAAAGCAAGGTATTCTCAACTCTTCGAAATACCAGGTACGTAAATTTCGGGGACGAAATTTCATAAGGAGAGGAGATTGTAAGATCCCGAATTTTATGAAATAAAAGTTTTCAATTTATCTTATAATTACTATTCAATAATGGTTAAATTGATAAAAGTTAAAGTTAAGGGTGATATATGAAATTTTTTTCAAAATACGCAAGTGGTTATAAAATATTCATTGTTGTCAGGGAATATTCGTTTAGTCGTGGAATATTCTTGATGTCGGGAAATATTCGTACGACAGCACAGTCACTTGTGGGCCCCATAACAGAATAACTGTCGGATGAAGAAAATGACAAATTTGAGTTTTTATAAATAACGGCGTAGTTGTTACTGTTAACACTATTGGAATACCTGGTGGTTAAAATACAGTAATACGCGTAGTTGCACAGTAGCACACGGTATTGCACAGTATTTTTTTCAATTATTGATTCTTATGTGAGAAGGCACTACTCAATAATTGTTATAGTAGTTACGGTTTAATATTTTATTTTATTGATTCAATAATTGCTGCGTTGATATTTTATATTATTGTTGTTTCAATAATAGTTGATGCACAGTATTTTTCATTATCAAATCATTAATTCATATTATTTGAATAATATTATTAGATAGCATTATTGGCAATGTCTAGAAAGTTTTGTCTAATGAGAGGTTTGGTCATCTAATTGCGCGCCAGTAAGGAAAAATCCTTATTGGAAAGCCCCCTCTTTCCTAGGAATTGTCTGGTTGTCATTACTGTGATTCTGTAATATTATTTGTAAAAAATTAATTATTGATCTATATGATAATGAAATATTTAATAGATGTAGATATAAATGATGGATTTATTTATGTGGTTATAAATGAAGGAATTAATGTTGAGGTATTTTATCAGTATTTTATCGGATTGGAGGTATTGAAAGATCAAATCAGTGTCCTTACACCTTTATTGTGTGAGTTATAATTTTTAATCTGACCGTTGGATCGTTGTGATTTTTGGATATGTTATACATATATAAGTTGAGTATATGTTCACAATTTTTGAACCGTTAAAAATGAACGTATGTTTTGTTATGAATTTTAAGAGGTGACTGATTCGAAAATTAGGTTTACAAATGATTTAGGTAAAAAATTTTAAAATTGAGTGGGCCTCGCTTGTGGTTGGTGAAGAAATGTGCTGAATTTTATTTCAAATGTGGTGGGTGGCAATAATAGCAGGTAAAGCCATCAGGTAGCAGGTCAAGTCTACTTCGGCGTGCTAATATTTTCCTATAAATAGAGGGCTAAATTAGAATTAAAAAACACACCAAAATTCATAAATTTTTTTCCTTTTTCTCTCTAGATTATCGAGTATATTTTGTGAGTATATAGATACTTGGTGAGTTGTAATTCATCAGTGCAAATTTCCTTCAGCGTTATATCCGATATCCAGTCAGAAGTGTTGCTCTTTTGAGGTAAGGGATAGTAAGGGATTTTAAGGGTTGTTATGTTTTTTAATTTCGTAATGTTTCTGACCTTCAAAAATTCTGAAAAAAATTGAAATGATAATTTGATGAGTTTTCTTGATTGTGTCCAAAAATGGCGATTTTTGAATGTATAGATTAAGAGTTATGAATTTTATGGGAAAAGACTATTTTAAAAGTAAACCCTTATAACTCCTTATGGTTAACTCTAAAATTGGTGAAATTTTTATTGGGAGTACATGTATATGATAGAAGTATACTCTGTAAATTTTGGAATTTTTGGATAAAAGTATAATTTTTGATAAATAACTAAATATTCAGCTGTTTTGGCCATATGAAAAATAGTAAATGATTTTTAAAAATTCTGAGAAAAATATATGTTCAATATGGGACTATATTCTACTAAATCTCATAAAAGAAAATTTATTTGTACTGATTTCATATTTTTCATGAAAATGGACTATTTATAAGTAAATGAATTAAATATGGTATGTGAAGTAAAAAAATTGAAAAATATAATTTTATTGCTTGAGAATCCTATATAAGGTATATGCAGATTTTTGATGAGGGTTTTGGTTATTGGTGATGAAATCTTATGAGTTTGACATTTTAGGATGATTAAATGCATTATTTAGTAAAGTGTAAACAATTAAAATAAATTGTTTATAAGTTTAAGAAATGTTATTCTTTCAATATCATTATACCGAAATATTGGTATAGATTTTATTGTGGAATTTCTACCTTTTTCATATCGGTATTACTATTCACGAGTTACTATTCACGAGTTACTATTCACGAAGTTACTATTCATGAGTTACTATTTACGAGTTACTATTCATGACAAAATTAGTTTCTTTTTTTAACTAAATTATAGTTGATTTACGAATATTACTCTTGAGATTAAATCTAGATGTTTTGATTATATTAATTTTACTATTATATATAACATTTTTATAACCCTAATGATGACATTTCCATTTGACTTGAGTGTAAAGATGGGTAGATTTTTGGTATGATCATGACTATAGGTTCCCTTTGGCCAGTAGTGCAAAATTGAATTGTTAACTGGTATGATCATGACCATTAAATTTATAATTGAATATCTTTACCTTAAGTTCAAAGGTGAAAAGATCAACATGGTTATAATTATTGTTTATATAAATTCTGAAATGATTATATATTTCTTTGAGATATTAATATATTTGGCCTGTAGTGCAAATATGAATTGTTGATGAATATCTTTAGTTCATAGTGCAAATATGATCTGTGGTTGAATATCTTTGGCCTGTAGTATAAAGATGATCTTTTGTTGAATATCTTTGGCCCGTAGTGCAAAGATGATCTGTTGTTGAATATCTTTAGCCCGTAGTGGAAAGATGAACTATTGATGAATATCTTTGGCCGTGGTGCAAAGATGAATTTATTATTATGATTATGAAGAGGAACTGTGATTTGGTATAACCATAATTTTTGATGTTTCAGGTAAAGACATGTGATGAAAATCATCTTCATCCTGGGTGCAAAGAGGAATTTAGAATCACAATTATGATTATGAGTTATTCATATGATTGTGGACCAGAACTGTTGATTGATGTTACAAGGATAAAACATTGTTGGTGGATTTTTAGCATGTAGAAGATAATAGATTTTATGGTCTATTTGACTCTTCTAATGGATTGCTCGTTCCGCTGCAACTATGGTTAAAAATTTGTATCATCTACCATATGTTCTAAATCTCTGATTAATTACTGTTGAAGGCTAGTGATAATTTATTTATCTTTAGTCATGATATTTTTTACTGGGCTAGTTATGCTCACCCTTCTGTTTTACAATTCCTTTCAGGTAATAAGAGTGTAGCTGAGTCGAGCGGGGGTAACAGGGGAATAGAACGGTGGTCATCATTTAGTAGTTATATTTGATGAATCCAATAGGGTGAGGCGAACCCAACGTTGGAAGGGTGTTTTGCCACTATCATACAAGATGTCTAATGTCATACAACCTCGTGTCATTATAAGACAGGGTTGTGCACATCCACTGGCTAAGTATATTTACGAGCACTACCTATATAATCTTGGTGTTTGTTTGAAGTAAAATTCACGATTAGAGACAACGAAGATAATGATATGTCAAGAGAATACTCACCATTGGAAAGAATATGATAGTAATCTTCTTATTTTTCTTTGGGGTCTATTAGGTCAACCAAGAATAATTCTGTGGACATATGATATCTATCATAACTTGGAAGCATGGCCTCCCATGTACGAAGGTTTTCTTGAGCACTTCCCAAAGATTCTAATTTTTAAAACAGTTTTTGACTATATCTTTATGTAGGTATCAATGCGAGGAGCTGTCCACTGATGGGACATTTGTCACATTACGGTTGGGACACGAGTCACAGTTGGTATATATTTATATCCAAACTCTCAGTATATGTGTTGTTATATTTTGTACGATAATTGTTGTAATAAATTTGTATTTATTTTATGTACCATGTATTTGGCGACTCAGAATAGGTTGGGTGAAATGGACATATTTTGAGGTTGTCATATTTGGTATCAGAGCTTAGGGATATGGCCTCTGGCGGGATCGGGGAATATAACTAGGAGGGGAGAGATGAGTAATACCCTTAGCTAGTGTGTGTCCTACCTAAGCTGAATTTTCTTACTTAATTTGACAAATTGTGATATATCAATTAACCTTTGTTTTGAATCTGTATTCTAGAATGATATCTAAAATACAAGAGATGAGCAATAGAGAAATTATGGTGACCGAGGAGATAGAATCTGAAAAGAAAGTAAGGTATTCTCAACTCTTCGAAATACCAGGTACGTAAATTTCGGAGAAGAAATTTCATAAGGAGGGGGAGATTGTAAGATCCCGAATTTTATGAAATAAAAGTATTCAATTTTTCTTATAATTACTATTCAGTAAATGGTTAAATTGATAAAAGTTAAAGTTAAGGGTGATATATGAATTTTTTTTAAATACGCAAGTGGTTATAAAATATTCATTGTTGTTTGGGAATATTCATTTAGTCGTGGAATATTCTTGCTGTCGGAGAATATTCGTACGACGGCGCAACCACTTGTGGGCCCCATAACAGAATAACTATCGGATAAAGAAAATGACAAATTTGAGTGTTTATAAATAGCGGCGTAGTTGTTACCGTTAACACTATTAGAATACATGGTGGTTAAAATATAGTAATACGCGTAGTTGCACAGTAACGCACGGTATTGCACAGTATTTTTTTCAATTATTGATTCTTACGTGAGAAGACACTACTCAATAATTGTTACAGTAGTTACTGTTCAATATTTTATTTTATTGATTCAATAATTGTTGCGTCGATATTTTATATTATTGTTGTTTCAATAATTGTTGATACACAATATTTTCTATTATCAGATCAATAATTCATATTATTTGAATAGTGTTATTAGATAGCATTATTGGCAATGTCTAGAAAGTTCTGTCTAAGGAGAGGTATGGTCATCTAATTGCGCGCCAGTAAGGAGAAATCCTTATTAGAAATCTCCCTCTTTCCTAGGAACTGCTTGGTTGTCATTACTGTGATTCTGTAATATTATTTGTGAAAAATTAATTATTGATCTATATGATAATGAAATATTTAATTGATGTAGATATAAATGATGGATTTATTTATGTGGTTATAAATGAAGGAATTAATGTTGAGGTATTTTATCAGTATTTTGTCGGATTGGAGGTATTAAAAGATCAAATCAGTGTTCTTACAGCTTTATTGTGTGAGTTATAATTTTTAATCTGATCGTTGGATCGTTGTGATTTTTGGATATGTTATACATATATAAGTTGAGTATATGTCCACAAATTTTGAACCGTTGAAAATGAACGTATGATTTGTTATGAATTTTAAGAGGTGACTGATTTGGAAATTAGGTTTATAAATAATTTTGGTGAAAAATTCTAGAATTGAGTGGGCCCCGCTTTTGGTTGGTGAAGAAATGTGCTGAATTTTATTTCAAATGTGGTGGCTGGCAATAGTAGCAGGTAAAGCCATCAGGTAGCAGGTCAAGTCTGCTTCGGCGTGCTAACATTTTCCTATAAATAGAGGGCTAAGTTAGAATTGAAAAACACACCATAATTCATAAGTTTTATCTCTTTTTCTCTATAGATTATCGAGTGTATTTTATGAGTATTTAGATACTTGGTAAGTTGCTATTCATCAGTGGAAGTTTTTTTCAGCGTCATATCCGATATCCAATCAGAAGTGCTGCTCTTTTGAGGTAAAGGATAGTAAGGGATTTTAAGGGTTGTTATGTTTTTCAGTTTCGTAATTTTTCTGACCCTCAAAAATTCTGGAAAAATTTGAAATGATAATTTGATGAGTTTTCTTGATTGTGTCAAAAAATGGCGATTTGTAGATGTATAGATTAAGAGTTATGAATTTTATGGGAAAAGACTATTTTAAAAGTAAACCTTTATAACTCCGTGTGGTTAACTCTAAAATTAGTAAAATTTTTATTGGGAGTACATGTATATGATAGAAGTATACTCTGTAAATTTTGGAGTTGTTGGATAAAAGTACAATTTTTGATAAATATCTAAATATTCGGCTGTTTTGGCCATATGTTCAATATGGGACTATATTCTACTAAATCCCATAAAAGAAAATTTGTTTGTGCTGATTTGATATTTTTTTATGAAAATGGATTAGTTATGAGTAAATGAATTAAATATATTATGTGAAGTAAGAAAATTGAAAAATATAATTTTATGGCTTGAGAATCCTGTATGAGGTATGTGCAGATTTTTGATGAGGGTTTTGGTTATTGGTGATGAAATCTTATGAGTTTGACATTTTAGGATGATTAAATGCATTATTTAGTAAAGTGTAAACAATTAAAATAAATTATTTATAAGTCTAAGAAATGTTATTCTTTCAATATCATTATACCGAAATATTGGTATAGATTTTATTATGAAATTTCTACCTTTTTCATGTCGGGGTTACTATTCACGAGTTACTATTCATGAGTTACTATTCACGAGTTACTATTCATGAGTTACTATTCATGAAGTTACTATTCACGGGTTACTATTCACGAGTTACTATTCATGACAAAATTAGTTTCTTTTTCTAACCAAATTATAGTTGATTTATGAGTATTACTCTTGAGATGAAATCTAGATGTTTTGATTGTATTGATTTTACTATTATATATAACATTTTTATAACCCTAATGATGATGTTTCCATTTGACTTGAGTGTAAAGATGGGTAGATTTTTGGTATGATCATGACTATGGGTTCCGTTTGGCCAGTAGTGCAAAGTTGAATTGTTAACTTGTATGATAATGACCATTAAATTTATAATTGAATATCTTTAGCTTAAGTGCAAAGGTGAAAAGATCAACATGGTTATAATTATTGTTTATATAAATTCTGAAATGACTATATATTTCTTTGAGATATTAATATATTTGGCCTGTAGTACAAATATGAATTGTTAATGAATATCTTTGGCCCGTAATGCAAAGATGATCTGTGGTTGAATATCTTTGGTCTGTAGTGCAAAGATGATTTGTTGTTGAATATCTTTGGCCCGTAGTGCAAAGATGTACTGTTGATGAATATCCTTGGTCGTGGTGCAAAGATGAATTTATTAGTATGATTATGAAGAGGAACTGTGATTTGGTATAACCATAATCTTTGATGTTTCAGGTAAAGACAGGTGATGAAAATCATCTTCGTCCTGGGTGCGAAGAGGAATTTAGAATAACAATTATGATTATGAGTTATTCATATGATTGTGGACCAGAACCGTTGATTGATGTTATAGGGATAAAACATTGTTGGTGGATTTTTAGCATGTAGAAGATAATAGACTTTATGGTCTATTTGACTCTTCTAATGGATTGTTCGTTCCGCATCAACTATGGTTGAAAATTTTTATCATCTACCATATGTTCTAAATCTCTTATTTATTACTGTTGAAGGCTATTGATAATTTATTTATCTTTAGTCATGATATTCTTTACTGGACTAGTTGTGCTCACTCTTCTGTTTCACAATTCCTTTCAGGTAATAAGAGTGTAGCTGAGTCGAGCGGGGGTAACAGGGGAATAGAACGGTGGTCATCATTTAGTCGTTATATTTGATTAATCCAATAGGGTGAGGCGAACCCAACGTTGGAAGGGTGTTTTACCACTATCATACAAGATGTCTAATGTTATACAACCTCGTGCCATTATAAGACAGGATTTTGCACATCCACTTGCTGAGTATATTTATGAGCACTATCTATATAATCTTGGTGTTTATTTGAAGTATAATTCACGATTAGAGACATTGAAGATAATGATATTTCAAGAAAAGACTCACCATTGGAAAGAATATGATAGTAATCTTCTTATTTTTTCTTAGGGTCTATTAGGTCAACCAAGAATAATTCTGTGAACATATGATATTTATCATAACCTGGAAGCATGACCTCCCATATACGAAGGTTTTCTTGAGCACTTCCCAAAGATTCTAATTTCTAAAACAGTTTTTGACTATACCTTTATGTAGATATCACTGTGAGGTGCTGTCCAGTGATGGGACATTTATCACATTACGGTTGGGACACGAGTCACAGTTGGTATATATTTGTATCCAAACTCACAGCATATGTGTTGTTGTATTTTGTACGATAATTGTTGTAATAAAGTTGTAGTTATTTTTTGTACATTGTATTTGGCGACTCAGAATAGGTTGGGTGAAATGGACCTATTTTGGGGTTGTCACATTTGGTATCAGAGCTTAGGGATATGGTCTCTAGCGGGATCGGGGAATATAACTAGGAGGGAAGAGATGAGTAATACCCTTCGCTAGAGTGTGTCCTATCTAAGCTGAATTTTCTTACTTAAGTTGACAAATTGTGATATGTCAATTAACCTTTGTTTTGAAGTTGTATTCTAGAATGATATCTGAAATATAGGAGATGAGCAATAGAGAAATCATGATGACTGAGGAGATAGAATCTGAAAAGAAAGCAAGGTATTCTCAACTCTTCGAAATACCAGGTACGTAAATTTTGGGGACGAAATTTAATATGTAGGGGAGATTGTAAGATCCCAAATTTTATGAAATAAAAGTATTTAATTTTTCTTATAATTACTATTCAGTAAATAGTTAAATTGATAAAAATTAAAGTTAAGGGTGATATATAATTTTTTTTTCAAAATACGCAAGTGGTTATAAAATATTCATTGTTGTAGGGGAATATTCGTTTAGTTGTGGAATATTCTTGCTGTCGGGGAATATTCGTACGACAGCGCAGCCACTTGTGGGCCCCATAGCAGAATAACTGTCGGATGAAGAAAATGACAAATTTGAGTTTTTATAAATAACGGCGTAGTTGTTACTGTTAATACTATTAGAATACCTGGTGGTTAAAATATAGTAATACGCGTAGTTGCACAGTAGCACACGGTATTGCACAGTATTTTTTTCAATTATTGATTTTTACGTGAGAAGGCACTACTCAATAATTGTTACAGTAGTTACTGTTCAATATTTTATTTTATTGATTCAATAATTAATGCGTTGATATTTTATATTATTGTTATTTCAATAATTGTTGTTGCACAGTATTTTCCATTATCAGATCAATAATTCATATTATTTGAATAATATTATTAGATAGAATTATTGGCAATGTCTAGAAAGTTTTGTCTAAGGAGAGGTTTGATCATCTAATTGCGCGCCAGTAAGGAGAAATCCTTATTGGAAATCCCCCTCTTTCTTGGGAACTACCTGGTTGTCATTACTGTGATTCTATAATATTATTTGTGAATAATTAATTATTGATCTATATGATAATGAAATATTTAATTGATGTAGATATAAATGATGAATTTATTTATGTGGTTATAAATGAAGGAATTAATGTTGAGGTATTTTATCAGTATTTTGTCGGATTGGAGGTATTAAAAGATCAAATCAGTTTTCTTACAGCTTTATTGTGTGAGTTATAATTTTTAATCTGACCGTTGGATCGTTGTGATTTTTGGATATGTTATACATATATAAGTTGAGTATATGTCCACAAATTTTGAACCTTTAAAAATGAACGTATGATTTGTTATGAATTTTAAGAGGTGACTGATTCGGAAATTAGGTTTATAAATGATTTTGGTGGAAAATTCTAAAAATGAGTGGGCCCCGCTTATGGTTGGTGAAGAATGTGCTGAATTTTATTTCAAATGTGGTGGGTGGCAATAGTAGCAGGTAAAGCCATCAGGTAGCAGGTCAAGTCTGCTTCGGCGTGCTAACATTTTTCTATAAATAGAGGGCTAAGTTAGAATTGAAAAATACACCAGAATTCTTAAGTTTTCTCTCTTTTTCTCTCTAGATTATCGAGTGTATTTTGTGAATATTTAGATACTTGGTGAGTTGCTATTCATCAGTACAAGTTTTCTTCAGCGTCATATCCGATATCCAGTCAGAAGTGTTGCTCTTTTGAGGTAAGGGATAGTAAGGGATTTTAAGGGTTGTTATGTTTTTCAGTTTCGTAATTTTTCTGACCTTCAAAAATTCTGAAAAAATTTGAAATGATAATTTGATGAGTTTTCTTGATTGTGTCCAAAAATGGCGATATTTGGATGTATAGATTAAGAGTTATGAATTTTATGGGAAAAGACTATTTTAAAAGTAAACCCTTATAACTCCTTGTGGTTAACTCCAAAATTGGTGAAATTTTTATTTGCAGTATATGTATATGATAGAAGTATACTCTGTAAATTTTAGAATTTTTGGATAAAAGTACAATTTTTGATAAATATCTAAATATTCGGCTGTTTTGGCCATATGAAAAATAGTAAATGATTTTTAAAAATTCTGAGAAAAATATATGTTCATTATGTGATTATATTCTACTAAATCTCATAAAAGAAAATTTGTTTGTGTTGATTATGTATTTTTTATGAAAATAGACTAGTTATGAGTAAATGAATTAAATATGTTATGTGAAGTAAGAAAATTGGAAAATATGATTTTATGGCTTGAGAATCCTATATGAGGTATATGCCGATTTTTGATGAGGGTTTTGGGGTTTGGTGATGAAATCTTATGAGTTTGACATTTTAGGATGATTAAATGCATTATTTAGTAAAGTGTAAACAATTAAAATAAATTGTTTATAAGTTTAAAAAATGTTATTATTTCAATATCATTATACCGAAATATTGGTATAGATTTTATTGTGAAATTTCTACATTTTTCATGTCGGGGTTACTATTCACGAGTTACTATTCATGTGTTACTATTCACGAGTTACTATTCATGACAAAATTAGTTTCTTTTTCTAACCAAATTATAGTTAATTTATAAGTATTACTCTTGAGATTAAATCTAGATGTTTTGATTATATTGATTTTACAATTATATATAACATTTTTATAACCCTAATGATGATATTTCCATTTGACTTGATTGTAAAGATGGGTTGATTTTTGGTATAATCATGACTATGAGTTCCCTTTTGCCAGTAGTGCAAAGTTGAATTGTTAACTGGTATGATCATGACCATTAAATTTGTAATTGAATATCTTTAGCTTAAGTGCAAAGGTGAAAAGATATTGTTTATATAAATTCTGAAATGATTATATATTTCTTTGAGATATTAATATATTTGGCTTGTAGTGCAAATATGAATTGTTGATGAATATCGTTGGCCCGTAGTGCAAAGATGATCTGTGGTTGAATATCTTTGGCCTATAGTGCAAAGATGATCTGTTGTTGAATATCTTTAGCCTGTAGTACAAAGATGATCTGTTGTTGAATATCTTTGGCCCGTAGTGCAAAGATGAATTGTTGTTGAATATCTTTGGCCGTGGTGAAATGATGTATGATTGTAAAGAGGAACTGTGATTTGGTATAACCATAATCTTTGATGTTTTAGGTAAAGACAGGTGATGAAAATAATCTTCGTCCTGGGTGCGAAGAGGAATTTAGAATCACAATTATGATTATGAGTTATTCATATGATTGTGGACCAGAACTGTTGATTGATATTATAGGTATAAAACATTGTTAGTGGATTTTTAGCATGGAGAGAATAATAGACTTTATGACCTATTTGACTCTTCTAATGGATTGCTCATTCCGCTGCAACTATGGTTGAAAATTTTTATCATCTACCATATGTTCTAAATCTCTTATTTATTACTGTTGAAGGCTATTGATAATTTATTTATCTTTAGTCATGATATTCTTTACTAGGCTAGTTGTGCTCACCCTTCTGTTTCACAATTCCTTTCAGGTAATAAGAGTGTAGCTGAGTCGAGCGGGGGTAATAAGGGAATAGAACAGTGGTTATCATTTAGTAGTTGTATTTGATGAATCCAATAGGGTGAGGCGAACACAACGTTGGAAGGGTGTTTTGCCACTATCATACAAGATGTCCAATGTCACACAACCTCGTGTCATTATAAGACAGGGTTGTGCGCATCCACTTGCTGAGTATATTTACGAGCACTACCTATATAGTTTTGGTGTTTGTTTGAAGTATAATTCACGATTAGAGACTGTGGAGATAATGATATGTCAAGAGAAGACTCACCATTGGAAAGAATATGATAGTAATCTTCTTGTTTTTCTTTGGGGTCTATTAGGTCAACCAAGGATAATTCTGTGGATATATGATATCTATCATAACCTGGAAGCATGACCTCCCATGTACGAAGGTTTCCTTAAGCACTTCCCAAAGATTCTAATTTCTAAAACAGTTTTTGACTATACCTTTATGTAGGTATCACTGTGAGGTGCTATCCACTGATGGGACATTTGTCACATTACGATTGGGACACGAGTCACAGTTGGTATATATTTGTATCCAAACTCACAGCATATGTGTTGATGTATTTTGTACGACAATTGTTGTAATAAAGTTGTAGTTATTTTATGTACCATGTATTTGGCGACTCAGAATAGGTTGGGTGAAATGAACCTATTTTGTAGTTGTCACAACTTAAGCCGCTATTACAAGCTTTTCAAAATTGTTATATGCTTGTGTGTGAATGTTGCATTTACATTTATGATGAATGTGTACGAATGCATTTCTTTTTACTGCACTACAATATATCTATATGTGATATTAGTGCTTTGCGCATGTCATCATTTTCATAAACGGTGAGACACGTTGTATGTGAATGTATGTTGTGTGGTTCCTCCACCAGAAGGCTATCATGTCGGTGTTTGATTACTGGACTCGTAGGAAGACTAATTCCAACGAGGCTCAGGAAAGGCACCACCCAAATTCGCTCCAGTTGAAAAACCGGATTAACCTCCCGTTGAGTAAATTGCGATGATTTGGGAACATTCATGCCGAAAAGCCGCGAGAGAAACCTAAGATAGGTCAGCCTCTAATAAACCAAATGCGAAGGAAAGTCTCTTCATGCTTTGTCATTTCAAATTACTTATAAAGTCAATTACTTGTAATTTACATTTCATATTTATCTCCATGTAATGAGAAATATGAAGAAATACGTGCATGTACATATTTAAATTAACATGCTATCCTGTATTATCAACAGCTAACATCCGTTTTGCAGGATCATAATCCTAAAATGGACACATCACATAGCATGTAAATATTTACACAATCCCTAAAACTAAACTATGCAAGTTTTGTCGCAGGGAAGCATTCGGACCTATTACCCGATTAAAATCTAAAAAGGCCGCAGGCCTACAGCCAATCATGTCTTCATCTGACCAGTCTAATCCAGTTTCTATCGAAGAATTTGACGGATTAAGTAAATAAATTACATATTTGGATGTTCTGCTTAAAGAACTACATTAATCTACTCAAGGTATGAAGATACCCATACATGCAGAATCCTCTGCATAAGGAGGAACCCAAGGTTCTGACAAAGTCATTATAGCACCTGAACTCCAGTTGGATACAACCAACAAAATTCATGATATCATCCATCTCAAAGGAGATCTAGACACCGGTGACATCAAGAAAAAGGTCCTTTAAATGGAAGAAACCCTTCGTTCTATCAAAGGAATTGGAGTACACGGGAGTGTCTCCTATGCTGACCTTTGTATATTTCCTAGTGTTCATTATCCAGAAAAGTTCAAAACTCCTGACTTCGAAAGGTATGATAGGTTAGGAGATCCTTACACCCATTTGAAGGTGTTCATTGGAGAACTTGGATCTTATGCAGAGGACGAGAAGCTCAGAATGCAGCTATTCCAAAAGAGTCTGACTGGAGAAGCCCGTTCGTGGTATACCAGATTAGACAATTTAAAGATCCATAGTTGGCAAGAACTAGCTCATGCCTTCCTCACACAATATAGCTTCCAGTATCAGATGGCTCCTAACCGATACTAGATCACCAAGGTCAAGAAATAGTCTAATGAGTCTTTCAGAGAATATGCTTAAAGGTGGAGGCGCCTTACTGCTCAAGTGATTCCTGCCATGACAGAGTCAGAGATGGTCATGACCTTTATCGACATACAAGAAGCTCCTTTCTATTAAAGAGTTTTAGCTGGCATTGGTAAACCATTTTTTGAAAGGATCAAACATGGAGAGATGGCTGAGATGGGGTTGAAGTCAGGAAAGATTCAAGATCTAGCCGCTCTTAAAGCTGTTGCTAAACACATCCAATCCGGAACTTATGGAAACAACCCCCGGAGGGTCCATAAAAAGAAAGACGAGGATGTTTCCTTGATACTGAAAGGTTAGAAAGGCAATCAGTATATGCTTATCCAACGGAGAAATTACTCTCCCTTTCAAGCACAGTCTTCAAACCCTCTATTGCCTAAGGGTGGAGAAGCCAAACGCTCTCGAGTGTTCATACCCCTAGGGGATTCACTCGAGAACATTTTCAATCTTCTGACCACTCAGAAGAAAATCACTCATCTTCTTCCACCAGCCAATCATAATGGGATGGGTTTCAATGCTGCTCAGAAATGAGCTTATCATGCCGAGGCACCTGGACATGACACTCAAGATTATTGGGCCTTGAAACACAAGATCCAAGATTTAATAGACAACGGTAAGATCGTGGTCACCAAACCAGATCAACCTCACGTACAAGACAACCCTCTTCCTCCACACAAAGAGGAATAGGTCAACATGATTAATTGGAGCAGTGGACAGAGTTCTAATTTTAACTGTGAATCATCCCAGATCATCAAAGACGGTGTTAACAAATGGGATTATGGAAAGTTCCAGTTTACAATGGAACAAAAGATGAAAGCTCTGTGTAAATAGATTAAGTAATTGGCAGAACTGGTAACCTATCAGCATCAAGTCACACGCCAATTAATTAGCCAGGAGCATGCTAGTCTCCTTCCCTTGGTTATGAATACTCCCTCTTCACCTTCAAAATATAAAACATTGGAGGATAAAGTAACGAAGAGAGCAACTGCCAAAGCCCGTCGGGATTTTGCCAATAGAAGGGATTTTACATACCTGGGCCAACCTATGGAGGAGATACTTCAGATGCTAATCAATGAAGGAAGGATCACATCCCTTCTACCTCCAGTTAATCCCTGGTCAGGACGGTTCAATACTGATGGAGTATGTCTGTATCACTCCCATTCTCGCGGTCACAGCACGGAAGAATGCTGGGCACTCCGCCACCTTATTCAGAATCTAATTGATAGCGGTGTCCTGCAACTGGCAGACAACGATACAGTGCTATTTGAGTGTGAGAATACCTATCCCACTAAATAGAAGGAACTGGTAGCAGTTATATCCTCTGAAGCTGATGGGACTATTAAACCATTCACAATTCAACTCAAAGGAGATAATAATCCTTTCAAAGTGGCTGCTCCAGAGCCAATCACCATACCATTCAGACTACAATAACCTGTTATCATCTTACAAAAAGTCCCTTGGAATTATGGAGAAGCTGAAGGATCTACCACTCATACAACTGATGCAGTGTCAAAGGAAAATCCACTGTGTCTTCCCCAACGGGTGATGAAGCCTACCATAAAATCAAAGGTAAAAATTCCTATGGAGAAGATTGAAAAATTCCTCCGTGCAATGGGTCATAATGAAGCTAAGGTGATTTTAAGCTTAAGAGAAGCTCCACATCAAATTTCAGTACTGGACTTGGTTTTAACTTTTGAGGATCACCGAAAGATTCTAATAAAGATTTTGGAAGAAGCATACTTGCCGAAATCAGTGGATGTGGAAAAATTTCAACATTTGGTTGATCACATTTTCAACAACAATGTGATATCTTTCACTGATGATGACATACCGCCCGAAGGGACCGGTCATTGCAAGCCGTTACATATTGTAGTTTGGTCCTCCGGATACATGTTAGCTGGAGTCTTGGTAGATGGAGGTTCGTCTCTAAACATTTGTCCTTATGCTACGTTGCTGAAAATGAATGTCAGTCTTAAGCGGATCTGAAGTAGCCATACGATTATCAAAGCTGTTAATGGATCCCGCCAGAATTCTGTCGGAGAGATTGAGCTACCAATCGAGATTGGTCCCCATACATTCTGTGTATCTTTCCACGCTCTCAAAATAGATACAGGATACAACCTACTTCTGGGGAGATCGTGGATCTACATGGCCGGGGCAGTCTCTTCCACTCTTCATCAACAACTTAAATACATTATCAACAATAGCCTAATCACAATCAACGCTGAACCAGAATGTCCTCAACAGGGAGACATGCCACTCATCAGTTTCAATTCCGATGTTGAGCCGGTCAGTTTTCATGCTTTGGAAGTAAGCAACACTCAATACCATTCCATTGGGACGCCATTTCCCGTACCCAAGATTTCTGCCAAAGTGATGGCAGCTACTCAAGAAATGATGTCATTGGGACACCAGCCGGGACAAGGGCTGGGTAAAAATCATCAGGGTATTAAGCACCCGATCCAAGTGTCCATTCAAACTGGGACAGCCAGACTAGGCTATTCTACCAGTTCCAGTTCCAGGAATCCACATAAGCATAAGCAGATTCCTTCAACATCAGCCACACGGTGATTATCTCCACCTGTAAATCTAGAGTCCGCACAATCTCCGGTAAAGGTGCCAGCCAACGTAATGGCTATGTTATTTCCTAAACTAATACCAGTAAAGGAGAAGAAAGTCTTTGTTCTAGATCCCAAGATGGAAGAAGAGGAACGGAGAATTAAACAAGACATCGTCCGAATGATGTCAGGCATACGCATCATTGTCCATGCTGAACATACAAACAGATGCACCCTAGACGATGATTTCCCAGACATAATGGTCATCATTCGGGAGAAGGAGGACGATGACAGCCCCTCCATCACTGCGGTCCACCAGAACTTTGCCCTTGCCAATTGGAGCAACACTCTTTGCATTTGTCGACAAGTGTAAAATGGGCAGGACTTCTTTCTGCCCTATAGATATCATAACTGCTTACTTTTCTGTACAGTATTAGCAGTTGTTTTGTCCGTGCATGCTAACACTTTGTATGATTAAACAGTTTCATATATATTAACTGAAAGCATATTTTGTTTCAGGACTCTGAACTTAGATGTGCCTGTACTTACTGATAAGATGCATCTTCTCCACAAGGATTGTAACTTTGATGAAAAGTTGGACTCAGACTTGATGGAAATACAAGAGAACATTGAGGTGCCTTTGGAGATCGAAGAATGGGTCGAAGACAAACCTAAACCCAACCTTGATCAAACCACCTCCTTCAATTTCGGAACCTTAGAAAGCCCTAAGTTAATCCAGATTGGTTCATCCCTTACCCCAAACCAGAGGAATGACATGGTTACACTACTAACCCAATTCCAGGATGTGTTTGGATGGTCTCATGAAGATATGGTGGGTTTGTCCACTGACATTGTCCTTCATCGCCTTCCCATCAAAGAGGGATTCAAGCCAGTCAAGCAGAAACTCAAGCGATTGAAACCTGAGTGGAGTTTAAAGGTGAAGAAGAAATTGTGAAACAATTTCAAATTGGTATTATCATGGTGTCCACATATCCCGACTAGATATCCAACATCGTTCCCGTGCCTAATCTTGGAGGAAAGGTGCGAGTTTGCGTGGATTATTGGGATCTAAATAAAGCTTACCTTAAAGATAGCTTTCCTATGTCATTTATCCACATTCTCATTGACAATACTTGTGACTCCCCCAAATCTGAGTTCTCAAACCCCGGGTTTGGTGCTCACTATCCATCATCAACGTAAGCATTCTATATACTATTGCGGAATAATAAACATACATTGTTCATTATAATAAAGTCTTATACAATATCCCAATGTTTATTACCTTAACATAAACATACCTTACTTAAGTTACATAAAGTAACACAAAAGGTTTACATAAACATCAAACATAGTATTTCATGATACTTAAACATTTATATTAACTATTCTTGGACCTTTCCCTTGCCTTTGTCCTTCTTACTTGAACTCTCTGGCTTAGCTGAAATAAATGTCATGATATAGCAAGAGTGAGCAACTAATTTGCTTAGCAAGTTTAAGTACAAAGAAGATATATCATGATTAGCAAGAAATTTATCGTTCAATGTTCAACAATAGAAATTAATTATGAAAGAGCATGAATTAAGTCTTGATAACTGAATATTCGAATAATTAAATAACAGATACTGAGTGGTCATAATGACCATGAACATATGCTAAGGTTGTCAGTATTTAAATTGGTCCTTTTAATAAGTTTTGGTAATCAAGGGGATCAGCCTTTCATACCCGGTGTATTATGCATAAACACTTAATATACGATTAATAATTGCTTTTCAATAATGCTTTAATCAACTTGTTCTTTTTCTCAGTCTTGAGTCCTTACCAATTCAATTGATGAAGAACAACGTTTAACAACATATTTAATTTAACAAATTTAAACATACTTGATCTAACTGATATAATTAGCACAGATCCGTATCTTAAACACTTCATGAATAAAAGAACTTTAACTAATTCATAGATCAATAATAATAGAATAGGAATTTAATTACACTGAGTGCGAGTATCAATAATCAATATAGATGTGAATAATAAACAATAATTATTTACTAACATGCTTTGAAAAGAATAACTCAAGTTTGAGTTAGAGAACTTGCCTCGACTGCGATCTACTGCTACACAATTTAATTTAATCTCTTTATTGTAAAGACCTATCATTGTTAAGATTGATCTTACAATCAACATATCATACTTTATATCATAATACAATTACTCTATCTGCAATTTAGTTAACACTTAACCACATAATCAACTATCTGAAAACATCTTTATTATTATCATTCTTTGATAATATTTTAATTACTTTTTCATATACCTTATGATTTAACACTTAATCTTTTCTTTTATTTGCTCTTCTTTATAATCTAGTAAGATGAATACTAATATCATAGTCTAGATTATTCAAACACGCAATCCAGCCATCTGGATTGACTAATCCAGTAAACTGGATTCAACAAACTTCCAATCCAGCAAGCCTGGATTCTAAATCCTTCAATCCAGCAAGCCTGGATTTCAAATCCTTCAATCCAGCAAGCTGGATTCCATATCTCCTTTACGAAAATACCAAATCAACTTATTATTTTTCTATCTTTTGGCCATACTTATATACATGTATTTCATGCACAAAAAGTATTTTTTTCGTAATTTTTCAATTTCTTTTAGTATTTTTCAAAAATCATTTTTAGTGCATGACTTAAGAAATTAGCTCCATCATGCACAAGTCCAGAAATTCCCATCTCTTGGCATAATCTTCTACATGTTAACGTGACCTTCCGGTTTAAATTTTGTGGCCATCGGAGTTATAGAACTACGGTTATAGCAATTTTTGTCCGAAAAACCCAAATATTAAAATGGTCATATCTTGGTCATTTTAAGTCGGAATGAGCTCATTTTTGGATAGGAGCTACTTCATGTCGTATATTTTCATGTCCCAAAAGGCTGGAATTTATTCCATAATTTAAGTGGCCGAAACTTCCCTTGCAAAATTTTTGGCATATTGTTTTCGGGATTTTTAGCTTTTACCTACTTTGCTAAAATCAGTCCATACGGAAATCTACAACTCCTTTTTCGGTGATTCCACTTGGGTTTGAAACATAACTCATCATATTATCATTCCAAAGTTTTTCAAAATTTTTAAATGTCAGAAAAATGATGAAACTGTCCCTAGTATTGACTGTCCAAAAATAGTTTGTTTTTCTTTCTAAAGACAAAACTATTTTTGATAAAACAGTTGCTACAACTTGTGTACTCAACATTTTTGAGTGCTACCTCTTGGGTTTAGTAGATAACTTATATATCTAGCACCCCTCTTTGACGGATCACAAAAAGAAGGTGTAGATCAAAAACGGTAGTCGATCAAAGGAAGTGAAAAAAACTAGAGTTTTCTAATAAAACAAAACTAGTTTCTCTTCTATCCTTTTGATTTACTTTCTAACACTCGAATATGTTAGAACCATACATAAAACCATATAAAACATGTAGATAGAGGGTTTTAAACCTAAAGATCATAAACCTTAACTAACCAAAAATAAACAAAATTAAAAGAATAAGCTAGTTTAGTTTTCACCTTGATTTTTGGGCACACTTTCTTTCTCTTCCAAAGTAGAAGATAAACTTTGGGTGCATTAATGGTGGATCTCTTCCTCTCTCTCCTCCTCCTTTCCACCGAAATTCTTTCCCTCTCTCTCTCTCTAATGTTTTTGCTTTATTAGCTTAAGAGAAAGTAAGATGAAGTAAAGTAAAAGATGAAAGAGAATGGGATTAGATCTTTTGTTGGAGGATATTGTATAAATATAAGATATGTATGTAATAGATATTTCCCCAACCTCTTCCTATCTATTTCTCTCTCTACTCATTACTTAGATACATGGGATATTGACAAAGTAGGTGGCTCCATAAACAAAGTTACACCTAGCTAATTATGTAATTATCTTTTGGAAGATGTGGAGCAAGTAATGATTATATCTATCCCCCTTTTCCCCCCTTGCTTGGCCGGCCATGTGGCCTCAAAATCTCTAAGTTTTGCTTTTGTTTTTATTGAAATATCTAGCATACAAAATGTCTAAAGTACCCTCTTCAATTGGGGTACAAGTTGGGCCATCAATTTCATCTTTTGGGGCTTTTAATTAACAAGATTGGCTTACTAATTAACATGAACTTGGGCCTCTACAATTAAATAATTATACTACTAGCATACTTGCCTATTAAATTTAATATTAAGCTAGCTTAACAATCAAATTATCTACAAGTCCAATGCTTAAATAAATTATTGGGCTTGTTTAAATTACTTGTCATCCTTATTACTTAGTACTATTAACCCTATTATCACATGAACTATTACTCATTATTATTGATATTTACACATTCACATCAATCAATAATGTTAACTAACTTACATAACCCAATTAGACTTGTCTTATTCAAGTTTATTGAGTATATAATTAGGGTTTAACACCTTAAATCTATTTTCTAGATTATTAAAATACTTAGGTTACTTCACTAACTTAATTAACTTATTAGTGAGACTTTCTTTAAATATTATAGCATATTATTGACATAATCACTTAATCATCCATAATATATTACATATTATTTAATATATTTATTTTCAATGTAACACAGAAATTCTTGGCTATTACAATACTGCTCAATACGGCATGTACTCCTTCGCTGATTGCTTTGCGGGGTACCATCAGATCATGGTTGCTGAAGAGGATCGTGAGAAAACTACTTTCATCACGCCTTGGAGAACCTTTTGCTATAGACGGTTGTCGTTCGACCTCATCAATGCTGGAGTTGCCTATCAGAGAGCTATGATGGGTCTTTTCCATGACTTAATACACAAAGAGATAGAGATCTATGTAAATGACATTATTGTCAAGTCCCGAAGGGAGAATGACCACCTAGACCATCCCAGAAAGCTTTTCAATAGGTTACGTAAGTACAACTTGAAGTTGAATCCAGCCAAGTGCGCCTTCGGCGTTAAATTAGGCAAGTTGCTAGGATTTCTAGTCAGCCACAAAGGGATTGAGCTGGATCCCACCAAAATCTAGGCCATTACGGAAATGCCCATTCCTCAGACAGAGAACGAAATATGGGGATTTTTGGGAAGAGCCAACTTCATTAGCGGGTTCATTTCTCAACTCACAGCAACTTGTGAGCCCATCTTCAAGCTATTAAGAAAGAACTTCTCCATGAAATGGAATGATGAGTGTCAGAAGGCCTTCCTTATCATCAAAGAGCAACTAGTAAAAGCTCCTATCTTGGTACCACCTAGGGATGATGTTCCCCTGTTCATGTACTTATCCATAAGTTACAATGCCATGGGCTGCATGCTGGGTCAAAAAGACGATAGAGGCCGAGAACGAGCTATCTATTACCTCAGCAAAAGATTTAGCAGCAGTGAACACAACTACACTCTAATTGAGAAGACTTGTTTTGCTTTAGCATGGGCTGCCATGAGGTTACAACATTACCTCCATGGGCACACAAGCCATCTCATATCCCGCGTGGATCCTCTCAAGTGTGTGTTTAGTAAGCCCATACTGAATTGTCGGTTATCCAGATGGCAGTTGATTCCGCAACAATTTGGCATCGTTTACGTGACACAAAAGTCCATTAAAGGTCAAGGAATTGCAGATCAACTGGCCGGCACACCTTCGGGGGACTTTAAACCCTTGGAAACATACTTCCCCGATGAAAGGGTAATGACAATTCAGCAACACCATCGGTATGATACACGTCAAACATGGAACATGTATTTTGATGGAGCTATTAATATGGAAGGTTCTGGAGCTGGAGCAGTTCTAGTATCCGGTACGGGGGAGCAGTATCCCGTCGCCGTCAAATTATAATTTGTCAGCACCAACAACACAGCTGAGTATGAAGGTTGTATCATGGGGCTAAAACTTGTTCGTTCAATGAGCATCAGGCAGTTAACTGTCTTTGGGGATTCAGAGTTAGTAGTCAAACAATCCATGAGAATCTATCAAACCAAAGAGCTACATTTGTTGCCTTACCATCGACAAGTTTTACAGATGACTTCGGAGTTTGAAGAGATCTCCTTTCTACACATTCCTCGTAATAGGAATGACTTCGCAGATGCATTAGCAACTTTGGCCTCCTTGATTCACATACCTGACAAGGAACACATGCTAAGCGTCACATTAGCCCTGCAAAAGGCACCAGCCTATGGGAACTATGTTGGAGAAGTTTCGGATGAGCTACCTCCCATCCAAAAACCTTGGTATCAGCCTATTAAGGAGTATTTGTGAGATGAATCTACACCCGCTAAAGTGAGCCTGACTGAGCAAAGCCAGATTCATCGACTAGCTATGAAATTCTACCTGAGCGGAGATGCACTCTACAAAAGAGATACATGATTAGGTCTCCTCAGATGCCTGGATAAGGATCAAGCTCAGAGACTCATGGATGAGGTCCATGGTGGAGTCTGTGGCCCACATATGAGCGACCCTTTACTTGTAAAGAAAATTCTTCGAACGGGACATTACTGGCTTTCTCTCAAGGCTGACCGCAATGACCACGTCAGGAGATGTTATCAATGCCAAATTCATGGGAATTCTATCCACGCCCCTCCACGGGAACTCCACAATATGAGTTCTCCTTGGCCCTTCTCAATGTGGGGAATGGACGTGATCGGGCCCATTGAGCCAAAAGCCAGTAATGGACATCGCTTTATCTTCACCATGATCGACTACTTCACCAAGTGGGTAGAAGCAGCCTCCTTCCCTAGGGTTACCAAAGAAGTCATCATTGCTTTCATAAAAAATAATGTCATTTGTCGATATGGACAACCAGAGGTAATTGTATCAGACAATACTAAGAACCTCAATAATAAAATGATGGAGGAGTTATGTAGTAAATTCCACATCAAACACCTTAACTCCGTCATCTACCGTTCAAAGATGAATGGTGTTGTTGAAGTGGCTAACAAAAATATCAAGAAGATCATGCAAAAGATATCCGCTAACCACAAAGGATGGCCTAACCTATTGCCTCTTACTCTGTTAGCCTACAGAACATCAATGCGCACATCAACTGGGGCAACCCCCTATGCATTAACCTATGGGATGGAAGCAGTACTCTCCATAGAAGTAGAAATGGAATCCCTGAGATTGTTGATGGACACTCAGCTGGATGAAGACCAATGGGTACAAGACAGGTATCACCAATTGTCTCTAATAGACGAAAGAAAAACCACAGCTATCTTCCATGGTCAGTTATATCAACAAAGGATCGCCCGATCCTACAACAGAAAAGTCCAGCTATGGCAGTTTAAACGACATGACTTGGTTTTGAAGAAGATCATCGACAACCAAGATCAATATAAGGGAAAATTCGTCCCTAACTAGGAAGGCCCGTTTATTGTCAAGAAAGTATTGACAGGAGGTGCTCTCAGATTACAGGAAATGGATGGCGATGAATTTTCATAACTCATTAACTCGGACACCGTGAAACGGTACTATATCTGAAGTTACCATCAAGCAAACATCCTGGTATTAGATCATCAGATCAGCAGTCATTCTGGTTCTTTAACCCTTCATTACATACAACTCTTTTCCACACTGCGCCCCTCAGGGAAACACACACCTGTAGTTTATCCTGAATATAGGATTAAACTTTCTTCCCCCATATAGGATCAAACTTTTTGTTGGCTACCAAATCGTCCTAAGGGGAAAACTACGTCGACCTGATCTCCTTGATACACGGGAGTACGTAGGCAACCATTTTATATGGCCCGGTCGCAATAAAACAAAAATAACAAAAACATTCCTACACCCTTCTCATTACAAAAACAACAAAAACATTCCTACACCCTTGTCCTTACAAAAATAAAATTAACAAAAACATTCCTACACCCTTTCTGCCACATACAACGTTGAACCTCTTACACCAGGTTTGAACTACGCAGACCTGATCTCCTCTTCAACAGGAGTACGTAGGCAGCCATTTATGGTTCGGTCTAACCTCCTACCAAAACACAAATACTTGTCAATGGTACTGGGATCAAACTTCAATCCACCACATTTCATTGGCTTCAAACCAAAGGGATAGAATTACCTGACCTCCTCCTAAATAGGAGATTCGGCGACCATCTAAGCTGCGGTTGTTCCTTGAAGAGTAATACCAATTCATAAGAGATGGAATTAACTAGGCTCCTCCTAAATAGGAGTACTGGCGACTATCTGTGGTGCGGTCAATCTCAGAGAGGAAAGCCACACTCCTCTCCATGTTTCCATACAGAAATCAGTCCCAAGACACCAAAGATGATAGGGATACACACAGATCTATGATCCATTCTGAACTATCCAGAGACAGTCAATGTCCATCCAGCAAGGAGAAATTCAGAATATATCAAGATCACAAGCCCTGAAGAAGCAGACAAATATCAAGCAAGTATTCAGGCATATCTAAAAGGGAAGTGATCAAAAATATATTTTCCTGCTATATATAATATTATTTTATATACACAATGTAAATTGTACATAACAAAATGGCTAAGCTAGTATGTGTAGGAAAATACAAGGCTATCTACAGATTGGTATGCATGCGAGATAGCAGATCTAACATGGCATCTCTCTCAGAAGAAGGAGGTAATGTTGTGGTCTCTTGTAATAGGATATCCACACGCGCCAGCAAGTCCGAAACCATCTGCATGGTGACACTGTGCTCATCTGTAATAACCGTGAATTTTAAGTCACTATATATGTATGTACATTATTGATATTTAAAACTTTGTGTTATACAGTGATTTAATATGTGACAACATATGTGAAGTGGTGCATGGGTCAATTAACATGTATGCTATAGTTATGGATATATACATTTATAGATTTTATTAAAAAATGAAAGCTTCGTAACCTAATTATACATTAGGTGAGACAATTAAATAACCTAAGGGTTATGGTGTTAATGAGAGGTTAGTGTTTAATATGTATACTAACTTAAGTGAATAATCTTATTTTTCAAGTGACTAATAATTTTAAACCTAATTCTTGTGAAACTAATTAGGTTATGAGCTAAAGTCACATGTATAAGTAATTAAATTTCATAAGATTAGGAATGGAAACCATAAATAAATAATTTGGGTAACATATATTAAAATTGTTAGACTATGTTTATTGTGTGACGCCCCCAAATCCGGGTCTCTTTCAACCCGACAGATGGTGCTCCACGGTGCTACAGTTAACACAAACATTCAATTGAAATGCCTCAAAAGAACTAATATGTCTCATATATATACCAAAATAATATTACCATTCCCCAGGTTCGTTATAACCGTTACATTTGTTCTTGTCATAATATCACATATTATCATTACAAACCTATACTATTACATAGGTAGTCTACAAGCTCGCTTTAGTCTTCACTTTATCCTTGTCGAATCCCTTGGTCGTATCGTTTAAGCTGCATTCATATGGTTCAAGCAAGAATGAGCATAACAAGCTCAGTAAGTATAACAATTTTATTTTTAAAAGCATGCTTGAAACATAAGAATCGTATATCTTCAATAACTGGATGATAGTTACGAAGTACTATCAATAACTTAAAATAGCGTTTCTTTTCCTTCAAAACATTTTACAATAACAATATTCCATGAATCATCAATTCTAGTTCAAGACGTGAACGTCTTATAATTTCTTTGAAAAGGACGACCCGGCACGAAGTCCGTAAGTTCGGCATAGCTTACGAGCACTTCTGAGTGATCAGCTCATAGTACTCTATGTTGATCAACACTACATCCATTAAACGTGTGTACGTTTAAGTTGTGGCAACCTCACCTGCCCATCGAATACTCGATGAAAAAAACATTTGTTTATACATATTCAGGCTTACCTTGAATCCGTACCAAATAGTTGGCGTAGGATAGCGTTAGCAATTCTATATTGAAAGACTTGTAAACAGTTCAATCAATCTATCAAGATTAGTCTAGCTGAGCTAAAACTGGCATCGACTCTTTCTTCAAAACCATACATGCATCTCATAATTTGAATCCTTTGAAAACCTGGCTAACACGAAGGTTTGACAAGCGTTTAGGAAAAACTTGCCTTCAATGTCTGCTATAGTATAAATACGTTTCCCTTGAGTCTTTACAGTCTCTACAATACATAATCACATAACATACCATATTAGGTTATGAATGAACCTACATAGCTCCTAAAGAATCTTACCATTCTTCTCAATCTAATCCCTTATTAGATTTGTTATTTATGGGTTCCGGCTTTCCGTCATTCTTTACATCATTCTTACCAACTTCGTTCTCTTATAACACTTAAGTGAAATTATATCATTAATACAACTCGGCTCGAGTTAATCATCTTTCCTTACGGTTTACTAATGTTCTTACATTATTAAACTACATTTTAATCGTCCTTGGTTAAGTACGTTTATTGCATACCATTTGCGTTCATCTTCAATCGACTTTCCTTAACCCTAAGTGATCCTACTTGGGGTTTAATCATGACTTAACAATGTTACTTCATGTTCATTAGGTCTATGTTACTTCATTACCTCTCTTTTTATCTTCATAAACAATCCTCTCTATGCAAACCCTAGTGCTGGCACTGCGGCGCCAGCTTTTCTTCTTTGTGCCGCGCTGCGGCGTCGCCCCTAAGGGCTTGGAAACAGGACTCGGTGCTGCGGCGCGATTCCCTTTGATAATTATCGCGCCGCGGCACGACTCTTCAGTAGGTTTCACCTTTGCCCGGCCATGCTCAGCGCTGCGGTGTGACCTATTTTTCCTTGGGTTGGCGCCGCGGCGCCAACTCTGTGCACCAGAAAAATTTTCAGTTTTAAAATTTTGTGAACTTCCCGGGCGCATAACTTCTTCGTTATAAGTCCGAATTGACTCGTTCAAAAGCCTACGGTTCACAAATTATGTAATCTACATGATCATTCAAGAATTTTATCTATTCGATTTTGTTTGCTAAAAATTCACCTATTAGTCCATTTTCAATGAAAACGATAAACGTTCGTGAACGTTCCACGCTCGTTTCTTCGTTCTAAGTCGGAATCCGGCCATTTTCGAGTCCACAACTCTATAATGATAAATACTACTTGTCTCCATTGAAAACCAACGTTTCCAAACTCAATATCAAAATTCGACTTCCATTCTGAGAATTTCACGAATTCGACGATCGTCGTCTAATCGTGCAAATTCCGGCAAAATTTCGTTACTTGAGATTTTTAAACCATTTCACTTGGATTCAAACCATTATACTATCATCTTGACACAAATGCTTCGTTAACTTATATTCATGATAAGTTATTACTAGTTCATTGTGAGTTTAGAACTTATGAAAATATGAATTTCTTATATTTTCAATACTCATAACTTATGTCTTCTTTTCATATAACTTATTATGGATGATGACTTCGATCCATTATTCATGCTTCTTATTATCATACTAACTTCATTAATGTAACCATGTTACAAGTTCCTACAAGTTATTATACATTCATTAGTGTTCTTCACAAGGTCTTAACCTATATGATTACGAATAGATTATTCATGACTTATCCGGCTTATTATGACTTAAGCCCTTTGATTCATTATTCCAACCTCTTCTTAGCATGTTAGCTCTACCAATACCCCCTTCTTTAACAATAGAAAAGAAAGAGAAACATGGTTCAAGAACACTTACTCTTTGATGATCACTTGATTCTTTCTTGTGCTTACTTCTTACTTCCAAGTATAACTTTTGCTAACTTATTATCTCTAACCAATAAGCTATAAGTTTATTGGTGGAAAACTTAACAAGGAAAGTGCTTATTCTCTCAACCAAATAAGTTACTTATATATGAGAGGAGTTGGATGAAAATGAAATAACCACAAAATGAACTCCAAGCTCTCTATTTATAGGAAATCCTAGATGAGGGTATAATGGTCAAAAGGTCATCCACCTCCTTACTATTCATTACTTCCTAATTAAGTTAACTTGGTCACCACTTCTACTTAGCCACCAAGTCACTTGCTCACCACTTAAGTTATCCATTGCTTAGTCATTAAGTCTCTTGCTAATCACACAATTTGTTTGCCCATCAAGTCTACCCACTTTACACTTGGATTGCTCCATGGATCATGGCTAATTCATTGGGCTTGGTTAATTCATCCAACTACTTCCTTAATGGGCTTGTGATACATGATTTGGACTCATGATATACCAAATACTTGGGCTTGATTGTCACATTATATTAGACTCCTACTATTAAGTTTATAATCCTACAAGTCCATTCCCTTTAAATTACATAACTTAACGTTTATACCCCACGTATAATCTTTGTATGCTATCTCGTATATTATTTCTTAATATACGTTATCTCATTCTTCATACATGATAGTACAATACGTCGTATTATACTTACATTCAATACTTGGCTCACATAATACTTAACAAATCCTACCAATTCTACAAATTCATTACAATTGGCTTAAAGCCTTATAACGTATAATCACGTATAATTCTCGTATTCTAGCTCGTATACTTATTCCACATATATGACATACCATTATTCATACGTACTCGTATAATACTTCGTATCATACTTGAATTCATTACATCGTATAATACTTACGTAGTATACGATCATCGCTTAATCCATTACTCGCATTACATTTCCTTCTCGTAAATCATTTTCCTTAAACTTTAGGTTTTAAGTCCACAGGCGAAATATTACGTTTTCCATAACTAAAATTTTATTGGATATTCTATCTCACATCGATATTCTATCATTACGTATTTCTCGGAAATTCAAAAATAATTCCCGAGCAGAAATGCGTGAATAGTATTTTTCAAAAAATTTCTCGGAAAGCTTTTATTTTCGTCTTGAAAATTCAAACACTTTAATTCTACCACGTAGCCAAAATCCTACGATGTTATGACATTTCTAGGTCATAGAACGACGTTCAATTAGCTTCCTCCATAAATAATCAATTAAATTCATTTAATAAAAATAAAAATTTAATTCTCAAAAATCCGATTTTCTGGGGCGTTACACTCTTTCCTCCTTATAAGGATTCTGTCCCCAGAATCTCGCTAATCATACTTATACCACAGAGAAAAATTTTCCTTTCTTTTAATCTCGAGTTCCCACAATGCTTCTTCAACATTGGGGTTCTTCTATTTCACCTTCACCGAATGTATTATCTTAATTCATATGACTTATCACTTCTTATCAATAATCTGAGTTGGAAGTTAAACACTTATTAACACATTACGCGATCTCTATATCATCCCAGTTATCCTTTTAACTCGGATTTATATGGAACTCAAATTCCTCCTCCAAAATAAGACTATACTTAGTCTTCTACTTATCCTGCATCATCTTCTTCATTCGCTTGTACAACTCGGTACTTAATCGTACTTATGTAACTCGTTCCATCATCGTGGATTGAGTCCATCTTGTGCAAAACATTTCTACCCTTTCATTCCGTAATTTAACTTCTAACTTTGACCTTGCCATTTTCGTTATTAACTCATTCTGAGTCGTTAATATTGATAACTTTCAATACCCCTCCTACTTAGTGTGTCGGCTTCTACGTTTACCTTCCCTGAATGATATAAGATATCACAGTCCTCTCTCTACTGCATATTCAATTCCTTCCGTGTGGAGATATATTTCAGACTCTTAGAGTCCGTGTATATCTCACTTTTCTCCCAGTATAAATACTATCTTTAGAGTTTTAATTTAAAACTTCAGCTGCCAATTCTGGATCATAAGTAGGATAGACCTTCTTATAATCCTTAATTGACATATCGCATACACACTGACATTGCCATGCTATAAGAGCACGCAATCATGTCATCAATGCGAACATCGAGATACACTACAAAATTCCCCGTATCATCTAATAAAGATAATACAGGTGCCTTAATCAACCTTTCTTTTAAATCCTGTGACGCTAATGGTACCTTCAACCATAGCATCTCACAAGGGTACCTATCAATTTATCACCAACTTTGTAAGACCCCAATTTTTATAAATAAAGATGAATTTTCTATAAATATCATTTTTAAATATTATGGAGTTAATTTGATATAATGTTATAGTTGTGGGTAATATTTATAAATTTTGCAAAGTAAGCAAGTTGTTATAAAATATTTGTTTGGTCGGAGAATATTCTTTTTGTCGAGGAATATTCGTACGACAGCACAATCATTGGTGGACCCCACAACGGAATTATTGTCGGATTGAGAAAACGACAGAATTATCTTTCTATAAAAATAACGGCTGAGGTGTTACCGTTAAAACCGTTAAAACTGTTGAACTACTCGGTAGTAAAAGTACAGTAATACGCGTGGTTGCATAGTAGCACACGGTATTGATTATTGATGCTTACGTGAGAAGTCACTCAGCTATACTCAATTATTGCTACAATAATTGCTGCATCATATCTCTTAAATTATTGTCATAGTATCATCTGTATAATATGTTATATTATTAAATCAATAATTGAGACGTTGTGGTAAGTTTGGTTATTTTATGGGGGGCCATATGTCATCATCTAAGAGTCTCTTCGTCAATAGTAATTACCTTCGTCAATAGTATTTACCTTCGTCAATAGTAATTACCGTCGTCAATAGTAATTACCGTCGTCAATAGTATTTACCTTGGTCAATAGTAATTACCTTCGTCAATAGTATTTACCTTGGTCAATAGTAATTACTTTCGTCAATAGTAGTTGTCCCTTCAATATTACCAAGAGTCATTTGACCCTTCGTTAAGACCAAGAGTCATTTGACCCTTCGTTAAGACCAAGAGCCACCCTCGGTTTTTCTATAAATAGAGGCCTAGGGCTTCATTATTTTTCACGAATTCATTCAAGCTATAGAGAGAGAAAGTATAGAGAGAATAAGAGAGAGAGAATAAAAGTATTCTGCTACATCACTTTTCCAATATCCAGTTCTTTTAAGGTAGGGAATATTATTTCTTTTATATTCATGAAGAGAACTTCTGTTATTCCATTCGTTATTATTCTGTTGAAATAACCAGTATACGCGGTCTACCCTATACTTGGTGACATTCTTCTATTATTCTGTTGGAACATCCTGTCTGTGTGTTTTACACCGGACCTGGTTCCGTTTATTATTCTGTTGGAACATCCTGTCTGTGTGTTTTACACCGGACCTGGTTCCGTTTTATTATTATTCTGTTGGAATATCTTGTCTGTGTGTTTTACACCGGACCTGGTTCCATTATTTATTATTCTGTCGGAATATCATGTCTGTGCGTTTACGCCGGACCTGGTTCCATTATTTATTATTCTATTGGAATAACCTGTCTGTGCGGTCTATCGCATGCATGGTGATTTCTTTTGTTATTCCATTCTTTATTGTACTCAGTTGGTTAAGTTTTGACTTCTATACTCCATGAAATTTGTGGAATATCCTTGATAGTTGCGTTTCATCCAGTATCTTTTCAAGAAAATATTCTTCTAAGCGTTCTTGAATTTTACTCCACAATGCAGTATCATGTTGACAATTTGGACGTTGTTAATTCCTGGATAAATTAATTCTTGAACTTGCTTTATTGAATTCTTATATCATTGTCATCATCCTCATGTTTATAAAATGTTGAAAGTCATCTGTGGCATGTAGTGCATAGATGGACTTGGTATGATTATGACCAGGGATTATTTGGTATAATCATGACCGTAATGTTGCAAATGATGTGGTAAAAGTCCTCATTGGCCCGTAGTGCATTGATGGACAGTTGTTGGCATGATCATGACCATTAATGAATATACGAATATCCTTGGCCGTAGTGCAGGGGTGATTCGATGATGTGGATTATTTTATTAAGCTGAGTCCCAGCGATCACAGTGTTGAAAAACTTTTTAAATCATAAAAGATAGTAGAGTTTATTTTCTACTTGACTCTTTTAATGGATTGCTTGTTCCGTTACAGTTAAACTTGATGTCTATTATATTTTATCAGTTTAACATTGTTGAAGGCTAATGATAATTTATTCTGCATTATCTTAGTCATAATATTTCTTACTGGGCTAGTTGAGCTCACCCTTTCTTTCACTGTTCTCTTCAGGAAATGAGAACGTAGCTGGGGCAAGTCGGGGAACGGAGTGATGGTCCGAAGAATAGTATTAGTTAGTAGTCCTCACTATTCTATGTAATGGTGTGTTAATAAATGTAATGAGGACTCCTTTTGAGTATGAATACTCTCTAGAAGATAATATTTGTATTCAAACTCACAGTTTATGTTTTGTCGTATTGTACACGACAGTTGTATTATTAAGTTGTATTTGTATTCTGTACTATGTATCTGACGACCCAAGATGGGTGATGTATACCTAATTTTGGGGGCGTCACAGTTGGTATCAGAGCTTAGGGATATGATCCCTGGCTAAGATGTGAGAATAGAACTAGGAGGGGAGAGACGGGGAATTCCTTCGTTAGTATGACATACCTAAGTTTATTTGCATGGTATTTAATTGGTCGGTCATAATATAAGGATAATATATGACATATCAATTAATTTTTATTTTGTGGCAGTATCTGAAAATGGCATCTGAGAACGTTGAGAATAGCAATGGAGCACAGACGACTGTTGATTCACCACATATCAATAATCAGGATAATGTGCATCAGGAAGGTGTCAATCCTCATGCAAACAACAACACTGACCAAATGATGAATGATCAAATGTTCATAGGCTTTATGCAATTCATGCAACAACAGGTGAAAGCGGCTCCTGTCCACAACGTAGGTGGAAATACTGGAAACTCTCTGGCGGTCACCGCTAAACAGTTTAAGGAGCTGGGACCACCGGAGTTTAAGGGAGAACCCAAACCACTTGTAGCTGAAACATGGATAAAGCAGATCACCAAGATATTTGATGTCTTGGGTTGCTCCGAGGAGCAAAAGGTTCCCTTTGCCGCCTTTATGTTGCGAGGAGAGGCAGATTACTGGTGGAAATCGATAAAGCGTACTCAACCTGCCGCACTGAAGATGTCCTGGGAGAAGTTCCAAGAGCTGTTTAACGACAAATACTTTCCCGAGAGTATTCGTCACATGAAGGAGGTGGAGTTCATCAAATTGGAGCAGAATAATATGACCGTGTCGCAGTACGAGGCAAAATTTGCGGAGTTATCCCGGTTTGCGTCCCACCTGGTGGATAATGAAGAAAGAATGACGCGGACGTTTTTAAGAGGTTTGAAGCCGGAGATACGTCAACATCTTGTTTCTCATAAACTATGTTTGTATTCAGATGTTGTAAATAGGGCTCAGTTGGTGGAGCGCGATAACGAGACAACGCAACCAAAAGAGAGCAGCCGGTAAAATGATAATACTAGTGAGAGCAGTCATCGTAGCGGTGACAACAAGCGTGGAGGGAATCAATAGGCCAGAAATGGTAACCACTTCGGTGGTAATCAGGGCCAAAACAATAAGAATGGACATTTCAAGAAGAGGAGATTCAACAATGATGGAAAGACGTCAGCACCAGCACCTGTCGTTAAGGAAGGAGAACGACCACCTATCATATGTTTCAAATGCGGAGGGGAGGGGCACATCAGTCCAAACTACGCGATGCCGTCCAAAGCATGTTATAATTGTGGAAGAGAAGGTCATTTAGCCCGATTTTGTCGTTTATCGAAGACAAATTCAGCTAGGATGGAGGCACCAAAAGCCGTCCCAGAAAAGTCAAAACCGGTTGTGCAAGGGAGAGCGTTTGTTGTGAACTCCCAGAGAGCAAGGAACCCGAATGAGGTCATCACGGGTAAGCTTATTATAAACTCTAAAGAAGTTTATACTTTATTTGATACCGGTTCAACCCATTCTTTTATTTCTCCTACTTGCGCTCATCGATTAAATTTGATTCCGGAGAAATTAGACTTTGACTTATCTGTGGAAACTCCGTTGGGAGAAACCTTCATTACCTCCACTGTTTATAAGTCTTGTTTGGTTCAAGTTGGTACCCACACATTACCTATCGATCTGATTTCATTAAAAATACTTGCATTTGACGTGATTCTAGGGATTGATTGGTTAACTACTCATTATGCAAAAATTGATTGTTTTCGTAAGGTTGTTAGTTTTCATATTCCTAATCGACCTATTATGCGAATTCAAGCAACCAAACCATTAAAATCAATCGCTGTCATCTCAAGCCATAAAACTATTCGTTTATTGAAAAACGGATGTCAAGCTTTCTTAGCTCATGTCACAGATCTAAACAAAAATACGTCAGTTTTGAATGATATTTCTATTGTTAATAAATTCCCTGACGTATTCCCTGAAGAACTTCCTGGCCTACCCCCAGAGCGTGAAATTGAATTTTGTATCGATCTTGAACCCGGTACAAAACCCATTTCCAAAGCCCCATATCGAATGGCTCCTATTGAACTTCAGGAGTTAAAGATCCAACTGCAGGAATTGTTAGACATTGGCTTTATTCGTCCTAGTACTTCTCCTTGGGGAGCTCTTGTTCTATTCGTGAAGAAGAAAGATGGAAGTACGCAACTTTGTATTGATTATCGAGAGTTGAATCATGTCACCATCAAAAACAGGTACCCATTGTCACGTATTGATGACCTGTTTGACCAGTTGCAAGGAGCACAATTCTTTTCAAAGATCGATCTTCGTTCTGGATATCATCAGCTGAAGGTTAGAACTGAGGATATTCCAAAGACGGCTTTTAGAACTCGGTACGGGCATTATGAATTCCTAGTCATGTCCTTTGGATTGACTAATGCTCCTGCTGCCTTCATGGATATGATGAACTGGGTATTCAAGGAATATTTGGATCACTTTGTGGTCGTCTTTATTGATGACATCCTTATTTATTCCAAAAGCCGTGAAGATCATGAGCAACACTTGAGGCTGGTACTCCAAAAGCTTCGTGAATACAAGCTTTATGCCAAGTTGAAGAAATGCGAGTTCTGGCTGGAGGAGGTAGCATTCCTTGGGCACGTAGTATCAAGTCGTGGAATATCGGTTGACCCGGCAAAGATTGAAGCTATTCAAAGCTGGGAGCAACCTAAATCAGTGACCGAGGTACGTAGCTTTCTTGGTTTAGCTGGTTATTATCGGAGATTCGTGGAAGGATTTTCTCGAATCGCTACTCCATTAACTCAGCTGACTCGGAAAGATACAAAGTTTGGTTGGAGCGAAGAATGTGAGCAGAGTTTTCAAGAACTCAAGAGGAGACTCATTTCAGCACCTGTTCTAACAATACCATCTGGCTCGGAGGGATTTGTCATCTACAGTGATGCTTCGAGCAAAGGGTTGGGATGCGTTCTCATGCAACATGGAAAAGTCATAGCCTATGCATCAAGACAACTCAAGGAATATGAGAGGAATTATCCTACTCATGATCTAGAGTTGGCAGCTGTTGTCTTTGCACTTAAAATTTGGAGGCATTACTTGTATGGGGAGAAAGTGGAGATCTTTACGGATCATAAAAGCCTCAAATATTTCTTCACTCAAAAGGAACTCAACATGCGACAACGACGTTGGCTTGAACTGTTGAAAGATTATGATCATACCATTCAATACCATCCTGGAAAAGCGAACGTGGTAGCTGACGCATTGAGTAGAAGATCATATGCGGGTACAAGTGCAATATTAACAACGCAAAGGCCCATTTTGTGTGACTTGAAAAGGATGGAGATAGAGTTGAAGACTCCAGGGACCCATGTGATGATGGCGAATATACGAGTAGAACCGACTTTAATCGATAAAGTTAAAGCTGCTCAAGCTACAGACCTGGAGCTGATGCGTATGAGGAAGAAAGTGCAAGAAGGTGTTATGCCGGAAGCAAGAATCGATGAGGAAGGAATACTTCGAGTCAACTCCAGACTTTGTGTTCCTAACAACCCTGATTTAAAGTATGAAATCATGATGGAGGCGCACAACACACCGTTTGCAATCCATCCTGGAAGTACCAAAATGTATCATGATCTTCGTCATACATTTTGGTGGAGCAATATGAAGAGAGAGATAGCGTTGTTTATCTCAAGGTGTCTAACTTGTCAACGAGTCAAAGCGGAGCATCAAGTACCAAAAGGTCCATTGCAACCACTTGAAATTCCATAATGGAAGTGGGAGCACATTACCATGGATTTCGTTACCGGTCTTCCCAGGGTTTCTCAAGGTATTGATGCGATTTGGGTCATTGTTGATAGATTGACCAAGTCTGCTCATTTCTTACCGATACGAGAAACTTATACACTTGAACGTCTTGCTCGTATGTACATAAACGAGATTGTAAGACTGCATGGTATGCCAGTATCCATAATTTCTGATCGAGGCCCAAGATTCACTTCACGATTTTGGGTTAGTTTACCAAAAGCTATGGGCACGGAGTTACGATTTAGTTCAGCATATCATCCTCAGACGGATGGACAATCAGAGAGGACTATTCAAACTCTTGAAGATCTATTAAGACTCTGTGTCTTTGACTTCAAGGGAAGTTGGGACAAGTTCTTACCATTGGTGGAGTTTTCCTACAACAACAGTTATCAAGCAAGTATTGGCATGGCTCCATTCGAAGCATTGTATGGAAGAAAATGTCGTTCTCCAGTATGCTGGGATGAGGTGGGCGAAGCAACGTTGTTGGGACCGGAGTTGGTACGTATGACTACAGAAAAGATTCAAACGATCCGACAACGTATAAAAACCTCACAAGATCGACAAAAGAGTTATGCTGATCTTCATCGAAAGGACGTGGAATTTGATGTAGGAGATCATGTGTTCTTACGTGTTGCTCCATGGAAAGGAGTTACGAGATTTGGAAAGAGAGGAAAGCTAAATCCTCGATTCATCGGTCCATTTTTAATCCTCGATCGAGTAGGAACTGTGGCTTATAGACTCGCTTTACCGCCAAGTATGTCTCGTGTTCATAACGTTTTCCACATATCCATGTTACGCAAATATGTGGAAGACCCGAACCACATTATTGAGTTAGAACCGGACGAAATAGCGGAGGATTTGACGTATGAAGAAGTTCCTGTTCAAATCTTGGATAAGAAGGAACATATTCTACGCTCCAAGGTTATACCTCAAGTCAAAGTTTTGTGGAGAAACCACGATGTTGAGGAAATGACTTGGGAGTTAGAATCAGAAATGAAATCAAGGTATCCTTACCTCTTCGACATACCAGGTACGTACCCTAATTTCGAGGGCGAAATTTCATAAGAAGGGGAGGTTGTAAGACCCCAATTTTTATAAATAAAGATGAATTTTCTATAAATATCATTTTTGAATATTATGGAGTTAATTTGATATAATGTTATAGTTGTGGGTAATATTTATAAATTTTGCAAAGTAAGCAAGTTGTTATAAAATATTCGTTTGGTCGGAGAATATTCTTTTTGTCGAGGAATATTCGTACGACGGCACAATCATTGGTGGACCCCACAACGGAATTATTGTCGGATTGAGAAAACGACAGAATTATCTTTCTATAAAAATAACGGCTGAGGTGTTACCGTTAAAACCGTTAAAACTGTTGAACTACTCGGTAGTAAAAGTACAGTAATACGCGTGGTTGCATAGTAGCACACGGTATTGATTATTGATGCTTACGTGAGAAGTCACTCAGCTATACTCAATTATTGCTACAGTAATTGCTGCATCATATCTCTTAAATTATTGTCATAGTATCATCTGTAAAATATGTTATATTATTAAATCAATAATTGAGACGTTGTGGTAAGTTTGGTTATTTTATGGGGGGCCATATGTCATCATCTAAGAGTCTCTTCGTCAATAGTAATTACCTTCGTCAATAGTATTTACCTTCGTCAATAGTAATTACCGTCGTCAATAGTAATTACCTTCGTCAATAGTATTTACCTTGGTCAATAGTAATTACCTTCGTCAATAGTATTTACCTTGGTCAATAGTAATTACTTTCGTCAATAGTAGTTGTCCCTTCAATATTACCAAGAGTCATTTGACCCTTCGTTAAGACCAAGAGTCATTTGACCCTTCGTTAAGACCAAGAGCCACCCTCGGTTTTTCTATAAATAGAGGCCTAGGGCTTCATTATTTTTCACGAATTCATTCAAGCTATAGAGAGAGAAAGTATAGAGAGAATAAGAGAGAGAGAATAAAAGTATTCTGCTACATCACTTTTTCAATATCCAGTTCTTTTAAGGTAGGGAATATTATTTCTTTTATATTCATGAAGAGAACTTCTGTTATTCCATTCGTTATTATTCTGTTGGAATAACCAGTATACGCGGTCTACCCTATACTTGGTGACATTCTTCTATTATTCTGTTGGAACATCCTGTCTGTGTGTTTTACACCGGACCTGGTTCCGTTTATTATTCTATTGGAACATCCTGTCTGTGTGTTTTACACCGGACCTGGTTCCGTTTTATTATTATTCTGTTGGAATATCCTGTCTGTGTGTTTTACACCGGACCTGGTTCCATTATTTATTATTCTGTCGGAATATCCTGTCTGTGCGTTTACGCCGGACCTGGTTCCATTATTTATTATTCTATTGGAATAACCTGTCTGTGCGGTCTATCGCATGCATGGTGATTTCTTTTGTTATTCCATTCTTTATTGTACTCAGTTGGTTAAGTTTTGACTTCTATACTCCATGAAATTTGTGGAATATCCTTGATAGTTGCGTTTCATCCAGTATCTTTTTAAGAAAATATTCTTCTAAGCGTTCTTGAATTTTACTCCACAATGCAGTATCATGTTGACAATTTGGACGTTGTTAATTCCTGGATAAATTAATTCTTGAACTTGCTTTATTGAATTCTTATACCATTGTCATCATCCTCATGTTTATAAAATGTTGAAAGTCATCTGTGGCATGTAGTGCATAGATGGACTTGGTATGATTATGACCAGGGATTATTTGGTATAATCATGACCGTAATGTTGCAAATGATGTGGTAAAAGTCCTCATTGGCCCGTAGTGCATTGATGGACAGTTGTTGGCATGATCATGACCATTAATGAATATACGAATATCCTTGGCCGTAGTGCAGGGGTGATTCGATGATGTGGATTATTTTATTAAGCTGAGTCCCAGCGATCACAGTGTTGAAAAACTTTTTAAATCATAAAAGATAGTAGAGTTTATTTTCTACTTGACTCTTTTAATGGATTGCTTGTTCCGTTACAGTTAAACTTGATGTCTATTATATTTTATCAGTTTAACATTGTTGAAGGCTAATGATAATTTATTCTGCATTATCTTAGTCATAATATTTCTTACTGGGCTAGTTGAGCTCACCCTTTCTTTCACTGTTCTCTTCAGGAAATGAGAACGTAGCTGGGGCAAGTCGGGGAACGGAGTGATGGTCCGAAGAATAGTATTAGTTAGTAGTCCTCACTATTCTATGTAATGGTGTGTTAATAAATGTAATGAGGACTCCTTTTGAGTATGAATACTCTCTAGAAGATAATATTTGTATTCAAACTCACAGTTTATGTTTTGTCGTATTGTACACGACAGTTGTATTATTAAGTTGTATTTGTATTCTGTACTATGTATCTGACGACCCAAGATGGGTGATGTATACCTAATTTTGGGGGCGTCACAAACTTACTCGACGCTCCTTACGACAAATCTAACTTCAGTACATTAGTCAACCTAAATTACATAACCAGAAACTTGTCATAACTATAACGTGTTCTGAATGTCATCTTAGGTATCTCCTCCTTCTTCCTTACTTTCAACCGACTATACCCCATACATATAGCTATCTTTATAAGAATTCTTTGCCCCTCTCAACTGACCAAATAGATCATCGATCCTGGGCCATGGGTATTTACTCTTAACTACTAACTTACTCCTATTACGATAGTCGATACGCAACCGTAATGACTCATCCTCTTCTTTAACATCCTACTAACTTACGTTCAGGTGAGACGACAAGACATCTCTGTGTTTTATTATCATAAATTACTACCTTATGTTTTCTGAAAAACTGAAGGTTCAAACTTTTCTTATAACTATTTATTATAGTTCTATGGTTAATCAACCCATTCATACCGAGAATTTCCTCAAATTCTCTCAACATGAACAGTACTTATCTACTGATACCTACTTACTTCGATTATCCATGAAATAATTTTCACGAATATGATTTAATTAAAGTTAATCCCTCCTCCTCTATCTTAATGTTTAAAAATACTCAACCCCTTTCAGACAGACACCTAGATGAGTCTTTCCATCTGTTTTATACACTCTGATCCTACGCTTAGGATCGCCTTGTCCCACTCCAGAATTCCTAGAGTTATAATTCTTTCTTCTTAGCATACTGCCATTGGCATTCTCTATCTTGGTTTCTCCCTCTCCCTTGCTTTCATTCTTCCTCTCTTTGTGGTATTGAGTCTACGCTTCACTACCACCTTCTGTTATAATTACCTTCTCCAGAATGATCCCATAGGAAACACTCTAGAACACCAAAATCCTACTATAGAGCTAGGGTTTCAGGCCCTGCTCCAATCTACGAGTCTTCATCTCCTCCGTGTTCACTAGATGTGAAACAAACCTCGTCAATTGTATTTGTCCTCATCTTGAGGAATCGTCATGTCCCCTTACTTAAGTTCTAAGAACTTAATCTCCATCCTCCCTCGCACACTTGTAGGGAAATAATTCTCGAAGTAAACCTTCTTGAATTATTCCCATACTACCACATCTGTTCTAGCCCCACCCTGGTGAGCCTCCCACCAAAGGTTAGCTTCCCCCTTTCGTTATGTAAGTTGCAAAAGAAATCCTTTGCTCCTCAACTACGTTTGTAATAACAAACGCCTTCTCCACTTCTTTTACCCCGGTCTGGGCATCTACTGGGTCCGTCGTTCCTTTGAACTCTGACGGACCTACGCTTTTAAACTCTTTAAAGATAGTCGTTCTAGCTACTCTAGGTTCCGCGAGTATTCTACCCCGGTTTAGTCAAATGCAGTCGCTAATAAATTAACGAACTCTTGCATACGGTTGTTCAGACCCCCTTCATTATCATTATGTGATTTCACTTCCTGATTACGTTATCTTTTCCTTAGCGGCATTTCCTGATTAAATAAATACAATTTCATTATTATCTATTTACTTACTTCGTTATTAATCGCCACATGCCAAATTGCATCATAACAAATCATTTCCATGAAAACTTCATTATATACATATGCTTCTTCATAGTTTGAAACTATTTACAATTTACGTTCATAGCCAACAACTATTACATTTTTATCCCGAACTTGAACTTCACAAAATTTGGGATTTACAAAAAGACTACCCTTTTATACAAATGAGGGTTTTACGCCATTACACACATACATATAACTTTAGATTTCTAATAATGCATAACAGCGTCCTCGTGTTTCTCATTCGTAATCTTCGCTACAGTATCCCGACTAATCATATGACGGGTTTGTCCTGACTCAACGGAATAACAAGCAACCTTCATCTTGAAATCCTTATGAGCACTCTCATGGATGTAAGACATCTGGGCTATCTTCCGATCCTTCTCCCCAAGTTCTCTACGAAGCTCATCGGCCTCTGCCTTAAAATTCATAGCCTGCTCTGCCATAAGCACCTGCTTGTGGTGCTCTAACTCAAAATCTGCTTCTGTAGACATCTTAGCTTCATGGAGATAACTAATCTCTTCACTCTGATTCTGCACAACTGTACCCAGTTGCACATTCCTGTCAAGCGCTGCCAGATACAATACTTCCATTGCATCTGGAGGTGCTGACTCCAATGTAGGTACCACCGTAGTAACCGATGTTACCTCTCTTTCTTCCTCCACCTCATTCATCATACTAAGGTATAACGATATATCCATCTCTCCCTCAGAGTAGTCTTCCTCAGAAAAGTACACCTCTGTCTCCGACTCCTCTAGAATCACTATTGGTACCTCCGCCACTGGCATAGGTACAGGCTCTACTCGGTTCACAAGCTCTTCGCTCACCGCGTGTATATCTCTATACATCAAGCTATCAATCGACATCCTACAATAACACATATGTTGATTAGTACATAACACAGAATCGTATAAGCACAAATCACATTTAATTTATTTAGGGTTACTTTCCATCTTTTAAATCTTTTGATACTGAGTTTCCTCAATACCTTATTGACTCATTCAACTCTAGTAAAGCTCAAGTTTACTCCCTTCGGACTTCTCTTCCTTAACGAGGTTATTAGCCTAAGGTTCTTCCCCCCTTAAGTTTTATAACCTAATGCTCTGATACCAACCTGTGACGCCCCCAAATCCGGGTCTCTTTCAACCCGACAGATGGTACTCCACGGTGCTACAGTTCACACAAACATTCAATTAAAATATCTCAAAAGAACGAATATGTCTCATATATATACCAAAATAATATTACCATTCCCCAGGTTCGTTATAACCGTTACATTTGTTCTTGTCATAATATCACATATTATCATTACAAACCTATACTATTACATAGGTAGTCTACAAGCTCGCTTTAGTCGTTACTTTATCCTTGTCGAATCCCTTGGTCATATCGTTTAAGCTGCATTCATATGGTTCAAGCAAGAATGAGCATAACAAGCTCAGCAAGTATAACAATTTTATTTTTAAAAACATGCTTGAAACATAAGAATCGTATATCTTCAATAACTGGATGATAGTTACGAATTACTATCATTAACTTAAAATAGCATTTCTTTTCCTTCAAAACATTTTACAATGACAATATTGCATGAATCATCAATTCTAGTTCAAGACGTGAACGACTTATAGTTTCTTTGAAAAGGACGACCCGGCACGAAGTCCGTAAGTCCGGCATAGCTTACGAGCACTTCTGAGTGATCAGCTCATAGTACTATATGTTGATCAACACTACATCCATTAAACGTGTGTACGTTTAAGTTGTGGTAACCTCACGTGCCCATCGAATACTCGATGAAAAAAAATATTTGTTTATACATATTTAGGCTTACCTTGAATCCGTACCAAATATTTGGCGTAGGATAGCGTTAGCAATTCTATATTGAAAGACTTGTAAACAGTTCAATCAATCTATCAAGATTAGTCTAGCCGAGCTAAAACTGGCATCAACTCTTTCTTCAAAACCATACATGCATCTCATAATTTGAATCATTTAAAAACCTGGCTAACACGAAGGTTAGACAAGCGTTTAGGAAAAACTTGCCTTCAACGTCTGCTACAGTATAAATACGTTTCCCTCGAGTCTTTACAGTCTCTACAACACATAATTACATAACATACCATATTAGGTTATGAATGAACCTACATAGCTCCTAAAGAATCTTACCCTTCTTCTCAATCTAATCCCTTATTAGATTTGTTATTTATGGGCTTTCCGTCATTCTTTACATCATTCTTACCAACTTTGTTCTCTTATAACACTTAAGTGAAATTATATCATTAATACAGCTCGGCTCGAGTTAATCATCTTTCCTTACGGTTAACTAATGTTCTTACATTATTAAACGACATTTTAATCGTCCTTGGTTAAGTACGTTTATTGCATACCATTTGCGTTCATCTTCAATCGACTTTCCTTAACCCTAAGTGATCCTACTTGGGGTTTAATCATGACTTAACAATGTTACTTCATGTTCATTAGGTCTATGTTACTTCATTACCTCTCATTTTATCTTCATAAACAATCCTCTCTATGCAAACCCTAGTGTTGGCACTGCGGCGCCAGCTTTTCTTCTTTGTGCCACGCTGCGGCGTCGCCCCTTAGGGCTTGGAAACCGGACTCGGTGCTACGACGCGATTCCCTTTGATAATTGTCGCATCGCGGCGCGACTCTTCAGTAGGTTTCACCTTTGCCCGGCCATGCTCGGCGCTGCGGCGTGACCTATTTTGCCTTGGGTTGGCGCCGCGGCGCCAACTCTGTGCACCAGAAAAATTTTCAGTTTTAAAATTTTGTGAACTTCCCGGACGCATAACTTCTTTGTTATAAGTCCAAATTGGCTCGTTCAAAAGCCTACGATTCACAAATTATGTAATCTACATGATCATTCAAGAATTTTATCTATTCGATTTTGTTTGCTAAAAATTCACCTATTAGTCCATTTTCAATGAAAACGGTAAACGTTCGTGAACGTTCCACGCTCGTTTCTTCGTTCTAAGTCGGAATCCGGCCATTTTTGAGTCCACAACTCTATAATGACAAATACTACTTGTCTCCATTAAAAACCAACATTTCTAAACTCAATATCAAAATTCGACTTCCATTCCGAGAATTTCACGAATTCGACGATCGTCGTCTAATCGTGCAAATTCCGGCGAAACTTCGTTACTTGAGATTTTTAAACCATTTCACTTGGATTCAAACCATTATACTATCATCTTGACACAAATGCTTCGTTAACTTATATTCATGATAAGTTATTACTAGTTCATTGTGAGTTTAGAACTTATGAAAATATGAATTTCTTATATTTTCAATACTCATAACTTATGTCTTCTTTTCATATAACTTATTATGGATGATGACTTCGATCCATTATTCATGCTTCTTATTATCATACTAACTTCATTAATGTAACCATGTTACAAGTTCCTACAAGTTATTATACATTCATTAGTGTTCTTCACAAGGTCTTAACCTATATGATTACGAATAGATTATTCATGACTTATCCGGCTTATTATGACTTAAGCCCTTTGATTCATTATTCCAACCTCTTCTTAGCATGTTAGCTCTACCAATACCCCCTTCTCTAACAATAGAAAAGAAAGAGAAACATGGTTCAAGAACACTTACTCTTTGATGATCACTTGATTCTTTCTTGTGCTTACTTCTTACTTCCAAGTATAACTTTTGCTAACTTATTATCTCTAACCAATAAGCTATAAGTTTATTGGTGGAAAACTTAACAAGGAAAGTGCTTATTCTCTCAACCAAATAAGTTACTTATATATGAGAAGAGTTGGATGAAAATGAAACAACCACAAAATGAACTCCAAGCTCTCTATTTATAGGAAATCCTAGATGAGGGTATAATGGTCAAAAGGCCATCCACCTCCTTACTATTCATTACTTCCTAATTAAGTTAACTTGGTCACCACTTCTACTTAGCCACCAAGTCACTTGCTCACCACTTAAGTTATCCATTGCTTAGTCATTAAGTCTCTTGCTAATCACACAATTTGTTTGCCCATCAAGTCTACCCACTTTACACTTGGATTGCTCCATGGATCATGGCTAATTCATTGGGCTTGGTTAATTCATCCAACTACTTCCTTAATGGGCTTGTGATACATGATTTGGACTCATGATATACCAAATACTTGGGCTTGATTGTCACATTATATTAGACTCCTACTATTAAGTTTATAATCCTACAAGTCCATTCCCTTTAAATTACATAACTTAACGTTTATACCCCACGTATAATCTTTGTATGCTATCTCGTATATTATTTCTTAATATACGTTATCTCATTCTTCATACATGATAGTACAATACGTCGTATTATACTTACATTCAATACTTGGCTCACATAATACTTAACAAATCCTACCAATTCTACAAATTCATTACAATTGGCTTAAAGCCTTATAACGTATAATCACGTATAATTCTCGTATTCTAGCTCGTATACTTATTCCACATATATGACATACCATTATTCATACGTACTCGTATAATACTTCGTATCATACTTGAATTCATTACATCGTATAATACTTACGTAGTATACGATCATCGCTTAATCCATTACTCGCATTACATTTCCTTCTCGTAAATCATTTTCCTTAAACTTTAGGTTTTAAGTCCACAGGCGAAATATTATGTTTTCCATAACTAAAATTTTATTGGATATTCTATCTCACATCGATATTCTATCATTACGTATTTCTCGGAAATTCAAAAATAATTCCCGAGCAGAAATGCGTGAATAGTTTTTTTCAAAAAAATTCTCGGAAAGCTTTTATTTTTGTCTTGAAAATTCAAACACTTTAATTCTACCACGTAGCCAAAATCCTACGATGTTCTGACATTTCTAGGTCATAGAATGACGTTCGATTAGCTTGCTCCATAAATAATCAATTAAATTCATTTAATAAAAATAAAAATTTAATTCTCAAAAATCCGATTTTCTAGGGCGTTACATATTGCATAGCCAAAAACAATTATAGGAGAAGCCCAAAAGAAATAAATTGTAAGCCCAAACTTAGCCCACTTAATTAAGGATATTTTAAACCTTTGATTTATCTAATTTGTGCATTAAAATAAAAGCTAAATGAAGGAATTAGTGTGCATATATATGGCTGGCCACATTAGCCTTTTAAGGCAACTAATTAAGCTAAGCAAGGTCCATTTGTAGTAATTCTTACATAAAAGGACATGGTTGTCAAGCTCCCATTGGTTGCCACTTTACTAAGCATCCTTAATCATGATTAGACTAATTAAAGTGATAAGACAAAGCTTCTATCCATGGGTTAAAGAAAGTATGGGGGATAATAGCTAGATACACTAAGTGTATCTATATTTTTTGTAAGTATCCTTTTACTTCATCTTTTTATTTCATTTCATTTCTTCTCTCATTCTTCCTCTTATAATTTCTCCCAAGCTAGCTACTTCTAGAGAGAGAAAGGAGAGAGAGGTTTGGCCATATATATAGAGAGAGAGGAGTGCTAGTTTGTTAATGCATCCAAAGTTCATCACTTACTTTGGTAAATCAAGGAAGGTTGCTGTGACGCCCCCAAATATAGGTATACATCACCCATCTTGGGTCGTCAGATACATGGTACAGAATACAAATATAACTTACTAATACAACTGTCGTGTACAATACAACAAAACATAACTATGAGTTTGAATACAATTATTGTCTACTAGAGACTATACAAACTCAAAAGGAGTCCTCATTACAATTATTGTCACACTATTTAATAGAATAGTGAGGACTACTAATACTATCTTCTAGTCCATCACTCTGTTCCCCGACTCATCCCAGCTATATTCTCATTTCCTGAAGAAAATAGTGAAAGAAAGGGTGAGCTCAACTAGCCCAGTAAGAAATATTATGACTAAGATAATGTAGAATAAATTATCATTAGCCTTCAACAGTGTTAAACTGATAAAATATAACGAACATCAAGTTTAACTGCATCGGAACAAGCAATCCATTAAAAGAGTCAAGTAGAGAATAAAATCTACTATCTTCTATGATTTAAAAGGTTTTTCAACACTGTTATCGCTGGGACTCAGCTTAATAAAATAATCCACATCATCGAATTACCCCTGCACTACGACCAAGGATATTCTTTAATATCACGACCACAATTATCCATGCACTACGGGCCAAGAATATTTGTGTACTCATTAATGGTCATGATCATGCCAACAACTGTACATCAATGCACTACGGGCCAATGAGGACTTTTACCACATCATTTGTAACATTACGGTCATGATTATACCGAATAATCCCTGGTCATAATCATACCAAGTCCATTTATGCACTACAGGCCACAGATGACTTTCAACATTTTATAAACATGAGGATGATGACAATGATATAAGAATTTAATAAAACAAGTTCAAGAATTAATTTATCCAAAAATTAACAACGTCCAAATTGTCAACATGATACTGCTTTGTGGAGTAAATTCAAGAATGCTTAGAAGAATATTTTCATGAAAAGATACTGGATGAACCGCAATTATCAAGGATATTCCACTAATTTCATGGAGTATAGAAGTTAAAACTTAACCAACTGAGTATAATAAAGAATGCAATAACAAAAGAAATCACCCAGCATGCGATAAACCGCACAAACAGGTTATTTTAACAGAATAATAAATAATAGAACCATGTCCGGCGTAAACGCACAAATAGGATATTCCGACAGAACAATAAATAATGGAACTAGGTCCGGTGTAAAACACACAGACACGATGTTCTAACAGAATAATAATAAAAACGGAACCAGGTCCGGTGTAAAACACACAGACAGGATGTTCCAACAGAATAATAGAAGAATGTCACCAAGTATAGGGTAGACCACGTATACAGGTTGTTCCAATAGAATAATAAGAAATGGAATAACAACAGTTCTCTTCATGAATAAGAAAGAATAACACCCCTTACCGTTTTAAAGAAGAACTGAAATAAGGAAGTAGATAAGTAGTAAAATACTTTTCTTCTCTCTCTCTATAGTTTCTCTCTATAGTTTCTCTCTCTAAAGTTCAGTGAATTTGTAAGAAATAATGAAGGAATGAGCTGCTATTTATAGAAGAATGGACTGCATAGTAACTAATCCATGAACGGTCCAGATTGACTTACTTTAATCTGACGGTCCATATTTAAAGAAAAATCTTTTAAATAAAATATAATATATTCTATTTATAGAATAACTTTAATAAAGTATTTTGTTTTATATAAAAAGATGTTTCTATTTTATTACGTTAATAATACGAATAAAACAAAATTTCATTATCACTAAATAATTCGTATTATTAATTGACAATAATTGAATCAAACTGAGTGACTTCTCACATAAGTATTAATAATTAATACCGTGTGCTACTATGCAACCACACGTATTACTGTACTTTTACTACCGAGTAGTTCAACAATATCAATGGTAAAACTTTTATCGTTATTTTTAATAAAATATTTTTGTCGTTTTCTCAATCCGACAATAATTTCGTTGTGGGGTCCACCAATGATTGTGTCGTAGTACGAATATTTCCTGTTAAAACGAATATTCCCCGACCAATTGAATATTATATAACAACTTGCGTACTTTGCAAAATTTATAAATATTACCCACAACTATAACATTATATCAAATTAACTCCATAATATTCAAAAATGATATTTATAGAAAATTCATCTTTATTTATAAAAGTTGGGGTCTTACAACCTCCGCTTCTTATGAAATTTCGCCCTCGAAATTAGGGTACGTACCTGGTATGTCGAATAGGTAAGGATACCTTGATTTCATTTCAAATTCTAACTACCAAGTCATTTTCTCAACATCGTGGTTTCTCCACAAAACTTTGACTTGAGGTATAACCTTGGAGCGTAGAATATGTTCCTTCTTATCCAAGATTTGAACAGGAACTTCTTCATACGTCAAATCTTCTGCTATTTCATCCGGTTCTAACTCAATAATGTGGTTCAGGTCTTCCACATATTTACGTAACATGGATATGTGAAAAACGTTATGAACACGAGACATACTTAGCGGTAAAGCGAGTCTATAAGCCACAGTTCCTACTCGATGGAGGATTAAAAATGGACCGATGAATTGAGGATTGAGCTTTCTTCTCTTTCCAAATCTCGTAACTCCTTTCCATGGAGCAACACGTAAGAACACATGATCTCCTATATCAAATTCCTTGTCCTTTCGATGAAGATCAACATAACTCTTTTGTCGATCTTGTGAGGTTTTTATACGTTGTCGGATCGTTTAAATCTTTTCTGTAGTCATACGTACCAACTCCGATCCCAACAACGTTGCTTCACCCACCTCATCCCAGCATACTGAAGAACGACATTTTCTTCCATACAATGCTTCGAATGGAGCCATGCCAATACTTGCTTGACAACTGTTGTTGTAGGAAAACTCCACCAATGGTAAGAACTTGTCCCAACTTCCCTTGAAATCAAGGACACAGAGTCTTAATAAATCTTCAAGAGTTTAAATAGTCCTCTCTGATTGTCCATCCGTCTGAGGATGATATGCCGAACTAAATCGTAAATCCATGCCCATAGCTTTTTGTAAACTAACCCAAAATCGTGAAGTGAATCTTGGGTCTCGACCAGAAACTATGGATACTGGCATACCATGCAGTCTTACAATCTCGTTTATGTACATACGAGCAAGATGTTCAAGTGTATAAGTTTCTCATATCGGTAAGAAATGAGCAGACTTGGTCAATCTATCAACAATGACCCAAATCGCATCTATACCTTGAGAAACCTTAGGAAGACCGGTAACGAAATCCATGGTAATGTGCTCCCACTTCCATTCTGGAATTTCAAGTGGTTGTAATGGACCTTTTGGTACTTGATGCTCCGCTTTGACTCGTTGACAAGTTAGACACCTTGAGATAAACAGCGCTATCTCTCTCTTCATATTGCTCCATCAAAATGTATGACAAAGATCATGATACATTTTGGTACTTTCAGGATGGATTGCAAATGGTGTGTTGTGCGCCTCCATCATGATTTCATACTTTAAATCAGGGTTGTTAGGAACACAAAGTCTGGAGTTGACTCGAAGTATTCTTTCTTCATCGATTCTTGCTTCCGGCATAGCACCTTCTTGCACTTTCTTCCTCATACGCATCAGCTCTAGGTCTGTAGCTTGAGCAGCTTTAACTTTATCGATTAAAGTTGGTTCTACTCGTATATTCGCCATCATCACATGGGTCCCTGGAGTCTTTAACTCTATCTCCATCCTTTGCAAGTCACACAAAATGGGCATTTGTGTTGACAATTTCACACTCGTACTTGCATATGATCTTCTACTCAATGCGTCAGCTACCACGTTCGTTTTTTTAGGATGGTATTGAATGGTATGATCATAATCTTTCAACAGTTCAAGCCAACGTCGTTGTCGTATGTTGAGTTCCTTTTGATTGAAGAAATATTTGAGGCTTTTATGATCCGTAAAGATCTCCACCTTCTCCCTCTACAAGTAATGCCTCCAAATTTTAAGTGCAAAGACAACTGCTGCCAACTCTAGACCATGAGTAGGATAATTCCTCTCATATTCCTTGAGTTGTCTTGATGCATAGGCTATGACTCTTCCATGTTGCATGAGAACACATCCCAACCCTTTGCTCGAAGCATCACTGTAGATGACAAATCCCTCCGAGCCAGATGGTATTGTTAGAACATGTGCTGAAATGAGTCTCCTCTTGAGTTCTTGAAAACTCTTCTCACATTCTTCGCTCCAACCGAACTTTGTATCTTTCCAAGTCAGTTGAGTTAATGGAGTAGCGATTCGAGAAAATCCTTCCATGAATCTCCGATAATAACTAGCTAAACCAAGAAAGCTACGTACTTCGGTCACTGATTTAGGTTGCTCCCAGCTTTGAATAGCTTCAATCTTTGTCGGGTCAATAGATATTCCACGACTTGATACTACGTGCCCAAGGAATGCTACCTCCTCCAGCCAGAACTCGCATTTCTTCAACTTGGCATAAAGCTTATATTCATGAAGCTTTTGAAGTACCAGCCTCAAGTGTTGCTCATGATCTTCACGACTTTTGGAATAAATAAGGATGTCATCAATAAAGACGACCACAAAGTGATCCAAATATTCCTTGAATACCCGGTTCATCATATCCATGAAGGCAGCATGAGCATTAGTCAATCCAAAAGATATGACTAGGAATTCATAATGCCCGTACCGAGTTCTGAAAGTCGTCTTTGGAATATCCTCAGTTCTAACCTTCAGCTGATGATATCCAGAACGAAGATCGATCTTTGAAAAGAATTGTGCTCCTTGCAACTGGTCAAATAGGTCATCAATATGTGGCAATGGGTACCTGTTTTTGATGGTGACATGATTCAACTCCCGATAATCAATACAAAGTCGCATACTTCCATCTTTCTTCTTCACGAATAGCACAGGAGCACCCCAAGGAGAAGTACTAGGACGAATAAAGCCAATGTCTAACAATTTATGCAGTTGGATCTTTAACTCCTGAAGTTCAATAGGAGCCATTCGATATGGGGCTTTGGAAATGGGTTTTGTACCGGGTTCAAGGTCGATACAAAATTCAATATCACGCTCTGGGGGTAGGCCAGGAAGTTCTTCAGGGAATACGTCAGGGAATTTATTAACAATAGAAATATCATTCAAAACTGACGTATTTTTGTTTAGATCCGTAACATGAGCTAAGAAAACTTGACATCCATTTTTCAATAAACGAATAGCTTTATGGCTTGAGATGACAACGATTGATTTTAATGGTTTGGTTGCTTGAATTCGCATAATAGGTCGATTAAGAATATGAAAGCTAACAACCTTACGAAAATAATCAATTTTTGCATGATGAGTAGTTAACCAATCAATCCCCAGAATCACGTCAAATGCAAGTATTTTTAATGAAATAAGATCGACAGGTAATGTGTGGGTACCAAACAAGACTTATAAACCGTGGATGTAATGAAGGTTTCTCCCAATGGAGTTTTAACAGAAAAGTCAAAGTCTAATTTCTCCGGAGTCAAATTTAATCGATGAGCGCAAGTAGGAGAAATAAAAGAATGGGTAGAACCGGTATCAAATAAAGTATAGACTTCGTTAGAGTTTATGATAAGCTTACCCGTGATGACCTCATTCGGGTTCCTTGCTTTCTGGGAGGTCACAACAAACGCTCTCCCTTGCACTACCGGTTTTGACTTTTCTGGGACGGCCTTTGGTGTCTCCATCCTGGCTGAACTTGTCTTTGGTAAACGACAAAATCTAGCTAAATGACCTTCTCTTCCACAATTATAACATGCTTTAGACGGCATCGAGCAGTTTGGACTGATGTGCCCCTCCTCTCCGCATTTGAAACATATGATAGGTGGTCGTTCTCCTTCCTTAACAACAGGTGCTGGTTCTGACGTCTTTCCATCATTGTTGAATCTCTTCTTCTTGAAATGGCCATTTTTATTATTTTGGCCCTGATTACCACCGAAGTGGTTACCATTTCTGGCCTGTTAATTCCCTCCACGCTTGTGGTCACCGTTTCGATGACTGCTCTCATTGGTATTATCATTTTTTCGACTGCTCTCTTTTGGTTGCGTTGACTCGTTATCGCGCTCCACTAACTGAGCCTTATTCACAACATCTGAATACAAACACAATTTATGAGAAATAAGATGTTGATGTATCTCAGGTTTCAAACCTCGCAAAAATATTCGCGTCATTCGCTCTTCGTTATCCACCAAGTGGGACACAAACCGGGACAACTCAGCAAATTTAGCCACATACTGCGATACGATCATATTATTCTGCTCCAATTTGATGAACTCCACCTCCTTCATGTGACGAACACTTTCGGGAAGTATTTATCCTTGAATAGCTCTTGGAACTTCTCCCAAGACATCTTCAGTGCGGTAGGTTGAGTACGCTTAATCGATTCCCACCAGTAATCTGCCTCTCCTCGCAACATAAAGGCGGCAAAGGAAACCTTTTGCTCCTCGGAGCATCCCAAGACATCAAATATCTTGGTGATCTGCTTTATCCATGTTTTCGCTATAAGTGGTTTTGGCTCTCCCTTAAACTCCGGTGGTCCCAGCTCCTTGAACTGTTTAGCGGTGGCCGTCCAAGAGTTTTCAGTGTTTTCACCTACATTTTGGACAGCAGCCGCTTTCGCCTGCTGTTGCATGAACTGCATAAAGCTTCTGAACATTCCATCATTCATCATCTGGTAAGTGTTGTTGTTTGCATGAGGATTGTCACCTTCCTGATGCACATTATCCTGATTATTGATATGTGGTGAATCAACAGTCGCCTGTGCTCCATTGTTATTCTCAACATTCTCAGATACCATTTTCAGATACTACCACAAAACAAAAGTTAATTGATATGTCATATATTATCCTTATATTCTGACAGACCAATTTAATACCATGCAAATAAACTTAGGTAGGTCATACTAGCGAAGGAATTCTCCGTCTCTCCCCTCTTAGTTCTATTCTCACATCTTAGCGAGGGATCATATCCCTAAGCTCTAATACCAACTGTGACACCCCCAAAAATTGGTATACATCACCCATCTTGGGTCGTCAGATACATGGTACAGAATACAAATACAACTTATTAATACAACTTGTGACGCCCCCAAAATTAGGTATATATCACCCATCTTGGGTCGTCAGATACATAGTACATAATACAAATACAACTTACTAATACAACTATCGTGTACAATACGACAAAACATAAACTGTGAGTTTGAATACAAATATTATCTTCTAGAGAGTATTCATACTCAAAAGGAGTCCTCATTACATTTATTAACACAATATTACATAGAATAGTGAGGACTACTAACTAATACTATCATTCGGACCATCACTCCGTTCCCCGACTTGCCCCAGCTACGTTCTCATTTCCGGAAGAGAACAGTGAAAGAAAGGGTGAGTTCAACTAGCCTAGTAAGAAATATTATGACTAAGATAATGCAGAATAAATTATCATTAACCTTCAACAATGTTAAACTGATAAAATACAATAGACATCAAGTTTAACTGCAGCGGAACAAGCAATCCATTAAAAGAGTCAAGTAGAAAATAAACTCTACTATCTTTTATGATTTAAAAGGTTTTTCAACACTGTTATCGCTGGGACTCAGCTTAATAAAATAATCCACATCATCGAATCACCCCTGCACTACGGACAAGGATATTCGTGTATTCATTAATGGTCATGATCATGCCAACAACTGTCCATCAATGCACTACGGGCCAATGAGAACTTTTACCACATCATTTATAATATTACGGTCATGATTATACCGAATAATCCCTGGTCATAATCATACCAAGTCCATCTATGCACTACAGGCCATAGATGACTTTCAATATTTTATAAACATGATGATGATGACAATGATATAAGAATTCAATAAAACAAGTTCAAGAATTAATTTATCCAAGAATTAACAACGTCCAAATTGTCAACATGATACTGCTTTGTGGAGTAAAATTCAAGAATACTTAGAATAATATTTTCATGAAAAAATACTGGATGAACCGCAATTATCAAGGATATTCCACTAATTTCATGGAGTATAGAAGTCAAAACTTAACCAACTGAGTATAATAAAGAATGGAACAACAAAAGAAATCACCCGGCATGCAATAGACTGCACAGACAGGTTATTCCAACAGAATAATAAATAATGGAACCAGGTCCGGCGTAAACGCACAGACAGGATATTTCGACAGAATAATAAATAATGGAACCAGGTCCGGTGTCAAACACACAGATAGAAAGTTCCAACAGAATAATAACAAGACGAAACCAGGTCCGGTGTAAAACACATAGACAGGATGTTCCAACATAATAATAATAAAAACGGAACCAGGTCTGGTGTAAAACACACAGACAGGATGTTCCAACAGAATAATAGAAGAATGTCACCAAGTATAGGGTAGACCGCATATACAGGTTATTCTAACAGAATAATAAGAAATGGAATAACAACAATTCTCTTCATGAATAAGAAAGAATAACACCCCTTACGGGTACAACAAATAATATCCCTTACCGTTTTAAAGAAGAGCTGAAATAAAGAAGTAGTTAAGTAGCGTAATACTCTTCTTCTCTCTCTCTATAGTTTCTCTCTATAGTTTCTCTCTCTAGAGTTTAGTGAATTCGTAAGAAATAATGAAAGAATGAGCTGCTATTTATAGAAAAATAGAATGCATAATAACTAATTCATGAACGGTCCAGATTGATTACTTTAATCTGACGGTCCATATTTAAAGAAAAATCTTTTAAATAAAATATAATATATTCTATTTGTAGAATAACTTTAATAAAGTATTCTGTTTTATATAAAAAGATGTTTCTGTTTTATTACGTTAATAATACGAATAAAACAAAACGTCATTATCGCTAAATAATTCATATTATTAACTGACAATAATTGAATCAAACTGAGTGACTTCTCACATAAGCATTAATAATCAATACCATGTGCTACTATGCAACCACACGTATTACTGTACTTTTACTACCGATTAGTTCAACAGTAACAATGGTAAAACTTTTGCCGTTATTTTTAATAAAATATTTTTGTCGTTTTCTCAATCCGATAATAATTTCGTTGTGGGGTCCACCAATGATTGTGTCGTTGTACGAATATTTCCTGTTAAAACGAATATTCCCCGACCAATCGAATATTATATAACAACTTGCGTACTTTGCAAAATTTATAAATATTACCCACAACTATAATATTATATCAAATTAACTCCATAATATTCAAAAATAATATTTATAGAAAATTCATCTTTATTTATAAAAGTTGGGGTCTTACAACCTCAGCTTCTTATGAAATTTCACCCTCGAAATTAGGGTACGTACCTGGTATGTCGAAGAGGTAAGGATACCTTGATTTCATTTCAGATTCTAACTCCCAAGTCATTTCCTCAACATCGTGATTTCTCCACAAAACTTTGACTTGAGGTATAACCTTAGAGCGTAGAATATGTTCCTTCTTATCCAAGATTTGAACAGAAACTTCTTCATACATCAAATCCTTCGCTATTTCGTCCGGTTCTAACTCAATAATGTAGTTCGGGTCTTCCACATATTTGCGTAACATGGATATGTGAAAAACGTTATGAACACGAGACATACTTGGCGGTAAAGCGAGTCTATAAGCCACAGTTCCTACTCGATCGAGGATTAAAAATGGACCGATGAATCGAGGATTGAGCTTTCCTCTTTTTCTAAATCTCGTAACTCCTTTCCATTCATACTTTAAATCGGGGTTGTTAGGAACACAAAGTCTGGAGTTGACTCGAAGTATTCCTTCTTCATCGATTCTTACTTCCGGCATAGCACCTTTTACACTTTCTTCCTCATACGCATCAGCTCCAGGTCTGTAGCTTGAGCAGCTTTAACTTTATCGATTAAAGTTGGTTCTACTCGTATATTTTCCATCATCACATGGGTCCCTGGAGTCTTTAACTCTATCTCCATCCTTTGCAACAAAATGGGCCTTTGTGTTGACAATATTGCACTCGTACTTGCATAAGATCTTCTACTCAATGTGTCAGCTACCACGTTCGCTTTTCTAGGATGGTGTTGAATGGTATGACCATAATCTTTCAACAGTTCAAGCCAACGTCGTTGTCGCATGTTGAGTTCCTTTTGAGTGAAAAAATATTTGAGGCTTTTATGATCCGTAAAGATCTCCACCTTCTCCCCATACAAGTAATGCCTCCAAATTTTAAGTGCAAAGACAACAGCTGTCAACTCTAGATCATGAGTGGGATACTTCCTCTCATATTCCTTGAGTTATCTTGATGCATAGGCTATGACTTTTCCATGTTGCATGAGAACGCATCCCAACCCTTTGCTCGAAGCATCACTGTAGATGACAAATCCCTCCGAGCCAGATGGTATTATTAGAACAGGTGCTGAAATGAGTCTCCTCTTGAGTTCTTGAAAACTTTGCTCACATTTTTCACTACAATCGAACTTTGTATCTTACCGAGTCAGCTGAGTTAATGGAGTAGCGATTCGAGAAAATCCTTCCACGGATCTCCGATAATAACCAGCTAAACCAAGAAAGCTACGTACTTCGGTCACTGATTTAGGTTGCTCCCAGCTTTGAATAGCTTCAATCTTTGTCGGGTCAACTGATATTCCACGACTTGATACTACGTGCCCAAGGAATGCTACCTCCTCTAGCCAGAACTTGCATTTCTTCAACTTGGCATAAAGCTTGTATTCACGAAGCTTTTGGAGTACCAGCCTCAAGTGTTGCTCATAATCTTCACGGCTTTTGGAATAAATAAGGATGTCATCAATAAAGACGACCACAAAGTGATCCAAATATTCCTTGAATACCCAGTTCATCATATCCATGAAAGCAGCAGGAACATTAGTCAATCCAAAGGATATGACTAGGAATTCATAATGCCCGTACCGAGTTCTAAACGCCGTCTTTGGAATATCCTCAGTTCTAACCTTCAGCTGATGATATCCAGAACGAAGATCGATCTTTGAAAAGAATTGTGCTCCTTGCAACTGGTCAAACAGGTCATCAATATGTGAAAATGGGTACCTGTTTTTGATGGTGACAAGATTCAACTCCCGATAATCAATACAAAGTCACATACTTCCATCTTTCTTCTTCACGAATAGCACAGGAGCACCCCAAGGAGAAGTACTAGGACGAATAAAGCCAATATCTAACAATTCCTGCAGTTGGATCTTTAACTCCTGAAGTTCAATAGGAGCCATTCGATATGGGGCTTTGGAAATGGGTTTTGTACCGGGTTCAAGGTCGATACAAAATTTAATTTCACGCTCTGGGGGTAGGCCAGGAAGTTCTTCAGGGAATACGTCAGGAAATTTATTAACAATAGAAATATCATTCAAAACTGACGTATTTTTGTTTAGATCCGTGACATGAGCTAAAAAAGCTTTACATCCGTTTTTCAATTAACGAATAGCTTTATGGCTTGAGATGACAGCGATTGATTTTAATGTTTTTGTTGCTTGAATTCGCATAATAGGTCGATTAGGAATATGAAAGCTAACAACCTTACGAAAATAATCAATTTTACATGATGAGTAGTTAACCAATTAATCCCTAGAATCACGTCAAATGCAAGTATTTTTAATGAAATCAGATCGACAGGTAATGTGTGGGTACCAACTTGAACCAAACAAGACTTATAAACCGTGGATGTAATGAAGGTTTCTCCTAATAGAGTTTCAACAGATAAATCAAAGTCTAAATTCTCCGGAGTCAAATTTAATCGATGAGCGCAAGTAGAAGAAATAAAAGAATGGGTAGAACCGGTATCAAATAAAGTATAGACTTCGTTAGAGTTTATGATAAGCTTACCCGTGATGACCTCATTCGGGTTCCTTGCTTTCTGGGAGGTCACAACAAACGCTCTCCCTTGCACTACCGGTTTTGACTTTTCTGGGACGGCCTTTGGTGTCTCCATCTTGGCTGAACTTGTTTTTGGTAAACGACAAAATCGAGCTAAATGACCTTCTCTTCCACAATTATAACATGCTTTAGACGGCATCGCATAGTTTGGACTGATGTGCCCCTCCCCTCCGCATTTGAAACATATGATACGTGGTCGTTCTCCTTCCTTAACAACGGGTGCTGGTGCTGACGTCCTTCCATCATTGTTGAATCTCCTCTTCTTGAAATGACCATTCTTATTGTTTTAGTCCTGATTACCACCGAAGTGGTTACCATTTCTGGCCTGTTGATTTCCTCCACGCTTGTTGTCACCGCTTCGATGACTGCTCTCACTAGTATTATCATTTTGCCGACTGCTCTCTTTTGGTTACGTTGACTCGTTATCGCGCTCCACTAACTGAGCCCTATTCACAACATCTGAATACAAACACAATTTATGAGAAATAAGATGCTGATGTATCTCAGGTTTCAAACCTCGCAAAAATATTCGCGTCATTCGCTCTTCGTTATCCACCAAGTGGGACGAAAATCAGGACAACTCAGTAAATTTAGCCTCATACTGCGACACGGTCATATTATTCTTCTCCAATTTGATGAACTCCACCTCATTCATGTGACGAACACTTTCGGAAAAGTATTTGTCATTGAACAGCTCTTGGAACTTCTCCCAAGACATCTTCAGTGCGGCAGGTTGAGTACGCTTAATCGATTCCCACCAGTAATCTGCCTCTCCTCGCAACATAAAGGCGGCAAAGGGAACCTTTTGCTCCTCGGAGCATCCCAAGACATCAAATATCTTCATAATCTGCTTTATCCATGTTTCCGCTATAAGTGGTTTTGGCTCTCCCTTAAACTCTAGTGGTCCCAGCTCCTTGAACTGTTTAGCAGTGACCGTCCGAGAGTTTTCAGTGTTTCCACCTATATTTTGGACAGGAGCCGCTCTCGCCTGTTGTTGCATGAACTGCATAAAGTTTCTGAACATTTCATCATTCATCATCTGGTCAGTGTTGTTGTCTGCATGAGGATTGTCACCTTCCTGATGCACATTATCCTGATTATTGATATGTGGTGAATCAACAGTCGCCTGTGCTCCATTGATATTCTCAACATTCTCAGATGCCATTTTTAGATACTACCACAAAATAAAAGTTAATTGATATGTCATATATTATCCTTATATAATGACCGACCAATTAAATACCATGCAAATAAACTTAGGTAGGTCATACTAGCGAAGAAATTCCCCGTCTCTCCCCTCCTAGTTCTATTCTCACATCTTAGCCAGGGATCATATCCCTAAGCTCTGATACCAACTGTGACACCCCAAAAATAGGTATACATCACCCATCTTGGGTCGTCAGATACATGGTACAGAATACAAATACAACTTACTAATACAACTTGTGACGCCCCCAAAATTAGGTATAGATCACTCATCTTGGGTCGTCAGATACATAGTACAGAATACAAATACAACTTACTAATACAACTGTCGTGTACAATACGACAAAACATAAACTTTGAGTTTGAATACAAATATTATCTTCTAGAGAGTATTCGTACTCAAAAGGAGTCCTCATTACATTTATTAACACACTATTACATAGAATAGTGAGGACTACTAACTAATACTATCATTCGGACCATCACTCCGTTTCCCGACTTGCCCCAGCTACGTTCTCCTTTTCTGAAGAGAACAGTGAAAGAAAGGGTGAGTTCAACTAGCCCAGTAAGAAATATTATGACCAAGATAATGCAGAATAAATTATCATTAGCCTTCAACAATGTTAAACTGATAAAATATAATAGACACCAAGTTTAACTGCAGCGGAACAAGCAATCCATTAAAAGAGTCAAGTAGAAAATAAACTCTACTATCTTTTATGATTTAAAAGGTTTTTCAACACTTTAATCGCTGAAACTCAGCTTAATAAAATAATCCACAACATCGAATCAACCCTGCACTACGGCCAAGGATATTCGTGTATTCATTAATAGTCATGATCATGCCAACAACTGTCCATCAATGCACTACGGGCCAATGAGAACTTTTACCACATCATTTGTAACATTACGGTCATGATTATTCCGAATAATCCCTGGTCATAATCATACCAAGTCCATCTATGCACTACAGGCCATAGATGACTTTCAACATTTTATAAACATGAGGATGATGACAATGATATAAGAATTCAATAAAACAAGTTCAAGAATTAATTTATCCAAGAATTAACAACGTCCAAATTGTCAACATGATACTGCTTTGTGGAGTAAAATTCAAGAATACTTAGAAGAATATTTTTATGAAAAAATACTGGATGAACCACAATTATCAAGGATATTCCACTAATTTCATGGAGTATTGAAGTCAAAACTTAACCAACTGAGTATAATAAAGAATGGAATAACAAAAGAAATCACCCGGCATGCGATAGACCGCACAGACAGGTTATTCCAACAGAATAATAAATAATGGAACCAGGTCCGGCGTAAACGCACAGACATGATATTCCGACAGAATAATAAATAATGGAACCAGGTCAGGTGTCAAACACACAGACAGGATGTTCCAACATAATAATAACAAGACGGAACCAGGTCCGGTATAAAACACACAGACAGGATGTTCCAACAGAATAATAATAAAAACGGAACCAGGTCCTGTGTAAAACACAAAGACAGGATGTTCCAACAGAATAATAGAAGAATGTCACCAAGTATAGGGTAGACCGCGTATACAGGTTATTCCAACAGAATAATAAGAAATGGAATAACAACAATTCTCTTCATGAATAAGAAAGAATAACACCCCTTACGGGTACAACAAATAATATCACTTACCGTTTTAAAGAAGAGCTGAAATAAAGAAGTAGTTAAGTAGCAAAATACTCTTCTTCTCTCTCTCTCTCTATAGTTTCTCTCTATAGTTTCTCTCTAGAGTTCAGTGAATTCGTAAGAAATAATGAAGGAATGAGCTGCTATTTATAGAAAAATAGAATGTATAATAACTAATCCATGAACGGTCCAGATTGATTACTTTAATCTGACGGTCCATATTTAAAGAAAAATCTTTTAAATAAAATATAATATATTCTATTTATAGAATAACTTTAATAAAGTATTCTGTTTTATATAAAAAGATGTTTCTGTTTTATTACGTTAATAATACGAATAAAACAAAACGTCATTATCGCTAAATAATTCATATTATTAACAGACAATAATTGAATCAAACTGAGTGACTTCTCACATAAGCATTAATAATCAATACCGTGTGCTACTATGCAACCACACGTATTACTGTACTTTTACTACCGAGTAGTTCAACAGTAACAATGATAAAACTTTCACCGTTATTTTTAATAAAATATTTTTGTCGTTTTCTCAATTCGACAATAATTTCGTTGTGGGGTCCACCAATGATTGTGCCGTTGTACAAATACTCCCTGTTAAAACGAATATTTCTCGACCAATCAAATATTATATAACAACTTGCGTACTTTGCAAAATTTATAAATATTACCCACACCTATAATATTATATCAAATTAACTCCATAATATTCAAAAATGATATTTATAGAAAATTCATCTTTATTTATAAAAGTTGGGGTCTTACACAACAGTCGTGTACAATACAACAAAACATAACTGTGAGTTTGAATACAATTATTATCTACTAAAGACTATACAAACTCAAAAGGAGTCCTCATTACAATTATTGCCACACTATTTAATAGAATAGTGAGGACTACTAATACTATCATCTGGTCCATCACTCCGTTCTCCGACTCGTCCCAGCTATATTCTCATTTCTTGAAGAGAACAGTGAAAAAAAGGGTGAGCTCAACTAGCCCAGTAAGAAATATTATGACTAAGATAATGCAGAATAAATTATCATTAGACTTCAACAGTGTTAAATTAATAAAACATAACGAACATCAAGTTTAACTGCAGCGGAACAAGCAATCCATTAAAAGAGTCAAGTAGAGAATAAAATCTACTATCTTCTATGATTTAAAAGGTTTTTCAACACTGTTATCGCTGGGACTCAGCTTAATAAAATAATCCACATCATCGAATCACCCCTACACTACGGCCAAGGATATTCTTTAATATCACGACCACAATTATCCATGCACTACGGGCCAAGAATATTTGTGTACTCATTAATGGTCATGATCATGCCAACAACTGTCCAACAATGCACTACGGGCCAATGAGGACTTTTACCACATCATTTGTAGCATTACGCTCATGATTATACCGAATAATCCCTGGTCATAATCATACCAAGTCCATCTATACACTACAGGCCACAGATGACTTTCAACATTTTATAAACATGAGAATGATGACAATGATATAAGAATTCAATAAAATAAGTTCAAGAATTAATTTATCCAAGAATTAACAACATCCAAATTATCAACATAATACTAATTTGTGGAGTAAAATTCAAGAATGCTTAGAAGAATATTTTCATGAAAAGATACTAGATGAACCGCAATTATCAAGGATATTTCACTAATTTCATGGAGTATAGAAGTTAAAACTTAACCAACTGAGTATAATAAAGAATGGAATAACAAAAGAAATCACCCGGCATGCGATAAACCGCACAGACAGGTTATTCCAATAGAATAATAAATAATGGAACCAGGTCCGGCGTAAACGCACAGACAGGATATTCCGATAGAACAATAAATAATGGAACCAGGTCCGGTGTAAAACACACAGACAGGATGTTCCAACAGAATAATAATAAAAACGGCACCAAGTATAGGGTAGACCGCGTATACAGGTTATTCCAATAGAATAATAAGAAATGGAATAACAACAGTTCTCTTCATGAATAAGAAAGAATAACACCCCTTACCGTTTTAAAGAAGAAATGAAATAAGGAAGTAGTTAAGTTGTGACGCCCCCAAAATCAGGTATACATCACCCATCTTGGGTCGCCACTTACATGGTACAAAATACAAATACAACTTACTAATACAACCGTCGTGTACAATACGACAAAACATAAACTGTGAGTTTGAATATAAATATTATCTTCTAGAGAGTATTCATACTCAAAAGGAGTCCTCATTACATTTATTAACACACCATTACATAGAATAGTGAGGACTACTAACTAATACTATCATTCGGACCATCAGTCCGTTCCCCGACTTGCCCCAGCTACGTTCTCATTTCCTGAAGAGAACAGTGAAAGAAAGGGTGAGCTCAACTAGCCCAGTAAGAAATATTATGACTAAGATAATGCAGAATAAATTATCATTAGCCTTCAACAATGTTAAACTGATAAAATATAATAGACATCAAGTTTAACTGCAGTGGAACAAGCAATCCATTAAAAGAGTCAAGTAAAAAATAAACTCTACTATCTTTTATGATTTAAAAGATTTTCCAACACTGTGATCGCTGAGACTCAGCTTAATAAAATAATCTACATCATCGAATCACCCCTGCACTACGGCCAAGGATATTCGTATATTCATTAATGGTCATGATCATGCCAACAACTGTTCATCAATGCACTACGGGCCAATGATGACTTTTACCACATCATTTGTAACATTACGGTCATGATTATACCGAATAATCCCTGGTCATAATCATACCAAGTCCATCTATGCACTACATGCGACAGATGACTTTTAACATTTTATAAACATGAGGATGATGACAATGATATAAGAATTCAATAAAACAAGTTCAAGAATTAATTTATCCAAGAATTAATAACGTCCAAATTGTCAACATGATACTGCTTTGTGGAGTAAAATTCAAGAATACTTAGAAGAATATTTTCTTGAAAAGATACTGGATGAACAGCAATTATCAAGGATATTTTACTAATTTCATGGAGTATAGAAGTCAAAACTTTACCAATTGAGTATAATAAAGAATGGAATAACAAAAGAAATCACCATGCATGCGATAGACCGCACAGACAGGTTATTCCAACAGAATAATAAATAATGGAATCAGGTCCGGCGTAAACGCACAGACAGGATATTCCGACAGAATAATAAATAATGGAACCAGGTCCGGTGTAAAACACACAGACAGGATATTCCGACAGAATAATAAATAATGGAACCAGGTCCGGTGTAAAACACACAGACGGGATATTCCAACAGAATAATAACAAGGCGGAACCAGGTCCGGTGTAAAACACACAGACAGGATGTTCCAACAGAATAATAATAAAAACAGAACCAGGTCCGGTGTAAAACACACAGAACATGTAAAACACACAGACAGGATGTTCAAACAGAATAATAATTAAAACGGAACCAGGTCCGGTGTAAAACACACAGACAGAATGTTCCAATAGAATAATAGAAGAATGTCACCAAGTATAGGGTAGACCACGTATACAGGTTATTCCAACAGAATAATAAGAAACGGAATAACAACAGTTCTCTTCATGAATAAGAAAGAATAACAGCCCTTACCATTTTAAAGAAGAGCTGAAATAAGGAAGTAGTTAAGTAGCAGAATACTCTTCTTCTCTCTCTCTATAGTTTCTCTCTATAGTTTCTCTCTCTAGAGTTCAGTGAATTCGTAAGAAATAATGAAGGAATGAGCTTCTATTTATAGAAAAATAGAATGCATAGTAACTAATCCATGAACGGTCCAGATTGATTACTTTAATCTGACGGTCCATATTTAAAGAAAAATCTTTTAAATAAAATATAATATATTCTATTTATAGAATAACTTTAATAAAGTATTCTGTTTTATATAAAAAGATGTTTCTGTTTTATTACGTTAATAATACGAATAAAACAAAACGTCATTATCGCTAAATAATTCATATTATTAACTGACAATAATTGAATCAAACTGAGTGACTTCTCACATAAGCATTAATAATCAATACCGTGTGTTACTATGCAACCACACGTATTACTGTACTTTTACTACCGAGTAGTTCAACAGTAACAATGGTAAAACTTCCGCCGTTATTTTTAATAAAATATTTTTGTCGTTTTCTCAATCTGACAATAATTCCGTTGTGGAGTCCACCAATGATTGTGTCGTTGTACGAATATTCCCTGTTAAAACGAATATTCCCCGACCAATCGAATATTATATGACAACTTGGATACTTTACAAAATTTATAAATACTACCCATAACTATTATATCAAATCCACACCATAATATAAAAAAAAATTATTTCGAGAAAAATTAAATATTTATTCATAAAATCTGGGGTTTCACATAAGTAGCAGAATACTTTTCTTCTCTCTCTCTATAGTTTCTCTCTATAGTTTCTCTCTCTAGAGTTCAGTGAATTCGTAAGAAATAATGAAGGAATGAGCTGCTATTTATAGAAGAATGGACTGCATAGTAACTAATCCATGAACGGTCCAGATTGACTTACTTTAATATGACGGTCCATATTTAAAGAAAAATCTTTTAAATAAAATATAATATATTCTATTTATAGAATAACTTTAATAAAGTATTCTATTTTATATAAAAAGATGTTTCTATTTTATTACGTTAATAATACGAATAAAACAAAACTTCATTATCGCTAAATAATTCATATTATTAACTGACAATAATTGAATCAAACTGAGTGACATCTCACATAAGCATTAATAATTAATACCGCGTGCTACTGTGCAACCACACGTATTACTGTACTTTTACTACTGACTAGTTCAACAGTATCAATGGTAAAACTTCTGCCGTTATTTTTAATAAATTATTTTTGTTGTTTCCTCAATTCGACAATAATTCTGTTGTGGGGTCCACCAATGATTGTGCCGTTGTACGAATATTCCCTGTTAAAACGAATATTTCCCGACCAATCAAATATTATATAACAAGGTATAACCTAACCTTCATCTTCTTCTTCTACTTTATTTTTTTTAGCTTGAATTTTGTTGGGGTTATGAACAAATACTCAAGATACCCTAGTCCTACATATCATTATGTATAGAACTAAGTATCTTGAGTGTTAGATCAAAGGCTTAGAAGAAAAATATGAGCATATGTTCTCCAAGGGTGAAAACTCTTGTTTTCTTTCACTAAATCTTGTGTAACTCAAGTTTTCCAACTTAGATTTGTGATCCGTCGAAGGGGGGTGCTAGATACATGAGTTATCTAGTAAACCCAAGTGATAGAACACAAATCTAGCAAGTTTTGAATCCTTTGAAGCTGATTTCCCCAAAACAGCCCACTTAGAATGTTAAGGGTTCAAAAACCCTAAAATAGTTTCTGTCCCGTTTTTATTGGGTCTATTTCGTCTAGTTTCATGTCCCTTAAAAATCTGGGAAAATTCGCAGAGCTACCTTGAGAAGTTATCTACGTGTAGGAAAAAGAACAGACACGTTTCGAGTTATAGATTGTGCGTAATGACTATTTCCGTAAAGGACACCTAAACCTTAACCGTCGAATATCTCACTGTGTATACACTGGAAAATTCCAAAATTTTTACAGTAGGTTCATATATGCTAGTAGAGCATGCCCTGAAAATTTCAAATTTTTCAGAACAAAACTCAATTTATTAAAAATGAAGCAAGATACGAGTGTTTTGGGAACTTTAAAAATACTAGATCATTTTCTAAAATTCCAGAAAAATTTGGGGATCCTTGTGGGTTCATATTCTGTCAAAATACAGAAGCTGCAAATTTTTGGAATCAGTTTGCTATTTTTCCTAAAAATAATTAAGTTATGAATAAAAGAAAATAAATAGTTAAATGATGTCCTTAATAAGAAAAATGTGATATCTATGCTTGAATACGCATAACATATCATATCATGACTAACTTAGAATACTTTGGTAATTTATGATAAGAAATATTATTTATGCCCTTTTATGGATATTAAATAAGAGGTTTAATAAAGGGTGAACAATTAGAATAAATTGTTTATTAATCCAATAAATTATTAAAATATTATTATGATATTAATAATATTAGAATATGATATTGATAAGTAAATAAAAATATTAAGATTAAAATTTCTTAAAATATTATTAAATGGTTAATAATATTTGATTTAAGCATTGATAAATGATTAAAGTATTATTAAATGAATAATAATATTAGTAATGGAATACGATATTATTAAATGATTAATAATATTAGTAAATAAAAAAATATTATTAAATAATTAATAATATTAGTAAATAATTAAAATATTATTAAATAATCAATAATATTAGTAAATGAATAAAATATTAGTAAATGATTAAAAGTATTATTAAGTAAATAATGATACTAAAACATAAGTAAGATATTATTAAGGTAATAATATTAATGCATAATTAAAATATTATTAAGAGGATTAATAATATTAGTAAAGTCTTAAAATATTAAAATGTTATTAATATTAGTGAGCAAATGAATGTATTATTAGGGAACTAATAATACTACGAGGTGAATTAAATTTTTATCAAGATTAATAATATTATGTTGCTATTTAATAGTAACATTATCAAGATAGGATAATGTTTATAAGAACTAAATGTAATGTATAATATTTATGTAATTACATAATCTAATGTTATACTATGACTAATTGAAAGATTAACTATAGGTCTCTCAAAGGAAGATAATTTAACTGCATAGTGGATATAAATTAATTGTGTAGTCGTAATCTATAGACGAGGCAAGTTTTCTAACTCAAACTCGAGTTATTATTTTCAAAGCATATTAGTGAATAATTATTGATGATTATTTACATCTATAATAATTATTGAAATTCGCATTTTGTGCAATTGAATTCCTGTTCTACTATTATTGAACTGTGAATTAAATTAAAGTTCTTTATTCCTGAACTGTTTATAAGATAGATCTATGCTAATTGTATCAGCTAGATCAAGCATGTGTAAATTTGTTAAATCAAATGTATTTTAAAAAGCTGTTCTTATTAAATTGATATGATAAGAACTCTTGACTGAGAAAAGGACGAATTTGATTAAGGCATGATATCAATGACGGAGTATTAAGTGTTTATGTATAAATCACCGGGTATGAAAGGCTGATCCCCTTGAATACTAAAACTTATTAAGAGATCCAGTTTAAATGACTGAGAACCTTGGCAAATGTTCATGGTTATTTCAAAACCACTCAGTTCATGTTATTCAATTATTCGAATATTTAATTGTTGATTATTAATTCATGTTCCTTCATAATCTTATATTATTGTTGAACATTGAAAGCAAAACTTCTTTCCAGTCATGATATATCTCCCTTGTATATAAATTTGCTAAGCAAATTAGTTGCTTACCCTTGCTATATCATGACATTTATTTCAGCTAAGCCCGAAGGATCCAATACGAAAGACAAAGGCAAGGGCAAGATCCAGGAATAGTTTAGAATGAATAATAATTATTATTATCTAATGGGATTTCTTATGTAAACCTTTTGTAATATGAATGGTGCGTTTAAGTTAAGGTTAAGAAGACCTTGGGACCATGTTATGAAACTTTATTATAATGAACAATGTATGTTTATTATTTCTGTAATAGTTATAGAATGCTTATGATGATTATAGATCGTGAGCACCGAATCTGAGGTTAGAGAACCTGGATTTGGGGGCGTCACAGGTTGGTATCAAAGCTATAGGTTATAAACATTAGGAATGCGAAACCTAGGTTATAACCTTAGTAGAAAACTCTTATAGAGAATGTTAGGAGATGGATTGTGGAAATTCATCGAGTTTGTGTTGTACTTAATAAAATATTATTTCATTTTATCAATGAATATATTTTTTTGTGGTACTGATGTTGGTTTTATTTATTGTGTTTATAGGATGTCTGACGAGCGCTAGGGCAGTCACTCAGTAGATCAGGACCCCATTGATCATGAGGTCAAAGAAGAAGCCCCTCAGGGTCCTCTTATAGAGGATTTGTTGAGGATAATTAGTCAATTGGAAGGCAGGGTGGGAGAACTGGAGGTTGAAAACCACACACTTCAGTTCACAGAAGGCCAATACAAGGAGGCAGCTTATCAAGCCCATATGGAGGTAGTTGAGTAGAAGGGAAAGTTGGATGAGTCCTAATTGCAAGTTGACATGCTGAGGGTACAACTAGAGCATGAAATGGCGAAGTTCGGCGAGCTGACCATAGAGCATTTAGCGATGCGGGGCGAGTTTGATGTGGAGATTGCAGACAAGATTCGCGTGGAGGAGGCATTTTATGAGTCAGCCAGTGGGTGGACCAATTGGAGTTAGCACTGCAGGCCATGAAGGTCAGGGCCGAGACTTTAGGACTGGCGCTAGACGCAGTGTATGAGGGCCAGCGCAGTGGGACTAGGAGGGCGCAGTTCGAGATAGGAGAGTCGAGTCGATCCGTTCGATGTAGAGCTATGGAGGGCTGGTTTCCCCCGGAGCATGTTCAGGTGACCCAGCAGGGCCACCAGTGATGATTATGCTATGGACTAGTTGTAGATAGATGCATTAGTACCCCTTTTGTGTAATAGGGTTTTATGTTGATGTAAACCTCAGCAGGTGTGAGGTAGTAGGTAGTTAGGTAGTATCCCTATTTGTGTTTGTAGGGAAGTATCATTTTGAGTTAATCCCATCTTTTGTGTTTAAAATGGGATAGTAGTATTTATAAGAATATATCTATATTAATCATGTGAGACACTGAAGATTGGTATATGAATATAAATGCATTATTATTATTATATGTGCTGGAAAAATTTAAATAGTAAATTGTCTATTTAATGTTACGTGAATCCAGTAGACTGATTTGGAAAATTTTCTTTAAAACCAAACTTAACCCACTAATCAGGGAGAAAGACTTCCAAAATCTTGGTAATTTAAAACTCTCCCATAATGATCATATGATTGTTGAATACAGTAGCGTGTTACATGCTAAGTACTTATATGATAATAAAACTCGAGTAACGTGTTAGAATTTTGTTTCACTAGATAATGCCTCCCAGATGTGTACTAAGGAACCAAGAGATCGAAGAGTCAGTTAATAATGCAGCGGGAGCTCAACCAAACCCAATGCAAGACTTTGTCAACATGATGGCTGAAGCCATGAGGAATCAAGCTCAACCTAGGAGAAATCAGGTGGGAAACCAATTAGCCAACTTTAAGGACTTCAAGGCGGTAGGACCGCCGGAGTTTAGAGGAACAGCAGACCCGTTAGAGGCCCAGACGTGGATGAAGGAGATTAAGAAGGCCTTCATTATTGCTAGAGTAGCAAAAGAACAGAAAATAATTTTTGCTACCTACTTAATGAAGGGTGAGGCTAACTATTGGTGGGAGGCCAACCAGAACAAAGTCGGGGACTGGAATCGTGACTTGGGAAGCGTTTAAGAAGTTGTTCTTTGAGAACTACTTCCCTGAGAGTACACAAGCGAGGATGGAGATCAAGTTTTTGGAATTAAAATAGGAGAATATGTCAGTGTCAGAGTACGCTGCGAAGTTGAATGAATTAGCCAGATTCGCTCTACATCAGGTAGACACAGAGGTGAGGAAAGCAAGAAGGTTTGAAAATGGACTAAAGTCATGGATTTATAGTAAGGTAGCGGTTCTACAAATCACGTCATTCTCAACTCTGTTAGAGAAAGCTCTCATAGCGGAAGGTGGAAGCGAAGTAGTCTCAAAGTACAATCGGGAGAAGAACAAGAAGAAAGTAGAAGGTGGGAATCAGAATGTTAGCAGTGGCGGTAGCAACAACAAGAAGCAGAAATGGAGCAGTTGGGGTAGTAATTTGGAGATTCAGCAAGGAAGTGTCCAACAAAAGAAGTCAGTGTGTGGAAACTGTGGAAAGGGTCACTCGGGAGAGTGCTTGAAAGGAAAAACGGTATGTTATACCTATGGACAAGAAGGGCATACCTCACCCAATTGTTCTAAGGTGAAGAAGGGAGGTTGTTTTAACTGTGGTGAATTGGGACATCGGATCAAGGATTGCCCAAAGAAGAAAAGCACGGATGGTGAAAACGGCAACAAGGGCAATAACACTAAGACAACTAATGGAGGACCAGCCCAGCCAAACAAGCCGACAACGAGGACATTCAATATGACAGTGCAAGATGTCGTGGCATCCAGGGAGGTGGTGTCAGGTATAATTCCGATCAACGATATAAATGACAATGTGTTATTCGATTCGGGAGCTTCATGTTCTTTTGTATCTGATGAATTTGCTCAAAGATTAAGTTTACCACGTGAACTATTAGAACACCCAATGAATGTAGAAGTAGCAAACAAAGAAATTATTCATGTAGACTACATACATAGGAACTGTTGTGCTGATGTACGAGGGTTTAAGCTTAACGTGGATTTGATACCGATTCATCTTGGAGAGTTTGATGTAATCCTCGGGATGGATTGGTTATCAAGTTACAGAGCGGTCATTAACTGTAAGAAAAAGTGCGTACACCTAAAGATTCCGAATAAGTCAAAGGTGGTATTTCATGGCAGTAAATCGCCGAGACAATCTTGTTGTCTGACAATGATGCAAGCAAAGAAGTTGCTTAGGAAATGTTGTATAGGTTATTTGGCTCACGTTGTGGATACCCGCAGAGTCGAGGGTGAACTGGGTCAGATACCTATTGTAAGGGAATTCGTTGACGTCTTCCCAGATGAGATTCTGGGATTGCCACCAGATAGAGAGAGAGAGTTTGTTATCGATTTGGCACCAGGGACATCACCGGTATACAAATCACTGTATCGTATGGCTCCGGTAGAAATTAAGGAATTAATGATTCAACTACAAGAATTGTTAGATAAGGGATACATTCGACCAAGCGTATCACCGTGGGGAGCACCAGTCTTATTCGTAAAGAAGAAGGATGGGTCATTAAGGCTTTGTATCGACTACCGAGAATTAAACAAGGTCACCATTAAGAACAAGTACCCGTTGCCCAGGATCGACGATTTGTTTGATCAGTTGAAGGGGGCAAAATATTTTTCAAAAATTGACTTGAGGACCGGTTATCACCAACTGAAGGTGAGGAAAGAGGATGTTCCAAAGATGGCATTTAGAACTCGATATGGACACTTTGAGTTTCTGGTAATGTCTTTTGGGTTGACGAATGCGCCAGCAGCATTCATGGACTTGATGAACAGAGTGTTTAAACCATATTTGGATAAGTTTGTTGTCGTGTTCATCGATGACATTTTGGTATATTCAGAGAAAGAGGAAGAGCACGCTGAACATCTAAGGATAGTGTTGGAGACGTTAAGGAGGGAGAAGTTGTATGCAAAGTTTTCCAAGTGTGAGTTTTGGTTGCGGAGAGTGCAGTTTTTGGGTCACGTTATCGACAAGGACGGTTTTTCGGTAGATCCAGCAAAGGTAGAAGCGGTTATCAACTGCGAACAGCCAAAGACGCTGACAGAAATTAGGAGTTTCTTGGGATTAGCAGGATACTATCGGAGATTCATCCAAGATTTTTCAAAGATAGCATCACCATTGACTAACCTTACCAGAAAGACAGTGAAGTTCTTTTGGACGGAGAAATGTGAAGAGAGTTTCATGGAATTGAAGAAGAGGCTCAGTCAGGCACTTGTGTTAACTTTACCCGACAACACGGGAGGATTTGTAGTGTATAGTGATGCGTCACTATACACTATAGTGATTTGTAGTCTTAGCTGTGTACTGATGCAGCATGGCAAGGTCATTGCGTACGCTTCACGTCAGCTGAAGGACTATGAGAAGGGTTATCTGACTCATGACCTGGAATTAGCAGCAGTAGTTTTTGCCTTGAAGATTTGGAGGCACTATTTGTATGGCGAGAAGTGTGAAATATATACGGATCACAAGAGTCTGAAGTATATCTTCACGTAGAAAGAGCTAAATATGAGGCAACGTCGATGGCTAGAATTGATCAAGGATTATGATTGTGAGATTCTGTACCATCTAGGAAAACCAAATGTAGTGGCAGATGCCCTGAGCAGAAAAGGTAGGGAGAAGTTACTGAAGTTAACCATGCAAGAGAAATTGGTGAAAGATTTTGAATGACTTGACTTAGAGGTTAAGTATCCGATGGAGACCAACGAGAAATTATTTACAGTGACAGCGAGCCCGACTCTAGTAGATAAGGTTAAAAAGGCTCAAGAGAAGGACGAAGATTGCGACAACATCAAGAAGCGGTTAGCTGAAGGGGATGAATTGAAATACAAGATTGATGGCACTGGACTGCTGAGATTCGAAGGGCGAATTTGGGTACCACTAGTACCAGAACTAAGAGAAAAGATTTTGTAAGAAGCGCACAGTACGAGGTACTCAATACACCCAGGAAGCATAAAAATGTATCAAGATTTGCGTCAACACTTTTGGTGGCCAAACATGAAGAAAGAGGTTGCAGAATGCGTCAGCAGATGTCTAACTTGTCAGAGAGTCAAGGCAAAGCATTAACGACCGAGTGGATTACTACAGCCTTTAGAGATTCCAGAGTGGAAGTGGGAGCACATCACGATGGATTTTGTGGTGGGACTTCCAGCAACGCAAAAAAGATACGACGCCATATGGGTAATTATAGATCGTCTTACGAAGTCGGCCCACTTCTTGCCGATCAAGATCAGGTATAGTTTGGACCAGCTAGCTAAATTGTATATCAAAGAAATTATCTCGAGGCATGGCGTACCGGTATCTATTGTGTGGGATAGAGATCCGCGATTCACGTCAAACTTCTGGAAGAGCCTTCAGGAAAGAATGGGGACGCAAGTACGAATGAGCACCGCGTATCATCCGTAGACCGATGGGCAAAGCGAGAGAACGATTCAAACACTTGAAGACATGCTCAGAGCTTGTGTGATGGACTTCAAGGGTAGTTGGGAGGATCATCTTCCATTAGTAGAGTTCGCATACAACAATAGCTATCACGCCAGCATCGGAATGCCGCCGTACGAAGCACTATATGGAAGGAAATGTAGAACGCCCTTATGCTGGGATGAAGTGGGTGAACGTCGACTGTTGGGACCAGAACTGGTGCAGCAGACTATAGAGATCATCAAGGTGATAAGAGCCTGATTGGTAGCAGCTAAGATCGCCAGAAGAAGTATGCAGACTTACATCGCCAGAACAAAGATTTTGAGGTGGGAAGCCATGCATTTTTGAAAGTATCTCCCTATAAAGGGAAGATAAGGTTTGGAAAGAAAGGTAAACTGAGTCCGAGATTTATTGGACCTTTCGAGATCTTGAGGAAGATAGGCGAAGTGGCGTACGAGGTAGCTCTACCTCCTGAACTGGAACATATTCATAATGTGTTTCATGTGTCAGTGCTACGACCATACAAGCCTGATTACAAGCACGTGACATCGTACGAGCCAATTCAGGTCGAAAAGGATTTGTCGTACGAGGAAATTCCAGTTGAAATTTTAGATTGAAAAGAACAGAAATTGCGAAATAAGGTTATACATTCTGTAAAGGTTCTTTAGAGGAACCACAATGCTGAAGAAGCTACGTGGGAACTCGAAGAAAGGATGAGGGAAAATTATCCACATCTTTTTGAGTAACCCTATAGGTAATTCCGATAACGGAATTCTTATAAGCGGGGGAGGATGTAATAACCGTGAATTTTAAGTCACTATATATGTATGTACATTATTGATATTTAAAACTTTGTGTTATATAGTGATTTAATATGTGACAACATATGTGAAGTGGTGCATGGGTCAATTAACATGTATGCTATAGTTATGGATATATACATTTATAGATTTCATTAAAAAATGAAAGCTTCGTAACCTAATTATACATTAGGTGAGATAATTAAATAACCTAAGGGTTATGGTGTTAATGAGAGGTTAATATTTAATATGTATACTAACTTAAGTGGATAATCTTATTTTTCAAGTGACTAATAATTTTAAACCTAATTCTTGTGAAACTAATTAGGTTATGAGCAAAAGTCACATGTATAGGTAATTAAATTTCATAAGATTAGGAATGGAAATCATAAATAAATAATTTTGGTAACATATATTAAAATTGTTAGACTATGTTTATTACATGGCCCAAAACAATTATAGGAGAAGCCCAAAAGAAATAAATTGTAAGCCCAAACTTAGCCCACTTGATTAAGGGTATTTTAGACATTTGATTTATCTAATTTATGCATTAAAATAAAAGTTAAATGAAGGAATTAGTGGGCGTATATATGGCTGGCCACATTAGCCTTTTAAGGCAACTAATTAAGCCAAGCAAGGTCCATTTGTAGTAACTCTTACACAAAAGGACATGGTTGTCAAGCTCCCATTGGTTGCCACTTTATTAAGCATCCTTAATCATGATTAGACTAATTAAAGTGATAAGGCAAAGCTTCTATCCATGGGTTAAAGAAAGTATGTGGGATAATAGCTAGATACACTAGGTGTATCTATAATTTTTGTAAGTATCCTTTTACTTCATTTTTTCATTTCATTTCATTTCTTCTCTCATTCTTCCTCTTATAATTTCTCCCAGGCTAGCCACTTCTAGAGAGAGAAAGGAGAGAGAGCTTTGGCCATATATATAAAGAGAGAGGAGTGCTAGTTTGTTAATGCATCCAAAGTTCGTCACTTATTTTGGTAAATCAAGGAAGGTTGTTATTAAATCAAGGTATAACCTAACCTTCATCTTCTTCTTCTACTTTATTTTTTTTAGCTTGAGTTTTGTTGAGATTATGAACAAATACTCAAGATACCCTAGTCTTATATATCATCATGTATAGAACTAAGTATCTTGAGTGTTAGATCAAAGTCTTAGAGGAAGAATATGAGCATATGTTCTCCAAGGGTGAAAACTCTTTTTTTCTTCCACTAAATCTTGTGTAACTCAAGTTTTCCAACTTAGATTTGTGATCCGTCGAAGGGGGGTGCTAGATACATGAGTTATCTAGTAAACCCAAGTGATAGAGCCCAAATCTAGCAAGTTTTGAATCCTTTGGAGCTGATTTCCCCAAAATAGCCCATTTGGAATGTTAAGGGTTAAAAAACCCTAAAATAGTTTCTGTCCTATTTTTCTTGGGTCTGTTTCGGACAGTTTCACGTCCCTTAAAAATCTGGGAAAATTCACAGAGGTACCATGAGAAGTTGTCTATGTGTAGGAAAAAGAACGGACACGTTTCGAGTTATAGATTGTGTGTAATGACTATTTCCGTAAAGGACTCCTAAAACTTTATCATCGAATATCTCACTGTGTATACACTGAAAAATTCCGAAATTTTTACAGTATGTTCATATATGTTAGGAGTGCCCTGAAAATTTTAGATTTTTCGGAGCAAAACTCAATTTATTAAAAATGAAGCTAGATACGAGTGTTTTGGGAACTTTAAAAATACTAGATCATTTTCTAAAATTTCAGAAAAATTTGGAGATCCTTGTGGGTTCATATTCTGTCAAAATACAGAAGCTGAAAATTTTTGGAATCAGTTTGCTATTTTTTCTAAAAATGATTAAGTTATGAATAAAAGTAAATAAATAGTTAAATGATGTCCTTAATAAGAAAAATGTGATTTCTATGCTTGAATACTCATAACATATTATATCATGACTAACTTGGAACACTTTGGTAATTTATGATAAGAAATATTATTTATGCCCTTTTATGGATATTAAATAAGAGGTTTAATAAATGGTGAACAATTAGAATAAATTGTTTATTAATCCAATAAATTATTAAAATATTATTATGATATTAATAATATTAGAATATGATATTAATAAGTAAATAAAAATATTAAGATTAAAATTTTTTAAAATATTATTAAATGGTTAATAATATTTGATTTAAGCATTGATAAATGATTAAAGTATTATTAAATGATTAATAATATTAGTAATGGAATAAGATATTATTAAATGATTAATAATATTAGTAAATAAAAAAATATTATTAAATGATTAATAATATTAGTAAATGATTAAAATATTATTAAATAATCAATAATATTAGTAAATGAATAAAATATTAGTAAATGATTAAAAGTATTATTAAATGAATAATGATACTAAAGCATAAGTAAGATATTATTAAGGTAATAATATTAATGCATAATTAAAATATTATTAAGAGGATTAATAATATTAGTAAGGTCTTAAAATATTAAGATGTTATTAATATTAGTGAGTAAATGAATGTATTATTAGGGAACTAATAATACTAAGAGGTGAATTAAATATTATCAAGATTAATAATATTATGTTGTTATTTAATAGTAACATTATCAAGATAGGATAATATTTATAAGAACTAAATGTAGTGTATAATATTTATGTGATTACATAATCTAATGTTATACTATGACTAATTGAAAGATTAACTATAGGTCTCTCAAAGGAAGATAATTTAACTGCATAGTGGATATAAATTAATTGCGTAGCCGTAATCTACAGACGAGGCAAGTTTCCTAACTCAAACTCGAGTTATTATTTTCAAAACATATTAGTGAATAATTATTGATGATTATTTACATCTATAATGATTATTAAAATTCACATTTTGTGCAATTGAATTCTTGTTCTACTATTATTGAACTGTGAATTAAATTAAAGTTCTTCATTCATGAACTGTTTATGAGATAGATTTATGCTAATTGTATCAGCTAGATCAAGCATGTTTAAATTTGTTAAATCAAATGTATTTTAAAAAGTTGTTCTTATTAAATTGATATGATAAGAACTTTTGACTGAGAAAAGGACGAATTTGATTAAGGCATGATATCAATGCCGGAGTATTAAGTGTTTATGCATAAATCACGGGATATGAAAGGCTGATCCCCTTGAATACTAAAACTTATTAAGAGGTCCAGTTTAAATGACTGAGAACATTGGCAAATGTTCATGGTTATTTCAAAACCACTCAGTTCATGTTATTCAATTATTCGAATATTCAATTGTTTATTATTAATTCATGTTCCTTCACAATCTTATATTATTGTTGAACATTGAAAGCAAAATTTCTTTTCAGTCATGATATATCTCCCTTGTATATAAATTTGCTAAGCAAATTAGTTGCTTACCCTTGCTATATCATGACATTTATTTCAGCTAAGCCTGAAGGATACAATACGAAATACAAAGGCAAGGGCAAGATCCAGGAATAGTTTAGAATGAATAATAATTATTATTATCTAATGGGATTTCTTATGTAAACCTTTTGTAATATGAATGGTGCGTTTAAGTTAAGGTTAAGAAGACCTTGGGACCATGTTATGAAACTTTATTATAATGAACAATGTATGTTTATTATTTCCGTAATAGTTATAGAATGCTTATGATGATGATAGATCGTGAGCACCGAATCTGAGGTTAGAGAACCTGGATTTGGGGGCGTCACATCATCAATGTACGCACTTATCTCGACAAGCATGCCAGTGGTCAGGGATCTCAATATTGTACTATCTGTGACGGCTACATCCCAGACGGATAAGGCACTATCCCGCTGAAGTATCACTACATCTCTGGCTGATTTGGCCTCATACCGCTCAACAACAGCGGCATCTCTATGAACTAATGCCTCGTCTCTCTCTAACAGAGATGCGTCTCTCCCATCAAGAGCTGTCAACATCAGGGCTCAAGCCTGATCTCTCTCAAAGGTCATCAGATGAAGACTCTGCTCAAAGTACTGTGCTGAATGCTGGATCACAACAGTACTGGTACTGGGAGAATCTAAGAGAGCTACTGGTAACCCAGTAAATGGCTCCTCCTCGGTGTGAGAATCAATGTCCTCCATGGGCTTTTCACCATCTGAAGCAATGCTCGACACTGTGGATACTACCGCAGCCGATGAAGTCTATGTCTCCATCCACGCAGAATACTCTAGCGAATAATTGGGATGGCTAACAGAAAAAGTAGCTATCTCACGCTGATCCCAACAAGCATACACACGGGATCGGTCCTCTGCTGATAAGTGGCGAGAAGCTAAGCACTGACCTAATGCCCCTTCAAAAGGATGAAAATCCTGAAACTGGTCAAACTGTGACATCACGGCCAGTGGGTGGTAGGTAGTCATGCCCCTCAAACCACCTAGAGAGAGATAATCCATGCTCGGAGCATGAGTAACGAAACTATAGGGCGAACTGAGCCCTGTACATGGCAAGATAGCAAACGGATCTCCAATCCCAGCAAGGAAAATAAACTAAGATGCTGGATATATACACTCTGTAGGCTAGAAGGAATACAACATAGTTATCTCATGGGTGAAACAATACATGTGTCGTCTAAATGTGCCAATTTGTCTCAGGTGTGACATAAACCACACTTAAAGCATGACCGAACTACCTGTGAATACCCCTGTAGGGTAAGTGCTGCAGAACATGGTCGACCTCAGTTTCTCTGCCATGATCATCAGAATGATGGTATGAGCCTATTTGAGAGCTCTCACTGCAAAAATAACGTCGATGACCAACTCGTCCATGTATCGTGGCATGTACATGTATGATAATGCGCACAGCAGCAATGCATCCACTCTGGCCAAATGCCACTGGTCCTCTGGTATGGTGAAATCCCCAGAATACCGAGCATAGTTGTCCTCATAGCAAAATCTGTCAATCAAAAATGAAGGGATATCACTTGGCCGGATGTGATCTCATCATGCACAACTCTCCGCCTCAGCCCGGTGAGAGTCATAAACTGACGGTCATGTCACCAATGGCCATATGCACGCAAGGTCTGTCAAGTGGTAGCATCGTCAAACGTGCGTACTCCTCAAAATTCGGGGTCAACTCTTGGGTCCTAAGCCGAAAAACCTGCCTCTCTGGTACCCAGTGCTCCAGCATGCCCTCTACAAATCCTGCAGGAACCTGAAACATCAAAAGGGTCATGGTATGTTGCAACAGCTGCTCTACGGTCACCCTATCTAGGGGTGACATACTATCATGCCAATATCTCAGACGGGATGCTACCAATACTAGTGGGTTGTGATCTATGCGGCTGACTATAGAAGAAAACATCTGTGTGGGCCGTATCATAATACCATCTAGGGGTCAGTACTGAATATCTCTGGACATACATACATATGCATAACATGATACATGCATAACAGATAATATATGGCAATATGATGCAGGGAATAGAAGATAGTACATACATTCCTAAATACATCATCATCTATATACATCATCTCTGTACATCTAAAAATACAGGGAAATGGGGCACAGATGCCCTACTACTAACATAGGCCTATCAAAAGATATAGCGAGAATGGGGCACAACCACCCAATATCTACCAAGAGGCCTATCAAAAGAGATAACGAGAATACACATCAGAAGAAGACAATGGTGTCAATATCTACATCATCAATCTTGTCCACCTGATGTAACTCCTCCTGAGTCACTGGATCTCTATCAATAGGGATGTCAGACCTATACAAAGGAGGATCAATGTCGGCAAAGCCAAATGGGTCATCTGAGGGGCCAGCTCCTGTAATAACCCAATATTTTCAATCTAATTAAATAATAAATTTTTTTGCATTTAATTTTTTTTATATAAAGGTGAGATTATATGCAAAGAAAAGTATATGTATTTATGTAATAAATAAAACTTATTTATTATATGAATAATTGTAAATAAATTCTTTTTAAGAATTATTGATCATTATAGATTATATTCTTATTATAAATTAATTTTGTAATAAAAATATTTATTATTTATTTTCCATGAAAAAACATAATTATTATATGTATGATATGATTATAAGGATTATTATGATATATATATATATATATATATATATATATATATATATATATATATATATATATATATATATATATATATTTTTATTATGGTTAAGTTAATTATTTTAACTTAATTAGTAATGGTTTATATGAAGGTTATGTCGGATATGGATTGAAAACCCTAATTCTGGATTTTAAATAAGGAATGAGAATATTAATATAATATTATTTATATTTCAGTTATATAAGCATGCTTGATATGTGTGAACAGTTATAGTAAAACAGTGTAAAACCCTAGCATTGCTGATAAACTATAGTACATAAGTCAATTACGACTGTAAAAATTGTTAACTTATGTGTTATGTAGTTAATGGCCATTATTATATTTAATGTTAATTAGGTAAACCGTAATTAATATATAGAAACCCTAATTACTAAATTAGAACCTTAATTGCTAAGTTATAAATCCTAATTATTAATTTAGCAAGGTTAATGGTAATTAGTATATTATAAAGTCTAATTTACATATCCTAGGTGATTAGTAAACCTAATTTAATTAGGGAACCCTAATTCACATTTTAGAAACTAAGATTCCCATTTTAGCCCTAACTACAAAATCCTAGAACTTGGACTTTTGGAACTTTAGGGTTAAGCCCTAATGGTTGAGATGAAATGCCAACTTTGCCACTAAAAATAAAAACCAAATGACCAAATTGCCCTTTTTAATATTTTAATGAGGTGGAGTGTAGATCTAGCCCTACTTGTGGTTGGCAACCAACTCTAGCTAGCCACATGGTCTAGTATTCAACTTTAATCAGTCCAAAGTCTGATCACATGATCAGCCATGAGCATTACACCATATTATATATAAATTGAGAGAGAAAGGTTACTAACTTGCCCATTTTTACACCAACACTCAACCAAGACTCTCTCAACTCAAAACCTCCGAAAATATCTTACTAGACCAGTCCATAATCAAGCCCCACCATCACTTGTAGCAGATCAGAAACATTAGATTAAGAATTTGTTCAAGAAAGGTAAACCCTAAGCTAAGAATATTTGATCTTGGATGCTATATTGGATTTAGTGTATGAATGTTTAGATATGTTGTATAAGGTGTGAATTAGTGATCTGGGTTGCTAAATGGTGGATCCATATCATTTATATGCTCGAATCTAACTTTTTACAAAATCTGGGAATTTTTCAAAAGTGGTCTGACAACCGAATGTCAGACCACATAGATCTTTATCTGGTTATCATTTTTGTTGTTTAAATGTTTGGACTTGTAGTATGCTAGAAGGACTTTAATCTGGACTTGAATTCATACTTAGATCATGCACATATTTCATGTTATTAATGGTCAAAAGTCGTTGACAGACCATGACTGGGCGTTTCTGGGTAACCCAGAAACTGCCCAGAAAGGTCTGACAACGATTTTAAGCGTCTGGATCTTTCAGTTGTTTATTTTTTTTGTTCTTGTTGTTGTATTATAAGTGTAGTATGTTATAGGCACTACTAATTCGTGCCTTTATATCACCTAAGAATCAAACAGGTAGATCATGGTGACTGGTCAAAGTAGGTAGGACGAAAATGTTTTTCATTTTCTGGGTAACCCAGAAAACGTATGCATGTTATTTCTGACAAGCTTTGACCGAATGGTATATTATGATTATATTGTTGTTTGACTGACCTGATGATTGGTAATTGTACCTGGACATGTGGACTATAATCTTGAACCATTAGAACACATTAACAGTAGCCAGAACCCTTGATTAAATGAGCCACAAGGAGACCACTTGAGACTATCTGGGTTTCTGGGTAACCTAGAAAACCCAGAACATGTCTGACAGTTAGTTTGAGCCTTTATAGCTTGCTTGTATGTTGTAATTTGACCCTAAAAATTGATGATTCGTGTAGTATTACATCAATACTATATGATCATTATAAAACCTTATCCAAAAACATCATGTGCAACGAGTAATGAACGGTCAAAGTAGGTACCTTGAGTACTGCCTTGTCAGTGTTCTTGAGCTCAAGAACACCAAAGTCGACAGATTTTGTCGCTAAAGGCTATAGCGACAGTTTTATTAATTGTAATTAATTAAATTTCTAAAAATCATTTAAAAATAGTAAATAAATTTTGAAAATTATAAAATCAATTTTAAAAAATATTTTAAGTCATAAAAATTAACTTTTAATAATTTGGCATATTTTTCATAAATATTAGTAATTATTTGAATATTATTAATATTTAATTTATTTAATAAATGGATTAAATAAATTAAATAAAAATGATTTTATTATATTAAAAATAATTTTAAATGATAATAAGGTATTTAATAATATTTTAAGTTATAAAATGTAACTTTCAATATTTTAAAGTAAATTTTATTAATTATTTAATATTAATGATATTTGATTTATTTAATAATTATATTTAATAAATAGATTAAAAATTATTTTATTGATTTAAAAATCATTTAAAAAGGATATAAATGGTTTTAAAATATTTTAAGTAATTATAAATGACTTTTAATATTTTAGTAGATAATACCTTAATATTTTAATATTAATGGTAATTATTTAAAAATAATTTTTAATGTTTTAAAAATTATTTAAGGGTAATATTAATACTTTAAAAATATTTTGAGTTATTATAAATAACTTTGATATTTTGGCAAGGGTTGTAGTAATATTTTAGTATTATTAATGATAATAGAATTATCTAATATTTAAATCATTTAATAATGATTCTAGAGTTTGAAAAATCAAGATAAATTATAATAATTATTTAAAAATTATTATAAAGTATTTAAAAATAATGTGACTGGTATTTAAAATAATCAGGATAATATTGAACTATTTGATAGAGTTTTAAACTCGATAATTACCAGATAAAGCCGTCGGTACACCGAAATGTTATCGAATTTGATCCGAACCTATATAGGTTGACTGTATAAGTATTTGTTTGTGTTTTAATGGCTAATATAACTATATGACATTGTGATCAGTGTAAGACCCCAAATTATTAATAAATGAAATTTAATTTCCTCTATTTATTATTCTGAAATAGTAAGAGTTGATTTGATTAGTATGGTTAGTTATGGGTAAAATGCGCAAATATTTTAGTGGTTATAAAATATTCATTGTTGTCGGGGAATATTTGTTTGGTCGTGGAATATTCTTGTTGTCGGGAAATATTCGTACGACGGCGCAGCCTTGTGTGGGCCCCATAACAGAAAGCGATTGGATGAAGAAAATGACAAAAATAAGTTGTTATAAATAACGGCGTAGTTATTACCGTTAATACTGTTGGAATACCCGGTGGTTAAAACACGGTAATACGCGTAGCACACGGTATTGCACCAATTATTGATTCTTACGTAAGAAGGCACTACTCAATAATTGTTACAGTAATTACTATTCAATATTGTATTTTATTGATTCAATAATTTCTGCGTTGATATTTTATATTACTGTTATTTTAATAATTGTCACTACACAGTATTTTCTATTATCGGAGCAATAATTCATATTATCTGAATAATATTATTAGATAACATTATTGGCAATGTCTAGAAAGTTCTGTCTAAGGAGAGGTTTGGTTATCTAATTGTGCGCCAGTAAGGAGATATCCTTATTCGAAAGCCCCCTCTTTCCTGGGAACGGCCTGGTTGCTAGTACTGTGATTCTGTAATATTATTTGTGTATAATTAATTATTGATTTATATGATGAGAAAAATAGTGATTTTATGTGGATATAGATAGAGAAAAATTTTAATGTGACAATTGTTGAAAATAATATTTTATCTTTTTCTGATAAAATAATTCATTTAAATATATTATTTTAATAATATATTGATGGTGGTATTTTTATAATGAATGTGGGATATATGGGTATATGAGGAGGAAGAGTATTTTTGTGGCATTAAATGATTAACACATGTTTTGTGTGTTGGTGGACACAATTCTTGACCGAAAATTTATTATTGACTGTAAAATCGCCCGTTTGTGGATTTCGGTCAATTTCTGTTTTGAATTTGGAAAAACTTTCTTCTGCAAAGTTGTAGAGAATTGAATTTCCTATAAAAACTCGCGAGATTCGAATTTTCTGATAAAAGGGATATTTATTATGAATTATTGAAGTTTCGAAGTTCCGAAATAATTGATTTTTGGAAGTTTTATTTATTATTTTGAAGAAAAACGTTTTTTGGCATTTAAGTGGGCTAACATATGATATAAATGGGCTGAGATCAGATGTCTAGAGGTGGGCTAAGGAAAATTTGATAAATATATTATTATTATATTAAATTTTCTGCTTTGGTGTTCTAAGTATTTTCCTATAAATAGGGTGCTTAGGTTAGAATTGAAATCACACCAGAAACACAAGTTTCTCTCTATTTCTCTCTCTATAACGAGCGTATTCTTGTGAGTATTTGATACTTTGAGTGTTGCTTTACGGTACAAGTTTCCTTCAGCACTATATCTAGTATTCTAGTCAGAAGTACCGTCTTTCCGAGGTAAGGGATGTTATTTCTTCTTAAATGATATTATTTTCTTCAATATCATTATGCCGAAGTATTGATCTGAACTTTTTATCAAATTTGAAACTTTTCATGTCGGGATTACTGTTCATGAGTTACTATTCATGAGTTACTATTCACGAGTTACTATTCATCGAAAAATGAAATTTTCTTCTTTTCGTCCAAAATATCTATTCTGGATACTAGCTTTGATTGTATCCATGTTTTGATCATTCTTGAATTTTACTCCACTATGATTGTTTATGAGGTATTTTTGGACATGGATAAACTGTAATACGAATCCCTAATATTTGTTCTTTTGCTTCACTGGATTCGTTTCCTTTAAAATATTTTTCATCATCCTCAGTCCTAAATGATGATATAATTGAATATCTTTGGCCTGTAGTGCAAAGATTGATGATTATTGATGAATATCTTTGGCCCGTAGTGCAAAGATGAACAGGTGTTGAGATGAACATGATCGACTGGTGATACAAATGAATATCTTTGGCCTGTAGTGCAAAGATGAATATTTGATTAAAGATGGTTATTGATTGTTGTTACAGGGATAAAATATTGATGATGGACTTTTAAATCTTAGAAGATAGTAGAACTCATTCTCTACTTGACTCTTCTAATGGTTTGCTGTTTTCGCTGCGAATATTGATTTAAAACTTGTTGTCTATTGTATTCTATTAAATTTTTTCCTGTTGAAGACTAACGATAATTTGTTGTATATTATCTTAGTCATAATATTCTTTAGTGGGCTAGTTGAGCTCACCCTTTTCTTTGTTGTTCCATTTTCTTCTCAGGAGGCGAGAATGTAGCAAGTACTAGTCGGGGTATGGAATGAAGGTTCTAGGAAGTTGTTTTAGTAGTCCTCACCATTTTTTTTTGTAAATTATTGTACCAATAATTGTAATAAGGACTTATTTGAGTGTGGATATTGTCTATATGACAATATTTGTATTTACACTCACAGTTTTTATGTTGTATTAATAAAGTTGTAGTTATCTCTGTACCATGTATTTGGCGACTCAAAATGGGTTGGATGGATTGGACCTATTTTTGGGGCGTCACAGTTGGTATCAGAGCTTAGGGATATGATCTCTGGCGGAGATCGGGGAATAGAACTAGGAGGGGAGAGACGAGTAAATCCTTCGCTAGTGTGTCCTACCTAAGCTTATTTGTTGGTCGGTCATAATATAGGGATATTATGTGATTTGTTAATTTGTTAAATTAACCCTTATTTTATGGAAGTATTTGAGAATGTCGACTGAGAATGTTAACAGTGGAGTAAATGAAACCGTGGAGACACCTGTACTCACCAACGAGGAGAACGTGCAACAAGCTGGCAATGTTCCTCATGTGAACAACACCACTGAACAGACGATGAACGATGAGATGTTTAGAAACTTTTTGCAGTTCATGCAAAATCAGACGAGGGAGACTCGTGTACAGAATACGGGTGGAAATGATAGCAATGCGCGGCTTGTCACAGCCAAGCAGTTCAAAGAGTTGGGACCACCAGAATTCTGGGAAAAGCCAGATCCGATTAAGGCGGAGACATGGGTCAAGCAAATTACCAAGATATTTGATGTCTTGGGATGCACGGAGGAACAGAAGGTTCCATTTGCCACCTTTATGTTCCGTGGCGAGGCAGACTACTGGTGGGAATCTGTGAAGCGTACCCATCCAGCTGCACTCAGCATGTCTTGGGAGATATTTCAGAAGCTATTCAATGACAAGTACTTTCCTGAAAGTATTCGTCATATGAAGGAGGTAGAGTTTATTAGACTAGAGCAGAATAACATGACGGTGTCCTAGTACGAGGCGAAGTTTGCAGAGTTGTCCAGGTTTGCACCTCATTTGGTGGAGAATGAGGAACGTATGACGCGGATGTTTCTGAGAGGTTTGAAACCCAGCATACGTCAATATCTCATTTCTCATAAATTTTCTCTCTATTCAGATGTTGTCAACAGGGCTCAATTATTAGAGCGAGATAACGAGTACGGTCAACCGAGGGACCACAACCAGGATCATATCGGTGACAACAGTCATCAGAACAATGATAATCAGCGGAGAAAGAAAAATACAGACAAGAACGGCAACCACTCTGGTGGTAATCGTGGCTATGAAAATAGAAGAAGCGAGTCGGGAGGAGATTTTAAAAAGAAGAGATTCAACAATGACAATACGAAGACGTCAGCACCAGCAGCAACTGGTTCCAAGGGAGGAGAACGACCACCGGTCATATGCTATAAATGTGGAAAAGAGGGACATATCAGCCCAAACTGTCCACAACAGTTCAAGGTATGCTATAATTGTGGAAAGGAAGGACATATCGCTCGAGATTGTACGATAGCGAAACCAAGTTCAGCGGGGACGGTGACTCAAAAGGCTGCCCCAGAAAAGTCAAAGTCAACGGTTCCTGGAAGAGCGTTTGTCGTGACTGGTCAACATGCGAGGAACCCAAACGAGGTGATCACGGGTAAGCTAATCATAAATTCATGTGAAGTTTATACCTTACTAGATACCGGTGCTACCCATTCATTTATTTCTCCTGCTTGTGCTCAACGTTTAAACTTGACTCCGGAGAAATTAGACTTTGATTTATCTGTGGAGACTCCGTTAGGGGAAACTTTCATCACATCCACTGTTTATAAATCTCGTTTGATCCAAGTTGGTACCATCACCTTACCTGTTGACCTTATCTCTTTAAAGATACTTGCATTTGACGTGATTTTAGGAATTGATTGGTTAACTACTCATCATGCCAAAATTGATTATTTTCGTAAGGTGATTAGTTTTCATATTCCTAATCAACCTGTTGTTCGAATTCAAGCAACAAAGCCATTAAAATCAATCACTGTCATATCAAGTCATAAAGCTATTCGTTTATTGAAAAACGGATGTCAAGCTTTCTTAGCCCATGTTATGGATTTGAATAAAGACACGTCAAATTTGAATAATATTCCTGTTGTTAGTAACTTTCCTGACGTATTTCCTGAAGAACTTCCCGGTCTACCCCCGGAACGTGAAGTTGAATTCTTTATTGATCTTGAACCTGGTACAAAGCCTATTTCTAAAACCCCATACCGAATGGCTCCTATTGAACTTCAGGAGTTAAAAGTCCAACTACAAGAGTTGTTGGACATCGGTTTCATTCGTCCTAGTACATCTCCTTGGGGTGCTCCTGTTTTATTTGTAAAGAAGAAAGACGGGAGTATGCGACTTTGTATCGATTATCGGGAATTAAACCATGTCACCATCAAGAATAGGTATCCGCTACCTCGTATTGATGACCTGTTTAACCAGTTACAAGGAGCACAATTCTTTTCAAAAATCGATCTTCGTTCTGGATATCATCAACTGAAGGTTAAAACTGAGGATATTCCGAAGACTGCCTTTAGAACTCGGTACGGGCATTATGAATTCTTAGTCATGTCTTTTGGATTGACTAATGCTCCTGCGGCTTTCATGGATATGATGAATCGAGTATTCAAGGATTATTTGGATCAGTTCGTTGTTGTCTTTATTGATGACATCCTCATATATTTCAAAAGCCGTGAAAATCATGAGCACCATTTGAAGCTGGTACTCCAAAGGCTGCGTGAAAACAAGCTATATGCTAAGTTGAAAAAATGCGAGTTCTGGCTTGAGGAAGTAGCATTCCTAGGGCACGTGGTGTCAAAACATGGAGTATCTGTGGACCCGACGAAGATTGAAGCAATACAAAGCTGGGAGCAACCGAAGACGGTGACCGATGTACGTAGCTTTCTAGGCTTAGCTGGTTATTATCGGAGATTCGTAGAAGGGTTTTCTCGAATCGCTACCCCGTTAACTCAGCTGACTCGGAAGGATATCAAATTCGTATGGAGCGAAGAATGCGAGAAGAGTTTCTAAGAACTTAAGAGGAGACTCATTTCGGCACCTGTTCTGACAGTACCATCTGGTTCGGATGGATTTGTTATCTACAGCGATGCTTCAGGCAAAGGGTTAGGATGTGTTCTCATGCAACGTGGGAAAGTCAAAGCCTATGCCTCGCGACAACTTAAAGAATATGAGAGAAATTATCCTACTCATGATCTAGAGTTGGCAGCAGTCGTTTTCGCACTAAAGATCTGGAGGCACTATCTATATGGGGAGAAGGTGGAGATATATTCAGACCATAAAAGCCTCAAATATTTCTTCACTCAAAAAGAACTCAACATGCGGCAATGACGTTGGCTCGAGCTGTTGAAAGATTACGACCACACTATTCAATACCATCCTGGAAAAGCAAATGTGGTAGCTGACGCGTTGAGTAGAAGATCATATGCAGGAACGAGTGTGATGATGTCAAGTATACGCGTAGAACCAACTTTAATCGATAAAGTTAAAGTTGCTCAAGCTACAGTGTGACGCCCCCAAAATTAGGTATACATCACCCATCTTGGGTCGTCAGATACATAGTACAGAATACAAATACAACTGATTAATACATCTGTCGTGTACAATACGACAAAACATAAACTGTGAGTTTGAATACAAATATTATCTTCTAGAGAGTATTCATACTCAAAAGGAGTCCTCATTACATTTATTAACACACCATTACATAGAATAGTGAGGACTACTAACTAATACTATCATTCGGACCATCACTCCGTACCCCGACTTGTCCCAGCTACGTTCTCATTTCCTGAAGAGAACAGTGAAAGAAAGGGTGAGCTCAACTAGCCCAGTAAGAAATATTATGACTAAGATAATGCAGAATAAATTATCATTAGCCTTCAACAATGTTAAACTGATAAAATATAATAGACATCAAGTTTAACTGCAGCGGAACAAGCAATCCATTAAAAGAGTCAAGTAGAAAATAAACTCTACTATCTTTTATGATTTAAAAGGTTTTTCAACACTGCGATCGCTGAGACTCAGCTTAATAAAATAATCCACATCATCGAATCACCCCTGCACTACGGCCAAGGATATTCGTGTATTCATTAATGGTCATGATCATGCCAACAACTGTCCATCAATGCACTACGGGCCAATGAGGACTTTTACCACATCATTTGTAACATTACGGTCATGATTATACCGAATAATCCCTGGTCATAATCATACCAAGTCCATCTATGCAATACAGGCCACAGATGACTTTCAACATTTTATAAACATGAGGATGATGACAATGATATAAGAATTCAATAAAACAAGTTCAAGAATTAATTTATCCAGGAATTAACAACGTCCAAATTGTCAACATGATACTGCATTGTGGAGTAAAATTCAAGAATGCTTAGACGAATATTTTCTTGAAAAGATACTGGATGAAACGCAACTATCAAGGATATTCCACAAATTTCATGGAGTATAGAAGTTAAAACTTAACCAACTGAGTACAATAAAGAATTGAATAACAAAAGAAATCACCATGCATGCGATATACCGCACAGACAGGTTATTCCAATAGAATAATAAATAATGGAACCAGGTCCGGCGTAAACGCACAGTCAGGATATTCCGACAGAATAATAAATAATGGAACCAGGTCCGGTGTAAAACACACAGACAGGATATTCCAACAGAATAATAATAAAACGGAACCAGGTCCGGTGTAAAACACACAGACAGGATGTTCCAACAGAATAATAAACGAAACCAGGTCCGGTGTAAAACACACAGACAGGATGTTCCAACAGAATAATAGAAGAATGTCACCAAGTATAGGGTAGACCGCGTATACTGGTTATTCCAACAGAATAATAACAAATGGAATAACAGAAGTTCTCTTCATGAATATAAAAGAAATAATATTCCCTACCTTAAAAGAACTGGATATTGGAAAAGTGATGTAGCAGAATACTTTTATTCTCTCTCTCTCTTATTCTCTCTATACTTTCTCTCTCTATAGCTTGAATGAATTCGTGAAAAATAATGAAGCCCTAGGCCTCTATTTATAGAAAAACTGAGGGTGGCTCTTGGTCTTAACGAAGGGTCAAATGACTCTTGGTCTTAACGAAGGGTCAAATGACTCTTGGTCTTAACGAAGGGTCAAATGACTCTTGGTAATATTGAAGGGACAACTACTATTGACGAAAGTAATTACTATTGACCAAGGTAAATACTATTGACGAAGGTAATTACTATTGACCAAGGTAAATACTATTGACCAAGGTAAATACTATTGACGAAGGTAATTACTATTGACCAAGGTAAATACTATTGACGAAGGTAATTACTATTGACTAAGGTAAATACTATTGACGACGGTAATTACTATTGACGACGGTAATTACTATTGACGACGGTAATTACTATTGACGAAGAGACTCTTAGATGATGACATATGGCCCCCCATAAAATAACCAAACTTACCACAACGTCTCAATTATTGATTTAATAATATAACATATTATACCGATGATACTATGACAATAATTTAAGAGATATGATGCAGCAATTACTGTAGCAATAATTGAGTATAGCTGAGTGACTTCTCACGTAAGCATCAATAATCAATACCGTGTGCTACTATGCAACCACGCGTATTACTGTACTTTTACTACCAAGTAGTTCAACAGTTTTAACGATTTTAACGGTAACACCTCAGCTGTTATTTTTATAGAAAGATAATTCTGTCGTTTTCTCAATCCGACAATAATTCCGTTGTGGGGTCCACCAATGATTGTGCCGTCGTACGAATATTCCCCGACAAAAAGAATATTCTCCGACCAAACGAATATTTTATAACAACTTGCTTACTTTGCAAAATTTATAAATATTACCCACAACTATAACATTATATCAAATTAACTCCATAATATTCAAAAATGATATTTATAGAAAATTCATCTTTATTTATAAAAGTTGGGGTCTTACAACCTCCCCTTCTTATGAAATTTCGCCCTCGAAATTAGGGTACGTACCTGGTATGTCGAAGAGGTAAGGATACCTTGATTTCATTTCTGATTCTAACTCCCAAGTCATTTCCTAAACATCGTGGTTTCTCCACAAAACTTTGACTTGAGGTATAACCCTGGAGCGTAGAATATGTTCCTTCTTATCCAAGATTTGAACAGGAACTTCTTCATACGTCAAATCCTCCGCTATTTCGTCCGGTTCTAAATTAATAATGCGGTTCGGGTCGTCCACATATTTACGTAACATCGATACGAAAAAAAAAATGTTCTGAACACGCAACATACTTGGCAGTAAAACGAGTCTATAGGCCACAATTCCTACTTCATCGAGGATTTCAAATGGGCCAATTAAATCGAGAGTTGAGATTTCCTCTCTTCGTCGATTCTTGCTTCTAGAATAACGCCCTCTTGAATCTTCTTCTTCACATTTATCAGCTCCGAGTATGTAGCTTTAACGGCTTTAACGTTATCGATTAAAGTCGATTTTACTCGTATATTCGTTATCTTCATATGGGTCCCTCGAGTCTTTAACTCTATCTTCGTCATTTGTAAGTTATACGAAATGAGTCTTTGTTTTAACAACATCGCCCTCGTAAACACATACGATCTTCTACTCAACACGTCAGCTACCACGTTCGTTCTTCCACAATGATATTGAATGGTACGGTCGTAATCTTCAACAGCTCGAGCTAACGTCTTTGGCGCATGTTACGTTCGTTTTAGTTGAAGAAATATTTGAGGGTTTAAGAAATGGATTTTGTACTGGGGTCAATACAAAATTCGATTTTACGCTCTAGGGTAGGCTAAGAAGTCTTCAAGAATACGTCAAGAAATTTATTAACAATAGAAATATCGTTCAAAACTGTGACCCTCATCCAAGACTTGGATAACACGTCACATTGATACCTATCAACTTGTCATCGTCATTTACAACGTCTCCTACGGAAAGTCTAGCTTCGGTGCATTCCACACCAGGAAGTCAACAGCGAAAGGAACGGGGATTTTTACTTATGGCTTGATATGACAATGATTGACTTTAGTGGTTTGGTTACTTTGAATTTGCATAACAGGTTGGTTAGGAGTATGAAAGCTAACAACCTTACGAGAAGCATGATGAGTAGTGAACCAATCGTTTAAAAAAATCACATCAATGGCAAGTATTTTCAAAGAGATAAGATCGACAGGTAACGTGAAAGTGTTGATTTGAACAAGATTTATAAATAGTAGAGGTAACGAAAGTTTCTCCCAACTGAGTTTAAACAGACATATCAAAGTCTAAGTTCTCCGGAGTTAACTTCAAACATTTAACACAACTAGGTGAAATAAAAGAGTGAGTAGAACCGGTATCTAACATGGTATAGACTTCGCAAGAGTTTATGACTAACATACCCGTGATAATTTTATTCAGGTTCCTCGTCACGAAAAAAAATACTCTCTCTTAAACTACTGGCTTTGGCTTTTCTGGGACGGTCTTTGGTGCCTCCATCCTATCTGAACTTGTCTTCGGTGAACGACAAAATCGGGCTAAGTGACCTTCTCTTCCACAATTATAGCATGCTTTGGATGGCATCGCGCAGTTTGGACTGATGTGCCCCTCCCCTCTGCATTTGAAACATATGATAGGTGGTCGTTCTCCTTCCTTAACAACGGGTGCTGGTGCTGACGTCTTTCCATCATTGTTGAATCTCCTCTTCTTGAAATGACCATTCTTATTGTTTTGGCCTTGATTACCACCGAAGTGGTTACCATTTCTGGCCTGTTGATTCCCTCCACGCTTGTTGTCACCGCTTCGATGACTGCTCTCACTGGTATTATCATTTTGCCGACTGCCCTCTTTTGGTTGCGTTGACTCGTTATCGCGCTCCACTAACTGAGCCCTATTCACAACATCTGAATACAAACACAGTTTATGAGAAATAAGATGTTGACGTATCTCAGGTTTCAAACCTCTTAAAAACATCCGCGTCATTCTCTCTTCATTATCTACCAAATGGGATGCAAATCGGGACAACTCGGCAAACTTGGCTTCGTACTGCGACACGGTCATGTTATTTTGTTCTAACTTGATAAATTCCACCTCCTTCATGTGACGAATACTTTCAGGAAAGTACTTGTCATTGAACAGTTCTTGAAACTTCTCCCAAGACATCTTGAGTGCGTCAGGCTGGGTACGTTTTACAGATTCCCACCAGTAATCTGCCTCTTCACGCAACATAAAAGTGGCAAAGGGAACCTTTTGCTCCTCGGAGCATCCCAAGACATCAAATATCTTGGTGATCTGCTTTAACCACGTCTCCGCCTTAAGTGGTTCTGGCTTTCCCAAAAACTCCGGTGGTCCTAGCACCTTGAATTGCTTAGCGGTGACCGTCCGAGAGTTATTTTGTTGTTGCATGAATTGCATAAAGTCTCTGACCATCCCATCATTCACCATTTCATCGGTGTTATTATTTTCATGAGGATTATTGTCCTCTGGTTGCACATTACCCTGAGCATTGATCGTTGGTGATTTAATGGTCTCATGTGCTTCATTGTTTATCTCAACATTTTCGGATGCCATTTGCAAATACTGCAACAAAACAAGGGTTAATTAACATATTATCCATATACTTTGACCGACTAATTAAATACCAAATAAACTTAGGTAGGTCATACTAGCGAAGGAATTTCCCGTCTCTCCCCTCCTAGTTCTATTCTCACATCTTAGCCAGGGATCATATCCCTAAGCTTTGATACCAACTGTGACGCCCCCAAAATTAGGTATACATCACCCATCTTGGGTCGTCAGATACATAGTACAGAATACAAATACAACTGATTAATACATCTGTCGTGTACAATACGACAAAACATAAACTGTGAGTTTGAATACAAATATTATCTTCTAGAGAGTATTCATACTCAAAAGGAGTCCTCATTACATTTATTAACACACCATTACATAGAATAGTGAGGACTACTAACTAATACTATCATTCGGACCATCACTCCGTACCCCGACTTGTCCCAGCTACGTTCTCATTTCCTGAAGAGAACAGTGAAAGAAAGGGTGAGCTCAACTAGCCCAGTAAGAAATATTATGACTAAGATAATGCAGAATAAATTATCATTAGCCTTCAACAATGTTAAACTGATAAAATATAATAGACATCAAGTTTAACTGCAGCGGAACAAGCAATCCATTAAAAGAGTCAAGTAGAAAATAAACTCTACTATCTTTTATGATTTAAAAGGTTTTTCAACACTGCGATCGCTGAGACTCAGCTTAATAAAATAATCCACATCATCGAATCACCCCTGCACTACGGCCAAGGATATTCGTGTATTCATTAATGGTCATGATCATGCCAACAACTGTCCATCAATGCACTACGGGCCAATGAGGACTTTTACCACATCATTTGTAACATTACGGTCATGATTATACCGAATAATCCCTGGTCATAATCATACCAAGTCCATCTATGCAATACAGGCCACAGATGACTTTCAACATTTTATAAACATGAGGATGATGACAATGATATAAGAATTCAATAAAACAAGTTCAAGAATTAATTTATCCAGGAATTAACAACGTCCAAATTGTCAACATGATACTGCATTGTGGAGTAAAATTCAAGAATGCTTAGACGAATATTTTCTTGAAAAGATACTGGATGAAACGCAACTATCAAGGATATTCCACAAATTTCATGGAGTATAGAAGTTAAAACTTAACCAACTGAGTACAATAAAGAATTGAATAACAAAAGAAATCACCATGCATGCGATATACCGCACAGACAGGTTATTCCAATAGAATAATAAATAATGGAACCAGGTCCGGCGTAAACGCACAGTCAGGATATTCCGACAGAATAATAAATAATGGAACCAGGTCCGGTGTAAAACACACAGATAGGATATTCCAACAGAATAATAATAAAACGGAACCAGGTCCGGTGTAAAACACACAGACAGGATGTTCCAACAGAATAATAAACGAAACCAGGTCCGGTGTAAAACACACAGACAGGATGTTCCAACAGAATAATAGAAGAATGTCACCAAGTATAGGGTAGACCGCGTATACTGGTTATTCCAACAGAATAATAACAAATGGAATAACAGAAGTTCTCTTCATGAATATAAAAGAAATAATATTCCCTACCTTAAAAGAACTGGATATTGGAAAAGTGATGTAGCAGAATACTTTTATTCTCTCTCTCTCTTATTCTCTCTATACTTTCTCTCTCTATAGCTTGAATGAATTCGTGAAAAATAATGAAGCCCTAGGCCTCTATTTATAGAAAAACTGAGGGTGGCTCTTGGTCTTAACGAAGAGTCAAATGACTCTTGGTCTTAACGAAGGGTCAAATGACTCTTGGTCTTAACGAAGGGTCAAATGACTCTTGGTAATATTGAAGGGACAACTACTATTGACGAAAGTAATTACTATTGACCAAGGTAAATACTATTGACGAAGGTAATTACTATTGACCAAGGTAAATACTATTGACCAAGGTAAATACTATTGACGAAGGTAATTACTATTGACCAAGGTAAATACTATTGACGAAGGTAATTACTATTGACTAAGGTAAATACTATTGACGACGGTAATTACTATTGACGACGGTAATTACTATTGACGACGGTAATTACTATTGACGAAGAGACTCTTAGATGATGACATATGGCCCCCCATAAAATAACCAAACTTACCACAACGTCTCAATTATTGATTTAATAATATAACATATTATACCGATGATACTATGACAATAATTTAAGAGATGTGATGCAGCAATTACTGTAGCAATAATTGAGTATAGCTGAGTGACTTCTCACGTAAGCATCAATAATCAATACCGTGTGCTACTATGCAACCACGCGTATTACTGTACTTTTACTACCAAGTAGTTCAACAGTTTTAACGATTTTAACGGTAACACCTCAGCTGTTATTTTTATAGAAAGATAATTCTGTCGTTTTCTCAATCCGACAATAATTCCGTTGTGGGGTCCACCAATGATTGTGCCGTCGTACGAATATTCCCCGACAAAAAGAATATTCTCCGACCAAACGAATATTTTATAACAACTTGCTTACTTTGCAAAATTTATAAATATTACCCACAACTATAACATTATATCAAATTAACTCCATAATATTCAAAAATGATATTTATAGAAAATTCATCTTTATTTATAAAAGTTGGGGTCTTACATACAGACCCGGAGCTGATGCGTATGAAGAAGAAAGTGCAAGAAGGTGCTATTCCAGAAGCAAGAATCGATGAAGAATGAATACTTCGAGTCCACTCCAGACTTTGTGTTCCTAACGATTCTGATTTGAAGTACAAGATCATGATGGAGGCACACAATACACCATTTGCAATCCATCCTGGAAGTACTAAAATGTATCGTGATCTTCGACATACATTTTGGTGGAACAATATGAAGAGAGAGATTACAAAGTTTATCTCGAGGTGTTTAACTTGTCAATGTGTAAAGGCGGAGCATCAAGTACCAAAGGGTCCATTGCAACCACTTGAGATTCCAAAATGGAAGTGGGAACACATTACCATGGATTTTGTTACGGGTCTTCCCACGGTTTCTCAAGGTATAAATGCTATTTGGGTTATAGTTGATAGATTAACCAAGTCTGCTCATTTCTTGCCGATACGGGAGACTTATTCCCTTGAACGTCTTGCTAGTATGTACGTGAATGAGATTGTAAGGTTGCATGGCATGCCAGTATCCATAGTTTCGGATCGTGACCCAAGATTCACTTCAAGATTTTGGGTTAGCTTGCAAAAAGCTATGAGCACGGATTTACGGTTCAGTTCGGCATACCATCCTCAAACGGACGGGCAATCAGAGAGGACTATTCAAACTCTTGAAGATTTATTAAGACTTTGTATCCTAGATTTCAAAGGAAGTTGGGATAAGTACCTACCATTGGTGGAATTCTCCTACAACAACAGTTATCAGGCAAGTATAGGTGTGGCTCCCTTTGAAGCATTGTATGGACGAAAGTGTCGCTCTCCAATATGTTGGGATGAGGTGGGAGAAGCAACGTTGTTGGGACCAGAGTTGGTACGAATGACTACAGAGAAGATCCAAACGATTCGACAACGTATACAAACGGCACAGGATCGACAAAAGAGTTATGTGGATCTTCATCGAAAGGACGTGGAATTTGACATTGGGGATCATGTATTATTACGTGTAGCTCCATGGAAAGGAGTTACAAGATTTGGGAAGAGAGAAAAGCTCAATCCACGATTTATTGGTCCATTTCAGATTCTTGACCGAGTAGGAAATGTGGCCTATAGACTTGCGTTACCTTCAAGTATGTCTCGTGTTCATAATGTTTTTCATATATCTGTGCTTTGTAAATATGTGAAAGACCTGAACCATGTTATTGAGTTAGAACCGGACGAGATAGCTGAAGACTTAACGTACGAGGAGGTACCTGTCAAGATCATGGATAAGAAGGACCATGTCCTACGCACGAAGGTCATACCACAAGTTAAAGTTTTGTGGAGAAACCATGCTATTGAGGAAATGAACTGGGAGTTGGAAACGGAAATGAAAGCGAGGTATCCTCATCTTTTCGAAATACCAGGTACGTATGTCAATTTCGAGGACGAAATTTCATAAGGAGGGGAGGTTGTAAGACCCCAAATTATTAATAAATGAAATTTAATTTCCTCTATTTATTATTCTGAAATAGTAAGAGTTGATTTGATTAATGTGGTTAGTTATGGGTAAAATGCGCAAATATTTTAGTGGTTATAAAATATTCATTGTTGTCGGGGAATATTTATTTGGTCGTGGAATATTCTTGTTGTCGGGGAATATTCGTACGACGGCGCAGCCTTGTGTGGGCCCCATAACAGAAAGCGATTGGATGAAGAAAACGACAAAAATAAGTTGTTATAAATAACGGCGTAGTTATTACCGTTAATACTGTTGGAATACCCGGTGGTTAAAACACGGTAATACGCGTAGCACACGGTATTGCACCAATTATTGATTCTTACGTAAGAAGGCACTACTCAATAATTGTTACAGTAATTACTATTCAATATTGTATTTTATTGATTCAATAATTTCTGTGTTGATATTTTATATTACTGTTATTTTAATAATTGTCACTACACAGTATTTTCTATTATCGGAGCAATAATTCATATTATCTTAATAATATTATTAGATAACATTATTGGCAATGTCTAGAAAGTTCTGTCTAAGGAGAGGTTTGGTTATCTAATTGCGCGCCAGTAAGGAGATATCCTTATTGGAAAGCCCCCTCTTTCCTGGGAACGGCCTGGTTGCTAGTACTGTGATTCTGTAATATTATTTGTGTATAATTAATTATTGATTTATATGACGAGGAAAATAGTGATTTTATGTGGATATAGATAGAGAAAAATTTTAATGTGACAATTGTTGAAAATTAATATTTTATCTTTTTCTGATAAAATAATTCATTTAAATATATTATTTTAATAATATATTGATGGTGGTATTTTTATAATGAATGTGGGATATATGGGTATATGAGGAGGAAGAGTATTTTTGTGGCATTAAATGATTAACACATGTTTTGTGTGTTGGTGGACACAATTCTTGACCGAAAATTTATTATTGACTGTAAAATCGCCCGTTTGTGGATTTCGGTCAATTTCTGTTTGGAATTTGGTAAAACTTTCTTCTGCAAAGTTGTAGAGAATTGAATTTCCTATAAAAACTCGCGAGATTCGAATTTTCTGATAAAAGGGCTATTTATTATGAATTATTGAAGTTTCGAAGTTCTGAAATAATTGATTTTTGGAAGTTTTATTTATTATTTTGAAGAAAAACGTTTTTTGGCATTTAAGTGGGCTAACATGTGATATAAATGGGCTGAGATCAGATGTCTAGAGGTGGGCTAAGGAAAATTTGATAAATATATTATTATTATATTAAATTTTCTGCTTTGGTGTTCTAAGCATTTTCCTATAAATAGGGTGCTTAGGTTAGAATTGAAATCACACCAGAAACACAAGTTTCTCTCTATTTCTCTCTCTATAACGAGCGTATTCTTGTGAGTATTTGATACTTTGAGTGTTGCTTTACGGTGCAAGTTTCCTTCAGCACTATATCTAGTATTCTAGTCAGAAGTACCGTCTTTCCGAGGTAAGGGATGTTATTTCTTCTTAAATGATATTATTTTCTTCAATATCATTATGCCGAAGTATTGATCTAAACTTTTTATCAAATTTAAAACTTTTCATGTCGGGGTTACTATTCATGAGTTACTATTCATGAGTTACTATTCACGAGTTACTATTCATCGAAAAATGAAATTTTCTTCTTTTCGTCCAAAATATCTATTCTGGATACTAGCTTTGATTGTATCCATGTTTTGATCATTCTTGAATTTTACTCCACTATGATTGTTTATGAGGTATTTTTGGACATGGATAAACTGTAATACGAATCCCTAATATTTGTTCTTTTGCTTCACTGGATTCGTTTCCTTTAAAATATTTTTGATCATCCTCAGTCCTAAATGATGATATAATTGAATATCTTTGGCCTGTAGTGCAAAGATTGATGATTTCTGATGAATATATTTGGCCCGTAGTGCAAAGATGAACAGGTGTTGAGATGAACATGATCGACTGGTGATACAAATGAATATCTTTGGCCTGTAGTGCAAAGATGAATATTTGATTAAAGATGGTTATTGATTATTGTTACAGGGATAAAATATTGATGATGGACTTTTAAATCTTAGAAGATAGTAGAACTCATTCTCTACTTGACTCTTCTAATGGTTTGCTATTTCCGCTGTGAATATTGATTTAAAACTTGTTGTCTATTGTATTCTATTAAATTTTTTCCTGTTGAAGACTAACGATAATTTGTTGTATATTATCTTAGTCATAATATTCTTTACTGGGCTAGTTGAGCTCACCCTTTTCTTTGTTGTTCCATTTTTTTCTCAGGAGGCGAGAATGTAGCAAGTACTAGTCGGGGTATGGAATGAAGGTTCTAGGAAGTTGTTTTAGTAGTCCTCACCATTTTTTTTTGTAAAATATTGTACCAATAATTGTAATGAGGACTTATTTGAGTGTGGATATTGTCTAGATGACAATATTTGTATTTACACTCACAGTTTTTATGTTGTATTAATAAAGTTGTAGTTATCTCTGTACCATGTATTTGGCGACTCAAAATGGGTTGGATGGATTGGACCTATTTTGGGGGCGTCACAATCAGGTTATGTATTGACTGTAAATAACAGTACTATGAGTTATGATAAGTTATTCTAATCAATAGAACAATCTTATAAATGATAGGTCGTTGAATTAAAGATAGAACTAAGTTTGCAAGCAGCAGACCAGGCAAGTATCCTAAACTCTTATTTTACTTTATTCAACAGATAACGTAAGCAAGTATCCTACCCTTTGCATTTACTTTATGCAATGGACATATGTAAGCCAGTTTCAGAACTATATTGTTATTATTATTGTTCATGTATCTATACCTTTGTAGATATGCCAGTTCTTGAATTATATCCAATCCTTGTTTATCATTGTCGTATTATTGTATAATCCATATATATATTCTGTTCGTAACATTTTTAAAATTTGTTATACAAGTGTCCCCACTTGAATAACCATTGTATTTAATCACATGTTGATATATATATATATATATATATATATATATATATATAGTAGGGATCAGGTACTTACCCTTATTATGCTTACCCTGCTTACCTATAAAAAATGCGTCTCTACTCATTTCTCTCTCCTCGCTCAAAAATTTCGCGTCGATTTTTTCTCCCCCCCTAATTTCTCTCATCTAAAAATACGCGAACTGAGGATTCCATCTCCATCCGAAAAATCAAGCGAGCATCGATTCCAATTCTGAAGCCCTTGACACGAAGCGAGTAATAGTAAAGAGAAGCTCGATTCGGTCGACCCCTTCCCTCATGCCCTAATCGAACAATGTCAAATCTGAAGCCCCTTGACTGATTCGTGTATTCCAAAGAGAAGCCCTGATCGTGACCCTCTTCTCTTATCTGATTCTCTTTCGCTTCCGAAACAAGCCCTAATTCTTTTGGAATAGGTGTCCTCTGATGATTCTCAGGCCAAAAGGGTTCTTGAGCTCTCACAAAGGTACTTTTTTCTTTTTCTTTGTTTTTATCGTGTGTTATTTTTCTTCAAGTTCAAATGTTATAGTGACTTAATAAAATTTGAAACAGTTGAAATTGACTCAATTTTTCGGATATGACAGAGAATATTTTTTAAAATCAAATTCTAATACAGAAAATATGGTGGATGTTATGACAGTGGAATTTTTTCTACATCCGGTACTTGATTGCTTATCTCCTTTTATGGAAGTTGAATCACAAATATTACTTTTTTCTCCAAATTTTGGAGGAACAAAAGTTGTCCAATACTTAAAATCCGGTATGTATCCTAACTCCAAAGTGTAAATAACTGTAGTCTTGCTCTCTATTTCTCTTAAGCAAGGATTCATGTTGATAACTTTCTGATAGACCCATGATGCTGAGGATGAGTTTGAGAAAAGATTTAAAGTTTAAATATTGGTTAACAGTTTCAAAGACTTTTCGGTATTGAGTGTGGACTTAATCGATTTTTTAAATTTATTCTCAGGGAACTGTTTTTTGGCATGGATGCTATGAACCATGAAATTGATAGTTGTGGGGATAATGCAGAAATGAATTTAGATTGCATTTATAATTTTGAAATGGAGATGAAGAGGGATGACTTGATTGAAGAGGGGTTGGATGTGAATAATAATAAATCTGTTGTCTACTATCCTCAAGTAGCCAATGAATTTACGCCTAAGCTAGGTCAAGAATTTCAAACATTAGAGGACGTTCACACTTTTTACAATACGTATGCAGTACATGTTGGTTTTAGTGTGCGAAAGCATACTGAGAAAAAAAATAAGGGAAGCGGTGAGATTGTAAGGAAAGAGTATGTCTGTTATAAGCAAGGAAAGGGAAACTATTAGCCAATGTGGATGTAAAAAGAAAACGTGGATCTACCAGAGAAGGTTGTAGTGCAAGAATTGTGGTGGTTAAAAGAAATAACTTGTACGTAGTTACCATAACTGAAGAGGGTCATTGTCACCCATTGTCAACCCCATAGAAGAGACATCTGTTACGATTGCACCGTAATGTGTCAGCTGCCCAAAAATGTTTGAGTCAACAACTTGGCATGGTGAATATACCACAATGCCAACAATACAACTTTCTTACAGTGCAAGCGGGGGGGATTAAAAATAATGGTTGCACGCAACGAGATTTATATAACTTTGAAAGAGGCAATCGTAATGAGCTGAAGGGACAAGATGGCGATATGTTGAATGAGTACTTGAAGATAGAACAACAGAAGAATCCTGCATTCACCTTTACAATTGATACAGACGATGAAAAAAGGATTACTCGTTGTTTTTGGGCTGATGCAACTTCTAGACGGGCATATAGATTTTATGGCGATGCTATCATTTTTGATACCACATACAACATTAATCGTTACGGAATGATATTTGCACCACTAATGGGGGTTAATAACCATGGTCAAACTATTGTATTTGGATGTGCTTTCTTAAGTGATGAGACCATAGATACTTTTGTTTGGCTGTTCAAGTGTTTCTTGGATGCAATGCCAGGTGATGCACCTAAGATGATTATCACTTATCAGGATTCGGCTATGACAAATGCCATTTCACATATCCTTCCTAAGACATTTCATAGGTATTGTAGTTAGCACATTTTGACCAAATTTTTAGAGAAGATTGTCTCAGCAAAATACAGTGCTTATTATAAAGAGTTTTCAGATTGCATTTGGAATTCAGAGACTGTGGAAAAGTTTGACTCTACTTGGGTGGAGTTGTTGGAGAAAAGTGGGTTAACTACTAATAAATGGCTACAATCAATGTATGACATCAGTTGTAAATGGGCACCCGCATATGTGAATCATATTTTTTCAGCTGGCATGTCAAGTAGCCAACGAGCGAAGAGTTCTCATGCGTTTTTTAAAAGATTTGTTTCTAAAGGAAATTCATTAGTGGATTTTATGATTCAATTTAGTCGAGGCCTTCAACATCAACGACATGTAGAGTTGGAATCAGATAACAAAGATTTGATTGAGAGACCGAAAATAAAAATTGTCAATCACTTCTTAAGTCAAATGGTTGACATTTATACATATTCTATATGTTACAAATTTGAAGACGAGTTGTGTGAGTCTTTGAATTATAAGTTTGAACTTATAAAAAAGGATGTCAACTACCATGTATATAAGATTTGTCGAAGGAATGTCAACAAGTGTAATGTAAGAGAAATCCATTATGACAAATCTTGGGATTATGCTACATGTACTTGCAAAAAATTTGAGAGTTAGGGAATCCTATGTCGGGCATGTACTAACTTACTTGAATAAGTATCATAATCTTGATAAGTTGCCTACAAAATACATTTTATCGAGGTGGACAAAGATAACAAAATCAATAAGTGTAATTGATGATAATGGTGTGGCGATAAAAGATGACAAGTCATACTTACTCTTGTAGAGTCAATTGAGTCAACGTTCTTTAAATTTGATTGATAGTGCTCTCATAAATGAAGAAGCCACAAATTTTGTAAAAGAATGTCTAGATAATGGATATGAGAAGGTGAAGCAAATTATTGGAAAGACTGATTCCGAAAGAAACAAGGAAATGGAGTGTGGTGGAATTAGTGTATCCAAGTCAGTTAACATGACTTCTACACATGAATATATTTATATTGAGCCAAACTACGTGCGAGCAAAAGGGTGTGGCAAAAGGCTAAAGGGTGGCAAAGAAAGGGCTTTGGGGAAAGTAAAAAGTGCCAAGAGTATACGTTGTCATGCATGTGGGGAAGTTGGTGTGACATACGATAAAAGAAACTATCCGAAGCTTAATAATCTGTAAGCAAATTGTGTATTTTGACTTTGCTATTATTTTAAAATTGACTTTGATATTTACTCTGTATTTGACTTTAATTTTTATTTACATGTAGAATTGGAGTATCAAATGATGATGCTACGCAGGCTCCAAGTGTAGATAATGATGATGCTACTGAGATTGATATGTGAATCATTAAATCTAAATTCTGAGGTAATTCTGCATACTCATTCTGGTCTAGTATCAAAGAGGGCCCTCACAGTTCTGGCTGAAATTCACATGTTCAGGCACATTGAGTACCCAAGGGAAATAGAAATGCAAAAACTAAAAGACCTTTCTGATATATAGGAAGGCTAATACATTTTAAAGTCAGTCAAAGTAGTAGTTGCATAAAACAGAGACCACATTAAGATTTTTATTTAATTCAAGTAGCTTTACTGAATGGGTACGGAAAAAGAGTTCCCCAAAACTTGTACTAGTAGAGTAGTAATATAAGTGGCTTATTCAAGAGGGACAACCCCAGAACAACTGGACTTCACCATACACCAAGAACCTACACAGTATACCCCTTTTCTATGAGTTTCCAAATCAAGTCCTAATTTCACAAGGAGTTGTACCTTCTGTTTAGAAATGACTCATTTTCACCAAGTTATATTTAAAATAAGGACCACAACCTGAGGTCCAGCTTAAAGGTGTAATTTTGAATACTCATTCTGAGCTAGTGCTTTGTGATTTTTATTATACTAGCATTTGAGCAGCTTTTGTGTGTTTATTTTGCTAGGATGTCATGTGTGGGTAGAGGCCATTTTATTAAGTTTCTGCTATCACTTGTCACATCAGTGTTATGTCCTTCTCTTTATGGCTGACAGATCATATTTCATGTCAGGCAATCAGTTGTTACACAAAAGACTGAAGGCAGCAAGACTGAAGGTAGTTCAAGAAGATAAACTTTTAATACTTTGTATCCAGCTATAGGAGGTGGATAACTGCAGCATTTGAACAAGTGTCAATTTTATCATAGTGTCTAGATGTTGACAGTACCTTAGTTTTTATGTTGGCTGAAACGGGTGTAGTAAGTTGTTATAGTATGGCTTACATTCTTACAGCAACTGGGATTTATAGATTGTTTAAGAAAATATTTTGTTGTGACTTTTATCATAGTAACTAGTTGTTGTAGTATGACTTTTGGATTTGTTTTGGTAATCAAGACTGTTGTTGTGAGCCGGTATGACAAATTGGGTGGTGAATTTGGTAATCAATTTTGATCCTCTTTTTTTGCAGAACATATTTGGATCTCCTTTGTTTTGCTGTGGACACATGGCCTTTTTGAGTTTGTTTCATAGCATCTTTTATATGCCTGTTGAGCAATGAAGAGAAACTATAATGCAGTGGTTTAGTGAAGGCGAGAACCCTTGTTATTTCTGATTCAAATTTCTCAAGAGGAAAAGGTCGCTAGTTAAATTTATTAAGACTGTTTCATTATTTTTGACTGAGCAGTTGTTGTAGTTATGGGATGTTGTGTTACTTATTAGTATGCTTCTTCTTTTTTCCAACTATTCAACAAAATACAGGATTGAAAATGAATAACCAATCCTTCATGAACATGACAATATTCAACACATTTTACAGTAAACAATATAATCAGATTCTTATAGATCCTTAATGAACATGACAATATTTAACACAATATTACAATATTTAGTACATCTACAATAGCATGATTACAATCAATAACCAAGAAATAACATGTGCAGCAATAAATTTGTTTCTTCGCATTTTGCCTAGTGCACGCATTTTCTCCATCTCTTCCTCCATTCCGTTAATCTTTCGAAGTAATTCGGTGATTATTTGTCTTGATCTATCACACATTGGAGGATCATACCAAGCAAAAAATTGACAAGCATTCCTCTGTAAACAAAGAAGGTTTGAAAGAAAATAGAATGGAAGAGATATAAAAAAAATTGAAACCCAAACACACTTACTTTTCCATAATCCGGACATGATAAAAACCTTCTTCCTGGGTTTGAATCGGTCCATGCTGTTTTAAGTTGAGGTCGCCTCTCACAATCACAATGTGCGTTCATAGCTGCTCAAGTGAGAAAGTCTTTCTCAAACATGAATATAGTTACTGATATATATTAGAACCGCAAATAGTACATAATACACATGGAACCGAGCAACTCAAATAAAAAATATAATACATGTCATGACTATAGCTACAACTCAAATGGAACCGAGCAACTCAAATAAAAAACATAATACATGTCATGACTATGCCTGCATAACAAAACTGCAAATTTTTTTTGCAATATTTGACATCTAACTAAATATCCTGTCCATACATGATAAAAGCTCCACATTAACAAATCTTGTTTATGCATCCTAACTAAAATGAAACTGTCAATTACTCTTAAACATGTTTACAGGAATATTTACAATAGACACCCAAATATTTCTTAAACATGTTTACAAGAATCAAATGCACCAAAACAACTGAAAGTCATAGATTCAAATACCCTCATTTGAAGAACCCACCAGCTAAAAAACTTAGTCCAAAACTCTAATCGACAAATAAATTTCTTTATGTAAAAATACAACAAATTGTGACTAAAACTCGAGTTCGTAGAAATTAAAATGAAATCCCACAAGAAATCGTACCTTAAAAGCTTATCTAGGGTTGCTTGAACTGATTCGGGTCAGTGGCAGGGGAAGAAATCGAACACAGCTTCGTTCCTTTTGACCGAATCAGATGAGGGAAAGGGGTTTACTTTGTCTGAAAATGAGAGAGAACACGCAGGATTAGGGCTTGTTTTGGAATACCCATAAAAAACTGATTTGGATTGGAGACATACCAGGATTAGGGCTTGTTTTGGAAGCACATGTTTGAGAATCGGATGAGGGAAGGGGTCGCTTCTTGTCAAGGGCTTCAGATTTGGAATCGATGCTCGCTCGATTTTTCGGATGGAGATGGAATCCTCAGTTCGCGTATTTTCAGATGAGAGAAATAAGGGGGGAGAAAAATAGACGCGAAATGTTTGAGCTAGGAGAGAGAAATGAGTAGAGACGCATTTTTTATAGGTAAGCAAGGTAAGCATAATAAGGGTAAGTACCTGATCCCTACTATATATATATATATATATATATATATATATATATATACACACACACACACACCAATTGATTGCCAGTATGTATATCTTAAGTAAAAGTCGTCCAAGCTATTTGATCAGTTAGACACAAATTTAGAAATATCGTTGAATATGATAAAACCTTTTTGTATCCAATCAAATTGTTTTGATTCGGATTCCTGACTAAGTATGAACATCCCGAACATGGGAAAACTTTTGTTCGCCTATGGCGGATATGATGAACGAGAATATCGTTTTGGTATGTAGTATTGATCAATACAGGGCATAACGGGCTGATCACCTCCCGTGCATGTAAGTTATGACGGTTTACAGATGAAGTTCTGTTAAACCTTTTCGAAAATTTGAAAACAAAGCTCATGGTCTGTCGACTTCTCACCAATTATAGTCAGTACATAGTTTCAAAATTTGAAATAGAAATGTTATGTTGTTTAGTGTTGCTTCAGTTTACTTCACAACTATTGCTTCGTTGTTGAAGTGTCGTTCAAAGAAAATATTTAAACCTTTCAGCTAGTGTTTATTGATTGCTATTACTTGCTGGGCACTCAAATGCTCATTCTTGCTTAATTTAAATGTTTTCAGCTATATATGATCAACTCGAAGGTTCAGGCAAGAACAAAGGGAAAGAAAAGCTAGCATAATAAGTTTGTGTTATCTTATGTAATAGCTAGACTTAAAATAAGTTGATGATATTTATTATCTATCATGTAATGAAATGTTTTAAAGGTCACGTACCAGGGATTTAGACAACTCTGATATGTAAATTAAGTTTGATATTTATGACATTATTATTATTATTCTGCTAAAAGAAATAGTATCGTGAAGCACTAAATTTGGGTTTCAAGTACCTGAATTTGGGGGCGTCACAGCTCCTGCGCTGGAAGGATCAAACGAATCTGCCTCTACCGGATCTCTACCCAAATGCTGGATAAAGAAATGTGCCCGATCCAGTCGCTGGGTCAAGCTGTCAATCTATGTCACATTAGTCGGATCTCGAACACAGGCTAGCCAATCCGTCATCATCACGGATCCTGGAACCATATCCCCAATAAACTGAGTGGCGCGGGTCTGGGCTCCAATGGTACGAGGGATCTACCAATGCTGGAATATATCCTAAGTGCAGGGACCCTCTGACAATGCAAAACTGTCAACACCCAACAATGGGATATCAATGACGGGTGACTACGACACAGGCCAATAACGCCTGGCAGGAGGCAAGATCGGTATACGAATCTCTCCTGTGGTGATCCTAATAGCACGCTCTCCTAAATAGAGCTCCCATCCTCCATCTGTGAAGAGAGGAACCCTACGGGTGGAAATCACGTACTCGACACCAGTCGGGTACCCACCCTCAAATCCAGTGGCCAAGTGCTCCCCAAAATATTAAATCCATGCGATGACATCCGCTATCAAAAACTCTAACTGTAGGCGACAATGAGTAAAACCCTCAGCTACGGGGACCTCCGCCGGTATGGAATGATGCCATCGCCATCCTCGTGGGTTGGTATCCAATCCTAATACACTCACCAGACATAAATATGGGAGCCTCTCATAGGCCCAAAATTGCCAACACAAAGGCAAACACATGCTGTCAGTTAACACTCTTAACCTGTACATGGTAAATGACAAAAGAAATACTTACCAGCAGAAATGGGTAAAATCCTAACCAAGCCTCGGTCAAGCCCTGCGAGCGCATACGCATGCCCATGAGGAAATAAGCAAAGGTGCAGGAACCCCAATCATACTCTCCAATACAGTCCACATGTCTCGTGGCACTGATCAAAGTGAACGACACCGTAGAAGAGTTATCTGCTATGAAGCAGCCCCTAATGATCATCAGGAACAATCACCGAAGAATGTGATCCCCGACTCAAACATCAGCTGGTATGGGCTCACTCAACAACCCACTCATAGCATCGACGCTCAAAGGACCTGCACGCATCGTCCTGCCCTTGAGCGCCCTGCCCGGAACTCCTAACAAGGATCTGATGGCAGTGGGAGTAATATCCGCTGTGCAAGGCACTAGCGCGCCCCTCCAAACTCTATACCTGTGATAAACTGCCAATCCATCGGCGTCATAATCACCTCACAGTCTAGTAAATAGAGAGACTGAGTCTGGTGAAACCAGCGCTCAGATAATGCCCTGAGGTAACCTCAGGGACAGCGACAGGGAAGGATGGAAAAGAATGCCCCAAATCCCCAGTCATGCACAATCGCTCTATAGTCAGGATGCAGAGCCTGGTACATTGAGTGAATGCTGAACCAGTTCCCTCGAGGCTATGTAAATCTGGGAACCTACATAAAATGCAGATCGATATCAGAATCCTTTACTCCTTCTCAATAGGAAAAAAGGAAGATTAAGATCTAACTTTATACCTCGTTGACATGCAAATACAAGGATGTCGACTTAAATCACGTAAAAGTTCTGGGTTTGCCATATGAATACTCGGGAGGTCCCTATGGGGAACATGTGCAGCAGGAGTGGGGTCCACTACCGAAACATCCTCCTCCTCGTCCTCGACGTCTGGCACATCAACCCAGACTGGACGTATCACCGCCTCCACCAAACGACGAAGTTGTCTAACAGAGCGGGGTCGAGGAACTTCAGAAGCCCTCCTCTGTACACCAGAAGTGGTCCTGCAGGAACTACTCGGCTAATCGGGATCCATAATATCTGGACAACAAGTCTCCAAATCACCTCAGAAAGGGTGAGGTATTTTCTAACTTAGAGCTTTTCAAAATGCATTTAATGACTACATGTATGCATGTATTATTTTAACATACGTCTATAGTAGAGTTAAAAATGTATGACTATTTAATGCCTATATTTTAGAAAATTTTGTCATAGTTTCCTCTACAAATAGGACTATCCACATGCACATAGGCATGACTAGGTGTCCATTCAGTAGCACACATGCCCACAGTCATATAAATACTATTTACATTAAAAATCAGAGTCATCAATCCATAAGGGTGGCCTAATTACCAGGATTACTTTGCTTTTTCACCTTTGCTCATTTGTCCTCAAATAGGATAAGAAATAGCAGAAAAAAGGTGCCAATTTGACTATTTCAAAAGTCAAATTTTTTCACATTATTATGTTCAGCATGGTTTAATATTAATATTTACAATGTTGAATATTTTTTATCAAGTTATTTGAGTATGCATATGCACTACTATGTGTTTAGATGCATTTCATGTGCTAAGTCATTTTTCAACGGATAAAAACTGAAAAAGAGTACATGCATACGTTACCAGGACAGTGTAGAACACTTGTACAGTGACAGAATTTGTAGAAAGACGTCCGAATTCAACAGATCTGAAGAAGAGCTCTCAGATTTCCTTCGCGGTACAACTTAAAAATGACTTATGAAAGCAACTGCAGGCATTTAGTAGCCACGACTGGCCGCAGGTCCATTTACGACTGCTACAGGTGTACCTGCGGCACCCCTACGTGGGTTTCACCCTTCCGGCTCGGTCCAGTTTGAGTTACAAAGGAGTTCTCACAAGCTAAAAAGGTAAAATTAGGGATAAAAATGCTATACAATTGAGCAGAATAACCTAAAATCCTGGTTTTTCTGGGCCCGACTGTGGCTTTCATATCATTCATTGGTATTCACTCGAACACAGGGTATACTATACCAATGATCCCCATCAATACAGATCACATTCGACAATATCGCACAGAAGTCCAATGCCGACAATTCAGGGTCGTTACCCTAATCTTTTCAAAGAGATCCCCGGCGGGGGTTACAGCGCATGGTCATCTGTCCACAACCAGATCCCCAGCGGGGGTTACAACGTATGTTCCGCTAATACACACATCAGCGATGATCCAAGAGATCCCTGGCGGGGGTTACAACGCATGTTCCACTGATACATACATCAGCGATAATCCAAGAGATCCTCGGCGGGGGTTACAACGTATGTTCCGCTGATACACACATCAGCGAGGATCAAGCAGATCCCCGGCGGGGGTCACAATGCATATTTTCTGTTGACGCACACGTCAGCGAGGACCAAATAGATACAACACATATTTTTCGTTGATATACATGGCAACGAAGGTCAAGCAACCTTGACGTCAGTTCAGCCGTTGGTAAGTAAACCCAACGACGCATCAGAATCTATCCGATGATTGCATCAGTTGATACACACATCAACAAAGGCCAAGTAGCCTTGGCATTTATCCCCAGCAGGGAGTTCATCTGTTGGTTCACACATTAACGAAGGTCAGGCAGCCCAGACAACATCTACTGTTAGCAGTAAATCCGATAGAACATGGCTATGGCCTGGCAATACAAGCCAGGAAAGATCAACATCATCGGAGAGGATCAATGATGGAATATGTTATACACATCCTCAAACAGACAAAGCTTTATCCCCACAGATCTCTTTTACACGAAAGGCACATCTTTGTAATAAAGTTTGTATCAAGGATTCTGGACTTTAGTGATAACCACAACGTCAACATCCTAAGAAGTTTGGATCACACATCCAAGCTTGTCGTCATTACCATCACCGATAGAAGCAACAGGGAGCCGGCAATCATCCCCAGAATGTAGGAAAGCAATCCATATGCATCATGCATTTGCATCATGTTGCTACACATGACATCATGTTTATCTTGTTGCATTTCAAGTGTCTAGGATTCTTTATCCTATCCATGCCATTACATTGCATGAATATGATAAAGAGGGGCATCTGTAGACACTCAAAATTTTCTGTACACCTGTTACTGACATTGTAGGAGGGCAGATTTGTCTTTCAGATATAACCCTGGAACACAGCTCACATCCAGTCCGGATACTACCGAAAGCTCAGTTTCAACCCCGAAACACACACCAGAAGCATCAGTTCCAACCTCGGAGATAACCCCGAGGCTTGCAGTTCTAATACCAAAAATTCCACCGGAGAAGGCCGATTCATCCCGGAGATAACCCCGAGATATTCAGTCTCATTCCCAACACTGGGAGTGGTAGATTCTAACCTTGGAGATAACCCCAAGGAAGGCAGTTGCAGTTCTGGAGATAACCCCATAAATGCTTGTATCAAATGCATGCAATCAACTTCAACCTCGGCGCTTACATCGAGGCACTCAGTACAAGACCCGGAGATGATATCTGGAAGACATGCACACCTCAGAGATGACACTGAGGACCTTCAACACTTGTAGCAGTCCAATCTCAGAGATAACCCTGAGCAACGTCTGCTTTATCAGCCCAAACCGGAGATAACCCCGGTAAGGGACAAAGTCGTCATCTTGCCACCTTGACGCCACATCACGCCGTCTCAACATTTTAGACATACATTTCTACATAGCAATATACCACAAAAACCAAGGAAGTCCAATCCCGAGTGACTATTACACAGGGTAACGGATAGAATTTGAAGCATGAAGACCGGAGGGCATAGTCCCATCTTCCTGACTTCGTGCAACCTCTAATCCCATGTCATTGTATAACTCTCGACAACGGTGGTACAAAAATAGGTCTTCTACACCTCAGTCGGATGCCCAGATTGAAGTTCTAAAAGTTCGAGCGGACATCATGTTGCACGTGTGCACGTACTTTGAGACGACAGGACCTGCGAATCCCAGGGCACCCCGGGCAACCGCAGGTACATCTATGGTTAGCCGCAGGTACACCTGCGGCTACCCCCTCTATAAATAAAGGGCTTGGGTGGCCATTTTAAGAAGAGAAAAGGCGAGGAAGTCCTATCCAATTTGCTCTGTACACACCCTAAACTGAGTGCTTTCTCATTTTAAACATTTGTAAGCTCATATATAGTTACTTTTTACCGGCGGGAGCCGAGTGTTCATCCACTTAAAGCTATAGAAGTCTTCTTGGCAGCCCACTTTAAGCCTTTTTACACACTTTAAAGCCTTTCTCTTCATCTTTGCACACACTATTCTTCACTTTGAGAGTCGTGTTGCGTGTGTTTCCCGGGACTTCGGTCCATGGTTTCATTTTAGTTTGTATATATATATATATATATATATATATATATATATATATATATATATATATGGACTGACATTATCGAGTTATGTCTCGATTGAGCCTAGACTTATGTCTAGAGCGTTTAATTACTTTCGTATATATATATATATATATATATATATATATATATATATATATATATATATATATATATATATATGCTTATATATATGAACTGTGTGTCGAACTCTGTTTGATGAGCCTAGACTTGCGTCTGGAGCGTTTAATTGCTTTTGTGTGTGTGTGTGTGTGTGTGTGTGTGTGTGTGTGTGTGTATATATATATATATATATATTTACATTTTGTCCCGCTTGGAGTTTACTTCGTGGCGGTTGACCGTTTTTATTGCTTTCTATACATTTCGTCCCGCCTGGAGTTTCCTCCATGGCAGTTGATCACTTTAACAGCTTTATTTACATTTTTAATCCCCCATAGAGGTGCTTCGTGGCGGTTGATCATGTCATATATATATATATATATATATATATATATATCGCGTTTATATATTTACATTTTCGAACCCCCATAGAGGTGCTTCGTGGTGATTGATCATGTATGTATATATATATATATATATCTACAGCTTTTACATATATAACTGCTTACAGTTTACATATAAGCTGCAGTATCATGTGAACCTAGGAATCATGTGATCACAAATTCAGTCTACTGAATCTAGATTTGGTTCCCATGATGGACATTTTCAGCTGTAAGCAGCTTGTAAATTTATTCACAGTGTTAGATTTCCTCAGATGGTTTTCATTCCCATGAGGAGTTCGGCACTATTTTGTATATTATTTTCTCGAAGATGCTTCGCATCTCAAAAATAAAAGCAATCAACCAGAATATTTAATAAAATAGAAGTATCAAAGGCCTCAATTACTATTGAGCACAGGGTTTGAAAAACCTCTTTTAAAACATCATTGCTATATCTTGTTTAAAACAGAATTTTTACACAAATTCAAACCCTTTGTATATAGGTGCAAACGAGGTATAGCACTACTTCCAAATAATAGCACATTGACCCACACACACACATTTATATAACCGTTTCTTGAAAAGTGGCTGTCACTGTGGCAACACGGATGTCGAGGGGTGCCTAACACCTTTCCTCCGCATAAGCAAGTCCCCGGACCCTAATGAATCTCGGTTTCACAGATCCGTTTAGCAGTGTCACATCACTAGGTAAATGTACAAACTTTTTCTCGGTTGTGTTGGTACAACTAGTTAAAAAACTAACTGGCGACTCTTAACAGTCCATCATCAACATTATACATGTCGGACCTTTTTCACTTGTTTTTTCAAACAAATCTCTCCTAAAATGAGAACACAAAAAAACAGGAAACGAGGACAAATAAAAATCCCGACGTTGACACTTTTCTATCGATGATTTGAATCGGCAGCTCTTCATACGTTAAGTCCTTCTCAATATGAATAGGCTCATACTCGATTATGTGCTTATAATCTGGCTTATAAGGACGTAACACAAATACGTGAAACACATTACGTATTCGTTCTAGGTCTGGAGGTAATGCTACCACGCAAGCTACCTCTCCTACTCGTTTTAATACCTCAAAAGGACCTATAAACCTTGGACTTAACTTTCCCTTCTTTCCAAACTGTATCTTTCCTTTTCAGGGAGATACCTTTAGAAATACATACGAGCCCACCTCAAACTCCTCATTTACTTGATGTGAGTCCACATACTTCTTCTGTCTATCTTGAGCTGCTACGAGATACATTCGTATCAACTTCACTACATCCGCTGTCTGTTGCACCAATTCTGGTCCTAGCATTCGGCGTTCTCCCACTTTATCCCAACACAATGGTGTTCTGCACTTTCTTCCATACAGAGCTTCGTAAGGCGGCATGCCTATGCTTGCATGATAACTGTTGTTATACGCAAACTCTACTAATGGTAGATGATCATCCCAACTACCCTTAAAATCCATGACGCAAGATCTCAACATATCTTCTAACGTCTGAATTGTCCTCTCGCTCTGTCCATCAGTTTGTGGATGATAAGCCGTACTCAACTTCAACTGTGTTCCTAGCTGTTCTTGTAGACTTCTCCAAAAGTTTGATGTGAATCGTGAATCGTGATCTGACACAATCGAAACTGGTACTCCAGGTCTAGAAATAATTTCCTTAACATAAAGTTTAGCTAACTGGTCAAAGTTATACTTGACCCGTATTGGCAAAAAGTGAGCCGACTTCATCAACCAGTCCACTATTACCCAAATTGTGTCGTACCCTTTCGTTGTAATTAGAAGTCCCACCACAAAGTCCATCGTGATATGCTCCCATTTCCATTCTGGAATCTCCAATGGAAAACTCTTATCGAGTTCTAAGAAATGAATTTCTAAATTCATTGAAGATAATAAAAGACTTTATGTGCTTATGTGTTAATTATGTGTTCATTAGTATCGATTAGTAACTAAAACTTAAAACTGTGTTGTCAGGATGTCGGATGTTGGAGGAGCTAGTCGAACTGGGGAGGAAGAACCCCGAGTACCTACGGAGGAGGAGCCCCGAGATATTTATGTTATCAGGAAACAGTTGGTATAGAGAAAGCCACCTCCGTTGATCACTGTTGTTGGTCAGGAGCATGACCTTGAGACTGATCCAGAGTAAGATCTTGAGGAAGAAGAGGAAGAAGAGGAGTTCCCACCGAACTCCATCGATGCAGAGATGTACGATGAGCTATATGATCGTAACGTAGAGTTACGTGACACTGTTCAGGATCTGACTGAGCGGGAAATTATTCAACAAATTACCATCGAGCAGAAAGATAAGGAAGTTGTGACTCTTCACACACGTCTAGGAAATGTAGAATGGGATTTGGTCCACGAGAAGGGTCAAATCGAAGAGAAGTCCGAAGAGATAGAAAAGTTGAAGAAGGAACTGAAGGAAAGCTTAGAAAGGCTAATCATAGCAGAGGAGGGCTGGATAAGAGAATCACGTCGTGCTGATCTTGCAGAAGAGGATTGTCCTGCAAAGAAGGCTAAGCTTGGGGAGACGTACTCTACACTTAATAATGCAATAAATGAGGCCCAGGATCGAGTTTTAAGGTACCTAATCCAGTTTGAAGAACTACCATCATACATGCTGGATCACAGGACGATGTCTCGCATCATGGAAGAGGAGCGTAGCAAGGCTATTCAGCGCCTTAACAGGCAGTGATAGGATTTATTTAATTATGTGAAAAACTTTTCTGGTATTTAGATGTAATTCCGATGTGTTTATGAACGAAGGAATATTTTAGTGTTTTAAATTCTATAGATTCTTTATCACGGGATACTTGATGTAAATAGTAATGATGCTATCGTTTGATGTTAAAACTTTTGATTAAATTAATATATCAAATTGTTTAAGAAAGTGCGCTAAGCGATTATGTTAAATTATTGAGTTAAGCCTTAACTATTTAGAGAATTGAATAAAGATCTAATAAGCGTATATTTTAACAGAAATATGTCGCCAAGAAGAAGACAAAATCGTCAACCGACTCAAGAAGAACCAACGAACAACAACAACAACGCCAATGCTAACCTCGTTCAGCAATTGGTGAACTTATTAGCTGGAGCGATTCATAATCCACCTCAAGCTCCACCGAATACCATGTTCAAAGATTTTAAGGCAGTGTGACCGCCAGAATTTAAAGGCTCCATGAACCCGATAGAAGCTCAGACTTGGGTTATGGAGATGGAGAAGGTTTTCAATGTCGTTAGAGTCAGAGAGGACCAGAATACCGCTTTCGCAACGTTCATGCTGAAATCTGAAGCCAGTTATTGGTGGCAAGCAAACAACGTCTGTGGAGGAGAAGGTATGATCACGTGGGAGAGGTTCAAGGAGATGTTTTTCGAGATGTATTTCCTAACTAACTCGCAGAACCAAATGGAGGTTCAGTTTCTGGAGTTGAAACAGGGGAATATGTCTGTACCAGACTATGCTGCAAGATTCAATGAGTTGGCTAGGTTTGCCATATATCAAGTACACACGGATGAGAGAAAAGCAAGAAGGTTTGAACAAGGACTGAAGCCGTGATTGTATAGTAAGGTGTCGATGTTTCAATTGAAGGCGTTCGCCAGAGTACTAGAGAAAGCCATACTCGCTGAAGGTGGAAGAGATGCGGTAACCAAGTATAATCAGGATCAGAAGAAGAAGAATGAGAGTGAAGGAATTAACAAGGCTAGTGGAAGCAACACAGGAGGTAGTAATAATCAGAAGAGAAGGTGGTCTGATAACTCATCAACTGGAAATCAGCAAGGAGGTCAGAGGAAAAGGATCGAAGCGTGCCCGACCTGCGGGAAAGCTCATTTGGGAGTGTGTATGAAGGGTAAACGAGTGTGCTTCAATTGTAGTTAGGAAAACCACATAGCACCTAACTGTCCTAACCCAAAGAAGGGTGCCTGCTTCACTTGTGGCTCAAAGGATCATCTGGCAAGAGACTATCCTAAGAAGGGATCTAGAGGGGCAGGATCAGGAAGAAATAGGGGAAACAGCGGCGAAAGCGCTTTGACTATCACAGGACCAACCGACCGACCTCCAGGACATTCAACATGACAGTGCAGGATGATGTGCAGTCTCATGATGTGGTGTCAGGTATCATTCTGATCAATAAAGTTAATGCTTATGTATTATTTGATTCAGGTGCTACTTGTTTATTTATATCCGATGACTTTGCTAAGAACTTAGAATTGCCTAAAGATAAGTTAAAATACCCCATGAACATAGAAATTGTGAATAGAGAAATAATCCATGTCAAGTACGTACATAAGAACTGTAGAGTGGATATTAAGGGTAATATCATGAACGTAGATCTTATCCGTATTCGACTTGGAGAATTTGACGTTATTTTGGGTATGGACTGGTTATTCAATTACGGGGCTGTAATTGATTGCCAGAAGAAGCGTATTAACCTTATAACTCCGTCAAAGGTTGTGTTTGATAGTTGTAAGTCGCCTAGACAAGCAAGTTATCTGACGATGATGCAGGCCAGGAAGTTGTTAAGACAAGGTTGTGTAGGATATCTCGCTTACATAGTCGACAGTCGTAAAGCGAATCTGAAAGTAGAGAGATATCGATAGTGAGGGACTTCGCAGACGTATTTCCAAACGATTTGCCAGGACTCCCGCCAGATAGAGAGGTTAAATTTGTGATCGATTTGGCACCAGGAACGGCTCCAATATCGAAGGCACCGTACCGAATGGCACCGGTAGAGATGAAAGAATTGATGGTATAACTACAAGAATTACTGAACAAGAAGTGCACTCAACCGAACGTATCGCCGTGGGGAGCGCCGGTGTTGTTTGTGAAGAAGAAGGATGGGACGATGCGGCTTTGTATCGATTATAGAGAACTGAATAAGGTCACAATTAAGAATATATATCCATTATCGAGGATCGACGACCTGTTTGATCAATTGAAGGGAGCAAAATACTTTTCAAAGATAGACTTGAGGAGTAGTTATCATCAACTGAAGGTGAGACCCGAGGATGTACCGAAGACAGCATTCAGAACACGTTATGGTCATTACGAATTTTTGGTAATGTCATTTGGTCTAACGAATGCTCCTGCAGCATTTATGGGCTTAATGAATGGAGTGTTCAAGCCGTTTTTGGACAAATTCGTAGTCGTATTTATAGATGACATTTTGGTATATTCAAAAACTAAGGAAGAACACGAAGAGAATTTGAAGGTAACGTTAGAGGCGTTGAGAAGAGAGAAGTTGTATGCCAAGTTTTCGAAATGTAAATTTTGGATCGAGCGGGTACAATTTATTGGGCATGTGATTGATAAGGACGGAATTTCGGTGGATCCATCCAAAGTTGAAGTCGTGATAAACTGGGATCAGCCGAGAACGTCGTCGAAAGTGCGAAGTTTTCTTGGATTGGCAGGATATTACAGAAGATTCATTCAAGACTTTTCCAAGATCACAACTCCGTTAACGAATTTAACTCGAAAAGCTGTGAAATTTGTTTAGACTGAGAAGTGTGAGGAAAGCTTTCAAGAATTGAAGAAGAGATTGAGTACAGCACCTGTGTTATCTCTTCCGAATGATACAAAAAATTTTGTGATTTATAGTGATGTGTCGCATAAAGGACTTGGCTGTGTGCTTATGTAAAATGGCAGAGTTATTGCGTATGCGTCACGACAATTGAAAGATTATGAAAAGGGGTATCCGACCCATGACTTGGAGTTAGCTGCAGTGGTTTTTGCTTTGAAAATCTGGAGGCACTATCTCTATGGGAAGAAGTGTGAAATATATACAGATCACAAGAGTCTAAAATATATTTTTACATAGAAGGACTTGAATATGTGCCAAAGAAGGTGGTTGTAGTTAATTAAGGACTATGACTGTGAGATTTTATACCATCCGGGTAAGGTGAATGTGGTTGCTGACGCCTTAAGTAGAAAGGGTCGGGAGAAATTGATGACGTTGACTGCTCAGGAGGAGCTAATTTCATAAATGGAGAAACTGGAGTTAGAAGTGAAGTATCCTATAGAGATTGACGAGAATCTATTTCAGATGCAACCTGGTACAACCCTACTGGATAAAGTTAAGGACGCTTAACTTCAGGACGAAGAATATTAAAAGGTGAAAAAGAAGATATTCAAAGGAACCGAACAGAGATTCAAGATGGACAAGGAAGGAATACTAAGATTTGAATGCAGAATTTGGGTACCGCCAGTACCAGTTGGGTACCGCCAGTACCAGAAATTAAGGAAGACATTTTGAGCGAGACTCATAATTCATGATATTCGATTCACCCTGGTAGTACCAAGAATGACCAAGATCTTCGACAATATTTTTGGTGGCCAAATCTAAAACGAGATGTTGCAGAGTGTGTTGCCAAATGTCTAACATGTCAGAAAGTGAAAGCAGAACATCAGAGGCCGAGTGGGTTGCTACAACCGTTGGAGATCCCAGAATAGAAATGGGAACATATTACGATGGACTTCGTGGTTAGCCTTTCGACAACTCAGAAAGGCTATGACGCAGTATGGGTTATCGTTGATCGACTGACGAAATCCTCACACTTCCTTCCGATCAAAATCAGATTCAACTTAGATCAATTGGCAAGGTTATATGTGAAAGAGATTGTTTCAAGGCAAGGAGTTCCGGTGTCAATTATTTTTGATAGGGATCTGCGCTTTACATCGAACTTCTGGAAACGTCTACAGAAATGCATAGGTAAGCAATTGCGAATGAGTACGGTATATCACCCTCAGACAGATGGGCAGAGTGAAAGAATGATTCAGACATTAGAAGATATGTTAAGATCTTGTGTAATGGACTTTAAAGGAAATTGGGACGATCACCTACCGCTCGTAGAGTTCGGCTACAACAACAGTTACCACGCTAGTATTGGCATGCCGCCTTATGTAGCGTTATACGGCAGAAAGTGCAGAATTCTGCTATACTGGGATGAAGTTGGCGAGAGACAACTATTAGGTCCAGAATTAGTACAGCAGACAGCAGAAATAGTCAAAGTGATCCGAACAAGACTGGTAGCATCTCAAGATAGGCAGAAGAAATACGCCGATCCACACCGTAAAAATGTTGAGTTTGAATCGAGTAGTTATGTGTTCTTGAAGGTCTCTCCTTGGAAGGGAAAGATCAGGTTCGGAAAGAAAGGGAAATTAAGCCCAAGATTCATTGGACCCTTTGAGATATTGCGAAGAATCGGCGAAGTTGCGTATGAGGTAGCCTTACCTCCAGCACTCGAGAATGTCCACAATGTCTTCCATATTTTTGTTTTACGACCCTACAATCCCGATTACAAGCATGTAATTGAATACGAACCCCTACATTTTGAGAAAGATTTATCTTACGAAGAAATTCACGTTCAGATTGTCGACAAAAAAGAACAAGTTCTCAGAAATAAAGTAATACCTTCTGTTAAGGTAATTTGTAGGAACCACAACGCTGAAGAAACTACGTGGGAACTCGAAGAGAATATGATGAAGAATTACCCTCATTTATTTACTTAAATTATTGTAAGCGATTCTGGGGGACAGAATCTTTGTAAGGGGTGGAGAATGTAACGGGACGAACCGACTGAGTCGTGATTCTGAGGACAGAATCCTTTTAAGGGGGAAAGATGTGACGAACGAGATTTTGTAATAATTATTTGAATATTTATTGAATTAAATAAATATTTTTCGATGATTTAATTATTAGATTAAATAATTAACCAATGAAATTGTGGTAGATTAATTTAATTATATGTGTTATATTTATTAAATTAATGTGGAGAATTTTTATTATTCAAATTAGGTAAGTATATGAACTTATTGAATTAAATAAAATATTTAATAAGCATAATGTTATTTTAATAATTAATTAGAGATTTAATAATTTGACATAATTAATCAATGAGAAAATTAATTATGTGATTATGTGAACCAATGAGAAATTATCATATTTTATTCAAATTAAATTAAACAAGATATTTAATTTATTGTGTAATTGGGTGTGACATGATTTAAACTATAGTATAAGAGAATCATTAAATTAATTGGTTTGCAGTCTATTATTGCCAGCCAAACGAGGCCCTAAGAGAAGTTAGTAGCAGTTAACCCATGATGGGTTAACTGACCACCACAACTGCGCTCAGTTTCTTTTTAATAAAATTATTACGTCTTATTTTTTCATTTGTTTGCCAAGTCTGGAAAAATAGTCAGAGAGAATTGAGAATTTGTGAAGGAGATTAAGAGTGAGTGATTAAAGAAGCATCTGAGCCTACTAATCTACACTCGACGCTTTGGGTAATTTCTTCAACCCAGTTTTTATTTACGTTGTTTAAGTTTTATAAGAAAATGGCTTTCAAGTTTTGTAAAATCTCTGTAATTGAAAAAGGAGTAAAGATTATGTGCTAATATGTTAGTATAATATGTTTTACTATATATCGTATAATTCCATAGCATTAGTTTCATAAAAATAGATCGTAGATAGTTTATTCAAAGTTACAGAGTATAAAAATATGGCCATATGGCCTTACATACCAAATTTTATACGTCAATCATATGTAATTATGCATGTTAAAACGAAGAACACAAACTTCAAATGAACAGATTCGGTGTTATAACAAAATCGAAGTGTTGATTTTCATGTTTTGGGTTCAAAACTTTCGAAAATATGAAGAATAGTAAATTACATGTTTTGATTCTGCAATTTATGTGTTTTAACATGTTAAAATCATGTTAAAAGGGTTAAGTACTAGTTATGTGTATAAAATAATGTTTGTGTATGTCTAATTTCATGTATGAATTAAGAAATTGGTAGAAATTCGTATGTTCTGCAATTTTCGCAAACTACAGGTTCTGAGTCTGGTTCGCCGCGCCGCGCCGCAGCGTCAGATGCAGGCATAAGAACCGCGCCACAGCGCAAGTCACACCTCAGCACTAGTAACCTGGCCACAGCGCGGGCCGCGCCGCAGCGCCGAGAACAAGCACAACAGTGGCGCCGCAGCGCCACTCTCCAGATTGTCCAGAAATGAAATTTTTTCTAATTGTTCAAGTTTAGAAATGTGATAGTAACCTAATCTAAGGAACATAAATATATGTTAGACGTATAATGAGATGTTAATATAGATTCTCAACATGTCAATAATGCATTTAAGTATGGATTGAATTATTGAACGCATAGTTAGCTTATTGTTTATGTAGTGTAATATTATGTGACCATAAGTGTGATAATTTGACTAAGTAAAGTCATAATCAAAGTTAGACAAAAAGAATGAACTTGTGATGACTAGTTATGTTATAATTGACTGGTATTGTGAATGAAAATGATATGTAGGATTAAATCAAAGAACCTGTATAATTAACGTGTAATCTACGCACGAGGCAAGTTTCCTAACCTTACTTGCTATTTTTATTTCAAGTTTATAAACTTACATCGAGCAAATTCTCTGTATTATTAATCAAGTTTAATTTGTCAGATTAAGCATTATTGATCTTTCCAAAGTATGATTCAGTTATATAATACTTATTCTATTGTATACCTCTTGAGATTATTGTCTAATTTAAATATCAATTATTGTTGAACCTTGTTACACTAGCGAACCCTTATTGATTCAACTAGTCCTTAGTTGATGAACGTTCTAAATTTCAGAACCCTTGTTAAAATTATCTAAACCAAATTTCCTTTGGTGCAGACTCTAATGTCAAACTGAGATGAACAACCCTGTATAAGGGATTACTTAGGCGTTAGCATTAAGATATTGTGGACAATATGGTACTAAGGGCTGATCCCCCTAAGTACGAGTAGAAGAGTCCATAGTCTTATGACTGTTAAAGGTTTCAAGTACAACCCTTGATAACCTAGGACATAGTTCAAGGTCTTATGACCCTCAGAAATCTTTTGATTTTTGTGATTCATTCTTGATTCAAAAGTTGAGTTTTATTCCAGAAGTCTTTGATTTACTTGCATGTTATTATATATTGTTATTTCATTTTTATACTTGTGGGCAATCGTGCTCACTCTTGCGTAATAATAACATTATAGTTAAGAACGAAAGGTCTGACGAGCCTTCTACTAGCAAAGGCAAGGGCAAGATCAACAAGTGACGAAGACTTGTTGTTTTATGTGATGATGTATTTCTGTTTTATGTGACGAAGATTTAAGGTTAGTATGACCTGGGATACTTGTATTTTTTTCAGATGATGTAACTCTTTAAGGAGAGGATTTGTTTTTATCTATTGATGTTTCATTATTATGTGTAGATAGACATATGATGTTTATATAGTGAACACCAAATCATGTAGGAATTGAAGTACCCGGATTTGGGGGTGTCACACTACCAATGATGGTGTTGTCGTACGGATATTCCTAGACAAAAAGAATATTTCCCGACCAAACGAATATTGCCCAACACAACAAATATTTTATATCAACTTGCTTACTTTGAAAATTTTATAAATATTATCCACTACTATAACATTATATCAAATCCACACCATAATATAAAAAATATATTTCAAGAAAAATTAATCTTTATTAATGAAAGTTGGGGTTTACAACCTCCCCTTCTTATGAAATTTTATCCTCAAAATTAGGGTACATACCTGGTATGTCAAAGAGGTGAGGATACCTTGATTTCATTTCAGATTCTAACTCCCAGGTCATTTCCTCAATATCGTGGTTTCTCCACAAAATTTTGACTTGAGGTATAACCTTGGACCGTAGAATATGCTCATTCTTATCTAAGATTTTAACAAGTACCTCTTCATACGTTAAATCTTATGCTATTTCATCCTGTTCTAACTCAATAATGTGGTTCGGGTCTTCCACATATTTTCGAAACATGGATATGTGAAAAACGTTATAAACACGATACATACTTGGCCGTAAGGTGAGTCTATAAGCCACAGTTCTTACTCGATCGAGGATTTCAAATGGCACAATGAATCGAGGATTGAGCTTTCCTCTCTTTCCAAATCTTGTAACTCCTTTCCATAGAGCAACGCGTAACAACACATGATCACCTACATTGAATTCCACGTCCTTTCGATGAAGATCAACATAACTCTTTTGTCGATCTTGTGAGATTTTTATACATTGTCGGATCATTTGAATCTTTTTTGCAGTCATACATACCAACTCCGGTCCCAACAATGTTGCTTCACCCACCTTGTCCCAGCATACTGGAGAACGACACTTGCGTCCATACAACGCCTCAAATGGAGACATGCCAATACTTGCTTGATAACTATTGTTGTAGGAGAATTCTACTAATGGCAAGAACTTGTCCCAACTTCCCTTGAAGTCAAGAAAATAGATTCTTAATAGATCTTCAAGAGTTTGAATAGTCCTCTCCGACTGCCCATTCATTTGAGGATGATATACCGAACTAAATCGTAAATTCGTGCCCATAGCTTTTTGCAAACTAACCCAAAATCGTGAAGTGAATCTTGGGTCTCGATCAGAAACTATGGATACTGGCATGCCATGCAGTCTTACAATCTTATTTATGTACATACGAGCAAGACGTTCAAGTGAATAAGTTTCTCGTATAGATAAAAAATGAGCAGACTTGGTCAATCTATCAACAATAACCCAAATTGCATCTATGCCTTGAGAAACCTTGGGAAGACCAATAACAAAATCCATGGTAATGTGCTCCCACTTCTATTCTGGAATTTCAAGTGGTTGCAATGGATCTTTCGGCACTTGATGCTCTACTTTGACTCGTTGACAAGTTAGACACCTAGAGATAAACTTCGCTACCTCTCTCTTCTTATTGCTCCACCAAAATGTATGTCGAAGATCACGATACATTTTGGTACTCCCAGGATGGATTGCAAACGGTGTGTTGTGCACCTCCATCACGATCTTATACTTTAAAACAGGGTCATTTGGAACACAAAGTCTAGAGTTGACTCAAAGCATTCCTTCTCTATCGATTCTTTCTTCCGGAATAGCAATTTCTTACACTTTCTTCTTCATACGCATCAACTTCAGGTCCGTAGCTTGAGCAGCTTTAACTTTATTGATTAAAGTCGGTTCTACTCGTATATTTTCCATCATCACATGGGTCCCTGGAGTCTTTATCTCTATCTCCATCATTTACAAGTAATATAAAATGGGCCTTTGCATTGACAATATCACACTCGTACCCGCATATGATCTTCTACTCAATGCGTCGGCTACCACGTTAGCTTTTCCAGGATGGTATTGAATTGTATGATCGTAATCTTTCAACAACTCAAGCCAACGTCGTTGCCGCATGTTGAGTTACTTTTGGGTGAAGAAATATTTGAGGCTTTTATGATCCGTATAGATCTCCACTTTCTCTCCATACAGGTAATGCCTCCAGATCTTTAATGCGAAAACGACAGCTGCCAACTCTAGATCATGAGTAGGATAATTCCTCTCATATTCTTTGTGTTGTCGTGAGGCATAGGTTATGACTTTCTCATGTAACATGAGAATACATCCTAACCCTTTGCCTGAAGCATCGCTGTAGATGACAAATCCCTCTGAACTAGATGGTATTGTCAAAATAGGTGCTGAAATGAGTCTCCTCTTAAGTTCTTGAAAACTCTTCTCACATTTCTTGCTCCAACCGAATTTTGTATCTTTTCGAGTCAGCTGAGTTAATGGAGTACCGATTCAAGAAAATCCTTCCATGAATCTCTGATTATAACCAGCTAAGCCCATAAAGCTACGTACTTCGGTCACTGACTTAGGTTGCTCTCAGCTTTGAATTGCTTCAATCTTTGCCGGGTCAACAGATATTCCATGATTTGATATCACGTGCCCAAGGAATGCTACTTCCTCAAGCCAGAACTCGCATTTCTTCAACTTAGCATATAATTTGTTCTCACGAAGCTTTTGTAGTATCAGCCTCAAGTGTTACTCATGATCTTCACGACTTTTGGAGTAAATGAGAATGTCATCAATAAAGACAACCATGAAATGATCCAAATATTCCTTGAATACTAGGTTCATCATATCCATGAAGGCAGCAGGAGCATTAGTTAATCCAAAAGACATGACTAGGAATTCATAATGCCCGTACCGAGTTCTGAAAGCAGTCTTTAGAATGTCATCAGTTTTAATCTTTAACTGGTGATATCTGAAACGAAGATCGATCTTTGAAAAGAATTTTGCGCCTTGCAACTGGTCAAACAGGTCATCAATGCAAGGTAACGGATACCTATTCTTGATGGTGACATAGTTCAACTTCCGATAATCAATACAAAGTCGCATACTCCCATCTTTCTTCTTCACGAATAGAACAGGAGCACCCCATGGAGACCGATGTCTAACAATTCCTGCAGTTGGATTTTTAACTCCTGAAGTTCAATAGGAGCCATTCGATATGGGGCTTTGGAAATGGGTTTTATACCGGGTTCAAAGTCGATACAAAATTGATTTCACACTCTATGGGTAGCCCAGGAAATTCTTCAGGGAATATGTCAGGAAATTTATTAACAATAGAAATATCATTCACATCTGACGTATTTTTGTTTAAATCTGTGACATGGGCTAAGAAAGCTTGACTTCCGTTTTTCAATAAACGAATAGCTTTATGGCTTGATATGACAGTGATTGACTTTAGTGGTTTGGTTACTTGAATTCGCATAATTGGTTGGTTAGGAATATGAAAGCTAACAACCTTACGAAAATAATTAATTTTGGATGATGCGTAGTTAACTAATCAATCCCTAAAATCACATCAAATGCAAGTATTTTTAAGGAAATAAGATCGACAAGTAATGTGAGGGTACCGATTTGAACCAAACAAGACTTATAAACAATGGATGTAATGAAGGTTTCTCCCAACGGAGTTTCAACAGATAAGTCAAAGTCTAATTTCTCCGGAGTTAATTTAAACGTTGAGCGCAAGTAGGAGAAATAAAAGAATGGGTAGAACAGGTATCAGATAAGGTGTAGACTTCTCTAGAGTTTATGATTAGCTTACCAGTGATAACCTCATTCGAATTCCTCGCTTTTTGGGAGGTTACGACAAACACTCTCCTTTGAACTACCGGCTTTGACTTGTCTAGGACGGCATTTGGTGTCACCATCCCAACTAGATTTGGCTTAACTTCATGACAAAATCGAGTTAGGTGACCTTCTCTTCCATAATTGTAACATATTTTGGATTGTTGCATGCAATTTGGACTGATGTGTCCCTCCCCTCGGTATTTTTAGCATACGATCGGTGGTCGCTCTACTTCCTTAACAACGGTTGCTGGTGCTAATGTCTTTCCATCATTATTGAATCTCCTCTTCTTGAAATTTTCACTTCTATTGTCTTGGCCATGATTACCACCGAAGTGGTTACCATTTCTGGCATGTTGATTCCCTCCACGTTTGTTGTCACCGCTTCGATGACTACTACCACTGGTATTATCGTTTTGTTGGCTGCTCTCTCTTGGTTGGGTTGACTCGTTATCGCACTCCAATAACTGAGCCCTATTTACAACATCTGAATACAAACACAGTTTGTGAGAAATTAGGTATTGACGTATCTCGAGATTCAAACCTCTTAGAAACATTCGCGTCATTCTTTCTTTATTATCAACCAAGTGGGACGCAAACCGGGACAACTCGGCAAACTTAGCTTCGTACTGCAACACGGTCATATTGTTTTGCTCCAGCTTGATGAACTCTACCTCATTCATGTGACGAATGTGACGCCCCCAAAATAAGTATACATCACCCATCTTGAGTCGCCAAATACATGGTACAGAAATCAAATACAATCTTCTTTAATACAATTGTCGTGTAAAAATACGATAAAACGTAGCTGAGTTTTTACATGAATATTGTCTTATAGACAATATCTAAACTCAAAGTCAATCCTCATTACATTTATTATCACACTAAGTAGTGAGGACTATTAAAATAATCATCTCGGACCGTCACTCCATTCCCCGACTAGTTCCGGCTACGTTCTCATTTCCTAAAGAGAACAATGAAAGCAAAAGGGTGAGCTCAACTAGCCCAGTAAGAAATATTATGACTAAGATAATGCAGAATAAATTATCATTAGCCTTCAACAGTGTTAAACTGATAAAATATAATAAACATCAAGTTTAAATGTAATGGAACAAGCAATCCATTAGAAGAGTCAAGTAGAGCATGATATCTACTATCTTCTATGATTTAAAAAGTTTTTAATTCACTTTATCGCTGAGACTCAGCTTAATAAATAAACCACATCATCGAATCATCACTGCACTACGGGCTAATGAGGACTTTTCCCACATCATTTGTTACATTACGGGTCATGATTATACCGAATGATCCCTAGTCATAATCATACCAATCAACAGTCCATCTATGCACGTAAGTCAAAGATGACTTTCATCACAATATAAGCATGAGGATGATAACAATGATATAAGCATTAATCAAACGAAATCAAGGATAAATATTAAAGACTTTAAATTTATCCAGAGTTTAAAAATATACAAATTGTCAACATGATACTGCTTTGTGGTAAGGGTGTTCATCGGTAAATAACCGGACCGAACCGGTCCAAATCGGACCAGACCGAATATCGGTAGTACCCAAAATAGGGTACCGAAACTGAAACCGGTTGAACCGGTATACCGAACCGATTAGCCCGTTCGATAATGGTTTTTACCCTGTTAAAACCAGCCCAACTTTTAACCCAAAACTCAACCCAAATTTAATTCAAAATCGGCCCAAGAGCTACCCAAGACTTGCTTTTAAGCCAAAATTTGGCCCAAGGTCAAGCAACTTTCACAAGGCCAAGCCTTCTTTGAGCCAAAATTCGGCCCAATAAAGATAAAAGACTTAGATGTCTTTTTAAAAGGAAAATTTTCTTACTATTTGATAAATAAACCAATGTGGGACTTAGTTATTAAGAACCAATGTGGGACTTAACTATTAAGAACTCACTTGGTTGTATTTTTATAAGGAAAGCTTCCTTAGACTTTTATAAAATAACCAATGTGGGACTTACTATTAAGGTTTCACTTGTAGTTTTTTTATAAGAAAACTTCCTTAAGACTTTTATAAAATAACCAATGTGGGACTTGACTATATTTTTTTATAGGAAAATTTCCTTAGACTTTTTATAAATTAACCCATCAATGTGGGACTTGCAAACAACCATATTCTATCCAATTAATTAAGACTTTTATTCTAACTTAAGAGCAACTCTTTCCCAACTTATTGATAAATAATTTAGTTTATCTAATTTCTTTCACTTTTACTAATTTAATCAATATAGAACTTCTAAACCACCAACTATTAATTAATTAATATATTTAAGTTTATCTAATTTATTTTACTTTTACCAATTTAAACTTGTAAACCACCAACTATTAATAATTAATAGTCTTTTTATAAAGCCAAACTTCCTTAGACTTTTCGATGTGAGACTTGGCTATTAAGGTTTCAATTACTTACCACTAACTACTAAGTTTTCATTTTATAACAAAAGTGGAACTTGGCTATTAAGGTTTTTTTATAAAGAAAACTTCCTTAGACTTTTAAAAGTGAACCAATGTGGGACTTGGCTCAAGGTTTCACTTTGAAGTCTTTTTATAAGGTAAACTTCCTTAGACTTTTACAAGTTATACCAATGTGGGACTTGGCTCAAGGTTTCACTTTGAAGTCTTTTTATAAGGAAAACTTCCTTAGACTTTTACAAGTTATACCAATGTGGGACTTGGCTCAAGGTTTCACTTTGAAGTCTTTTTATAAGGAAAACTTCCTTAGACTTTTACAAGTTATACCAATGTGAGACTTGGCTATATGTTATTTTCTTGTCTTACCAATATCCCACATTGTCTAATTTGTGTTCTCATATCTTACTTCTATTCTATAAATAGGGGAGACTACCAATTCAAATTTTATTCAAGTCTTCTATAGTTCTATTTTATAATTAGAGGAGACTCTAATCCAATTTTACAAAGATAAGTAAAATATTTTTTAAAAAAAATGAATTGAACCGGTACAACCGGTTTGGTTCGGTATATACCGGACTTCTGAAATAGGTAACCGGAACCAGTACCGAAAAATCGATATATACCGTTTTTTTTGTACTGAACCGGACTGGTTCTTTTTTATACCAAACTGACCGGTTCGGTCTGGTTCAGAAAACCAAAAAATCGAAAAAATCGAACGAAATGAACAGCCCTACTTTGTGGAGTAAAATTCAAGAATAATATTCATGTATCAAAAATAATTTGGACAGAAAAGAAATTTGTTTTTCGGGTGAAGAGTATCCCGTGAATAGTATCCCGGCATGAAAAGTGGCCCAAATATCCGAGTGAATAATATTCAAGTAAATAGTAACCGGGTGAATAGTAACCCGTGAATAGTAACTCGTGAATAGTACTCCGGCATGAAAAGTGTCTCGAATACCCAAGTGAATAATATTTGAGTGAATAGTAATCAGGTGAATAATAACCCGTAAATAGTAACTCATGAATAGTATTTCGGTATGAAAAGATCAATAATTATCAAGAAAGCTCAGAATAATATTTTCATGAAAAGATACTGGATGAAGCGCAAATATCAAGGATATTCTACTAATTTCACGGTATATAGAAGCAATACTTTAACAGAATGAGGGTATAATCAGGAATATGAGATGAAATAATATTACTCATATACTACAGAGTATGGAAGAAAATATTATTCCTTATGAATACTGAACAACAATAATATACCTTACGAATACGAAAGAAATAACACCCCTTACAACTGTTGAACTAAAATAATATTCCTTACGAATATTGAACGAAGATAATATTCATTACGAATATTAAACGAATATAATATTTCTTGCGAATATTGAACGAAATAAAATTTCTTACAAATACGAAAAATAATATCGTAAGCGAATATGAAATAAATAATATCCCTTACTAATATTTATCGAAAATAATATTTCTTACGAATATTAAACGAAGACAATGAATATTGAAAGAAAATGATATTCCTTACGAATATTAAACGAAAATAATATTCATACGAATACGAAAAATAATATCTCTTTAGAATATGAAATAAATAATACCCCTTACGAATACGAAAGAATAATGCCACTTACCTCAGAAGAAGACTGGATACTGGAATAGTGAAGTAGCAGACTTCTCTTCTTCTTTCTCTCCATAGCTTCTCTCTCTATAGCTTCTCTCTCTATAATTGCTCTTGTGCGTCTTAGTGAATTGGTGAGAATAAAAGAAGAATGAGCTTCTATTTATAGGAAAATATAGTTTCGATAATTGCACATTTTGGGGCTCGAAATATTACAGTATAATACATTCATCTTTTCCTTCATTTTTAATTTTGTCCTGCAAGTATTATCAAACTTGCACCACCTCTCCTAATAGTACATCATGTGAATCAATAGTACATTCATGTGAATCAATAGTTCTATACATGTGAAAAAAATAGTTACAGTATAGTATCTTCATCTATACCTCTATTTTTAATTTAGTCATGCAAGTATTATCAATCTTGCACCACCTCTCCTAATAGTACATGCATGTGAATCAAAAGTACATACATGTGAACAAATAGTTATAAACATGTGAATTAATAGCAATTAATTGCTTATTTATCCGATTAATTACCCGATTGGTCAATATAACCTCCAGAAATCAATTATTATCGAAATAAATGTCGATTCCCACAAACACTAATAATCTCAACACAATGAAACTATCAATTTCATCTTTAATCAACACGAACTTATTCATCATTAATATTATAACTCACAATATTTAACAACCAGATCATTCCCAGGAAAGAGGGGGCTTTCCGATAAAGATTTCTCCCTATTGGCGTGCAATTAGGTGACCAAACATCTCCTCGACGAAACTTTCTAGACATCGTCAATATTATAAATAATAATATGAACAACTTTGTCGTCTCAATTATTGATTTAATAATATAAAATATTGATACTGTGACAATCAACAATACGAGAAATATTATGCAGCAATTGCTATAGCAATAATTGAGTATAACTGAGTAACTTCTTATGTAAGCATCAATAATCAACACCGTATGCTACTATACAAGCACGTGTATTACTGTATTTTTACCACCGGATAGTTCAATAGTTTTAACGATAAAACTTTTGCCGTTATTTTTATAAAAAGATAATTCTGTCGTTTTTTAACTACGACAATACTTCTGTTATGGGGTTCACCAATAATTGAGATGTCGTACGAATATTTCCTGTTAAAACGAATATTTTTCGACCAATCAAATATTTTATAACAACTTGCTTACTGTGCAAAATTTATAAATATTACCCACAACTATAATAATATAACAAAACCACACCATAATATTCAAAAATATATTTCGAGAAAAAATTAATCTTTATTCATAAAAGTTGGGGTCTTACAACCTCCCCTTCTTATAAAATTTCGTCCTCAAAATTAGGGTACGTACCTGGTATGTCGAAGAGGTGAGGATACCTTGATTTCATTTCAGATTCTAACTCCCAGGTCATTTCCTCCACATCGTGATTTTTCCATAAAACTTTGACTTGAGGTATAACCTTAAAGCGTAGAATATGATCCTTCTTATCTAAGATTTTAACAGGTACCTCTTCATACGTTAAATCTTCCGCTATCTCGTCCAGTTCTAATTCAATAATGTGGTTCGAGTCGTCCACATATTTATGTTACATAGATATGTGAAAAACGTCATGAACACGAGACATACATGGCGGTAAAGCGAGTCTATAGGCCACAGTTCTTACTCGATCGAGGATTTTGAATGGCCCAATGAATCGAGGGTTAAGATTTACTCTCTTTATCGATTCTTGCTTCTAGAATAACGCCCTCTTGAACCTTCTTCTTCACATTCATCAGCTCCGGGTGTGTAGCTTGAGCGGCTTTAACTTTATCGATTAACGTCGATTCTACTCGTATTATTTGACATCATCACGTGGGTCCCTAAAGTCTTTTACTCTATCTCTATCATTTGTAAGTTATATGAAATGGGTCTTTGTGTTAACAATATCGCACTCGTAAACGCATACAATCTTCTACTCAATGCGTCAGCTACCACGTTCACTTTTCTACGATGGTATTGAATTGTATTATCGTAATCTTCAACAGCTCGAGCCAACGTCTTCGGCGCATGTTACATTCGTTTTGGGTGAAGAACTATTTGAGGGTTTTAAAAATGGGTTTTGTACTAGGGTCAATACAAAATTCGATTTCACGCTCTAGGGTAGGCCAGGAAGTTCTTCGAGAATACAGAAAATTTATTAACGATAGAAATATCATTTAAAAATTGTGACTCTCATCCAAGACTTGGATAGCACATGTAATGAAGGTTTCTCCTAACAGAGTTTCAACAGATAAATCAAAGTCTAATTTCTCCAGAGTTAAATTTAAACGTTGAGCACAAGTAGGAGAAATAAAAGAATGGGTAGAACTGGTATCAAATAAGGTATAGACTTCACTAGAGTTTATGATTAACTAACCCATGATAACTTCGTTCGAGTTACTCGCTTTTTGAGAAGTCACGAAAAACACTCTTCTTGAAACCACCGACTTTGTTTTGTCGGTATCTGCCTTTGGTGCCACCGTCCCAGCTGAATTTGATTTCGCTACAGGACAAAATCGAGCTATGTGACCGTCTTTTCCATAACTATAACATACCTTTGAAGGCTGTGAACCGTTTGGACTTATGTGTCCCTCCTCTCCGCATCTGTAGCATCTAACTGACGGTCGTTCTCCTCCCCTAGAATTTGTTGATGTTACTGGTGCTGGTGCTGTTGCCGACGTCTTCCCATCATCGTTAAATCTTCTCTTCTTGAATTTTCCACTTGAATCATTTCTTCTATTATCTTGGCCATGATTACCACCGAAGTGGTTACCATTTTTAGCATGATAATTTCCTCCACAATGGTTATCATTGTTCTAATGACCGTTGTCACTGGTACGATTATTATCGTGTTGTTGCTCGTTATCTTTTGGTTGGGCTGGCTCATTGTCGCACTCCAATTACTGAGCCCTATTCACTATATCTGAATACAAACACAATTTGTGAGAAATGAGGTATTGACGTATTTTGGGTCTCAAACCTCGCAGAAACATTCGCGTCATTCTCTCCTCATTATCAACCAAATGGGATGCGAACCGGGACAACTCGGCAAACATAGCATCGTACTGCGACACAGTCATACTATTTTTCTCCAGCTTTGTAACGACCCCAAAATACATACAATAATATTCTCTTTCTCGATCGTTAACAATACAACTTTAATCTATCTTTACATCATTATTTGATATTAAAATCACTAAAAAAATGCAGAATATTTAAAACTTTTATACATTTCCTTCGGTATTTCCCTAAATCGCAACCTTTACATTACATCTTTTCTATTCAAATTTATATCATGAATCGTTACTTCAAAATGATTATACAAAGTCTTACATCATAAATAGATATCCATATACACCGGATAGCTCAACGTACAATTCAACAACATGTTACATTCAAAATATTAAATACATTTCTCATCAAACATAAGTAATCTTCGTGAATATAGATCTCTATAATTCACTTAGCACATATTCTTACATTGAAATCTTGACCTACAAAAATTATTATTTGCAAGAGTGAGCTCGACAACTCAGCAAGTTCTAACAGTTTTCATGCATCACATAGCACATAATAATATGCCCAACATACAAATCCTAATAATTAAAGTAACATGGCATACATGCTTTAATTCACATAGCAAATATAAAGATTGAGTTCCTTACTCAATCATCATTATTTAACCAAAACAATGTAGTCATAAATTAACTTTAACATTTCATAATTTCAACATGTATAACATATCATGCTTGCTTACAACACATATAACATATCATGCAATTTACAACAGTTCATCAAGTCCACGTAGAAAATAGGAACTGAAAGACTTGCATTGATCGTTGTTTACCAATAATAGATTAACAGCTATCTACACTTCACGTACCCTACACAATTATATAATCATACACATCAACTATAAGTCACATAACAATACATAGTAATTGTAATGTAAACTCTACTCCACATCTCATAATCCTTCCTGTTAATTAGCACATAATGTTCAATTAGATTATGTTAACTTTTCGACTTATGTAATATTCGAAATTCATTCAAGTATTTAAGTCTTGCTAGGAATACTTATGGGTTTTATATTAAACACATTCCATATCTTATAATTAATGCTCATTAACACTTGTCACGGAGTTTCGACGTTCATTCGTCACACGCCCGAATCGTCTCTCTTGTATATGCTTAGTGTGCTTACATAACTTATCTAATACATTATTTATTAATGTTAATCATCATTATATTTACTAACATTCATGTTTTATAACTTAGGACACCATCTTTTATCGCCAGGAGCACTACACTTGCATACGTGCATGCCCGACGCCCTTCGATTGATTCCTAATACATATCAATCCCATAAATGACCATTTTGACCCCTGCTCACAACCTCAAATTGAAAACCTTAAAGAACAAAAGTTGTAAGGCTATTCGTCCTCGTTCCAGATCATTTGAATCACCTCAATCAGAGTCTGTATGAAAACGTTATGGCCATTTTACTATAGGAGGTCAAAACTGTCCGGCCGTGTCAACTATTTCGGCGCTACAACGCCCCAAAAAGCCTTGGGGGCCGCGCTACAGCGCCCCTTAGTAGTATGTATGCATTTTTTTTCCTCCAGTTTTACTGTTCTTATGAATTTTTGACCCTTTCTCCTTCCAACCTTCATAACTTGAGTTATACACACCCAAATCAGTCCATTTTCAACTCTATAGATTCGTAATTCATAGAACTACAACATACTAGACTTATAACAAATTTACAGAAACACTAACTAGCCTAAATTTTGACCCAAAACTCATGTTCATACTAAAATTTCATATTTTAACATATTTAGCGAATTCATTTACTACGAATTTGATTCTTAACCAAATATATTCATTCAACTTGCGTTCTTTTCGTTTTTTATCGTATTAACACAATCCATCACCAATTTTACAATTATACTATGAATTAAACATCAATTTGATAGTTTGAAAAGCCATTTTTTAGAATTAATTCACAGAAAATCATTGTGAACAAAATTCCTCTTGTTTATAAAAATTACATGAATTGAATTGCTAGAACAAGCATATAACTCATAATATATCATAATATAACCCATATTATATATAACTCATGCTCACATCAAAGATTTAAAAACAATTTTCGACATAACTTCATAATTAAACACTATAAACATGATTTCATCATGTTCATCATATCTTTGTAAATTGAAACTTTTGAACAACTATAAAAATCTCATGTAAGTGTATACATATATATATATATACACACACACACATCCCATTCACATATCAAAATTATGAAGTTTCACCAAAATATTTTTACATAGAACTCTAAAACTATGAAAACATAGAAGAACATGATTTTAAAACTTGTTTTTACAACAATTGTATTGTGAAAATCCTTTCATGGCATACAATCACATATGAAAACATATGAACACCATATATACATATAAATTCATAATCATGAAAATCTAATTTTACAAGGACTAAATACAAAACATCTTAATTTAGTATAAGAGTTAATTTGATACCTTTCTAGGTTGAATTAGGAGAAAAGATGATGAAAGCATTTCTTTTGTTTTCTCAAGGTTTCCTTTCTTCTTCTTCTTCCTCTCCTTCTTCTCTGTATTCTCTCTTCTTCTCTTTGTTCTTAGTTTAGACTTAGGTTTAGAAAATTAACGTAACTTAGTGTATATACAATATACATATAACACATATAATTATAGAATATGTAACTCCCAATATAATTACATATACTAATTATCAATTTAATATATAAGTTATAAAAATTAGAATTTTAAAATCCCTAGGCTTGTTTGCCAAAATTATATTATTTTAAACATTAGGTTTTAATAGTTAAGGTCTTGTTTGGGTAAAACAGGTTTAAAATAAAAGTAAGGCTTTGTTTGGAAAAACGGGTTTAAAAACTCTTTTAACTCTTTTAATAGATCCTTTAACACATATTCTTAATGTTATCCTTTAATTAATTAAATTTAATTAACATTAATTTAATTAATCAAAAGTTTAACATCAATTAATCACATAAAATTGTCACATTATAATTACTCGCTAATTATAACCTCATGTAACAATTACCACATCACTACATTATCTCAATTAAATTAGAACTATAACATAAAATCATTACATGTTAATTAAATATTAAATAATTATTAATTAATATAATACACTTAATTAAATTACTCCATATTAAACATATAATCTCAATAAATAATTCAATTAAAATATTTATTTATTTCAATAAATATTAAATTAACATTTAAATTCTCTTCACACCAATTCACATATTTCACAATATATACACCTCATAATAAGAATTTTAATTATTAAATTCTTATTTTAATAACTTATGAAAATTCGGGTTGTCACAAGCTTGATGAATTCCACCTCTTTCATGTGACGAATACTTCTGGGAAAGTACTTGTCGTTGAACAGTTCTTGGAGCTTTTTTCAAGACATTTTGAGTGCGGCAGGCTGAGTACATTTTGTTGATTCCCACCAGTAATCTGTCTCTCCTCGCAACATGAAGGTGGCAAAGGAAACCTTTTGTTTCTCGGAGCATCCCAAGATACCAAATATCTTGGTGATCTACTTTATCCACGTCTTCGCCTTAAGTGGTTTTGGCTCTCCCAAAAACTTCAGTGGTCCCAGGTCCTTGAACTGCTTAGCAGTGACCATCCGAGAGTTTTCATTGTTTTCACCTGCATTTTGAACAGGAGTCTCTTTTGCCTGATCGGTGTTATTGTTTACCTGAGGATTATTGTCTTCCTGTTGCACTTTATCTTGGGTATTGATCGTTAGTGACTCAACGGTCTCATGTGCTTCATTGCTGATCTCAACATTTTCAGATGTCATTTTCAAACACTGCCACAAAACAACGGTTAATTGACATGTCACATATTATCCATATACTCTGACCAACCAATTAAATACCAAATAAACTTAGGTAGGTCATACCAGCGAAGGAATTCCCTGTCTCTCCCCTCCAAGTTCTTGTCTCACATCTCAGCCAGGGATCATATCCCTAAGCTTTGATACCAACTGTGACGCCCCCAAAATAGGTATACATCACCCATCTTGAGTCGCCAAATACATGGTACAGAAATTAAATACAAACTTCTTTAATACAACTGTCGTGTAAAAATACGAAAAAACATAGATAAGTTTTTACATGAATATTGTCTTATAGACAATATCCAAACTCAAATTCAATCCTCATTACATTTATTATCACACTAAGTAGTGAGGACTACTAAAATAACCATCTCGGATCATCACTCCATTTCCTGACTAGTCCCGGCTGAGTTCTCATTTCCTAAAGAGAATAATGAAAGCAAAAGGGTGAGCTCAACTAGCCCAGTAAGAAATATTATGACTAAGATAATGCAGAATAAATTATCATTAGCCTTCAACAGTGTTAAACTGATAAAATACAATAAACATCAAGTTTGGCTGCAGCGGAGCAAGCAATCTATTAAAAGAGTCAAGTAGAGCATGATATCTACTATCTTCTTTGATTTAAAAAGTTTTTCATTCACTTTATCGTTGAGACTCAGCTTAATAAATAAACCACATCATCGAATCATCCCTACACTACGGGCCAAGGATGTTCATGTAATTATCAATTGTCGTGATTATACCGAATAATCCATGGTCATAATCATACCAACTATCCATCAATACACTACAGGCTAATGAGTAATTTTATCACATCATTTGTAACATTACGGGTCATGATTATACCGAATGATCCATGGTCATAATCATACCAATTAACAGTCCATCTATGCACGTAAGCCAAAGATGACTTTCATCACAATATAAGCATAAGGATGGTGACAATGATATAAGCATTAATCAAACGAAATCAATAATAAATATTAAAGACTTTAAATTTATCCAGAGTTTAAAAATATCTAATTTGTCAACATGATACTGCTTTGTGGAGTAAAATTTAAGAATAATATTCATGTATCAAAAATAATTTGGACAGAAAAAAAATATATTTTTCGGGTGAATAATACTCCGTGAATAATACCCTATGAATAGTACTTCGGGAATAGTACCTCGTGAATAGTAACATGGCAAGAAAAGTGCCCCAAATACCCGAGTGAATAATATTCGAGTAAATAGTAACAGGATGAATAGTAACTCGTGAATAATAACTCGTGAATAGTAGTCCGGCATGAAAAGTTTCCTGAATACCCGAGTGAATAATAATCCATAAATAGTCACTCATGAATTGTATTCCGGTATGAAAATATCAATAATTATCAAGAAACCTCAGAATGAGACGAAATACTTTAACAAAATGAGGGTATAATCAGGAATATGAGACGAAATAATATTACTCACATGCTACAGAGTATGGAAGAAAATAGTATTCCTTATGAATACTGAACAACAATAATATCCCTTACGAATACGAAAGAAATAATACCCCTTACAACTGTTGAACAAAAATAATATTCCTTACGAATATTGAACGAAGATAATATTCATTACGAATATTAAACGAAGATAATATTCATTGAGAATATTAAATGAAATAAAATTTCTTACGAATACGAAAAATAATATTGTAAGCGAATATGAAATAAATAATACCCCTTACTAATATTGAACGAAAATAATAGTTCTTACGAATATTAAATAAAGACAATGAATATTGAACGAAAATTTTATTACTTACGAATATTGAACGAAAATAATATTCATACGAATACGACAAATAATATCTCTTCAGAATATGAAATAAATAATACCTCTTACGAATACGAAAGAATAATACCCCTTACCTCAGAAGAAGACTGGATACTGGAATAGTAAAGTAGCAGACTTCTCTTCTTCTTTCTCTCTATAGCTTCTCTCTCTATAATTGCTCTTGTGCGTCTTAGTGAATTGGTGAGAATGAAAGAAGAATGAGCTTCTATTTAGAGGAAAATATAGTTTTGATAATTGCACGTTTTGGGGCTCGAAATATTACAGTATAATACCTTCATCTTTTCCTTTATTTTTAATTTAGTCCTGTAAATATTATCAAACTTGCACCACCTCTCCTAATAGTACATCATGTGAATCAATAGTACATTTATGTGAATCAAAAGTTCTATACATGTGAAAAAATAGTTACAGTATAGTACCTTCATCTATACCTCTATTTTTAATTTTATCATGCAAGTATTATCAATCTTGCACCACCTCCCCTAATAGTACATGCATGTGAATCAATAGTACATACATGTGAACAAATAGTTATAAGCATGTGAATTAATAGCAATTAATTGCTCATTTATCCGATTAATTACCCGATTGGTCAATTTAACCTCCAAAAATCAATTATTATCCAAATAAATGTCGATTTCCACAAACAATAATAATCCCAACACAATAGAACTATCAATTTTATCTTTAATCAACACGAACTTATTCATCATTAATATTATAACTCACAATATTTAACAACCAGATCATTCCCAGGAAAAAGGGGGCTTTCCGATAAGAATTTCTCTCTATTGGCGCGCAATTAGGTGACTAAACCTCTCCTCGACAGAACTTTCTAGACATCGTCAATATTACAAATAATAATATGAATAATTTTATCGTCTCAATTATTGATTTAATAATATAAAATATTGATACTGTGACAATCAATAATATGAGAAATATTATGCAGCAATTACTGTAGCAATAATTGAGTATAACTAAGTAACTTCTTATGTAAGCATCAATAATTAATACCGTGTGCTACTATGCAACCACGCGTATTACTGTACTTTTACCACCGGATAGTTCAACACTTTTAACGGTAAAACTTTCGCCGTTATTTTTATAAAAAGATGAATCTGTCGTTTTTTAACTACAAAAATACTTTCGTTGTAGGGTCCACCAATAATTGTGTCGTCGTATGAATATTCCCTGTTAAAACGAATATTCCCTGACCAATCGAATATTTTATAACAATTTACTTACTTTCTAAAATTTATAAATATTACCCACAACTATAATAATATTTCAAAACCACACCATAATATTCAAAAATATATTTCGAGAAAAAATTAATCTTTATTCATAAAAGTTGGGGTCTTATAACGAATACTTTTGAAAAAGTACTTATCGTTGAACAGTTCTTGAAACTTCTCCCAAAACATCTTCAGTGCGGCAGGTTGAGTACGCTTTACAGATTCCCACCAGTAATCTGCCTCTCCTCGCAACATGAAGGTGGCAAAAGGAACCTTTTGCTCCTCGAAGCATCCCAAGAAATTAAATATCTTAGTGATCTGCTTTATCCACGTCTCCGCCTTAAGTGGTTTTGGCTCTCCCAAAAACTCCGGTGGTCCTAGTTCCTTGAACTGCTTAGCTGTGACCATCCGAGAGTTGCCAGTGTTTCCAACTATATTTTGAACAGGAGTCGTTCTCGCCTGGTGTTGCATGAATTGCATAAAGCCTGTGAACAACCCATCGTTCATCATTTGGTCGGTGTTGTTATTCACATGAGGATTGTTGCCTTCCTGATGCACATTATGTAACACCCCAGTTCCATATCGAAAGATAGAGGAAAATTTTGTCTACTTATAAGGAAATAAGTTACTACCAATAGTACCTTCAAGTCATGACCTTTTGGGAGCCTGTGGTGGGCTACGATGACCCAAGAAGATACTATTGGGCCAGTGGTTTGAGGCCTTATTTTGATGGATTTGATTCGATTCAGACTTGGGATTTGACCCGAGATTTGTTCCGGACTCGGGATTTAACCCGGGTTATTACATATGGTATCAAAGTCGACTCTCAAAAGCTCGGGTCGGGTCATCCGATCGGGTTGCCAGAGGTGGGGACACGAAGGCTGGTGGTATTATCCCATAATAGAGAGATGGAGGTCCGGAGGTGGGGACACGAAGCCACAGCCGGTATTATCCCACAATGGCTAGAGAGGCCAAGATCTTTGGGCTGATCGGTTCTGACGAGGACGTTAAAAATTTAAGTGGGGGAGTTTGTAACACCCCAGTCCCATATCGAAATATAGAGGAAAAATTTATCTACTTATAAGGAAATAAGTTACTACCAATAGTACCTTCAAGTCATGACCTTTTGGGAGCCTGTGGTGGGCTACGATGACCCAAGAAGATACTATTGGGCCAGTGGTTTGAGGCCTTATTTTGATGGATTTAATTCGATTCAGACTTGGGATTTGACTCGAGATTTATTCCGGACTCGGGATTTGACCCGGGTTATTACACATTATCCTGGTTATTGATTTGTGGTGACTCCACGGTCTCCTGTGCTCCATTGCTTATCTTAACATTTTTAGATGTCATTTTCAAATACTGCCACAAAACAAGGGTTAATTGACATACCATATATTATCCCTATATTCTGACCAACCAACTAAATAACAAATAAACTTAGGTAGGTCATACTAGCGAAGAAATTATCTGTTTCTCCCCTCCTAGTTCTAGTCTCACATCTTAACCAGGGATCATATCCCTAAGCTTTGATACCAACTGTGACGCCCCCAAAATAGGTATACATCACCCATCTTGGGTCGCCAAATACATGGTACAGAATTAAAATACAAATTTAATTAATACAACTGTCGTGTAAAATACGACAAAACATAGCTGAGTTTTTACACAAATATTATCTCGTAGACAATATCCAAACTCAAATTCAATCCTCATTACATTTATTATCACACAAAATAGTGAGGACTACTAAAACAACCATCTCGGACCATTACTCTGTTTCTCGACTAGTCTCGGCTACGTTCTCATTTTCTGAAGAGAACAATGAAAGTAAAAGGGTGAGCTCAACTAGCCTAGTAAAAAATATTATGACTAAGATAATGCATAACAAATTATCGTTAGCCTTCAACAGTGTTAAACTGATAAAATACAATAAACATCAAGTTTAACTGTAGTGGAACAAGCAATCCATTAGAAGAGTCAAGTCGAGCATGATATCTACTATCTTCTATGATTTAAAAAGTGTATCATCAATTTTATCGCTAGGACTCAGCTTAATAAATAAATCACATCATCGAATCATCCCTGCACTACAGACCAAAGATATTCATTAGTATCACATCCACAAATTATCCCTACACTACGGGCCAAGGATATTCATGTAATCATCAATGATCATGATCATGCCAAAAACTGTCCATCAATGCACTACGGGCCAATGAGGACTTTTATCATTTGTAACATTACAGGTCATGATTATACCGAATTATCCCTAGTCATAATCATACCAATCAACAGTCCATCTATGCACTACGGGCCAGAGATGACTTTCATCACAATATAAGCATGAGGATGATGAAAATGATATAAGAATTCAATTAAATGAAATCCAAAGATAAATTTTAAAGATTTATAATTTAATTTATCCAGAATTCAATAATGTCCAAATTGTCAACATGATACTGTTTTGTGGAGTAAAATTTATGAATAATATCTATAAATAATTTGGACAGAAAAGAAATAAATTTTTCGGGTGAATAGTAATTAGGTGAATAGTACTTCGTGAATAGTACTTCGTGAATAGTATCCCAGCATGAAAAGTACCCTTAATCCCCGAGTGAATAATACTCGAGTAAATAGTAACTGAGTGAATAGTACCCCATGAATAGTATCCCGGTATGAAAAGTACCCCGAATCTCCGAGTGAATAATATTTAAGTGAATAGTAACTGAGTGAATAGTAACCTGTGAATAGTACTCCGGGTGAAAATATTGATATTTAATAAGAAAGTTTAGATCAATATTCCAATGAAACGATACCGGATGAAGCGTAAAACTCAAGGATATTCTACTAATTTCAGGAATTATAGAAGCAATACTTACCGTAGTAAATTTAGATTTAAAAATATGAAAAGAAATAATATACGAATCTGTAAATGGATTTTCACCTGTCATGCGGTACGTAATCCGCGTAAACAGGTTATTCCCACATATTAAAGGATGAATACGAAAAATAGTATTCCTTATGAATACGAAAGAAATAATACCCCTTACCTTAGTAGAAGACTGGATACTGCAATAGTAAAGCAGCAGAATACTTTTCTTCTTGCTCTCTATAGTTTCTCTCTCTATAGTTTCTCTTGTGAGTCTCAGTGAATTGGTGAGAATGAAAGAAGAATTAAGCTTCTATTTATAGGAGAATGGACTAAATAGTAAATGATTCACGAACGGTCCAAATTGATTTACTATTAGAACGAACGGTCCATATTGATTACTATTAAAACCAAAACCGACGATCCTGATTGATTTACTTTTAAAACCACCATCGACGGTCCAGATTGATTTACTATTAAAATCATCACCGACAGTCCAGATTGATTTAATATTAAAACCACCACCGGCGGTCCATAAAATTAGAAAATCATCCCATGGAATACTAAGTCAAACTTACAGCAAACGTTTCATAACGAATCCCTATATTTATATTAAAAATTGAATAAATATTTACCACAAATCATTTATCTTTAATAAACACATTTTTAATATTTCAACAATTATTCATCATTAATATTATAACTCACAATATTTAACAACCAGATCATTCTTAGGAAAGAGGAGACTTTCCGATAAGGATTTCTCCCTATTGGCGCGCAATTAGGTGACCAAATCTCTCCTCGACAGAACTTTCTAGACATCGTCAATATTTTAAATAATAATATGAATAGATTTATCGTCTCAATTATTGATTTAATAATAATAAATATTATGCAGATGATATTGTGACAATAATTGAATTAATAATATGAGAGATATTATGCAGCAACTACTGTAGCAATAATTGAATAAACTGAGTGGCTTCTTACGTAAGCATCAATAATCAATACCGTGTGCTACTATGCAACCACGCGTATTACTGTACTTTTACCACCGGATATTTTAACAGTTTAACGGTAAAACTTTTACTGTTATTTTTTTAAAAAGATATTTATGTCGTTTTCTAACTTCGACAGTTATTCCGTTGTAGTGTCCACTAATGATGGCGTCGTCGTACGGATATTCCTTGATAAAAAGAATATTCCCGGACACAACGAATATTTTATATCAACTTGCTTACTTTGAAAAATTTCTAAATATTACCCACAACTATAACATTATATCAAATCCACACCATAATATAAAAAATATATTTCGAGAAAAATTAATCTTTGTTTATGAAAGTTGGGGTCATATAATTTTAGTTTATTTGAATTATCTCTTACTTGTCTATAGATATACAAATATAAATTGTTATGCACAATTATATATATCGATATTTAATCTATTTATTAAATAAAAAGTTATACTTAGATGCTGAAAGGCTACAAAGATATTCCTCTTAAGTCAGGGAATCGAACCGTATGATTCCTTATAGTACTAAGTGATTTTTTATTTGATATTATTTATATAAATATCGTAAAATAGATCTACACTTGATAGTTCAAAATAACACTGAGAAATTCCTCTAAAAGAGTGAATCATTTGAACCGGATTTGAAAATCTAAGTGATCTATCGAAAATATTTATATAAATATCAATTGTGAAATTATAAATATACTGTCGTACTTAAACGTCGAAAGGCTACGGAGATATTCCTCTTAAGTGAGGGAATCGAACCGTACGATTCCTTATAGTACTAAGTGACTTTATTTATAACCAATCACATAATAGATAAAATATTATTATATATTACCCTAGTTAAACAAATATATGTGTTATATCAAGTATTGTTTAACTAATTAAATTATCTTATTTGATAATCACAATTTAAATTGAATTATTCATGTAATCATAAATATTTGAATTTCATTCATACAATATTTGTTAGAAAATATCTGACATTAAACCCATAAACACATTCATTATATAGTTGCATTAAATTGTATATCTGCTTATACAAGAAGCAATTTTGAGCTAAACTGAAATTGATATAATTGCTTAATCAAGAAGCATATTTAAATAATTACAAAAGTTATATAAACTTTTATAACTGGGTCAAAATTCACAAGAAGCACAATTTTATTGAATTTATATTTTATCTTTAAATTATTATCTGCTTATCTGAAAAGTATCAATTTGTAATAAATTTTATTTTCTTATTTAAGAAGCACATTATTGTAAAATCTTTTGTAAAAATGAAAATGGTAGAGTTAGTTTATTTTATGTCCCTATATAGAAGAAGAGTAATTCTTCAACCAAAACCAGAGTCTTAGATAGGTCAGTTGGGAGTTGGGTCTCTAATGAACTTGTGAGGTGAGGAAGAGACTGTTATTTCAAGACCAAATCATAGAATAGAACTAATCTCAAAAGAAGTACAACTAAGCTTGAGGAGGGAGTTGGGAGCTTGCTGTCTAAGATAGGTAGTTGTTAATAATTGAAAGTTTGTCTATAAAACTTTGTAAAAGTTTCTCCGCCTGTTGAAGGAGTATTTATTACTGATAGTAATAGGATCTCATGTCCTGGAGAGGTACTTGAGACTGGACGTGGCAACATACCCAGGATGTATGTTGTAAACTAGACAAATCTTTGTGCATTGTGTGAATGAATTTTTATTGTCTTGCATATTAATTTTAACACTACAAATTAATTAATTAAAAATTCAAAAAGGCCTAACATAAATTTAACAGTTATAATCAATTCAACCCTCCTTCTAGATTATTATTTGACTTTTAATTGGTATCAGAGAAATGCTCTTTAACTTGTTTGTTAAGTGAATACAAGCATACCTAAGAGTAGATCCATGACCTACAATGCTACTGGTTGTGGAGAATGACTATTAATGTCCAGACCACCACTATTTGATGGAACCAACTTTGCCACCTAGAAAAACAGATTCAAAATCTATGCCAAGTCACAAGGAATCAAAATTTAGTATGCAACAAAACGAAGTGTGAAAGTTCCAACTAAAACCCAAGGAGAAAATATCATTGAAAAAGATATTTAAGAATTCACCACTAAAGAAGAAGAGACTATGAATATAGCCTCACGAGCTGAACAGGTGTTAACAAGTGCTTTAATTGAAAAAGAATACAAAAGAGTTAGCAATTGTAAAAATACAAAAGAAATCTAGGAAAGATTGATTGTAACATATGAAGGAACCAATCATATCAAAGAAACTAGAAAAGATGCTCTAATTCAAGAATATGAAAGTTTCAAGATTGAAGAAGGAGAAAAAATCATTGATATGGAAACAAGTTTTTCCAAAATCATTGATGAACTGGAACAACTAGAAAAGGCATATACTACAACTGACAAAAACAAAAGAATTCACAAAGCCCTTCCCTCTATCTAGAAAATGAAGGTTACAGCAATAAAGAAAATATAAGATCTAACCACATATCCTCTTGATAACCTCATTGGAAATATTCATGCTCATGAAGTCGATATGCTAGTCAAAAAAGTCGGATCAAACACTTATCTCAAAAAGAAAGGAATTGCTTTCAAAGCTCTTCTTGTAGATCAAGAAAGTGAAAATGAAGAACTAAATGAAGAACTCCTTAGTCTAGATAACAATGAAGTTGCTTTATTATCCAAACAATGTAGGAGAGTAATTAAAAGTAAAATAAGGAAATATGGCAAAGGCTTTATGAAAAACAACTTCAAAAACTCTAATGAAAATTCAAACACATGTTTTGAATGCAATCAGCCTGGACATTTCAAAAAGGATTGTCCAAAACTAGTTAACAACAAAGTTCTAGTAGCTGAGGAAGGATGGGATCTAAGTGACAAAGAAGAAACTGTTGAACAAATAGAAGAAATTGCAAATCTTTTTTTAATGGCAGACAATGACTCATCACCAAAATCTGAGATAAATTTTGAACATCAATTACCTAGCAGTCGACGTCGGGAAAAATTTCCTCTTTTCTTTGGAATTCCTCTTTTTACCCTTTATGTTCTCTATGTGTTGAGTTTTTTTTAAAATGGCAAGTTTGAAAAGATTCTGACATAAAATGTCAACGATTTGAAAATTTAGAGTCGCCTATTGGTAGTTTTAAAATGGTTGTACCAACTCAACCGATTTTGAAAAGGTTTACACGAAGGTTCAATTTTTGGACTCTGTTTAACAGGCCTTGGAAACCGAGATTCATAGAGTTCGGGAGCTTGATTAAGCAGAGGGAAGGTGTTAGGCACCCCCTGACTTTCGCAAAAATACAGTTATCGCGTCTTTTCAATTCCCTAATTTATCTGAAATGTGTGTGTGTGTGTGTGTGTGTATGTGTGTGATTAATTGGGCCTAAGTGCATTATTTGGAAGCAGTGTTATGCCTCGTTTACACCTATATACAAAGGGTTTGATTTGCATAAAATTTCAATTTTAAACAATATGTATAGTAATGATATTTTGAAAACAGGTTTTCAAACCCTTATGCTGACATAGTAATTGAGGCCTTTAATACTTCAATTTTATTCCGTATTCGATTTGATTTTATTTTATTTTTAAGATGCAAAGCATCTTCGACAAAATAATATACATAGCAGTGTTAAGCTCCTTATGGGCATGAAAGTCATCTAAGGATGTCCAAACACCATAAGTAATTTACAAGCTGATTGTACAAGTGAAAAGGGTCCATCATGGGAACCAGATCTAGATTCGTTAGCTAGATCTTAGATCTCGTGGCTCCTAGGCTCACATAATAAAAATTAGAAAGAAATAAATCTTAGCTATTCTAGCTCAACGATTCTTGTTTTGTAACTTTTGAACCCGTTAAACGTTAGATATGGCTAGATTTAGATAAATCTAGTCCACAGATTTGAATATTATAGATTTATATTGAATAAATAGTTAAAACAGATATTTAAATGTAGTAAACAGTTAAGATGTATATATATATATATATATATATATACAGCAGCAGAAAGCTTCAAATTTGACAAAATCTTACAATGTGTTGCAAAGAAGGCTTCAGACCGCTTCTGGAGCTTGAAAACTAAGTTTTCACCGGTTAAAATTTGATATGTTGTAGAATATATGTATAAAAGTGTTTAGAAAGAAGAATATTGAAGTTTGGAACACTATAGAAGGGGTTAAGAGATGAAATGAACATATTTTTCTCTCTTTTTCTCTTTCTTTTCTTACATTTTATGGTTGATGGGCCCGAGATTTGTGGGTCCCATCGTCTCAAAGTACGTATACTCAGATCAACGCGTTGTCCGCTCGAACCTTCATAACTTTCAATTCGGGAGTCTAATGGAGGTCCTCATACCATTCTGGAAAGCTCTTTCCGAGAGCTATGCAATGACATAGGGCTTGCCCTTTTTTCAATTCGGGAATATGGGTCCATGACCGAAATGGCATCTTCGGGTCTTTGCAGGCAGTCCGTTGAGCTATTTTTCATATTTTGCGCTCGAAAGTGCTGCAATGACTCTTTGTGACCCTATTTGCAGCTGTATTAGGTTTGTTGAAGTTGATTTATCAAAATGACCATTTTACCCTTCCTGGGGTTGTCTCTAGACTTGATTTGTTGTAGCTATCTTGCCTCAGGATTATTTTCGGGGTTTGACAGTTGTTGACTATGTCTTTTCTCAGGGTTATCTCTGAGATTGATTTGATGTTCCACGGGGATGTCTCCGTGGTTATATTTGATTTTTTGGTCCTCCATGGCTATCTCTAGATTGTGAAAAAAATATTTTTGCCCTTTTGCATAGTTAGTAACAGAAAAAAAAAAATTCGAGTGTCTACACCAACACTTCATTTTCCGCATATACATTAGAAAATATAAATAAAGAACATTATGAATTACGAAAATCTTACAGTTACATATATGAAAATAATCAAATAACAAAAGAAGTTTTCATGAGATTAAAAAGAAGAATTAGAAAAATTATGAAAAATAAACAAAAGTCTTGAAATTGAAAATGCAAATTTAATTATAACTAATGAAAGCTTAAATGAAGTAAATTTAGAAAATAATTCATTGAAAGACGAATTAGAAGAATTTAAAAAAAAACAAATAAAAATCTTGAAATAGAAAACTGTTGACTTGGTCATATTCTAACCTGGTGTTTTGATGATGACTTGATATTTATATAAAATTCTTTACTATGAAATTTCAGGAAATTGACAAGAGGATTTTTGGTGGATTGTCTGAAAGAGATTGAAGACATTTGTGTCCTAGGATTTAATGTAAGGTCATTGCAAATATTCGATTTTTCAATTCAAGGCTCTAGGTCATATTATATGCATTTAGTATGATAATTTGTTTAAGACTGAAAAAGAAATTTATTTTATCTAAACTAATTTTCATAAAAACTAGGATTTTTTATAAAAGTTTGTTATGCACGAGAAGCTTAACCACGTGGAACTTAAGAAGGATGACTTCGAAAGGAATATTTGGATTCTAATTTTGTGATAAAACTAATATGTATATCTTTTCTATACGTGGAAGCAAGGGAAATGTACAAATGTCATGTATAGTGATTAAAATTTTTGGGATCAAGATAATAAATATCAAATTATCTTTGATATCACTCGGCAATTATCTCGGAACAAAATATCACTTCATACTGTTATGTACTATCGTTAAAATAGTCAAACAAATAGTGTACCTGACTTAAGATAATACTCTCCTGTTTTGGCTCATACAAATCACATATATCTACGTAACAGTTGGTTTTATCTTAGGGATAAAATGAAATAGCAAAATTTTGTGGATAATCAATATACAACGGGTATATGATTTGATTAGGATTATCCATGAACTGCAACGGTACTTATTTTTAAAAAAAAGATTATATAAGGAGTAAGTTCAGCTTAGTTTTTGACTACGAATCTACATTGCATTGTTTTACATTAAGGAGTTATAAAATTATTTTGGTGCAATTACTTGGCTGTTGCAATTAAAATTCAGATTATTTTCGGTGAATTTTTGTGAGCTCTAAATTGGTGATATCTCTTTACTCTTTGATCATTGCATTCATTAGTTGAACATTTCATTGTTAAATTGATTATTTGCTTTGATCATTAGACCTATATATTTGTAATTTTTTTATTTAGACCAAGTGTTGTCTAAAGGTATTTAATCCGGGTGGATTAAGAATTATTTACAAACAGGTTCAAGGAAGCATAGGTGTTTAAGGAGTGCATTGGTGCACAAGGACCAAAAGTGCTCAAGTGATTTTTTTTTTTAATTCAAGTATTGAAAGAATCTGTTTTGTAAAAGGAGTCAATTTAAAGAAATAAAGTGAGTCTCCAATACTAGTTGGTATTGGACGTGGACTAGGCTATTATTGTATAATAGCTGAATCACGTAAAAAATCTTAGTGTTCATCTTATTACTTATTTTACCTTATTTACACAAAAGTTATTTAATTGTATTGATAATCAAAATTTGTATATTTCCATTATCTTAAGAAAATTTATTAACACTTAATGTTTTTTTCAAAGATATAAATTCAGCAAGCTATTTTCATTCAACAATAAAATCAAAGACTCAATCCAGTAGGCTGTATTTATCCAGCAAGTTGAATTCATTAATATAGTAGGCTGAATTATGTGGTTTGATTTAAAACAAAAATTGGTCGTAATTTTTTTCCACACTCATTCAACCCCCCTTCTAAATGTGCCTTATCTGAATTTCATTTGGTATCAGAGTTTGGCTCTACTTATCTTTGTCTTAAAGGTGACTTGTAAAGAAAGATTCTAACATGGCACAGTCCGGGAACAACAATCAAGGTCAATCAACCAATAGACCTCCTCTACTGCATGGAACAAAAAACTACAACTTTTGGAAATTCTGAATGAGGATCTACCTTAAAAGAGATCCTTGGGAATGGTGGGTCCTTGAGAATGGACCGGTTATTCCAAGAAAAGATGACGGTACTCCAAAGACTTTGCTACAAATGGACTCAACTAAAACTTTCATGGTTTCGTATAATTCAAGGGCTATGTGTAGCACCCCCAAATCCGGATACTTTTTTACCACGAATCTGGTATACTAAATCCATAATTATTGCGGAAGATATAAATATAAATTGTTTATACATTAAACTTTTACAACATAAATCCCAAGGTCTACAACCTTAACTTAATACATACCTTCAATATCTTAAAGGTTTACAATATCATTTGTATCAGAAAATTTAATAGTTCTAACTGCATCAAAAATTAATCTTGCACTTTGTCTTTGCTTCTATCTTTACTCGAGCTTTCATCTTAATCTGAAATTTTTTATCATGATATAGCAAGGGTGAGCATCAAATTTGCCCAGCAAGTTAAATTTATTTGAGGATATATCAGGACGACATAAATAAATGTCAATAATGAATATGAATAATTCAACTAGAGTAGATGGTAATGAAGGTGATCAACCTTTCATACCTGATGAACATATGTAACATGCACTAAGTGCGAATCAATAATCAGTATAGATGTGAATAATCCACAATAATTATTCACTAATATGCTTTGAAATATAACTCGAGTTTGAGTTAAGAAAACTTACATGTATAGTCGATTACCGCTACTCAATTTAATTTATTCTCTTTATGAAAAGGACCATTGATTTCTTGACATATCTTTTTCTTCCAAACTATGTGATGGATCTTGGATGGCATGGAAGATCAAAATCTCCTCTCTTTCTCCTCTTGGAGCTGCCGAATCCTCCCTTCTCTCACACACTCTCTCTCTTTAACTCTTGTTAGAATAATAAAAGAGATGAAAGAGAAAAATAAGATAAATTTTTATTTGTTTGGTAATATGTATATATATATATATATATATATATATATATATATATATATATATATATATATATATATGTATCTATAGAAATTCCCAACACATCTCCCCTTCACTCTCTCTTTCTCAATCATTTAGTTGTTGCTTGCAAGCTTAGCCAAATGTGGTGGCTCCAAAAATAAGAAGACACCTAGCATAGTTGGTGAACTACTTTATAAACTAAAATAAGTTATCATCATTACCTCACATGCATTACCAAGTTTGCTAGCAAAATTAAAGTGATTAGATTACCTAACATATCCATCCATATCTTGCTTTTCTCTCTTTCATTATTCAAGATGTAACTTGCAAGCAACATCTAAAGTGTTGTCCAAATAAAAAGTTGACAACTCATGAAGTTGTTCACCTACAAAAGTTATCTCATCATTACATACCACTCCTTTTCCCACTCCACCAATTTTGGCCACATGTCCTCTTCATTCACCCATTTTATTTTTATTAGCTAGCTTAATTAATGACCACAATACCCCTCCTTAAGTGGATTTTAATTGGGCTAAGCTTGGGCTCCCTTTTTATTTCTTTTTGGGCTTGTACTTTCTTATTCCTTTGTCTACTAATTAAAATGAGCTTGAGCTCCTCCACCAAATAAACTGGATCATCACTAAACTTGCCCTTTATATTAAATATTGGGCTAGCTCAATAATTTAATTGTTCTTAAATTAATTCACTACAAATCTCATGCTTAGATAAACACTTGGGCTACAAATTAATTCTTTGAGCCTAAAAATCAACTTAGTTCTATACTTATTAACTTTTTAACTATTTCCCATTATTTAATTAGGGTTCCCTTACACACATTAGTAAGTTAATTTCTTACTCATACACACTTATTTCCTTAACCTAATTAGACTTGTTATAATTAGGTTATAAAATTAATTAATTGAGATGTATAAAATAAATCTTTTAATGTTAGTATATATATTTATATACTAATATTCTCCCATATTATAACCTCTTAGGTTATTTACTTATCACACCTAATATATATATTAGGTTACATAACTTAATTCTTAATTCACTTACTCACATATTCATACAAAATAAATTATTAAATTGAGACATGGTCCACAATTCCTAGATTTGGTCACTAGTATATAATTAAAATACTAGAACCACATACACATAATCTTATGACTCATACACTAAACATATACCTCATTATCAGACTATCACTTATAGTCTACCATATCATTCAAGTTCTTATCCAAAAATTTTGAAATTCTTAAAATTCCTTTATAGAAACATCAAATTCATACACTCATTTTCTGTCTAGGTCTATTATTTAACCTTTATTCAATCTTTTAAGATTTTATAGAATTGTCCAAATTTTTGGATTGTCACATTCACCCCTTCTTCTAAGAATTTCGTCCTCGAAATTTACCTTACACCTTATACCATGCACCATACACCATTCATACACAGCATCACATGCTACCCAATACATCACTCACGAGAGTAAAAGTTTTCAAATTGTGCTGAGGGGTCATATAAACCATGAACGATTGAGGTTTATAGGTATTACTACCTGCTACCTATTTCAATTAAGAAAAAGGTACTCTACCCCTTACAAAAGTTAACAGTATGTTTACAATCACGAAGAAGGTAAACTACCATTGCTAGTACTTTAGGTGATTAGCCTATCTGTGACGCCCCCAAAATTAGGTATACGTCACCCATCTTGGGTCGCCAGATACATGGTACAGAATTCAAATATAACTTACTAATACAACTGTCGTGTACAATACGACAAAACATAAACTGCGAGTTTGAATACAAATATTATCTTCTAGAGAGTATTCATACTCAAAAGAAGTCCTCATTACATTTATTAACACACTATTACATAGAATAGTGAGGACTACTAACTAATACTATCATTCGAACCATCACTCCGTTCCCCGACTTGCCCCAGCTACGTTCTCATTTCCTGAAGAGAACAGTGAAAGAAAGGGTGAGCTCAACTAGCCCAGTAAGAAATATTTTGACTAAGATAATGCAGAATAAATTATCATTAGCCTTCAACAATGTTAAACTGATAAAATATAATAGACATCAAGTTTAACTGCAGCGAAACAAGCAATCCATTAAAAGAGTCAAGTAGAAAATAAACTCTACTATCTTTTATGATTTAAAGAGTTTTTCAACACTGTGATCGCTGAGACTCAGCTTAATAAAATAATCCACATCATCGAATCACCCCTGCACTACAGTCAAGGATATTCGTATATTCATTAATGGTCATGATCATGCCAACAAATGTCCATCACTGCACTACGGCCAATGAGACTTTAACCACATCATTTGTAACATTACGGTCATGATTACACCGAATAATTCCTGGTCGTAATCATACCAAGTCCATCTATGCACTACAGGCCATAGATGACTTTCAACATTTTATAAACATGAGGATGATGACAATGATATAAGAATTCAATAAAACAAGTTCAAGAATTAATTTATTCAAGAATTAACAACGTCCAAATTGTCAACATGATACTGCTTTGTGGAGTAAAATTCAAGAATACGTAGAAGAATATTTTTATGAAAAGATACTGGATGAAACGCAATTATCAAGGATATTCCACAAATTTCATGGAGTATAGAAGTCAAAACTTAACCAACTGAGTATAATAAAGAATGGAATAACAAAAGAAATCACCATGTATGTGATAGACCGCACAGACAGGTTATTTCAACAGAATAATAAATAATGGAACCAGGTCCGACGTAAACGCACAGACAGGATATTCCGACAAAATAATAAATAATGGAACCAGGTCCGGTGTAAAACACACAGACAGGATGTTCCAACAGAATAATAACAAGACGGAACCAGGTCCGGTGTAAAACACACAGACAGGATGTTCCAACGGAATAATAATAAAAACAGAACCAGGTCCGGTGTAAAACACACAGACAGGATGTTCCAACAGAATAATAACAAGACGGAACCAGGTCCGGTGTAAAACACACAGACAGGATGTTCCAACGGAATAATAGAAGAATGTCACCAAGTATAGGGTAGATCCGCGTATACAGGTTATTCCAACAGAATAATAAGAAATGGAATAACAACAGTTCTCTTCATGAATAAGAAAGAATAACACCCCTTACCGTAAAAGAACTGAATATAGAAGTATTGAAGTAGCAAAATACTCTTCTTCTTTCTCTCTATAGTTTCTCTCTATAGTTTCTCTCTCTAGAGTTCAGTGAATTCGTAAGAAAATAATGAAGGAATGAGCTTCTATTTATAGGAAAATGGAATGCATAGTAACTAATTCATGAACGGTCCAGATTGATTTACTTTAATCTGACGGTCCATATTTAAAGAAAAATCTTTTAAATAAAATATAATATATTCTATTTATAGAATAACTTTAATAAAGTATTCTGTTTTATATAAAAAGATGTTTCTGTTTTATTACGTTAATAATACGAATAAAACAAAACGTCATTATCACTTTCTATTTTATATAAAAAGATGTTCTGTTTTATTACGTTAATAACAAAACGTCATCATCGTTATAATAATTCATATTATTAATCGACAATAATGGAATCAAACTGAGTAACTTCTCACATAAATATCAATAATCAATACCGTATGCTACTATGCAACCACACGTATTACTGTACTTTTACTACCGAGTAGTTCAACAGTATCAACGGTAAAACTTCCGCCGTTATTTCAATAAAATATTTTTGTCGTTTTCTCAATCCAACAATAATTCTGTTGTGGGGTCCACCAATGATTGTACCGTCGTACAAATATTCCCCGCCTAATCGAATATTCCCCGTAAATAGTAACTTGTGAATAGTAACTCGTGAATAGTAACACGTGAATAGTAACTCATGAATAGTAACTCATGAATAGTAACTCGTGAATAGTAACTCGTGAATAGTAACACGTGAATAGTAACTCGTGAATAGTAACTCGTGAATAGTAACTCATGAATAGTAACTCGTGAATAGTAACTCGTGAATAGTACTCTGACAAAAAGTGCCCCAAATATTCGAGTGAACAATATTAGAGTGAATAGTAGCCGGGTATTTTATGACAACTTATCTACTTTAAAAAAAATTTCACATATCACCTTTAACTTTAACCTTTTATCAATTTAACCATTTACCAAAATAGAAAAATTGAATACTTTTATTTCATAAAATTCGGGGTCTCACAATCTCCCCTCCTTATGAAATTTCGCCCTCGAAATTAGGGTACGTACCTGGTATGACGAAGAGGTGAGGATACCTTGAATACCTCTATCGTTGAAAACATTAAATTCATCTTTGCAATACGGCCAAAGATATTTATTAACAATTCATGTTTGCACTACATGCCAACTGTATAACCAATAATCAACAGTTCATCTTTGCACTACAAGTCAAAGATATACAACTGTAAAATCAATATTACTGAGACTCAGCTTAATAGTATCACGACCACGAATTATCCATGCACTACGTGCTAAAGATAATCGTGTTTTCAATTACGGTCATGATTATACCGAACAATCCCTGGTCATAATCATACCAAGTCCATCAATGCACTACGGCCAAAGATGACTTTTACAACATCCATGAATTAATATTTCATTGCTTAGACTCAGCTCAATAATTAATCCACATCATCGAATCATCCCTTTACTACAGGCCAAGGATATTCTTTAGTATCACGACCACGAATTATCCATGCACTACATGCCAAAGATAATCGTGTTTTCAATTACGGTCATGATTATACCGAACAATCCCTGGTCATAATCATACTAAGTCCATCAATGCACTACGGTCAAAGATGACTTTTACCACATCCATGAATTAATATTTCATTGCTGAGACTCAGCTCAATAATTAATCCACATCATCGAATCATCCCTTTACTACAGGCCAAGGATATTCTTTAGTATCACGACCACGAATTATCCATGCACTACATGCCAAAGATAATCGTGTTTTCAATTACGGTCATGATTATACCGAACAATCCCTGGTCATAATCATACTAAGTCCATCAATGCACTACGGTCAAAGATGACTTTTACCACATCCATGAATTAATATTTCATTGCTGAGACTCAGCTCAATAATTAATCCACATCATCGAATCATCCCTGCACTACAGGCCAAGGATATTCTTTAGTATCACGACCACGAATTATCCATGCACTACATGCCAAAGATAATCGTATTTTCAATTACGGTCATGATTATACCGAACAATCCCTGGTCATAATCATACTAAGTCCATCAATGCACTACGGTCAAAGATGACTTTTACCACATCCATGAATTAATATTTCATTGCTGAGACTCAGCTCAATAATTAATCCACATCATCGAATCATCCCTGCACTACAGGCCAAGGATATTCTTTAGTATCACGACCACGAATTATCCATGCACTACGTGCCAAAGATAATCATGTTTTCATCAACGGTCCTGATCATGCCATAAAACAATTCATCTTTGCACTACGGCCAAAGAGAATCCATAGCCATAATCATACCAAAAACTGTCCATCAATGCACTACGGGCCAATGAGGACTTTTTCCACATCATTTATAACATTACGGTTATGATTATACCGAATAATCCTTGGTCATAATCATACCAAGTCCATCTATGCACTACAGGCCACAGATGACTTTCAACACAATATAAGCATGAGGATCATGACAATGATATAAAGAATCAATAAAATGAGATAAAGGATAAATATTAAACATTTATAATATAATTTATCCAGGGTTCAAGAGTATCCCAATGTTATCAATCACTTAATAATCTCATAATCTAATATCATTAATATTATAACAATATTTTAATCACTTCTTAAACTTAAAAAAAATTATTTCAATTGTTTATGCTTTACCATATAATGCATTTAATCATTCAAAAATTCCATACTCATAAAATATCATCACCAATGGTCAAATTCCTCATTAAAAAAATATGCATATACTCTATATAGGATTCCCTAGCCATAAAATCATATTTTCCAATTTTGTTACTTCACATAACATATTTAACTCATTTACTCATAACAAGATCATTTTCATAAAAAATACCAAATCAGTTCCAAAAATATTTCTTTTCTGGGATTTAGCATAATATAGTCCCATAATGAAAATATATTTTTCTCGGAATTTTTAAAATTCATTTACTATTTTTCAAAAAATAAATTTCTAATTAATTCCTTAAGAAATTAGCTAACTCACGGTTAACTCCAGAAATTCCCAAATCTTGGCAGCATCTTACACATGTTAACGTGAGCTTCCAGTTTAAATTTCATGGTCATCGGAGTTGTAGAACTCCGGTTATAGCATTTTTCGTCGGAAAAAACTAAATATTGAAATGGTCATAACTTACTCATTTTAAGTCGGAATGAGCTCATTTTTGGACAGGAGGTTCTTTATACCATATACTTTCATGTACAAAAAGGGTAGAATTTTTCTCACAAATTAAGTGGCCGAAAATGCCCTTTTAAATTTTCTTACAGCAGCTTTTTGACACTTTTCAGTTTTTGGCTCCTTTACTAAAATCAGTCCACACGAAAATCTACAACACCTTTTATAATGATTCTACTTGGATAAGTTACAAAACTCATAGATCTAACTTTAAAACTTGACCATACTCAAAAATTCAAAATATAATAGGAGATATGATCAATTGAATTTCGTGTTACGTTTTTACCAAAATCTGATTTTTCAACCCTTTGTGATTTCTAAGAAACTTTCATGTTTTCTCATAATAACCAACATAACTCATCATAACACTTACTAATACCACATATACCCATGATTTTCATTAGTCCAATGCTTTTATTATGACTTTCATCATAATCCCGTAAACAGATCCTTTTAGTTGAAGAAATATTTGAGGGTTTTAGAAATGGGTTTTGTACTGGGGTCAATACAAAATTCGATTTCATGCTCTAGGGGTAGTTTAAGAAGTCTTCAAGAATACGTCAGGAAATTTATTAACAATAAGAATATCATTCAAAACTGTGACTCTCATCCAAGACTTGGATAGCACATGAAATGAAGGTTTCTCCTTACGGAGTTTCAACTGATAGGTCAAAGTCTAACTTCTCTATAGTCAAATTTAAACGTTGAACGCAAGCAAGAGAGATAAAAGAATGGGTAGAACCGATATCTAATAGGGTATAGACTTCGCAAGAATTTATAATTAACTAACCCGTGCTAACTTCGTTTGGTTTACTCGCTTTTTGAGAAGTCATGAAAAACGCTCCTCCTAAAACCAGCGACTTTGTTTTGTCCGTATCCGCCTTTGGTGCCACCATCGCAGCTGGACTTAACTTTGGTGCACGACAAAATAGGGCTAAATGACCTTCTCTTCTTGCAATTTCCACTTCTATTATCTTTGCCAAGATTACCACCGAAGTGGTTACCATTCTTGGCATGATAATTTCCCCCACGATGGTTATCATTATTCCGATAGCCGTTGCCACCAGTATGAATATTATCGTGTTGTTGGTCGTTACCTTTTGCTTGAGCTGAATCAACACTCTCATGTGCTTCATTGCTTATCTCAGCATTTTCAGATGTCATTCTCAAACACTATCACAAAACAAGGGTTAATTAACATATCACATTTTATCCCTATACTCTGACCGACCAATTAAAAACTAAATAAAGTTAGGTAGGTCATACTAGCGAAGGAATTCCCCGTCTCTCCCCTCTTAGTTCTTATCTCACATCTCAGCCAGGGATCATATCCCTAAGCTCTGATACCAACTGTGACGCCCCCAAAATTAGGTATACGTCACCCATCTTGGGTCGCCAGATACATGGTACAGAATTCAAATATAACTTACTAATACAACTGTCGTGTACAATACGACAAAACATAAACTGCGAGTTTGAATACAAATATTATCTTCTAGAGAGTATTCATACTCAAAAGGAGTCCTCATTACATTTATTAACACACTATTACATAGAATAGTGAGGACTACTAACTAATACTATCATTCGAACCATCACTCCGTTCCCCGACTTGTCCCAGCTACGTTCTCATTTCCTGAAGAGAACAGTGAAAGAAAGGGTGAGCTCAACTAGCCCAGTAAGAAATATTATGACTAAGATAATGCAGAATAAATTATCATTAGCCTTCAACAATGTTAAACTGATAAAATATAATAGACATCAAGTTTAACTGCAGCGAAACAAGCAATCCATTAAAAGAGTCAAGTAGAAAATAAACTCTACTATCTTTTATGATTTAAAGAGTTTTTCAACACTGTGATCGCTGAGACTCAGCTTAATAAAATAATCCACATCATCGAATCACCCCTGCACTACAGTCAAGGATATTCGTATATTCATTAATGGTCATGATCATGCCAACAAATGTCCATAACTGCACTACGGCCAATGAGACTTTAACCACATCATTTGTAACATTACGGTCATGATTACACCGAATAATTCCTGGTCGTAATCATACCAAGTCCATCTATGCACTACAGGCCATAGATGACTTTCAACATTTTATAAACATGAGGATGATGACAATGATATAAGAATTCAATAAAACAAGTTCAAGAATTAATTTATTCAAGAATTAACAACGTCCAAATTGTCAACATGATACTGCTTTGTGGAGTAAAATTCAAGAATACGTAGAAGAATATTTTTATGAAAAGATACTGGATGAAACGCAATTATCAAGGATATTCCACAAATTTCATGGAGTATAGAAGTCAAAACTTAACCAACTGAGTATAATAAAGAATGGAATAACAAAAGAAATCACCATGTATGTGATAGACCGCACAGACAGGTTATTCCAACAGAATAATAAATAATGGAACCAGGTCCGACGTAAACGCACAGACAGGATATTCCGACAAAATAATAAATAATGGAACCAGGTCCGGTGTAAAACACACAGACAGGATGTTCCAACAGAATAATAACAAGATGGAACCAGGTCCGGTGTAAAACACACAGACAGGATGTTCCAACGGAATAATAATAAAAACAGAACCAGGTCCGGTGTAAAACACACAGACAGGATGTTCCAACAGAATAATAACAAGACGGAACCAGGTCCGGTGTAAAACACACAGACAGGATGTTCCAACGGAATAATAGAAGAATGTCACCAAGTATAGGGTAGATCCGCGTATACAGGTTATTCCAACAGAATAATAAGAAATGGAATAACAACAGTTCTCTTCATGAATAAGAAAGAATAACACCCCTTACCGTAAAAGAACTGAATATAGAAGTATTGAAGTAGCAAAATACTCTTCTTCTTTCTCTCTATAGTTTCTCTCTATAGTTTCTCTCTCTAGAGTTCAGTGAATTCGTAAGAAAATAATGAAGGAATGAGCTTCTATTTATAGGAAAATGGAATGCATAGTAACTAATCCATGAACGGTCCAGATTGATTTACTTTAATCTGACGGTCCATATTTAAAGAAAAATCTTTTAAATAAAATATAATATATTCTATTTATAGAATAACTTTAATAAAGTATTCTGTTTTATATAAAAAGATGTTTCTGTTTTATTACGTTAATAATACGAATAAAACAAAACGTCATTATCACTTTCTATTTTATATAAAAAGATGTTCTGTTTTATTACGTTAATAACAAAACGTCATCATCGTTATAATAATTCATATTATTAATCGACAATAATGGAATCAAACTGAGTAACTTCTCACATAAATATCAATAATCAATACCGTATGCTACTATGCAACCACACGTATTACTGTACTTTTACTACCGAGTAGTTCAACAGTATCAACGGTAAAACTTCCGCCGTTATTTCAATAAAATATTTTTGTCGTTTTCTCAATCCAACAATAATTCTGTTGTGGGGTCCACCAATGATTGTACCGTCGTACAAATATTCCCCACCTAATCGAATATTCCCCGTAAATAGTAACTTGTGAATAGTAACTCGTGAATAGTAACACGTGAATAGTAACTCATGAATAGTAACTCATGAATAGTAACTCGTGAATAGTAACTCGTGAATAGTAACACGTGAATAGTAACTCGTGAATAGTAACTCGTGAATAGTAACTCGTGAATAGTAACTCATGAATAGTAACTCGTGAATAGTAACTCGTGAATAGTACTCTGATAAAAAGTGCCCCAAATATTCGAGTGAACAATATTAGAGTGAATAGTAGCCGGGTATTTTATGACAACTTATCTACTTTAAAAAAAATTTCACATATCACCTTTAACTTTAACCTTTTATCAATTTAACCATTTACCAAAATAGAAAAATTGAATACTTTTATTTCATAAAATTCGGGGTCTCACACTATCGTACTTTTACGTCATGCATAACGTATCAATCATGTCTAGTGAATATTTACGCTATTAGATTGGATTATTTTATCCAAACAACATAGTTCACCTCAGTCTTATCATAGGATTCCGCACCAAAATAATTTGGTTCTAGAAAATTTTCAAAGAACGCTAAGAATTTTCATAAACGTTGGTCTAGCCGAATCAAATAGCTTAGACCCATATCAATAATCAATTTCCAACGATATACGAATGTGTATAGCCAAACGCCGTTGGAAAATTTAAAATTTTAAAAATTAGTTTAAAAAGTGACGTCATGATGCCGTACTGTATTAACAGCCCGTTTGAGGATGCCGTCATCGAGTGACTTTGTCATAACACATTATATAATAGTGGAACAACGATAATCAGATCGAATTCAACACTAAGTATTCCTGTATTTACAACTCCATCAATTTTTTATCATATCTGCACCAGGTTACATGGTACATAAGTGATAAATAAAAATATATTTTGATATTTCAAATCGTTATCGTCTAGCCGAAACAAGTAGCATAGACTATTCTTTAAACCGTTCAAAAATCATTACAAATCTGCTTTATCATCTCAACAGGTAACGAGGTGTCGGTGGCCCAAAGTCTATGCATACACAAGGGTCATCAGGAGTTGAGAATAAAAATTCATTTTCAAAAAGGCACATAGTGCGTTTTTTTTTAGTTTGATGTCAAAAACTTTGAAGTCTAGCATAGCTAGAAGATTTGGAATACCTATGCTTCCACCATCAACTTAACTTCCTCTAATGATCCATTTCTTAATAAATCTATCTATTTCTATCATCCTCAATGTTCCATTCACCACATAACTATACCCAGTTCGTCAAACTTACCACACATTATGAGTTCAGGAACTTTTCACAATCATATGAGTTTAAGAACTTGTCCTAGTCAGACCTTTGGCGTCCATTCGCTGAGGGTTTCATAAACATTTTATATAATTATGAGTCACGAACGTACCATAAGTATGAGTTTTAAGAACTCGTACTTAACCTTATATTCTCTAACTATACCCTACCTATCTATTATACACCTGAGAAAAGAATCACCTTCTCAACAAATATATAACAAATAGCGCGACACAAACATTTCAATAATTATCAGTACCAGAAACTAAGTGGTTTTCAAACCAAACTCGGCCACTAATCAACATAGGAAGCTAAGCGAACAATTCTCCGCCCATACAAAGAATTGGTCAACCTAACCACTATATCGACTAGGAAGCTAAGTGATTCTAAAACCAAGTACAAATTCCCCGCCCATACAAGGAATCATACAACTCAGCTGCTGAACTGAGTCCTCAGATGAAATCCCACACAATTCTAACTTTCACTTTTCTTAATACGAATTTTCTTTAATCCGTATCTTAAAATTTATCACTCTTTTTCGAGTTTACATAGTACCATTTCATAGTACCTTCTCTTTATAGCATCAAGCTATATCATTCTAATATTTTAACATATCATATGTTATTAATTTGATCACGTCGTGTTCTTATTTTGTAATCATTTCTCCTTATACTCATGATCGTTTTATTTTACGATCTTCTTATTCTTCTCTTTAATCATATTATATTATGATTTTATTAACACTTTTCATCTTATAGACACAGTCTATTTATTATCACTTTTTATTTTTATTACTGGAGTTAGGTAACTCCGGATTCTTACCCTTATAGCATTTCAAGATTCTTCTTTGAATCTTATTTATCTTCATCTTTACATTAATGATGAATTTCCCAAATTCATCTCTTTTCACTTAAACTCGATCTGAGTTTATTCCTTATCATCTTCGCGGTTATAGCCTAAGGTACACTAACCTAAGGTTTCTAACCGACGGCTCTGATACCAACTGTAGCACCCCCAAATCTGGGTACCTTTTTACCACGAATCTGGTATACTAAATCCATAATTATTACGGAAGATATAAACATAAATTGTTTATACATTAAATTTTTACAACATAAATCCCAAGGTCTACAACCTTAACTTAATACATACCTTCAATATCTTAAAGGTTTACAATATCATTTGTATCAGAAAATTTAATAGTTCTAACTGCATCAAAAATTAATCTTGACCTTTGTCCTTGCTTTTAACTTTACTCGAGCTTTCATCTTAATCTGAAATTTTTTATCATGCTATATCAAGGGTGAGCAACAAAATTTCCCAACAAGTTAAATTTATTTGAGGATATATCATGATTGAAAGAATATGAATAAAAGGCTAGCTACGTCCAACAATATAATTGTGAACTAGCAGGAATCAAATTTCATAATTGAATGATCAGGACGACATGAATAAATGTCAATAATGAATATGAATAATTCAACTGGAGCAGATGTTAATGAAGGTGATCAACCTTTCATACCTGATGAACACATGTAACATGCAGTAAGTTCGAATCAATAATCAGTATAAATGTGAATAATCCACAATAATTATTCACTAATATGCTTTGAAATATAACTCGAGTTTGAGTTAAGGAAACTTTCCTACATAGTTGATTACCGCTACTCAATTTAATTTATTCTCTTTATGAAAAAGACCATTGATTTCTTGACATATCTTTTTCTTCCAAACTATGTGATGGATCTTTGATGGCATGGAAGATCAAAATCTCCTCTCTTTCTCCTCTTGGAGCTGCCGAATCCTCCCTTCTCTCACACACTCTCTCTCTTTAACTCTTGTTAGAATAATAAAAGAGATGAAAGAGAAAAATAAGATAGATTTTTATTTGTTTGGTAAATGTATATAGATATATTATATGTATCTATAGAAATTCCCAACACAACTCCCCTTCACTCTCTCTTTCTCAATCATTTAGTTGTTGCTTGCAAGTTTAGCCAAATGTGGTGGCTCCAAAAATAAAAAGACACCTAGCATAGTTGGTGAACTACTTTATAAACTAAAATAAGTTATCATCATTACCTCACATGCATTACCAAGTTTGCTAGCAAAATTAAAGTGATTAGATTACCTAACATATCCATCCATATCTTGCTTTTCTCTCTCTCATTATTCAAGATGTAACTTGCAAGCAACATCTAAAGTGTTGTCCAAATAAAAAGTTGACAACTCATGAAGTTGTTCACCTACTAAAGTTATCTCATCATTACATACCACTCCTTTTCCCACTCCACCAATTTTGGCCACATGTCCTCTTCATTCACCCATTTTATTTTTATTAGCTAGCTTAATTAATGATCATAATGCCCCTCCTTAAGTGGACTTTAATTGGGCTAAGCTTGGACTCCCTTTTTATTTCTTTTTGGGCTTGTACTTTCTTATTCTTTTGTCTACTAATTAAAATGAGCTTGAGCTCCTCCACCAAATAAATTGGGTCATCACTAAACTTGCCCTTTATATTAAATATTGGGCTAGCTCAATAATTTAATTGTTCTTAAATTAATTAACTACAAATCTCATGCTTAAATAAACACTTGGGCTACAAATTAATTCTTTGAGCCTAAAAATCAACTTAGTTCTATACTTATTAACTTTTTATCCATTTTCCATTATTTAATTAGGGTTCCCTTACACACATTAGTAAATTAATTTCTTACTCATACACACTTATTTCCTTAACCCAATTAGACTTGCTATAATTAGGTTATAAAATTAATTAATTGAGATGTATAAAATAAATCTTTTAATGTTAGTATATATATTTATATACTAATATTCTCCCATATTATAACCTCTTAGGTTATTTACTTATCACACCCAATATATATATTAGGTTACGTAACTTAATTCTTAATTCACTTACTCACATATTCATACAAAATAAATTATTAAATTGAGACATAGTCCACAATTCCTAGATTTGGTCACTAGTATATAATTAAAATAATAGAACCACATACACATAATCTTATGACTCATACACTAAATATATACCTCATTATCTGACTATCACTTATAGTCTACCATATCATTCAAGTTCTTATCCAAAAATTTTGAAATCCTTAAAATTCCTTTATAGAAACGTCAAATCCATACACTCATTTTCTGTCTAGGTCTATTATTTAACATTTATTCAATCTTTTAATATTTTATAGAATTGTCCAAATTTTCGGGTTGTCATACCAACTGTAGTACCCCCAAATCCGGTTACCTTTTTACCACGAATCTGGTATACTAAATCCATAATCATTGCGGAAGATATAAACATAAATTATTTATACATTAAACTTTTACAACATAAATCCCAAGGTCTACAACCTTAACTTAATACATACCATCAATATCTTAAAGGTTTACAATATCATTTGTGTCAGAAAATTTAATAGTTCTAACTGCATCAAAAATTAATTTTGCACTTTGTCTTTGCTTTTATCTTTACTCGAGCTTTCATCTTAATCTGAAAATTTTTATCATGATATAGCAAGGGTGAGCATCAAATTTGTCCAGCAAGTTAAATTTATTTGAGGATATATCAAAATTGAAATAATATGAATAAAAGACTAGCTACGTCCAACAATATAATCGTGAACTAGCAGGAATCAAATTTCGTAATTGAATGATCAGGACGACATGAATAAATGTCAATAATGAATATGAATAATTCAACTGGAGCAGATGGTAATGAAGGTGATCAACATTTCATACCTGATAAACATATGTAACATGCAGTAAGTGCGAATCAATAATCAATATAGATGTGAATAATCCACAATAATTATTCACTAATATGCTTTGAAATATAACTCGAGTTTGAGTTAAGGAAACTTGTCTGCATAGTCGATTACCGCTACTCAATTTAATTTATTCTCTTTATGAAAAAGACCATTGATTTCTTGACATATCTTTTTCTTCCAAACTATGTGATGGATCTTGGATGGCATGGAAGATCAAAATCTCCTCTCTTTCTCTTCTTGGAGCTGCCGAATCCTCCCTTCTCTCACACACTCTCTCTCTTTAACTCTTGTTAGAATAATAAAAGAGATGAAAGAGGAAAATAAGATAGATTTTTATTTGTTTGGTAAATGTATATAGATATATTATATGTATCTATAGAAATTCCCAACACATCTCCCCTTCACTCTCTCTTTCTCAATCATTTAGTTGTTGCTTGCAAGCTTAGCCAAATGTGGTGGCTCCAAAAATAAGAAGACACCTAGCATTGTTGGTGAACTACTTTATAAACTAAAATAAGTTATCATCATTACCTCACATGCATTACCAAGTTTGCTAGCAAAATTAAAGTGATTAGATTACCTAACATATCCATCCATATCTTGCTTTTCTCCCTCTCATTATTCAAGATGTAACTTGCAAGCAACATCTAAAGTGTTGTCCAAATAAAAAGTTGACAACTCATGAAGTTGTTCACCTACTAAAGTTATCTCATCATTACATACCACTCTTTTTTCCACTCCACCAATTTTGGCCACATGTCCTCTTCATTCACCCATTTTATTTTTATTAGCTAGCTTAATTAATGATCATAATGCCCCTCCTTAAGTGGACTTTAATTGGGCTAAGCTTGGGCTCCCTTTTTATTTCTTTTTGGGATTGCACTTTCTTATTCCTTTGTCTACTAATTAAAATGAGTTTGAGCTCCTCCACCAAATAAATTGGGTCATCACTAAACTTGCCATTTATATTAAATATTGGGCTAGCTCAATAATTTAATTGTTCTTAAATTAATTAACTACAAATCTCATGCTTAAATAAACACTTGGGCTACAAATTAATTCTTTGAGCCTAAAAATCAACTTAGTTCTATACTTATTAACTTTTTATCTATTTTCCATTATTTAATTAGGGTTCCCTTACACACATTAGTAAATTAATTTCTTACTCATACACACTTATTTCCTTAACCCAATTAGACTTGCTATAATTAGGTTATAAAATTAATTAATTGAGATGTATAAAATAAATTTTTAATGTTAGTATATATATTTATATACTAATATTCTCCCATATTATAATCTCTTAGGTTATTTACTTATCACACCTAATATATATATTAGGTTACATAACTTAATTCTTAATTCACTTACTCACATATTCATACAAAATAAATTATTAAATTGAGACATGGTCCACAATTCCTAGATTTGGTCACTAGTATATAATTAAAATACTAGAACCACATACACATAATCTTATGACTAATACACTAAATATATACCTCATTATCAGACTATCACTTATAGTCTACCATATCATTCAAGTTCTTATCCAAAAATTTTGAAATCCTTAAAATTCCTTTATAGAAACGTCAAATCCATACACTCATTTTCTGTCTATGTCTATTATTTAACCTTTATTCAATCTTTTAAGATTTTATAGAATTGTCCAAATTTTCGTGTTGTCATACCAACTGTAGCACCCCCAAATCCGGGTACCTTTTTACCACGAATCTGGTATACTAAATCCATAATTATTACGGAAGATATAAACATAAATTGTTTATACATTAAACTTTTACAACATAAATCCCAAGGTCTACAACCTTAACTTAATATCATTTGTATCAGAAAATTTAATAGTTCTAACTGCATCAAAAATTAATTTTGTACTTTGTCCTTGCTTCTATCTTTACTCGAGCTTTCATCTTAATCTAAAAATTTTTATAATGATATAGCAAGGGTGAGCATCAAATTTGCTCAGCAAGTTAAATTTATTTGAGGATATATCATGATTGAAAGATTATGAATAAAAGGCTAGCTACGTCCAATAATATAATTGTGAACTAGCAGGAATCAAATTTCATAATTGAATGATCAGGACGACATGATTAAATGTCAATAATAAATATGAATAATTCAACTGGAGCAGATGGTAATGAAGGTGATCAACCTTTCATACCTGATGAACATATGTAACATGCACTAAGTGCGAATCAATAATCAGTATAGATGTGAATAATCCACAATAATTATTCACTAATATGCTTTGAATTATAACTCGAGTTTGAGTTAAGGAAACTTGCCTGCATAGTCGATTACCGCTACTCAATTTAATTTATTCTCTTTATGAAAAAGACCATTGATTTCTTGACATATCTTTTTCTTCCAAAGTATGTGATGGATCTTGGATGGCATGGAAGATCAAAATCTCCTCTCTTTCTCCTCTTGGAGCTGCTGAATCCTCCCTTCTCTCACACACTCTCTCTCTTTAACTCTTGTTAGAATAATAAAAGAGATGAAAGAGAAAAATAAGATAGATTTTTATTTGTTTGGTAAATGTATATAGATATATTATATGTATCTATAGAAATTCCCAACACATCTCCTCTTCACTCTCTCTTTCTTAATCATTTAGTTGTTGCTTGCAAGTTTAGCCAAATGTGGTGGCTCTAAAAATAAGAAGACACCTAGCATAGTTGGTGAACTACTTTATAAACTAAAATAAGTTATCATCATTACCTCACATGCATTACCAAGTTTGCTAGCAAAATTAAAGTGATTAGATTACCTAACATATCCATCCATATCTTGCTTTTCTCTCTCTCATTATTCAAGATGTAACTTGCAAGAAACATCTAACGTGTTGTCCAAATAAAAGGTTGACAACTCATGAAGTTGTTCACCTACTAAAGTTATCTCATCATTACATACCACTCCTTTTCCCACTCCACCAATTTTGGCCACATGTCCTCTTCATTCACCCATTTTATTTTTATTAGCTAGCTTAATTAATGACCATAACGCCCCTCCTTAAGTGGACTTTAATTGGGCTAAGCTTGGGCTCCCTTTTTATTTCTTTTTGGGCTTGTACTTTCTTATTCCTTTGTCTACTATTTAAAATGAGCTTGAGCTCCTCCACCAAATAAATTGGGTCATCACTAAACTTGCCATTTATATTAAATATTGGGCTAGCTCAATAATTTAATTGTTCTTAAATTAATTAACTACAAATCTCATGCTTAAATAAACACTTGGGCTACAAATTAATTCTTTGAGCCTAAAAATCAACTTAGTTCTATACTTATTAACTTTTTATCCATTTCCCATTATTTAATTAGGGTTCCCTTACACACATTAGTAAGTTAATTTTTTACTCATACACACTTATTTTCTTAACCCAATTAGACTTGCTATAATTAAGTTATAAAATTAATTAATTGAAATGTATAAAATAAATCTTTTAATGTTAGTATATATATTTATATACTAATATTCTCTCATATTATAACCTCTTAGGTTATTTACTTATCACACCTAATATATATATTAGGTTACATAACTTAATTCTTAATTCACTTACTCACACATTCATACAAAATAAATTATTAAATTGAGACATGGTCCACAATTCCTAGATTTGGTCACTAGTATATAATTAAAATACTAGAACCACATACACATAATCTTATGACTCATACACTAAATATATACCTCATTATCAGACTATCACTTATAGTCTACCATATCATTCAAGTTCTTATCCAAAAATTTTTGAAATCCTTAAAATTCCTTTATAGAAACGTCAAATCCATACACTCATTTTCTGTCTAGATCTATTGTTTAACCTTTATTCAATCTTTTAAGATTTTATAGAATTGTCCAAATTTTCGGGTTGTCACACTATGAACACATTACTTAGCGACATGGTACAATCTGAGATCAAAAATGTTTCCTCATTCAACACAGCTAAGGAAATTTAGGATACTCTAGTAGTGAGCCATGAAGGTACATCCAAGGTACGAGAAGTCAAACTAAGCATGCTCATGCACGACTATGAAATGTTCAAACTTGAGAAAGATGAAACCATAAAGATGGCTCAAGCAAGGTTCCTAGTTCTCCTAAATTATTTAAAGCTACTTGACAAATCCATTCCACAAAGTGAGATTAACCGTAAGTTATTTCGGGCTATGCCCAAGAGGTTAGTTTCTAAAATTACTACTCTTCAAGATTCTGCTACTATTTCTACTATGGATACTCTAACTCTTTTCTGTAAAATTAAGGAATATGAACATCAATTAAAGAGATATGATGAGGAGGAGGAAACTCCTCGAAGAAAAGTTTTAGCTCTTAATGCAGGAAATGAAGAAGAGCTTGATGATGACTCGGATGAAGAGATAGTCATGATGTCAAGAAGACTCAAGGACTACTACAAAGGAAGAACAAAAGGAAAAATACTTTCAACTCAATTAAATTCAAAGGAAAGCAAACTGAGGAGACATGTTTTGAATGCGGACGTCCGGGGCACTTCAAGAAGGATTGTTTTCAACTAAAGACCAAAGGAAAAATAGGCTTCAAAGATATTAAAAGAAATAAAGCCCTTATTACTTAGAGTGATGATGAAGAGTCCGAAGTTGAGGTCGATGCCAATGATGAAATAGCTCAAGTATGCTTCATGGGAATAGAAGGTGAATCAAATGAGGTATCTATTTATGAGTTTAATTCTTTGAAACAAGAAAATGAAAAATTAAAAGAAAAGAATGCATATTTGAAAGATTTGGTAAATAAATTAATGAGTGAGGTTGATTCTTTGATAGATGAAAAGAAAGAAATTGAAAAAGAGTCATCATGTAAAGAAGAAAAGATTTTGATTGCTAAGAATGATTATCTTGATAATTATAAAAAAATACTTTTCAATAAGGTAAAATATCTTAATAAAGTTCAAAAATTGACTAATGAACTAAAAATGAGAGATGTATGTATTGATGGATTTAGTGATGAATCTCTTTGCAAAACTGTTCTTACTAATGAACTTCAAAAGGAAATAGATTCATTAAAATTGTCTCTTTCTAAATTAGTTCAAGGAGAAGAAAACTTAAATGTCATATTATGTAAACAAAGACCTAGTTTTGAAAGACAAGGAATCGGTTATAATCCTATGCATAAAAAGGGAGATGTGAAAATGCTAAAATCTAAATCACATTTTAGATTAAATTATTGTTCTCCTTTCACAACATGTAGAAATTATGGTATTAAAGGTCACTTGGATATAAACGGTTTTAAGAAAAACAAGATTAAAAAGGTATGGATTAAAAAGGGTGATTTACTTGCAACTATCATTAAAGGACCCAAAAAGATGTGGGCGCCAAAAGGATGAATTATCTTTTCTTGACAAGTATGTTTCAAGGCAAGGGTTCCATATCAAAAATAGATTCTTGATAGCGGATGCTCTCGTCACAAGACCGGTGACAAATCAAAGTTCATGGAGTTAAAAATCAAGAAGAAAAATGGAACGATCACATTTGGAGATAATAGAACTTGCGAAATTATTGAAAAAGGTAAAATTGGTAATGGTAAGGTTAAGATTGATAATGTACATCTTGTTAATGGACTTGAATTTAATCTTATAAGTGTCAGTCAATTAATGGATAATGGTCATCAGGTAAATTTTGAAAAAGAAAAATATACAATTTCTCATTGTACTAACAATACTACTCTAGTTGCATAAAGAGAAGGAAATATATATACTCTTGATTTTAAGCAACAGGATGAAGAACTATATCTTGCCTCTATGCAAGATGAGGCTAACTTATGGAATAAGAGGATGGGGCATGTTCACATGGATTTAATCAAGAAATTGTCCACAAAGAATCTCGTCAAAGGATTACCAAAAATAAAATATGAAAAGAGGGGAATATGTGTTCCTTGTCAACTCGGGAAACAAGTAAGAACACCATTTACTGCAAAGAACGTGGTATCAACTTCTTCTCCCTTGCAATTACTTCATCTTGATTTGTTTGGACCAGAAAGACATGCTAGTATTAATGATAAATTTTATGCATTTTTAATAGTTGATGATTTCTCTAGATATACATGGGTATTATTTTTTAGAACTAAAGATGAAGTGTTCAAAGAATTTGAGAAATTGATAAGAACTTTGGAAACAGAATATAGTCTCAAACTTGAAAAGATAAGGAGTGATCATGGCACTAAATTTTAAAAAGATTTTATAATATTTTGTGATCAAAAAGGAATTAGCCATGAATTTTTAGTCCCAAGAACTCCTCAACAAAATGGAGTAGTGGAAAGAAAGAATAGAACGTTACAAAAAACAGCTAGAACTTTCCTACAAGAAAGTAAACTTCCTAAGAAGTTTTGGGCCGAAGCTGCAAACACATCTTGTTATGTTTTGAAAAGAGTACTTATTCGTCAAATTATTTTGAAAACTCATTATGATCTCTTAAATAATAAGATTCCTAACATAAGTTATTTCAAAGTTTTTGGGTCTAAGTGTTTTATACTAAATACTAGTGATAATTTGGGAAAAATTGATGCTAAAGCATATGAAGGAATTTTCATTGGCTATTCACAAAATAGAAAGGCATATCGTGTATTTAATGTTAATAAGTTATGTGTTGAAGAAGTAGTTCATATTACATTTAATGAGACTAACAATGATCTTTTAAATGAAAGAGATGAGGATACAGGAAATTTGGAGATTTTAGTGAATCCAGCAAATCAAAAAGATCTATTCAGTAAGCCGAATGAACAAATTCAGCAAGCTGAATTGGATAAATCGCATGAAGTGGAACAAGAAACAACACACGAGCTTGAAGAAGATTTCCCTCAACAAGAAGAGGTAATACATGATGTCCAAATGCCAAAGATTGTAAGATATCTCAAGAATCATCCTCCGGAATATATCATTAGAGATACAAATAAAGGAATCACCACACGGAGAGGCTTGCAAAATTAATGTGCATTCTCTGCATTTTTATCACAAGTCGAGCCAAAGAATGCTAAGGAAGCTATCCTTGATGAAAGTTGGCTAATGGCAATGCAAGAGGAACTTCAACAGTTTGAACGATGCCAAGTTTAGGAACTTATGCCTCCTACTGAAGGTGTCTCCATTATTGGAACAAAATGGATATCTAAGAATAAGCTTGATGAGCATGGGTCAATCACTCGCAACAAAACTAGGTTAGTAGCTCAAAGATACAATTAATAAGAAGGGATCGACTACGAAGAAACTTATGCCCCAGTTCCAAGGCTTGAGTACATCCGAATCTTGTTAGCATTTGCTTGTTACAAGAAATTCAAGCTTTATCAAATGAACGTGAAAAGCGTCTTCCTCAATGGATACATCAATGAAGAGGTATATGTAAAATAACTTCCCGGATTCAAACATGAGAAGTATCTAAATCATGTTTATAAGCTAAAGAAAGCTCTCTTTGGTCTCAAACAGGCTCCAAGGGCTTGGTACGAGAGGTTGAGTAAGTATCTTCTTTCAAATGATTTTACTAGAGGTAAAATTGATTCTACATTATTTATTAAGCATGCAAATAAGGATATTATTATTGTTCAAATATATGTAGATGATATAATATTTGGTGCTACTAATGATTTTCTTTGTGAGTGGTTTTCAAAGTGTATGCATAAGGAGTTCGATATGAGCTTAATGGGAGAACTGAATTACTTTTTGGGACTCCAAATCAAGTAAACAAAGGAGGGAATCTATATCCATCAAACTAAATACACAAAAGAGCTACTCAAAAGATTTGGTTTAGAAGGATCCAATTCAAAGGCTACACCCATGAGTACATCAATAAAGCTTACTTCTAATGAAAAAGGTATAGATGTAAAATTAATCAAATACCGAGGTATGATTGGCTGTTTATTATATTTAACTGCATCTAGACCTGATATAATGTATAATGTATGTCTTTGTGCTCGATTTCAAGCAAAACCTAAGGAATCCTACTTACAAGTTGTTAAAAGAATTTTCAAGTATTTAAGTGGTACTATTAATTTGGGATTGTTTTATCCAATTTACAATCACTTTGAACTAATGCGCTACTCAGATGCTGACTATGCAAGATGTCAAATTGATAGAAAAAGTACATGTGGTGTTTGCACGTTTGTGGGACAAAGTCTTATGACTTGGCATAGTAAAAAGCAAACTTCAGTTGCTTTATCAACCATTGAGGGTGAATATCTAGCCGCAGGGAGTTGTTGTTCTCAAATATTATTGACGAGACAAACCCTGTATGATTTTCATATTTTATATGATAGTGTGCCCATTTATTGTGATAATTCTAGCACTATAGACATATCAAAAAATCTTGTTTTGCATTCACGTACAAAATATATAGAGGTAACGCATCATTTTTAAGGGATAATGTTTCAAAAGGATTAATTAAATTAATTTTTATTCTTACAAAAAATCAGTTAGCTGATATTTTTACTAAACCCTTAAGTGAAGAAAGATTTTATATTTTAAGGAGAGGACTTGGAATGTGCATGGTATAATTAGTGTTCACGTACTTAAATATTCTATACTTAATAAATCATGAACATACAATATATTTTTTTAAATGTTATTTGCGTGTTATTAAATAAAATACACCTATTTGACATTCTTTATCTGTTTAAACCGTATCCTAGATTCATGAATCTAATAATGTTCTTCACTTAATTTCGACGGCTATCAGCTATTGGGAAACGTATCGATGTGTATTATTCAAAAAGGAAGCGCGTGATTTTATCTCAAAAAGATATGGCATAATGTGACAACCTGAATTGTCATAAGTTATTAAAATAAGAATTTAATAATTAAAATTCTTAATATGAGGTGTGTATATATTTTGAATTATGTGATTTGGTGTTAAGAGAATTATATATTCATAAATTGGAGAATGTGAGATTTAATAGATAATTAAACTATTAAAGAAATTAAATAATATTAGTTAATTTAATTAAGTTGAAATTATGTTATGAGATAATATAATTTTAATTGTTATGCCTTGTGGGCAATAGAAATTATTAAGAGTTAAGTTTCATAAATAGTGTGAATAATTCACTTAATTAAAATAGTGAATTAATACAAGCATAATGGATTTAATAAAGTGAGAAGGTAATATATTGCATGAAAATATAAATGTTAGTATAATGCGAGCAAAATATTTATTAAGTACATTAAATATTTTAGTTAGAAACTTTATGGAATAAAATGAATATTTATGGTATTAAATAAATATTTGATGAAAATTGTTATGGGATAATTTATTTAAGTGTGATAAAATAGATGAGATTTATACTTATTTTATTACGCGAGTATAATTGTGATATTCTAATTTAATTAAATAATTAAATTAGAAGAGTGAGAATTTATTAAATAATGTTATGATTATAATGGTTGAATAGAAATTATAATTTTACTGATAAGGTTAATTTTATTTCTTTAGGAATTAAAGGTACATAATCTAGTTTATATTTCTAGTTTATGTGTTCTTGATTTTCTTTTAAAATTGGGGTTTTGGTTAATGAATTTGTGGGTTATGATGTTATATATGTTATTAGATATTTATAATTTGATAATGGTCATCTAGAAACAAATTTTTAGAAATCAAATTCATGTATTTATACTAAAGAAGAGGAATTTGGGTTTTGATTGTAATGTGTATTTTGTTGTACTTTGGAACTAAAGTTGATGATGAGTTCGTGATGAAAACTTTAAATTGATGGATGATTGTTGATCTCCTTTATAAAATGAAAATAACGCAACTTGAATGGATCGAATTGATTAAGAAACGAATTCGTGATGAATGAATACACTTAGCATGTTGAAAATAGGAAAAATTAGTATAAACAAATTAGAATTAGTATAAACCAAGTCCCATATCAACTAAATTGAGAACTTTACCCTTTGCTAAACCTATAAATAGAAGGGCTTGATCCTTTATTTCATTGACCAACAATAAGGCCTCTAATTTTGAGAAAGGCTTTGTTGTGGAAGAACTTTTTTATAAAGACCTCCTTAGTTAAATTTTGGGGTGAAAGTGCGTATTCAGTTTGTGGAACTCGTATTTTCGGGTATGTTTTTTGTTTAATTTTTGGTAATGTTTTTATTTTAAATATTGTATTTAGTTTGTTAGTTAAAGTTTAAATTTTGAAAGTTTAGTTAGTTTTGTTAGTAAACTAGTTAGTTTACTATGTTTATTTTGGCTTGGAATTTATTATGTAAATGAGTTCTAATAATTGTAATTAGAGATATGGAGCCGAGACCTAAGACGAGCCTAATTATGTTAAATAAGACTTATTTGTAAAGAAAGTTGGGTTGGAACGAGTCGAGGCGAGTTTTAGATGTCAAAACGAGAAGTCCGAAAAATTAGTGGACTGCTGATCCAAAAAAATGAAAATTCAGGGTTACCTAGATTGTTTAGGAAATTCTGGGCTTTTGGAATGTTGTAGTACACTGAATAAGCTTTCCACAGACTCTGGAACGGACTAATTCTGACTTCGGAGCAAAGAGTTATGACCATTCAAAGTAGTCGCATCAAAACTGTCTAACTAACTCAGGGCAGTCACCTTGAACTAATTTTCTAGAATTATGTGTTTAGAATTTGGAAAAGGTCAAAGAAATAAAGTTGTAGTCCCGGAAGTTAGCTTCGCGTGGGCTCAAGAATCGCTCAAAAATATTTTGAAACGGAAAAGTTATGACTGTTTTAGCTAGAGAGGGTAAAGCTGGGAAAGAATGAAAAATAATTTTGAACGCTCCTTTTTGAACACTATTTTGGACTGTCTATGTTATCCGAAATGGGTGTCTAATAACTTTTAAAAATAGGTTAATATGATGTTTACAGCATATCCAAAGTTGGATGTCACCGGACTTATAAGATATAGAGTAAAGTTTACATTACAACTACTATGCGTTACTATGTGACTAATAGTTTATGTGTATGATTATATAATTGTGTAGGGCACGTGAAGTGCAGATAACTATAAGTTGTTAAACTGTTATTGGTAAACAACTATTAAGACAAGTCTTTCAGTTCCAATTTTTTATGTGAATTTGATGATGAACTGTTTGAAATCTTTATTGCAAATAGCATGATGTGTTATATTAATGTTGAAAGTATGAAATATTAAAGTCAATTTATGACTACGCTGATTGAGTACTGAATGTTGATTGAGTAAGGAACTCAATCTTTATACTTGTTATATGAACTATAGCATGTATGTTATATTATTCCAATGTTTATGAGATGTATATCGAGCATGTTATTATGTGTTATGTGATGCATGAAAACTGTTAGATTTTGTTGGGTTGTCGAGCTCAACCTTGCAAATAACCACTTTTACAGGTTAAAGATTTAAGGTAAAGTTATGTGCTACTTGAGAGATATGAATCAGATGTGATACTTGGAGATTTATATACTTTGGCTGAGTTATTATTATTTGAACCATGTTTAAGGTTCCGAATAATATATTAATGTTAAATTGTTATATCGTTTTGCGATGTAAACTCTTGTAGTATTAAAATGACTCTGAGATATTTAGATGTAAAGGTTGAAAGTTTTAGGAACGAGAATAGTTTATAATAGAAAATTTTAATTATTCTGCAAATTTCAATGGTTGTATTATCGTTTAATGATGTAAAATTAGAGGTTGAATGTATTGTTAACGACTGAAGTCGATAGTTGAATTGTATAAATTTTGGGGTCGTTACACATAATTTACGGTATTCTCTCATCAGAACTCTAAACAGTCTCCTAGATATGTCGGTAATCAGAATTCTTTTCGAGATTTGAAAAGACAAGGTAGCTAAAGAGTTCTATCTCTTCGAGGAGTTCGATCGTTTTCAACTCTTCAGTATTAGCACGTTTTCTTATAATTATCTCTCTTACTTTACCAAACCAAATCAATCTTTTACGAAACCCTCTTTACCTCATCGTGTTATCCCTCTCAAATCTCTAAAGCGATTAAAACTTGAGCAAACAAACATTCTCCTGGCGTATCGAAAGGCGATGATTAAACGACACGATCTCCATCTAAGTATACCATTAGAACACAAAAGAAATCCAAACGACAGCAAAAGCAATCATCTGTACGCGTGTCGTCTGATGACACAACACTCTCGGATGGGTCTGATACGAGTTTCTCATTCTTGAAGTATTCTGAATCATTTCAATGTGGGAAGACGAAGCAGTCACAGGAAATAGAACATCATCCTCTTTCTCAGCTAGAGTCTCCTTCGGTTATGGAAACCTCTGTTTCCTCTCTTCCTGATTTGCTAGAAAATTTCTTTAGAGGACATAGTTTTGAAGCCCATTTTAAAACTTCTATTGTTACGAAACAATTTGTTTATGAGAAAATTATGGATCTGTTCTATTCAAAAACTCTTCTTTGGAAAAACATTTTAATTCATGTGGAATATCTTCTATACTTTTTCCTCCCACAAAGACTTACCCACGGTTGGTTCAATAATTTTATACCAATCTTTAGTGTAATAGTGATTGCTACACATCTTTTGTTAAGGGAAAATCCTTGTTCTTTACTGTCATTGATTTCGGTAGTATCCTTGACATTCCCTCTGCTGAACCATGTCCATTCACATTAAAAGGTGTTGCAAACATTCCTTTTCCACCTCTAGAACAACTTCAAACCGTCATGGACAATCATACTTTAACTACTCTTTTTACTCCAAAAACTGTTGACGTCTATCCTACTGCTTGTGTTCTACACAAATTAGTTCGTTATAATTTACTTCCCCGCATTGGTGGTGGTGCAAATTTTACGTATCAAGATTTGGTGGTTGTGGCCATGATTCTCAAAGGTGTTTCTTTTAATCTCTCACTAATGATGTTATCTCATATGTTAAGTTGTATCCGTCAAACCAAAAAATGTATTCCATATAGTGGTTTTCTAACCAAGATTTTTCTGCCTTTTAAAATTTCTTTTGATGATGAAATTGTTGTGTCTAACAATGAGTTTGTGGATTCTGTAAATTTTAAACAATCTCATATTTCTCTTATTAATGGTGAGTTTATTCGTATTTCTCCTTTTCCTCTACCCATACCACCTGCTCCTGCCTCCTCTAATCTGCATTCAAACAGTCCATCTTCTTCTACTCTGCCAAACACCACTAATTCTTCTCTTGAAGCCTTAAGTCTTCTGACTAACATCCTTCATAATTAAGAAGTAATGAAGACTAATATTACCAATATTAAGCACAGACTCAATATGTTGGAAAAAGGTAACCCATGAGGGCTAATGATTTACATCAGTGCTTTACTCGGATGGAGGATGAGTTCATCAACTTACAAGCTGGGTTTGAGTTACAAACTATGGCTATGGTTGAAGCACATCAACAAAAAATCAATAGGAACTCGTGTTAACTTAGTCAAGATTTGACGTTTGTAAGTTATCAGATTGGTGAGTTTACAGATTTTATGGCTACTAGAATGAATGATGTAGGACATAAGTTATATTTTCAGAGAATGTATTCTACAATTCATAAGTGGCATCGCTGCAACTGGATGGCTGAGTATGTTGGTGACTTCATGGATCTTCCTCTACCTAATGCTACGTTCATTCCTCGTTCCCCTCGATTTGTCGATGATCTATCATTGGAAGATAAACTTCATCGTCCCTATTTTACTAGTCATGCTAAGAACAGGGCAAATCTTGAGGACATTGATTAATCCTGACCATTTCTACCCTTTTTGCCTGATGACAAATGGGGAGACATAATTCTGCTGCTCTAAGACTTTCTATTATTTGTTTTTAAGACTTATTTGGCTTGGTTGTTTTGTTATTAATACATAATTCTGCTGCTCTAAGACTTTCTGTTATTTGTTTTTAAGACTTATATGGCTTGGTTGTTTTGTTATTAATACATAATTCTGCTGCTCTAAGACTTTCTGTTATTTGTTTTTAAAATTTATCTGGCTTGGTTGTTTTGTCATTTATTTTTAAGATTTATCTGGCTTGGTTGTTTTGTTAAATTTTTTAATGGATGATATGCTTTATATTGATACTAACAAATGCAGGTATGTTTGAACAAATGCCTTGATAAAGGCATGATGGGTAATGTTAGTTTAAAATTCCTGAAATTATAATATTTCAAATATATGCATGAATTTAGGGGGAGCTTCATTTTTTTAATGTTGTCATCATCAAAAATGGGGAGAATGTTGACTTGGTCATATTCTAACCTGGTGTTTTAATGATGACTTGATCTTTATACTAAATTCTTTACTATGAAATTTCAGGAAATTGACAAGAGGATTTTGGGTGGATTATTTAATAGAGATTGGACACATTTGTGTCCTAGGATTTAATATAAGGTCATTGCAAATAATAGATTTTTCAATTCAAGGCTCTGTTAGGTTTGTAATATTCATGAACGCAATCAAATTGCACAAAATAAGTTAAAACGTAGAAAATTAGAGTTTTAAATTTTTACAAACTATATACTTGGATCATCCTTTATGCACAATTATTAATTAAACGAAAAGATAAAGAACAAGAATCATACCCTTGAAGATTCGAGCTTCATCAGGTACAAGTTCACCTCCAAATCCTTTCGCGTTCAACTTGGATCCACCGGGTTTGGTTCCTTCCTTTGATCAACGTTAGCCACCCAAGTGTTTGGCCTCTAGAGGTGATCCACCAAGGAAGAAGAAAGATTCAAGAAGATGGGTGTTTGGCAAAACCCTAGTTTTTCTATATCTCATAGAAAAAGAGCATACTCTCCAACAATTGGAATCACGTATATTGATATCTGATATAAGACTCCTCTTATAAAGATATCAGTTAACCCTTCTAATCTAATTAGAAAATAGGGTATTATTTAATTAATTAAATTCTTTTAATTAATTAAGCTCCCTAATCTTATTAGGAATAATTAATTAAACTCTTTTAATTAATTAGTCTCCTAATCTTATTAGGAATAAATAAGAGTACTTTTATTAAATTAATTTTCAAACTCCTTTAGAAATTAAAATAATAACAATTGTAATAATAATAATAAGACTCCTCTTATTAATTTATATTTAATATTTCTAAAATATTAAATAATAAATATTAATCTATTTAATTTATTCTATCACCATCGATTAAATTAAATATACTTAACTTATTATTACGATTATGCCATTAACTTCTTAAATCATTATTTTTCCTTTTATGGTGTGACCCTTTAGGTTCTTCATATTAAACCGGTTGTGAATAAATCAATTAGAACAATTTTAATCTTATTTAAATAAATAAATAAAACTATTAATTTATTTAAATAAATAATATTTATTCTACAATAGGGATAAGCCTCCCTAGCGATCAACGACTTTTCAGATAATATAGATTTCAACATTAATCATAAAAGAACCTTTGAGTAAATAGTTATCGTACAATTCGATCATTCCACCATACAATGTCCCAATTAAATATAAGATATGGAATTACTATCAAGTTTTATTTTATTTAATTATATGTATTTCGATTCTTAAATGCACAACTTCAAATAATACAAATTAGAAACTCCTTTCTAATTTCATTATGCCTTAGTCAATGACTACTGGGTTGTCATTTATCGAATCACATAGGACATTTCTCTTCTTTTACTAAAAGCGGTAGATTCTTTATTGATCATACATTATCTCCATGTACGACTTATTATACCCAAGCATACCCTTTGATATACCCTAAGGGTCTTAAGGAATAAGTCAAAGTATAACTCATCATACGCAATATACTATGATGATCTCAAGTCCAAGGATCACTTGTACTACTATCACTACAGGAATTCCTATTGACAGACAAGTAAAACTCTATTAGGTATTCTTTAATGAGCCACATTCAGTGAACTTATTCTCCAATAAGCACGTACATACTTGCTTTAGTGTCTCCACACAAATGATCATGAGATCAATCATCCTCATCCAATGAGTAAGCAACGTATGTACCAATTTATCCGGATTCACTAATCCCCAATTTAGTAATCCAACGATTGGGAACTATTTTAGTTTTAAGCTTTCTAAGAATTTAGATCTCATTAAAATGATCATCATCATTATTCTAAAAGCATTGCTTAAAACTATGGGTTTATCACATATTATAAAGCAGCATCATGTCGATAATTATAAGCCTTTAATAAATTAATACTTTTTATTAATAATAAATAAGATTGTTACAAAGTATATGCTTTATCATCAAACATAATTGGCTTGTGTGCATACTACTTACAGGCTCTAGGTCATATTATATGCATTTAGTATGATAATTTGTTTAAGATTGAAAAAGAAATTTATTTTATCTAAACTGATTTTGATAAAAACTCAAATTTATTATAAAGAGTTTGTTATGCACGAGAAACTTAACCACATGGAACTTCGGAAGGAATATTTGGATTCTAATTTTTTGATTAAACTACTATGTATATCTCTTATATATGTGGAAGCAGGGGAAATGTGCAAATGTCGTGTATAGATATTAAAATTTTGGGGATCAAGATAATAATTATCTTTCATAGCACTCGACAATTATCTCGGAACAAAATATCACTTCACACTGTTATGTACTGTCGTTGTAAGAGTCAAACAAATAGTTTACTAGACTTATGATAATACTCTCCTATTTTGGCTCAAACAAATCACCTCTATCTACGTAACAGTTGGTTTTATCTTAGGGATAAAATGAAACAGCAAAATTTTGTGGATAATCAAAATACAACGGGTATATGATTCGATTTGGATTATCCATAAATTGCAACGGTACTTATTTTTAAAAAAAAGACTATATTAGGAGTAAGTTCAGCTTAGTTTTTTATTACAAATCTACATTGCACTGTTATACATTGAGAAACTATAAAATTATTTTGGTGCAATTACTTGGCTGCTGCAATTAAAATTCAGATTATTTTTAGTGAATTTTTGTGAGCTCTAAATTGGTGATATCTCTTTACTCTTTGATCATTGCATTCATTAGTTGAGCCTTTCATTGTTAAATTGATTATTTATTTTGATCATTATACCTCTACATTTGTAATTTTTTTTATTTAGACTAAGTGTTGTCTAAAGGTATTTAATCCGGGTGGATTAAGAATTGTTTACAAACAGGTTCAAGGAAGCATATGTGCTTAAGGAGTGCATTAGTGCACAAGGAGTAAAAGTGCTCAAGTGAATTTTTTTTAATTCAAGTATTGAAAGAATCTGTTTTGTAAAAGGAGTCAATTTAAATAAATAAAGTGAGTCTCCAATACTAGTTGGTATTGGACGTGGACTAGGCTATTATTATAGAGGGTAGTAGCTGAATCACGTAAAAAATCTTAGTGTTCATCTTATTACTTGCTTTACCTTATTTGCCCACAAAAGTTATTTAATTGAATTGATAATCAAAATTTGTATATTTCCATTATCTTAAGAAAATTTATTAACACTTAGTATTTTCACAAAGATATAAATTCAGCAAGCTATTTTCATTCAACAATAAAATCAAAGACTCAATCCAATATGCTGTATTTATCCATCAAGTTGAATTCATTAATACAGTAGGCTAAATTATGTGGTTTGATTTAAAACAAAAATTGGTCAAAATTTGTTCCCACACTTATTCAAACCCCCTTCTAAGTGTGCCTTATCTGAATTTCAAAAACTCAGCACTTATCATTTTAGTTAAAAATTCAACATTTGCTGTAATTAATGAAGATACTCAAATACAAGATCAAGAATTAACTGAAGAAATTAAAAATCTCAAAATTGAAAATTCACATCTAAAAATAGAATTAGAAAAACATAATTCTTTAATTGAAAATTTAAACAAAGAACGCGAAGATTTAAATACTATAATTTATAAATTTACAAAAGGAAAAGAAATTCTTGATATCATGTTAATTAAATCAACAAAAATGCAATTTTAATAAAGAAGGCTTAAGTTATACTAGAGAAACAAGTAAATCAAAAGATAAAGGACTATATCATGTTAAAAGTAAAGAAAATGAAAGTCATATATCTCCTTTCACCAAATGTTCTTACTATAATAGAAATGATCATTCCTTTTATATGTGCAATGCTAGAAATGGAAATTATAAAGAAAAAATGATTTAGGTTCCCAAAGGAACATACATTACACCAACTATTATGAGAAAAGAATTTCATAAAAATTATTATCATACATCATATAATCTTGTTACTCAGAGAATGCTTATTTCTACAAAAAACGGATTACCCTATGCCAAGCTTTGTAAAGGAAAATACAAATGTTTCTTATAAAGAATGGAAAACTTACCCAAAGCACCCTTCATATTAAAGTGTACCAATTTATGAAATTAGTATATGTATATTGTAGTTATGTCTTGCAGCTAATTTTAACAAAAGTAACTGGTAACTCGATAGCGGTTGTTCAAGACATATGACTGCCGATAAATCAAAATGGAAAAATCTGCAAGCTACAGACTATGGTGAGGTAAATTTGGAGATAAAAATAAAGGTAAAATAATTGGAGTAGGAAGTGTTGGTAATAACCATATAACAATCTCTAACGTTCAATTAGTCACAGGACTCAGGTATAATCGTCTATCTATTAGTCAACTATGTGATAGTGGTTTTAAAATATATTTCAGTACACACAATTGCTCTATATTTGATCAAACTGGCAAATTGGTTTTAGTATGTCCTAGATATCAAAATGTGTACACATGTGATTTAGATGCATATTCTCACCTAGATAACATTTGTCTTGTGTCTACAAATTATGATCCATGGCTTTGGCATAGGACACATCAGCATGAAGTTAATTAATAATATTTCTTTTAAAGAGCACGTACGTGGTCTTCCTAAGTTAAATTCTTTAAAGATCATATATGTGAAGCTTGTGAACTTGGAAAACAAATTCATGCCTCTCATAAACCTAAACTCACTGTGTCAACTTCTTGACTGTTAGAACTTTTACATATGGACCTAGTAGAACCTATTCCTAAACATAGCATGGGTGGTACTGTATACATTCTAGTTTTGGTTGACGATTATTCACGATTTACATGGGTTGATTTATAATTTTTATCATAAATTATAATTTTATTTAATAAATTAGTAAATCTCTAATTTAATTATTAAATTAAATTAGAATTCTATTATAATTATTCAACAATTCATTTAATTTAATTAACTCATTAAAATAACTTCAAAACACAAAATTACAAAATATCAACTTAATTAATATATTCCACTTAATTAAGTTAATTCACAACAGCTCATGAATTATTTATTTAACTAATAAATAAATAAATAAACCCATCAAATATTCATTTAACAATAAACACATCAACTAGAATATTTATTTAATTCAATAAATATTTTAAATTACATATAAAAATTCTGGATCGCTACAATCATGACCACTGGTGATACAAACGAATATCTTTGGCCCGTAGTGCATAGATAATTCGTTGATTTGAAATAGTTATTAATTGGTGTTACAGTGATAAAATACTGATGATGAACTTTTAAATCATAGAAGATAGTAGACATCATGCTCTACTTGACTCTTCTAATGGATTGATATTTCTGCTGCAATTTTTGATCTAAAACTTATTATCTATTATATTTTATCTGATTTATCATTGTTGAGGGCTAAAGATAATTTATTCTTCATTATCTTAGTCATAATATTATTTAATGGGCTATTTGAGCTCACCCTTTTCCTTTTTGTTCTGTTGTTCTTCTCAGGAAATAAAAGTGTAGCTAAGATTAGTCGGGGAGTGGAGTAATGGTCTGAGATAGTTACTATAAAAGTCTTCACCATGTTGTGAAATAGTGTGATAATAATTGTTTTGAGCTCTTAATTTGAGTTTGGATATTGTTGTAAGACCCCAACTTTTTATAAATAAAATCGAATTTTCTCAAATAATTATTTTGAATAATAAGGTGTTAATCTGATATAATGCTTTGGTTATGGGTGAAATGTGTAAATTTTTCAAAATAAGCAAATGGTTATAAAATATTCATTCTTGTCGGGAAATATTCGTTTGGTCGTGGAATATTCTTGCTGTCGAGAAATATTCGTACGATGGCGCAATCATTTGTGCGCCCCACAACGGAAAACGGTCGGATGGAAAAAAAACGATAAGTTTGAGTTTTTATAAATAACGGCGCAGTTGTTACTGTTAATACTGTTGGAATACCCAGTGGTTAAAATACAGTAATACGCATGGATGCACAATAGCACACGATATTGCACAGTATTGTTGAATTATTGATCCTTACGTAAGAAGGCACTACTCAATAATTGTTACAGTAATTACTGTTCAATATTTTATTTTATTGATTCAATAATTGCTACGTTAATATTTTATATTATTATTGTTTCAATAATTATCATTGCACAATATTTCCCATTATCAGATCAATAATTCATAATATTTGAATAATATTATTAGATATCATTATTAGTAATGTCTAAGGAAGTTGTCTAAGGAGAGGTTTGGTCACCTAATTGCGCGCCAGTAAGGAGAAATCTTTATCGAAAAGCTCCCACTTTTCTGGGAACGACCAGGTTGTCATAATTGTGATTCTGTACTATTATTTATGAATAATTAATTATTGATTTATATGATAAGAAAATATTTATTTTATGTGGATATATTTATTTTATGTGGTTATAAATGAAGGAATTAATGCTGAGGTATTTTATCAGTATTTTGTCGAAATTGAGGTATTAAAAATCATCCGTTTGTGAATTTCGGATATTTTCTGTTTAAAATTTGGAAAATATTTCTTCTTCAAAGTTGTTAAGAATTAAATTTTCTATGGAAAGGATATGAGATTTGAATTTTTCTGATACAAGGGCTATTTATTATGAATTATTGAAGTTTTTGAAATAAATATTTTTATTAAAAATGTGTGGGCCCCACTCTTGTCCTTTGTTGAAATGTGCTGAGTTTTTCTTCTTTTCAAAAGTGGAGTGTTGGTCATTGGCGTGCTTGAATTTTAATAATAATAATAATAATATTATTTAATAATTTAGTCTCCTTTGACGTTCTAGCATTTTCCTATAACTAGGTGCTTAGGTTAGAATTGAAAATCACACCAGAATTTATAAGTTTTTTCTCTATATTATCGAGCGTATTTTTATGAGTATTTAGATACTTTGAGAGTTGCTATTCAGTACAAGTTTCTTTCAGCCTTATACCTGATATTCAGCCGGAAGTACTGTTCTTTTGAGGTAAGGGATATTATTTTCTTCGTAAATGATATTATTTCCTTCAATATCATTATGTCGAAATATTGATATGAATTTTATTTTAGAATTTCTACCTTTTTGTGTCAGGATTACTATTCACGTATACGGTACTATTCACGTATACGACACTATTCACGAATATGGCACTATTCACAGAAAAAAAAATTTCTCTTCTTTGTCCAAGATGTCTATTGTGGTTATTATCTTTGATTGTATCCATGTTTGATCTTCATTCTTGATTTTTACTCCACTATGGTTTATTATGGAGCGTTTTTGAACTTGGATAAACTGTAGTACGAATCCCTAATATTTTTCCTTTTGTCTCACTGAATTTGTTTTCTTTAAGATATTTTTCATCATCCTCAGTCCTAAATGATGATATTACTGAATATCTTTGGCCTGTAGTGCAAAGATGAATGATTAACTGATGAATATCTTTGGCCCGTAGTGCAAAGATGAACAGGTGTTTAGATGAACATGACCAACGGGTGATACAAATGAATATCTTTGGCCTGTAGTGCAAAGATGAATATTTGATGCAAGATATATATTGATTTATGTTACAGGGATAAAATATTGATGATGAACTTTTAAATCTTAAAAGATAGTAGAATTCATTCTCTACTTGACTCTTCTAATGGATTGTTGTTTCCGCTGCAGTTGTTGATCTAAAACTTGTTGTCTATTATATTTTATCAGATTTTTCCCTGTTGAAGACTAATGATAATTTGTTGTATACTATCTTAGTCATAATATTCTTTACTGGGCTAGTTGAGCTCACCCTTTTCCTTTTTGTTCCATTTTTCTCAAGAGGCGAGAACATAGCGGGACTAGTCGGGGTGTGGACTGATGTTTTCAGTCAGTGGTGTTAGCATTCCTCACTATTTTGTAAAATAGTGTTTCAATAATTGTAATGAGGACTTATTTGAGTGTGGATATTGTCTAGAAGATAATATTTGTATTTAAACTCACAGTTTATGTGTTGTCATATTTTGCACGATAATTATTGTAATGATGTTGTAGTTGTTTCTATACCATGTATTTGGTGACTCAGAATGAGTGATGTATACCTATTTTGGGGGCGTCATAGTTGGTATCAGAGCTTAGGGATATGGTTTCTAGCGGAGATCGAGGAGTAGAATAAGGGGGGAGATTTCAAAAAGAGAAGGTACAACAATGATAACGTGAAGTCGTCAGCACCAACATCAACTGTTTCTAGGGGAAGAGAACGAGCACCATTCGTTTGTTATAAATACGAAAAAGAGGGACACATCAGCCCAAACTGCCCACAACAATCCAAGGTGTGTTATAACTGTGGAAAGGAAGGTCATATAGCTAGAGATTGTCTTGTTGCGAAACCAGATCCAACAGGAATGGTGACTCCGAAGGCTGTTCCGGACAAGTCAAAGTCAGCGGTTCCTGGAAGAGCGTTTGTCGTGACTGGCCAAAACATGAGAATACTCGAACGAGATGATCACGGGTAAGCTAATCATAAACTCTTACGAAGTTTATACCTTATTAGATACCGGTTCTACCCATTCTTTTATCTCTCCTACTTGTGCTCAACGTTTGAACTTGACTCCGGAGAAATTAGACCTTGACTTACTGTTGAGACTCCGTTAGGAGAAACTTTCATTACATCTACTGTTTATAAATCTTGCTTGATTCAAGTTGGAACCATCACATTACCTGCCGATCTTATTTCGTTGAAAATACTTGCATTTGATGTGATTTTAGAGATTGATTGGTTAACTATTCATCATGCCAAAATTGATTATTTTCATAAGGTTGTTAGTTTTCATATTCCTAACCAACCAGTTATGCGAATTTAAGCAACCAAACCACTAAAGTTAATCACTATCATATTAAGCCATAAAGTTATTCTTTTATTAAAAAACGGATGTCAAGCTTTCTTAGCCCATGTCACGAACTTGAACAAAAACACGTCAGATTTGAATAATATTTCTATTGTTAGTGAATTTCCTGATGTATTTCCTAAAGAACTTCTCGGTCTACCCCCAAAACGGGAAGTTGAATTCTTTATTGACCTTGAACCTGGTACAAAGTCCATTTCTAAAACCCCATATCGAATGACTCTTATTAAACTTCAGGAGTTAAAGGTCCAACTACAGGAGTTGTTAGACATCGGTTTCATTCGTCCTAGTACATTTCCTTGGGCTGCTCCTATTTTATTCGTAAAGAAGAAAGACGGGAGTATGCGACTTTGTTTTGACTATCGGGAATTGAACCATGTCACCATCAAGAATAGGTATCCGCTACCTCGCATTGATGACCTGTTTGACCAGTTACAAGGAGCATAATTCTTTTTAAAGATCGATTTTCATTCTGGATATCATCAGCTGAAGATTAAAACTGAGGATATTCTGAAGACTGCCTTCAGAACTCGGTACGGGCATTATGAATTCTTAGTTATGTCTTTTGGATTGACTAATGCTCTTGCTGCTTTCATAGATATGATGAACCCTGTGTTCAAGGAATATTTGGATCAGTTCGTTGTTGTCTTTATTGATTACATCCTCATCTATTCCAAAAGTCGTGAAGATCATGAGCACCATTTGAAGCTAGTACTTTAAAGGCTTCGTGACAACAAGCTATATGATAAGCTGAAGAAATATGACTTATGGCTTGAGAAAGTAGCATTCCTTGGGCACGCGGTGTCAAAACATGGAATATCTGTTGACCCGGCGAATATTGAAGCAATACAAAGTTGGGAGCAATCGAAGTCGATGACCGAAGTACGTAGCTTTATGGCTTAGCTGGTAATTATCAGAGATTCGTGGAAGGATTTTCTAGAATCGCTACTCCGTTAACTCAGCTGACTCGAAAAGATACAAAATTCATATGGAGCGACGAATGCGAGAAGAGTTTGCAAGAGCTCAATAGGAGACTCATTTCAGCACCTGTTCTGACAATACCATCTGGTTCGGATGGATTTATTATCTACAACGATGCTTCAGGCAAAGGGTTAGGATGTGTTCTCATGTAACATGGGAAAGTCATAGCCTATGCTTCGCGACAACTCAAAGAATATGAGAGAAATTATCCTACTCGTGATTTGGAGTTGGCAGCAGTCGTTTTTGCTTTGAAGATCTGGAGACACTACCTGTATGGAGAGAAAGTGGAGATGTATACAGATCATAAAAGCCTCAAATATTTCTTCACCCAAAAGGAACTCAACATGCGGCAACGATGTTGGCTTGAGCTGTTGAAAGATTACGATCATACCATCTAATATCATCCTGGAAAAACAAACGTGGTAGCTGACGCATTGAGTAGAAGATCATATGCTGGTACGAGTGCAATGTTGTTAACACAAAGGCACATTTTGAATGACTTGCAAAGGATAGAGATAGAGGTAAAGGGTCCAAGTACTCACGTGATGATATCAAGCATACGAGTAGAACCGACTTTAATCGATAGAGTTAAAGCTGCTCAAGCTACGGGCATAGAACCGATGCGTATGAAGAAGAAAGTGCAGGAAGGTACTATTCCAGAAGCAAGAATCGATGAAGAAGGAATACTTCGAGTCAACTCTAGACTTTGTGTTCCTAACGGTTCTGACTTGAAGCATAGAATAATGATGGAGGCACACAACACACCTTTTGTAATCCATCCTGGGAGTACTAAAATGTATCATGATCTTTGACGTACATTTTGGTAGAGCAATATGAAGAGAGAGATAGTGGAGTTTATATCGAGGTGTTTAACTTGTCAACGTGTAAAGGCGGAGCGTCAAGTGCCAAAGGGTCTATTGCAACCACTTGACATTCCGAAATGGAAGTGGGAACACATTACTATAGATTTCGTTACGGGTCTTTCCAAGGTTTCTCAAGGCATAGATGTGATTTGGGTCATTGTTAATAGGTTAATCAAGTCTGATCATTTCTTGCCTAGACGGGAGACTTTTTCCCTTGAACGTCTTGCTCGTATATACATGAATGAGATTGTGAGATTGCATGGCATGCCAGTATCCTTAGTTTTGGATCGTGACCCAAGATTCACTTCACAATTTTGGGTTAGCTTTCAGAAAGCTATGAGCATGGATTTACGATTCAGTTCAGCATACCATCCTCAAACGGACGGGCAATCAGAAAGGACTATTCAAACTCTTGAAGATCTATTAAGACTCTGTGATTTCAAAGGGAGTTGGGATAAGTACTTGCCATTGGTGAAATTCTCTTACAACAACAGTTATCAAGCAAGTATAGGCATGGCTCCATTTTAAGTATTGCATAGACGAAAGTGACGAGGTGGGTGAAGCAACGTTGTTGGGACCAGAATTGGTATGTATGACTACAGAGAAGATCTAAATAATCCGATAATGTATACAAACGGCACAGGATCGACAAAAGAGTTATGCAGGTCTTCATCGAAAGGACGTGAAATTTAATATTGGGGATCATGTATTGTTATGTATTGCTCCATAAAAGGGAGTTACAAGATTTGGGAAGAGAGGAAAACTCAATCCAAGATTTGTTGGTCTATTTGAGATTCTTGACCGAATAGGAAATGTGGTCTATAGACTCGCATTACCTCCAAGCATGTCTCGTGTTCATAAATGTTTTTCACATATCTATACTTCGTAAATATGTGAAAGACCCGAACCACATAATTGAGTTAGAACCAGACGAGATAGATGAAAATTTAAAGTACGAGGAGGTACCTGTTAAGATCTTGGATATAAAAGAACATGTCCTACGCACCAAGGTTATACCATAAGTTAAGGTTTTGTGGAGGAACCATGCTATTGAAGAAATAACCTGGGAGTTAGAATCAGAAATGAAAGCGAGGTATCCTCACCTTTTCGAAATACCAGGTACGTACGTCAATTTCGAGGAAGAAATTTCATAAAGTGGGGAGGTTGTAAGACCCCAACTTTTTATAAATAAAATCAAATTTTCTTTAATTAATATTTTGAATAATAAGGTGTTAGTCTGATATAATATTTTGGTTATGAGTGAAATGTGAAATTTTTTTAAAATAAGCAAGTGGTTATAAAATATTCTTTCTTGTCGGGGAATATTTGTTTGGTCGTAGAATATTCTTGTTGTCGGGAAATATTCGTACGATGGCGCAGTCATTTGTGGGCCCCACAACGAAAAACGGTTGGATGGAGAAAATGACAAGTTTGAGTTTTTATAAATAACGGTGCAGTTGTTACCGTTAACACTGTTGGAATACTTAGTGAATAAAATACAGTAATACGCGTGGATGCACAGTAGCACACGGTATTACAAAGTATTGTTGAATTATTGATCCTTACGTAAGAAGGCACTACTCAATAATTGTTATAATAATTACTGTTCAGTATTTTATTTTATTGATTCAATAATTGCTATGTTGATATTTTATATTATTGTTATTTCAATAATTGTCGCTGTACAGTATTTTCTATTATCAGATCAATAATTCATATTATTTGAATAATATTATTAGATAGCATTATTGGCAATGTCTAAGGAAATTTTGTCTAAGGAGAGGTTTGGTCACCTAATTGCGCGCTAGTAAGGAGAAATCCTTATCGGAAAGCCTCCTCTTTCTTGGGAACGACCCGGTTGTCATAATTGTGATTCTGTAATATTATTTATGAATAATTAAGTATTGATTTACATGATAAGGAAATATTTATTTTATGTGGATATATTTATTTTATGTGGTTATAAATGAAGGAATTAATGTTGAGGTATTTTATCAGTATTTTGTCGGAATTGAGGTATTAAAATTCATCCGTATGTGAATTTCGGATATTTTCTGTTTGGAATTTGGAAAAAATTTCTTCTACAAAGTTGTAGAGAATTAAAATTCCTATGAAAGGAACATGAGATTTGAATTTTTCTAATAAAAAGGCTATTTATTATGAATTATTGAAGTTTTAAAAATAAATATTTTTATTAAAAATGGGTGGGTCCCACTCTTGTCCTTTGTTGAAATGTGTTGAGTTTTTCTTCTTTTCAAAAGTGGAGTGTTGGTTATTGGCATGCTTAAATTGTAATAATAATAATATTATTTTATAATTTAGTCTCCTTTGGCATTCTAGCATTTTTCTATAAATAGGTGCTTAGGTTAAAATTAAAAATCACACCAGAATTCATAAGCTTTCTCTCTATATTATCGAGCGTATTTTTGTGAGTATTTAGATACTTTGAGAGTTGCTATGCAGTATAAGTTTCCTTCAGCCTTATACCTGATATTCAGCCGGAAGTCCTGTTCTTAAGAGGTAAGGGATGTTATTTTCTTCGTAAATGATATTATTTCCTTCAATATCATTATGCCGAAATATTGATAAGAATTTTATTGTGGAATTTTTACCTTTTTGTGTCGGGATTACTATTTACGTATACGGCACTATTTACGTATATGGCACTATTCACGAATATGGCACTATAAAAAAAAAAAATTTCTCTTCTTTGTCCAAGATGTCTATTGTGATTACTATCTTTGATTGTATCAATATTTTGATCTTCATTCTTGAATTTTACTCCACTATGGTTTATTATGGAGCGTTTTTGAACTTGGATAAACTGTAGTACGAATCCCTAATATTTATCCTTTTTTCTCGCTGGATTCTTTTTCTTTAAGATATTTTCCATCATCCTCAGTCCTAAATGATTATATTACTGAATATCTTTGGCCTGTAGTGCAAAGACGAATAATTAACTGATGAATATCTTTGGCCCGTAGTGCAAAGATGATTAAGTGTTTAGATGAACATGACCAACGGGTGATACAAATGAATATCTTTGGCCTGTAGTGCAAAGATGAATATTTGATGCAAGATGTATATTGATTGATGTTACAGGGATAAAATATTGATGATGGACTTTTAAATCTTAGAAGATAGTATAATTCATTCTTTACTTGACTCTTCTAATGGATTGTTGTTTCCGCTGCAGTTGTTGATCTAAAACTTGTTGTCTATTATATTTTATCACATTTTTCCCTGTTGAAGACTAATGATAATTTGTTGTATACTATCTTAGTCATAATATTCTTTACTGGGCTAGTTGAGCTCACCCTTTTCCTTTTTGTTCCATTTTTCTCAAGAGGCGAGAACATAGCGGGACTAGTCGGGGTGTGGACTGATGTTTTCAGTCAGTGGTGTTAGCATTCCTCACTATTTTGTAAAATAGTGTTTCAATAATTGTAATGAGGACTTATTTGAGTGTGGATATTGTCTAGAAGATAATATTTGTATTTAAACTCACAGTTTACGTGTTGTCGTATTTTACACAATAATTGTTGTAATGATGTTGTAGTTATTTCTGTACCATGTATTTGGCGACTCAAAATGCGTGATGTACGCCTATTTTGGGGGCGTCACAATTGTCGTATTATGTACGGTGCAATATTTGTATTCAAACTCATAGCTTATATGTTGTCGTATTTTGTACGATAGTTTAATAGTTGTAAATAGAAATTTTGTATTTGAATTCTGTAGTATGTATTTGGCGACTTAAAATGGGTTGTGTGGACCTATTTTTGGGGCGTCATAATTTAATTCCTAAAGAAGTTTGGAAATTAATTAATAAAAGTACTATCGTGAATTCCTAATTGGATTAAGAGACTAAATAATTAAAGGAGTTTAATTAATTAAAATAAACCCATATTCCTAAATTGTTTAAGAGGGTTGCCTACATCTATAAATAAGAGAAGTCTTATTTTGATTTAGGGTTAATGACAATTCCAAGAGTTGGGAGAGTACATATAATTCTACAGAAATAGAATCTAGGATTTTGCCAAACACCTATCTTCTTGAATATTTGTTCTTCCTTGGTGGATCACCTCTAGAGGCTAAACACTTGAGTGACTAACGTTAATCAAAGGAAGGAATCTAACCCGATGGATTCAAGTTGGATGTGAAAGGAATTGGAAGTGAACTCGTACTTAAGAAAGCTTGTTTCTACAAGGCTATGCATCTGATCTCCTTCTCTTTGCTATTGATTAATATTGAGCACACAATATGATCATGGTGATAGTTTGTATGAAAAAAAAATTAATTTCTATTTATCGCGCTTTCGCACCTTTTATGTAATTTGATTGCATGATCGCGCTATATACAAACCTAACAATTTGTATTATTCTTTTTTTACCGACTGAATGTACGGAGTTTATATTGTACGTTATGGCATTTTATTTGTATATAAACTTTAGTCATGAGGTATTTGTTTATGTTTATACATTAGTGGATGTTTATATATATTGTGTTAATTTTATTTTAATATATAGATGGATCGATGGACTTGTATAGATATTGTTGTGTGTTGGGATATAAAGAAGGTACAAGATGGTACAAATAGACACTGCTGTGTGTTGGGAAATCCTCAAAATAATAAAAAAAAATTAAAATTTAAGTTGCGACCTTGTCAGTCGCTAATGTTGGTCGCTGACACGTGGACCACGTCACCCCTGAGACCTGACTCACGGTGACTCAGCTTAGCGACGACATCGGTCGCTAATAATGGTCGTTGGGATCCACACAGCAACCATATTATATGCGACTACTATTAGCGACGACAATCGGTCGTTGATATACATTTGCGATCGAGTACAGTCGCTGATAGGCATTCGCATATAAGCCTTTTTCTTGCAGTGCTAGCTCATCCCAAATTGGATGTTATGGTTGTCCAAAGATGTTAGGTAACTCCTCGAATCCTATTATGAGAAGAAATCTTATTTTTGATAGGAATATTATTTTAGAAGTAGTTCTATTTGTAGTAGGTATATTTATTACGTAAGAGTGTCCTAATTAGATTTGAAAAAGGAGATGTGAGTACTCTATAAATAGAGTCTTGTGTTTAGAGAAAGGAAGAACACAACCAAGAGGTAGTAACATCCTATAGAGTTTAGAGAGGGTGTAATTGGATCTTGAGTTATTGTGTGAGAGAGGATTTTTTTTAGCTTTTATTCCATGCAAAAAGTTCTACCTTGAAGAATAATATATTAAAGTTGTTTTTGTGGATTAAGTCATTGATGACTAAACCACGTTAAATATTGTGTTCTTTTTAAAGTGTTATTATTTATTTTGTATGATGTAATTCCCAACTAGTGGCATCACAACTAGGTTGATTGGATTCGAGGTAAAGGGAATTATTTAACGTAATATGATGGCGAAAAATTTAGGTAAATTTGAGTTTCCAAATTTCGAAGGGAAAATAAATTTCACATTGTGGCTGAGTAGCGTGAAAGATCTTCTGATATTGTAAGGACTTGATCAAGCTTTGGTGGAGAAAAAACCAAACGAATGTTATTTTTTAAAACTCAAAAGTCACTAAGGCTTGTTTGGCAAAAAACTAAATTAAAATAAGGATTCAAAAAGCCTTAAGCCTTGTTTGGTAAAACTAAATTAAATCTCTTTTAATTTATTTTAATAACTCACTTGCTATATAGTTTAATTGTCAAAATTTATTTAATTAAATTCTAATATCAAATTCAATCAAATTAAAGCTAATAACAACTTATTCCAATTGCTACAAAATGTAAATTGGCAGACAATTCGCAAGAAGGCGGTAAGCACATTACATTCATCATTAGCACCTGAGATAAAGTATGATGTGTTGAAAAAGACTAATTCGAAAAAAAAATTGTGAAAAAAACTCGAGAAGAGTTATACATGCTTCGAAGTTGTTAACCATCAGATTGTGCTTGAAGATGGATGAAGGGACGAATCTCATGATCACCTAAATGCTTTTAACATGTTAGTATCTCAATTGTTGAATACATATGAAAAATTAGAAAATGAGAAGTCATTGCTTTTATTGTCATATTTGCCCAAGTCTTACAAGTCGATGGTGCAAACATTATTGGTGGGAAAATCAACTTTGATTTTAGATTAGGTGGTTTATGTTTTAAGAGAAAGTCAAAAGTTGATGGGAGAAGAGAGTAATAACATTGGTGAGGAAGCACTAACTGTGGAGGGTTCTAATCGAGGGAGACCTCAATGAAGAGATAATAGTAGAGGAAGATTAAGATCTAGTCAAAGAGATTACAGTGACAGAGAGTGTTACTATTGTGGAGAGAAGGTGATGAGTGGGTTTTATACCAATGAATTATGTATTGTTAAGCTTAATTATTGTTATCTTTGAGTATTTTTAAGTATCTTTTTATAGGTTTTTGTGTTTATTTCTTGTAAGATGGAGCTAGAGGGTCAAATTGGTCATTTAGGAGAAGAAAATGATTAAAAATCATTAAAATTGGAGCTAAGTGACATTTTTGTAAATAGTTGCTCCATGCCTAGTGCCTAGTGCGCTTGAACTATACTAAACCTAGGGCCTAGTGCGCTAGGCCACGCCCAAAGTTGGTTTGTTTTGTTACAAGTTGGTTTTTAAAGACAAACATGAATCTTGAGGAGGGTTTGGACTAATACAAATAGGAGAAAACTTCAGAAAAGTCATATTACGGGAAGTATCAAGGATTTTATCAAAAGATTTGTAGAGAAAACAACAAGGGAAACACGAAGGAAATTTCATAGGCTAAAGATTAAGTGAAGGATTAAGAGCAATCTGAAAAGTTCTTCTAATCTTTTCTCTATTTCTTAAACTTTGTAATTATTTGGGATGTTTGGATTATTAACTTGGATTATGTTTTCTTTTATTATCATGAACTAAATTTTAATTAAGATTGCAACGGAACTTGGTATGTAGTTTAATTTAATTCTTCCCATTAAATGAAAGTTAGTTTTTATTGAATTGCTTATAATATCTTGCACTTATTATTTAATTATTTAGTCATCAATTACTATAATAATCTATGTAAAATTGGAAAATGGAGTATAGATTGAGATCTGGATATAATAACATATGTTCATATAATCTGAATAAGATTAATATGATTAGTATATAGGATATGAATATACATATGTATCTTTTGTATCCATTGAAATAATTTATGCTTAAAATCCTAATTAACTTGATTCACATAGGAATATACTGATTTGATTGGTTAGGGTGTTCCTTATAATTTGTGTCTTAAAAATCGAATTTAGGAGGATTTGTTCACGTGTCTTTAGAAGAAGTGCGTGAATACTATAAATTATTCTTGGATAACAATTCGTATTAATTTATTGAATTAAGTAGGAAGCAAATTGATTTAAATGAAATACCAAGGGAAGTTGTAATATTAACATGTTAAATCTGCAGTCACTCTTGTGAATTTCAATCTTATTTATTAGTTTTGTTACTTTAAAATTTCAAATCACAACCAATATTTCGTTGTTTTAAATAGGATTAATTGAATTGAAATTGGTAATTGATAAATATAAACATATTTCTCATATGAACGATAATTTTCCTATAATTGTATTACTTGTTGACCAAGTATACTTACGTGTATTCATTGATTGTGAAATCAACCAACACAAGGGCCACATCCAATACAAATGCAGAACATTAAGGGAGGACAAGAAAAGTTTAAGGAAGTATCAAGAAAAATTGAATGACAAAGAGAAAGTTGAAGATGCTAATTTATTTAGTGAAATTAAAGAATAAGTTGTTTTAATGATTAAAAGTGATTATAATGAAGATGGATGGGTATTGGATTTTACGGTTTTTATGTATATATGCAAGGAGAGATATTGTTTTGAGAGTTTGTAGGAAGATGAAGAATTTGGCTACGTTAATGCGGTGAATAAAGAAAGGGTAAAAATTGAAGACGTTGGAAGTGTCAGATTCAAACTTCATGATGGTTCTGTGAAAATTCTTGAGAATGTATGTTATGTCCTTAGTAGGGGTGTAAGCCGAGCTGAGTAGCTCGATACTCGACTCGAGATTGGTTCAAAAATATGATCCAAAGCTCGAATTCAAAGTTGGTTCGAGTCGAATCTAATCCATACTCGTTTTATGTTTAATGATACACGAGTCGAATTCGAGTATACCAGTATTCGCACATATTATGGTTTAAGTATTTTATTTTTTCTCAAACCATACTCGATACTTGCTCGATGGATCATATTCGAATACTGGTATAATCCATACTAACAAGCTAAATGTGACGCCCCCAAAATAGGTTCACACAACCCATTTTGAGTCGGCAAATACATAGTACAAAAAATAACTACAACTTCATTATTACAATTGTCGTGCAAAATACAACAACACATAAGTTGTGAGTTTAAATACAAATATTATCTTCTAGACAATATCCAAACTCAAATAAGTCCTCATTATAATTATTGATACAATATTTTATAAAATAGTGAGGACTACTAAAATAACTGTCTGGACTCATCACTCCACACCACGACTAGTTCCCACCATATTCTCGCCTCCTGAGAAAAAATAGAACAAAATAGAAAAGGGTGAGCTCAACTAGCCCAGTAAAGAATATTATGACTAAGATAATGTAGAACAAATTATCGTTAGCCTTCAATAAAGTAAATAAAATATAATGGACAACAAGTTTTAGATCAATATTCGCAGCTAAAATAACAATTCATTAGAAGAGTTAAGTAGAGAATGAAGTTTACTATCTTCTATGATTTAAAAGTCCATCAATATTTTATCCCTGTAACATCAATCAATATACATCTTGAACCAAATATTCATCTTTACACTACAGGCCAAAGATATTCATTTGTATCATCCGTTGGTCATGTTCATATCAACACCTGTCCATCTTTGCACTACAGAACAAAGATATTCATTAGGTAATCATTCATCTTTGCACTACAGGCCAAAGATATTCAGTTATATCACCATTTAGGACTGAAGATGATGAAAAATATCTTAAAGAAAATGAATCCAGTGAGATAAAAGGACAAAGATTAGGGATTCGTACTTTGGTTTATCCAAGTTTAAAAATACTCCATAATAATCAATTGTGGAGCAAAATTCAAGATTGAAGATCAAAACATGGATACAATCAAAGATAGTAACCAAAATAGACAACTTAGACAAAAAAAAGAAAATTTAATTTTTCTGTGAATAGTGTCATATTCGTGAATAGTGTCGTATACGTGAATAGTAATCCCGACACGAAAAGGTAGAAATTTTATAAGAAAAATCATACTTTGTGAATAGTACTCGTGAATAGTACCGTATTCGTGAATAGTGTCGTATACGTGAATAGTACCATATACGTGAATAGTAACCTCGATATGAAAAGGTAAAAATTTCATAACAAAATTCATACCAATATTTCGGTATAATGATATTGAAAGAAATAACATCATTTACGAAGAAAATAACATCCTTTACCTCAAAAGAACAGTACTTCTAACTGAAATATCAGATATAATGTTGAAGAAAACTTGCACTGAATAACAACTCTCAAAATATCTAAAATACTCGCAAAAATACGCTCGATATTATAGAGAGAGAAAACTTCTGATTCTGGTGTGATTTTCAATTCTAACCTAAGCACCCTATTTATAGGAAAATGCCAGAACGCCAAAGTAGATTTAACCTACTATCTGATAGCTTTACATGCTGCTATTCACGCACACCACCATTGAAAAAAATTCTCAGCACACCAACAAGGACAAGAGTGGGGCCCACCCATTCTAAAAAATTTCCAAAAATATTTTAAATTTAAACAATATTCAGAAACTTCAATAATTCATAATAAATAGTCCTTTTATCTGAAAAATACGAATTTTATGTCCATTCTATAAAAAATTTAATTCTCTACAACTTTGTAAAAAAAAAATTTTCTAAATTTTAAACAGAAAATGACTGAAATCCACATACGGATGATTTTTAATACCTCAATTCTGACAAAATATTGATAAAATACCTCAGCATTAATTCTTTCATTTATATCCAAATAAAATAAATATTTTCTTATCATATAAATCAATAATTAATTATTCACAAATAATATTACAGAATCATAATAATGACAACCATGTCGTTTTTAGGAAAGAGGTAGCTTTTCGATAAGGATTTCTCCTTACTGGCGCACAATTAGGTGACCAAACTCCTTTCTTAGACAGAATTTTCTTAGACATTACCAATAATATTATCTAATAATATTATTCAAATAATATGAATTATTGATCTGATAATGAAAAATAATGTGCAGTAACAATTATTGAAACAACAATAATATAAAATATCAACGTAGCAATTATTGAATCAATAAAATAAAATATTGAACAGTAATTATTGTAGTAATTATTGAGTAATGTCTTCTTACTTAAGAATCAATAATCCAAAAATACTGTGCAATTCTATGTGCTACTGTGTAATCACGCGTATTACTGTACTTTAACTACCGGGTATTTCAACAGTATTAACGGTAACAACTATGTCGTTATTTATAAAAAAACTCATACTTGTCGTTTTGTTCATCCGATAATTTTCTGTTATCGGGCCCACAAATGATTGCGTCATCGTACGAATATTTTCCGACAGCAAGAATATTCCACGACCAAACGAATATTCCCCGACAACAATGAATATTTTATAAAAACTTGCTTATTTTATAAAATTTACACATTTCACCCATAACCAAAGCATTATATCAAATTAACACTTTATTATTCAAAATAATAATTAGAAAAAATTTAATTTTATTTATAAAAAGTTGGAGTCTTACACTAAATATGCGATATTTATATAAATCTTTATAATTTATAAAGTGTAGTATCAAATTGTGTAAGCTTATACTTGAATAAATTAATGAATTGATTGTCAATTTGTATTATAGTATTTATAATTTCTTTACATAAATAAAAGTAAAAAACTTTTATATATAAACATTAGTTCGATATATAATCAATTTAGTATGTAGTGGTTAAGTATTAAGTGAAATGTTTCATATTCGAAACTCGATTTGAAGGCTCATGAGTAACTCGTTTTGTAAACGAATCGAGTGCTTACGAGCTGAGTAGGTTCGAGCAACGATCCGAGTCAAAACTGGGGCAAAATTAGAAATTTCTTATCGAATCCAAGTCGAATTCGAGCTCAATTTTTTTGAGTTAAGCCGAATATGAGCATTAATTTGTTTGCTAAAATTTGACTCGTTTACACCCCTAGTCCTTAGTTGTGATGAGAATATAATTTCTTTGAGAGAATTATCCTCCCGTGGATATACATATGCGGGTCAAGGAGATTAGTGCAAGGTGTTAAAAGAAGACAAATTAATTCTTCAAGGTAGGAAGAATCGAAAATTAATTTGTATGTTAGATGGACAATCTATGCGTGAAAAGAAGACCAAGAAGGGCAACCATCGAGTGAAGTTCAGAGATGAAGTTGAAGTGTTTGGGGATTCGAGTCGAGAGAGTGATTGGTAAGTAACTCCTCGAATCCTTTTATGAGAATGAATCTTATTTTTAGTAGGAATATTATTTTAGAAGTAATCTTATTTTTAGTATGTACATTTATTAGCTGAGAGTGTCCTAATTAGATTAGGAAAAAGGAGTTGTGAGTACTCTATAAATAGAGTGTTGTGTTTAGAGAATGGAAAAACACAACCAAGAAGTAATAACATCTCAGAGAGTTGAGAGAGTATAATTGGGTGGGTTGCTGTGTGAGGGAGTTTTTTTTCCTTTTTTATTCCTTGTAAAAACTACACAGTGAATATTAATATATTGAAGTTGATTTTGTAGATTAATTCATTAAGAATTAAACTATATTAAATATTATGTTATATTTTTGTAAGTGTTACTACCTCCGTTTCTAAAAGATTGTCGTTTAAGATTTTGGCACATGGATTAAGAAAGTATCATTTACCAAGTAAAATTTGTTTGAAATTCCATCAGTACCCTTTATGGGAAGTTGAAAACTATTAATATAAGGGAGATAATTTTTTGGGACAATGAGAGAAGGTATGGATAATATAGAAAAGTAAATAATTTATTCTCCTTAAAAGTTGTAAACGACAATTTTTTTAGAACAAATTTTTTTTTCTAAAACGATAATTTTTTAAGAACAGAAGAAGTATTATTTATTTTGCGTGAGTTAATTCCGAATAAAATGGATCCTTAAAATAGGAAAACTAGCGAAGTGTTGATTGCGGGGTATAAAAGTAATCCGTCGGAAGTCACGTGTCCAGACGTCTCTGCATTTGTGGGTTCGGTTTTGCTGCCAGACCGTATGGAGCCAAATCAATATTTATGAAAGCGCCATTTCCGATGTTAATAACTCATTTTTTATATTCTTTTAGAGCACAATTTTTTTTCCTCCTCAAATAAGCCTAGAACTCAATTTTTTGAAGTGACTATTTTGCAATATCAAAATAACAAAAATACCCTCATTAAACCGACATAAGTATATATAACCAACACGGGACACCAAATTGCAAAAAAGTCGACCAAATAAACATAATTGAGATAAATGACAACTGTAAAGAGGCCAAATGTTTTTTTTTTGTCAATTGATCGGGTGTTACTCTGAAATTGGTTGGCTACTCAGAGCATTTATAATAAAATTTTTTTTTATCATTATTCCTACTTTACTGTGTTATTAGATTATTCTATATAAGATAGAGATTCAATTTTTTTTCTTATGTACCAAATAGTTTCTTTATATTAATTCTTTAAATAAAGAAATTTGAAATTTAAAAATTAAAATTTGAAATACATGTGAGAGAAGTTTACATACCTTTCTCGAAAAAAATCCCAATTCCAATTTTCAACTAATATATCATGTGACACACCCAAATTCGGGTACTTCATTTCCACAAGATTTGGTGCTCACTATCCAAAATAATTACATCTAACAACCCATAATCAAAAAATAAAGACATAAATTTAACAACTTGAATAATAATCCTCCCCATTAAATGGTTACATCATCTTAAAACAAATTCCAGGTAATCTAACATTTAATTATTACATAAGTCTGTGGAATACATCATAATTAAATAAGTATCATAACAAAAATTCAATTGAGTAAATTCAAATAAGTCTTCATCATTTGGACATCTTGCCCTCGCCTATACTACGGCTCATCAACTTTCTCAACTTTAGTTGCAGTGTTAATAGCAAGAGTGAGCAAACAATTGCTCACTAATATAATGATGACAATATCAATAACATAGGAGTAAGCAATGAATACTGATTAATTAAGAACTTGTTCTTCGAATCAAGATTAGAAAACAAGTTCGAAATTTATATCTGAGAGTCTTAAGACCATGAACTATGTCTCAAGATTACTAAGTATTTCTACCTCAACCTTTAACAGTTATTAGACTATACGGACCTTTTCTTTCGTACTTAGGGGGATTAGCCCTTCGTATCATGTATTGTGCACAAACATCTAAACGCTAACGCGTACATAATCCCCTATATTAGGGTTTTTCGTCTCAGTTTGATTTTAGAATTTCCTCACTAAAAAAAAATTTAGTTTGGATTAGTTTAACAGTGATTCTAAAATTTTAGAACACTTATCAACTATAGACTAGTCGAATCAATAAATGTTTATTAGTCATTCGAAGGTTTAACACGAATAATATAAGATTGAACAACGATATTTAAATCAAAGATTGAATGTCAACAATAATCGAATAAACATTGTATATCCTAGGTATTTCATTTAAAAGAGTTAGAAAATCTCATTCGGGACAATGAACTTGAGCAATTTATGCTTTGAATAGTAAGAAATAAAAGTTAAGAACTTGCATAATGATATCAAGTTAGGAATATAGAACTTGCTCTATGTAAAAGAATTAGGATTCAAGAACTTGCATAGTTGTAAAAATAATAGAGACAAGAAACTTGCTCAACATAAAAATAAGGTTTAGGAACTTGCCTCGTGTGTAAACTATACATTATAACAAACGTTTGCCAAATACCCTACATATATCATTAGAACCACAATACCAATTAGTTATATCAACACTAACTTCATTGCTTTACTTCTCATTTTAGTCAAGTCTATAATCTTTAGCTTAAGATCTAATTATCCTAATCATTCACGTACCATTAACCTAAACTCCCAATTATATTATAATACGTGACATGGTGATTGAAAAATAACTCCAATTCTCATGACATCATATTCCAGACTTTCACAACTTATTAATTCATAACCTATAGTGTCAACTTTGTGATTACAATATGTTATTATGTCTTATAACATGTTTTAAGTTTCTCTACAATCATTAAAATAAGTTAGGTTAACATTCCCCAAGCTATACTGTTAACAGTTCATTACTGGGTTTGATTGACCACTAGCGCGATCGCGTCCTAACTACTCTTGGATCCAGCGCGGCAGCGCTCGACTCCAGATTCAGTTTTCCAAAAACACGAACTCAGACTCTGCTCTATACAAAAGAATTCAATTTCACAGTAATATGAACAAACCCACACACTAAAAACCTTACCAAAACCAAATATTATATAGACCTAATCATTTAACACTAAAACAACACAAACAGCCAAACTTTAGAGGATTAAAAATAATGTTTTTGCTATTTTTCTTCAATTTCAACACATTTAGCGAATTCAAGCACCAAATCTTCATTTCTTAACCAAATTAAACCATTTCAATAACATTCTTTTTGTTTCTTGACATATTAACACAATCCATAATCAATTTACAAATTATAATCAGAATTGGACTTCTATTTTTGGTCTCATTAAGCCACTTTCATACACATATAACACTTTTAACTTAAATTTTCTTCTTCAAATCAAATTCCATGAATTTGATCACTAGATATTGCTTATATATGATTACTATCAGATTATATACACATATAATATTCAACACTTTAAGTACTAATCCAACAAAACTTAAATCAGAAAGAATAAATATTGAAAATCAATACTAGGAATTAGGAATAGATTATTACTCTTAATCCTTGTTTAAACTAGCAAAGATGATGATTCCAAATGCTTTAACAAACCTTCCTCTTCCCCTTGATTCCCAATTCTCAAAGAATTCTAAATTTCTCTCCCTAGCCCAGTCTCTCTTTCTCTGTATTCTCTCTGTTCTTCTTGGAAAAGTAATACGCAAAACCAAAATAAAACTGATGTATATACACTACGTGCCCACTTAAGTCATCAGGTTATAAACCAAAGAGCTACATCAATTGAAATATGCCAAAGGCCACAAGGCTTTGTTTGGCTGCACACTAAAGTTCCCCCCTTTAATTTATTTTTATAACACTTATATCATATTGTTCCATTGTCACATTTTTATTTAATTAATTTTAATCAAATCAAATTTACACTTATCTTATAATTATAATTATATTTATGCGTCAAAAATTATTTCACATTTAATTTAATTAAATTCATAAATCAAATTAACATTTGCTTTATAATTATAATTTCTATTATAAATTAAAAGTTTATCCAACAAACTAATAAATCTCTAATTTAATTATTAAATTAGAATAACATTATAATTATTTAATAATTCATTTAATTTAATTATCTCATTAAATTAAATACTCAAATCATAAAATTATCACACATTAATTTAATTATTATAACACAATTTAACTAAATTATTGCACAATAATTTCATCAATATTTATTTATCTCAATAAATAAATAAATTAAAATATTTATTTAACCCAATAAAATTTTTAAATTACATATAAAATTTTCACTCGTTATATCCTTCCATCCTTAAAAGGAATATGTCCTCAGAATCACAACTCAATAAATTCATTCATCACATTCTTCCCTCGTTAACAAGATTCTGTCCCCAGAATCGTTATACAAAATTAGGCAAATAACTTAGGATAATTTTTCATCATAACATCTTCAAGTTCCCACGTAGCTTCTTCAGCATTGTGGTTTCTCCAAATTACCTTAACAGAAGGTATCACTTTATTCCTTAGTACTTGCTCTTTTCTATCGACAATTTGAACAGGGACTTCTTCATAAGACAAGTCTTTTTCAAACTGTAATGGTTCATATTCTATAACATGCTTATAATCGGGCTTATATGTTCTTAACACAGAAACATGAAAAATGTTATGAATAAGTTCTAGTTCCGGAGGTAGAGCTACCTCATATGCCACTTCACCAACTCGGCGTAGCACTTCAAAAGGTCCTATAAACCTAGGGCTTAGTTTTCCCTTTTTACCATACTGGATTTTCCCTTTCCAAGGAGACACTTTCAAGAAAATTAAATTGCCAACATCAAATTCTCGATTTTGTCGGTGTTGATCAACATATTTCTTCTGCCTATCCTGTGCAGCTATTAATCTCGCCCGAATCACATTTACGATCTCGACAGTCTGCTGTACCAATTCTGGACCTAACAGCTGACGTTCACAAACTTCGTCACAACACAACGGAGTTATGCATTTCCTGCCATACAACGCTTCGTAAGGCGGCATGCCAATACTTGCGTGATAACTGTTGTTATAGGTAAATTCAACCAACGGTAGATGATCATCCCAATTCCCTTTAAAATTCATAATACATGCTCGGAGCATATCCTCCAATGTCTGGATTGTCCTCTCACTTTGTCCGTTGGTTTGGGAATGATACGTTGTGTTCATTCTCAACTAGGTTCCCAAGCATTCCTGTAGTCGTTTCCAGAAATTTGATGTGAAACGTGGATCTCTATCCGATACAATGGACACTGGGACACCGTGTCTTGATACGATTTCCTTCACGTACATTTTTGCCAACCGATCTAGTTTAAATCTAATCTTGATTGGCAAAAAGTGTGCTGAATTCGTCAATCGATCGACAATCACCCAGATCACATCATAACCTTGCTGAGTAGTTGGAAGACCTACCATAAAATCTATTGTGATATGCATCCATTTCCATTCCGGTATCTCTAATGGTTACAACAATCCGCTTGGCCTTTGATGTTTAGCTTTAACTTTCTAACACGTTAAGCATTTTGCCACACATTCAGTAACATCCTTTTTCATATTCGACCACCAAAAATGATGTCTGAGATCCCGGTACATCTTCGTACTTCCAAGGTGAATCAAATATCGTGAGTTATAAGCCTCACTCAAAATTTCCTCTTTAATTTCCCTTACTGGCGGAACTCGAATTCTTTCCTCAAATCTAAGCAATCCTTCCGCATCAACTTTAAATTTTTCTTCTTCGCCTTTAAACACTTTCCTTCTTATCTTTTCACAGTTTTCATCCTGAAGTTGTGCATTTCTTACCTTTTCCACCAAAATTGAACTGCTCCTCATCTGGAACAATTTTTCATCTGATTCTGTCGGATATTTAATTTCCAACTCCATCTTGGCCATTTCTGCTACAAGCTTCTCTTGAGTAGTTAACATTGTTAATTTCTCCCGACCCTTTCTACTTAAGGCATCGACAACAACATTCACCTTCCTAGGATGATAAAGAATCTCGCAGTCATAGTCTTTAATCAACTCCAACCATCTTCTCTATCGCATATTCAATCCTTTTGTGTAAAGATATACTTCAGACTTTTATGGTTTGTATATATCTCACACCTCTCTCCATACAGATAGTGCCTCCAGATCTTCAGAGCAAACACTAATGCAGTCAATTCTAAATCATGAGTCGGATACCCTTTTTCGTAATCCTTCAATTGACGCGACGCATACATAAAAACCATGTCGTTCTGCATAAGCACACAGCCTAGTCCTTTATGCGATACATCACTATATACCACAAAATTTCTTGTATCATCAAGCAATGACAACACAGGTGCTGAACTCAATCTTTTCTTTAATTCTTAGAAACTTTCCTCACACTTCTCCGTACAAACAAACTTAACTGCCTTCCTAGTCAAATTTGTCAACGGAGTTGCGATCTTAGAAAAATCTTGAATAAAACGCCTGTAGTAACCTGCTAATCCCAAGAAACTTCTTACTTCTGACGGTGTCTTCGGCTGTTCTGAGTTTATTATAGCTTCAACTTTCGATGGATCTACCGAGATTCTAACCAAAACTCACATTTCAAAAATTTAGCGTACAACTTCTCTCTTCTCAATGTCTCCAACGTCACCCTTAAGTGTTCAACATGTTCCTCCTTGGTCATAGAATACACTAATATATCATCAATAAACACCACTACAAATTTATTTAAGAACGGTTTAAACACCCTGTTCATCAAATCCATGAATGTTGCAGGTGCATTAGTTAAACCAAATGACATAACCAGAAACTTGTAATGACCATACTAAGTTCTGAATGTCATTTTCGATACATCCTCCTTTCTTACCTTCAACTGATGATATCCACTTCTTAAGTCTATCTTCAAAAAGTATATAGCTCCCTTCACTTGATCGAACAAGTCATCGATTCTCGATAACAGATACTTATTTTTAATCGTGACCTTATTCAATTCCCTGTAATTAATGCAGAGCCGCATCGATCCATCTTTCTTTTTAACAAATCACACCAGCGCTCCCTACGGCGACACGCTCGGCTGGATATACTTCTTGTCTAGTAATTCTTATAGTTGTATCATTAGCTCTTTCATCTCCACTAGGGCCATTCTATATAGGGCTTTAGATATCAGGGCCATTCCTGGCGCTAAATCAATCACGAACTCAACCTCTCTATTTGGCGGTAGTTTAGGCAAATCATCTGGAAATACGTCCACAAAGTCTCTAATGACCAGTATCTCTTCTAACTTCGCACTCTTCTTCTGAGTATCGACTATGTAGGCTAAGTATCCTACACATCCTTATCTCAATAACTTCTTAGCTTGCATCACCGTCAGACAACTTTCTTGTTGAGGTGACTTGCTGCCATAAAACACCACCTTTGACGGAGTCATAAGGTTAACACATTTCTTTTGGCAATCAATTACTGTCCCATAATTGAATAACCAATTCATTCCCAGTATAACATCAAACTCCCCAAGTTTAATTGGTATCAAATCAACTATCATCTCGTGGCCCTTTATATCCACCCTACAGCTCTTATATATAAACCTAACATGAATGACTTCCCTATTCGCGATCTCTTTGCTTAAAAAGAAATCTAATTCTTCCTGAGGCAAATCTAAATTCCTAGCAAAATCATCGGATATAAATGAATAAGTATCACCCGAATCAAATAACAAATAAGCATTAATACAATTGATCGGAATGATACCTGACACCACATCCTTTGATTGCACATCATCTTGCACGATCATATTGAAAGTTCTGGCAGTGGGTCATTTTGATTGCACTAGCCTGGTGATAGTCAACGTACCACCGTTATTTCTTCCCTGGCCTCCACTTGTACCTCCCACTGTCTTCCTAGGGCAATCGCGAGCCATATGATCCTTCGACCCGTAAGTGAAACAAGCTCCCTTCTTTGGGCTAAAACAATTTGGCGCAATGTGACCCTCCTGGCCACAATTGAAACACACTCGCTTACCCTTCAAATATACACCAGTGTGACTTCCTTGCTGTCCTCCCGCAAGTAGCACAAGCTTTAAACTTCTTCTTTTGCTGACTTCCTTGTTGTCCTCCCGTATTTGGATTTTCATTCCATTTTCTCTTCTGGTTATTACCTCCACTATTGCTTCCACCAACCTTGTTTTCACCCTCATTTTTCCTCTTCTTTTGTTCTTGATTATACTTAGTTAAGGCATCACTTCCACCTTTCACGATAATTACCTTTTCTAGTACTAATGCAAATATATTTAATTGAAACATTAAAACCTTTCTATATAGCCAGGGCTTCAACCCTTATTTAAACCATCTTGCCTTACGCTCATCTGTATTAACTTGGTACGGAGCAAACCTTGTCAGTTTATTAAACTTCGCTGCATACTCTGGCACACACATGGTTCCTTGCTTTAATTCCAAGAATTTCACTTCCATCTGGTTTCGGGAACTCGTCGGAAAGTACATCTCGAAAAACATTTTTTTGAACATATCCCACGCTATTATTCCCTGTCCCTCCACGAACCTTATTCGCTTGCCACCAATAACTAGCTTCAAACTTTAACATAAATGTTGCGAAGGCAATTTTCTAATCCTCATTGACCCTGGTAACGTCAAAAACTTTCTCCATTTCCATGATCCAAGTTTGGGCTTCAACTGGATTCATAGACCCTTGAAACTCCAGCAGTCTAACTGCTTTGAAGTCCTTGAAAGTCGTGACTTGAGCTTGCGGCTGATTCACAAGTGCTCCTATTAACAAGGTCACCAATTGTTGTACCGGGTTAGCATTGGCCTCGTTATTATTGTTGTTAGTAGACCCCTCAACGGGTGGTTGTTGGCATGATTGTCTTCTTTTAGGAGGCATTTTCTATTTAAAATATACGCTTATTAGATTACTACTCAATTCCTTGAATATTTAAGGTTTAACTTAAACATTCTAATATTAAAACTTAACACATAAAATTTCAATAAACTTCAATATTTTATTCATTCATAACTTTCAAAACACAGTAAGGATATCATCTCTGCTATCAACATCAACTTTCCTGAACCTGAAAAGTTTCGGGATTATATACTTATCTCACCCTATTATTTATCTCAAGATAAGGGATTTGCAATTTATTTATCACATAATTAATCACATATTATTATTATTATTATTCCTATCTTGGCATATTAAGACGTCGAGAAGCTTTCCTACGCTCTTCTTCCATGATATAAAACATGGTCCTATGATACATCATATACCATGGCAAGTCTTCAAACTGAGTTGGGTAATTAAAGACTCGGTCCTGGGCCCTATTAATCACATAATGAAAGGCATAATCCATTTCATTCATCTTAGCCTTCTTCGTCTGAACCTTGTCTTCAACACGGTCTATACGCTGAGTAACCTTTATCTAAACGTCTTTTGTTCTCGCATGCTTAGCTGACTCCTCCTTCAAATCATCTTTTAGCTTCTCAACTTCAGTCTTCATCTTTTCATTCTCAGCCATCAGCGCCTTTTGATGACCCTCTGTGTGAACTAAGTTCCATTCCGTGTTCCCAAGACGTGCATCGAGTTTCTGAATCTCCACATCCTTCTGCTCTATAGTCAACCAGCTCCTTCAACTCCTCAACCTTAGCCTATAATTCTATATTACGGTCATACAATTCATCATACATCTCAGCTGATATGAAATTTCGTGGAAACTCCACAGGATCCTCTTTTTCATCCTCCACCTCAATCTCATTAGAGTCCTCCTCCTCTCCAGGATCAGACATAGGCTCATTTCCCTGCCCTTCATCAGCGACTAATAGAGAATGCTCCCTTTGAATCAATGATGAGTGGGTTTTATACCTACGAATCGACTTCTAATTTAAACTTAAATAGTGTTGATCCTGTCTATTTATGTTCGTTTTTACTTGTTTTGTGTTTGCTTTATGTTTAGGAGTGCAATACATGGCATGGTGGTATAATGGCGACATTACGACAAGACCAAGAAAAGAAGCACTCCCCGCCAGGGCAGGCCGTTAGCAGTACAAAACCTCCGTCGGGGCTGGGGTACGGGGAGAGAGAAAATCTTTTGCTTTGATTAGAATTTCGCAGTTTCATGGATGGAAGACTTTGGCATGGATTGGGACTATATTGGGCGTCTTTTTATCAGCTATTAGAGAGCCTGAAGATGGGGGAATTCCATTAGATTAGATTATAGTAGATTAGGACAAAACCCTAGTTCTTATTAGTTTTGGAGATTTAAGCAACTTGGAGACCATTGAAGATCAAGAGCAGGAGCTTAAGAAAGATTGAGATTTGCTGACAACAGATTTATTCTTCACTCTACTCTTATTTTTTTCTTTTAATGTTTATTCAATTGTGGATTCTTGGTTTTAACATCATTAATCATGAATTAAATCTTTTGTTTAAGATTACAATGGATCTTATTGCATAGTTATTTTTAGTATGCTTCTCTATTAATTATTGTGATTATTCTTGGATTGTCTATTATGATTTGTGATGAATTGCTTAATTTCCTAGCTAACAATTACCATGATAATCTATATAAACTCGAGAGATAAATTATAGATTTAGATATGATCATAATAGCATGTGATTGTGTTTTTTGGCGTTGGAATACATAATTTATGTCTAGGATAGAGATATACCTATACATCACATGTAATTAGATAAAGAACTTGTGCTTAAAATCCTTTTTAATTGTAATTCATATAGAGATATAGTGAATTAGTTAATTAGGGTGTTCTTCTTAATTCTATCATATGTGGATTTAAGTTGATTTGAGTATGATGCATTGAGAGATGGTCATATTTACTTATGTGTTCTTGATTAACAATTAAGAATAGTGAGCTTAGTTAATAAGAAGTGTATTAATTTAAATGGAGCAATAAGTGAAATTGTAATCTTAAATCTCCATAATCTGATTTATAACATGAAATTGATTGTTTAAATAAAATTAGTTTGGTTAAGAGTTAGTATTTGGTAATTTGTATTAATAATTCCTCGTGGGAACGATACTCTACTTTTACTTTATTACTTATTGACCACGTATACTTGCGTGTTGTACGTAACTAGATTTTCGACCAACAAGTCTTTGGCGCCGTTGCCGGGTAATTAATTTAATAATTTTTGACAATATTAGCTTCAATCAAATTAGTCTTAATTTAAATATTTTTTTCTTTTTATTTAATTCTCTTCCTATTTTTCTCCCTTTTCAGGTACCATGGCGAGATGCAATTATCAATGGCCATATACTAGTATGACTCCGCCAAGAGACACAGGGATTGATAGACTTAATGAAATTTCTGCATTATCAGCACAACTTGAGACACTTTCGAGGAGGTTGGATGTTGTTGCAACCCAACGTATTCGGAGGATAGAGCTAGTTTGTAAATATTGTGCTGGTAATCATCTGAGTCATCAATGCACCATCAGTCTTAGGCCGGTACATTATGGTGGTAATTACCTCAAATAATATGCATATGCTAATTATCATCAAGTTTGGGGGTATCACCCGCATTCTTCATGGAGCTATAACTATCAAGATCAATACTCTGCTCCAAATCCAACATACACGCCGAAATTCTTCTTTCCACCTCCATTACAAGAAGAAAAGTCAAAGTTGGAGGAATTCCTGTCAAAGCTCATAGCAAACCAAGAGGAAAGGATGACGAGTCAAGAAATATCGAGCCATAATTTTTAGAACCAAATGGAACAACTCATCACTACTTCCACACATGGTCCTCAATACATGGATTCCAAAACTGAGACAGATAATTCAGGGTTGGTTGAATTGTTGTCCAAGTTCATAGCATCAAATGAGGCGAGGAGAATTAATCAAGAAATATCAATTCAAAATCTTCAGAACCAAATAGATCAAATGTTCAAAGCCTTGAACAACTATCCTCAAAACAATTGATGTTATGACATGGATTTCGAGATTGATGAAGTGCCCGAGAAAAATCTACAACTAGATGAGCCACAAGATGTTGAAAAAAAGGAGACAAGTGGGGATAATGAAAACAAGGTCGTCGAAAAACTAACTGTGGGTACCAACGATGATGAGCCGATGTTATTTATGCCCCAAATGCCTGCTCCACCAAAGTTCAAGGATCCGGTTAGATTTGCAAAACCTTGTCTGATTGGTAGTCATGTCGTCGACAAAGCTCCTAGTCACGTAAGATCGAGTACAACTTCGAAGCCATGGTGCGATGAGTGGGATGAGAAAGATGAAGAACCAGTTGTGTTGGAACCGCCTCAATGCCAGAATCTATTCGTAGACACAATAGAGAAAACACCTAGATGTTGGACGTTCTTAAATGTGATCTTATCTAAACAAAGCATGCTAGGTGACTTTAATGCAATGGCTATCACGAATGGGAACCTACTAAAAGTTATAATGTTTCTGATGAATGAAGGGTTCCTCAATTTTCGAAGGGGAATTGGATAGAGAGTTGAAGAAGTCGGGCTGATGACTTTAAAACAAGCGCTTCTTGGGAGGCAACCCACGTTTAATTTTTAGTTTTTGAATTTTCATTTATTTAGGATTTAATAAAACTGTTTCTATTGTGTTCACAGGTTAGTCAAGTCTAATTCAAGTGTGGTGCCCGATTCATTCTAATGTGTCTAGCCTATTCTCCAAACTTAGTAAACAAGGAGGAAGATTGCTATATTTTTAGGGAAGTCCTCTGCTTTACTTTTTCCTATTTCAGCCATTGAGGACAATGTCTAGTTTAAGTTTGAGGGCATTTTAGTGTCGTATTGCATAAAGTTAGTTATTTACATTGTAGTTCGTTATGTTTACTGGTTACTTACATTTAGTTTTTGTATTCAGTTTCTTGTTAAAAAAAATTTAAAAATTGAAAAATTATTAGTTAGTTTATTGTTTTTAGTTTATATTTGCATGATTCCAGCAGTTAGATAGTAAAAGTCTATTTTGGCCAATGATGAGACTAGAATTGAGTAGACAAGTATAGTATTGAATATTAAGGCTTTGATGTGATTTTCTGTTATGAATTGAATCTTTTTCTGTTTGAAACTGGGATAATAAGGTTAGCACAGTAAAAACAGCTTTGTTGACTGATTAAATTTAAATTGACACATAATGGAACTCTAAAGGATAATGCTAGTTTGAATGAAAGAAACTCATGAATAGGCAGTGATGGCTAAAGTTCGACAAGAACCTAAGTTTGAGGGAAATTTGGGGTATATAAGATATATATAAAAAAAAGAAAAAAAATGAATAAATACCGTGGCTAGTCTAGTTTCGTGGCCTTTGTTATTTGAGTAAGTAAGCCCGAGGGGATTATCTTTACACCTAGCGCCCTAAGGCCTTAAATGGTTAGGGAGTCGTTGGTCGAAAGCTCGCTAAGGTAACATTGAAAAGCCTAAGGAAATTAGACATTGCACAGCCATGAGAATGATAAAAAAAAAGGGGAATAAAATGGGTAAAAGAGCAAAAAGCCCCGTAGGTGAAAAATAAAGCATCAGTAACCCATGTTGACCCTTGATATTGATAACTATTTGATTTTAGTCGGATCTAGTTTATTTTTAGATTTCTTGAGTTTACACTGTATGATGCCTTCTAAGAGATTTCTTATGTGTTAAATTTGATTTTATATCAATTAGCATGGTTTTTGAGCATACACACACTATATCAGTGATACCAGTCTAAGATTTGATGATTGATTGGGAAGTTACTGAATTGTTTTGATATGATGTGTTATCATGTTTACCTGATTTCTCTGAGACCGGGTGAATAGACTTGTTTCTGTCATTACAGTTGGATTCGTAGGCATGTAGATTAGTTACATTACATTCTATTGCATTGCATTATGTTTTTTGTTGTGCTCGAGGACTAGCACGGTTTAAGTTTGGGGGAGTTTGATGAGTGGGTTTTATACATACGAAACGACTTCTAATTTGGACTTAAACAGTGTTGATCATGTCTATTTATGTTCGTTTTTACTTGTTTTGTGTTTTTTTTATGTTTAGGAGTGCAATACGTGGCATGGTGGTATAATGGTGGCATTACGGCAAGACTTGGAAACAAAATGAACAAAAAGCAAAACTGCAGAAATACACCCCCCCCTCGGCCAAGGCGGGCATATATGCAAAGGAAACCCTCGTCGGGGCGGGGGTACAAGACCAAGAACAGAAGCACTCCCCACCGGGGCGGGCCCTTACTAGTTCAAAACCCCCATCGCGGCGAGGGTACGGGGAGAGAGAAAGTTTTTTGCTTTGATTAGAATTTTGCAGCTACGTGGATGGAAGACTTTGGCATGGATTGGGACTATATTGGGCGTCTTTTTATTAGCTATTAGATAGCCTGAAGATGGGGGGATTCCATTAGATTAGATTATAGTATATTAGGACAAAACCCTAGTTCTTATTAGTTTTAGAGATTTAAGCAACTTGGAGACCATTGAAGATCAAGAGCAAGAGCTTGAGGAAGATAGAGATTTACTGACAACAGATTTATTCTTCACTTTACTCTTATTTTTGTCTTTTAATGTTTATTCAATTGTGTATTCTTGGTTTTAATTCATTAATCATGAACTAAATCTTTTGTTTAAGATTATAATGGATCTTATTGCATATTTTATTTTTAGTATGCTTCTCTATTAATTATTGTGATTATTCTTGGATTGTCTATTATGATTTGTGATGAATTGCTTAATTGTCTAGCTAACAATTACCATGATAATCTATATGAACTCGAGAGATGAATTATAGATTTAGATCTGATCGATCATAATAGCACGTGATTGTGTTTTCTGCATAGCATTGGAATACATAATTTATGTCTAGGATAGACAATTAACTTATCCCGAACAACATGGACATCTCGGGGCTCCTCATCTCTAGGCACCTGAGGTATCTCTTCCTTAGCTTGACTGGATCCTTCAACATTAGACATCTTGACAACAGAATACCTTAAGTTTTATTTACTATGTAACACTCTTTGATACTCGCGAGCACATAAGTTATTAACACATAGCACATAAAGTCTTTTATTGTTTATCTTTAATGAGTTTCCTCAGTTCATTCCTTAGAACTCGAGAAAAGTTTATCACCACTATGTTTTCTGTCTCCTTAAAGGTTACTTCCTGAGGTTTCCCCCACCTAAGGTTCATAACCTAAGGCTTTGATACCAACTTGTGACACCCTCAAATTCGGGTACTTCATTCCCATAGGATTTGGTGCTCACTATCCAAAATAATTACATCTAACTACCCATAATAAAAAAATAAAGACATAAATTCAACAACTTGAATAATAATCCTCCCCATTAAAGGGTTACATCATCTTAAAATAAATCCCAGGTAATCTAACCTTAAATTATTACATAAGTCTGGGGAATACATCATAATTAAATAAGTATCATAACAGAAATTCAGTTGAGTAAATTCAAATAAGTCTTCATCATTTGGACATATTGCCCTTGCCTTTACTAGAAGACGGCTCATCAACTTTTTAAACTTTAGCTACAGTGTTAATAGCAAGAGTGAGCAAACAATTGCTCACTAATATAATGATGGCAATAGCAATAACATAGGAGTAAGCAATGAATACTGATTAATTAAGAACTTGTTCTTCGAATCAAGATTAGAAAACAAGTTCAAGATTTATATCTGAGGGTCTTAAGACCATGAACTATGTCCCAAGGTTACAAAGTATTTCTACCTCAACCTTTAACAGCCATTAAACTATACAGATCTTTTCTTTCGTACTTAGGGGGATCAGCCCTTCGTACCATGTATTGTGTAGAAACATTTAAACGCTAACGCATACATAATCCCCTATATTAGGGTTGTTCATCTTAGTTTGATTTTAGAATTTCCGCACTAAAGAAAGATTAGATTGGATTAGCTTAACAATGATTCTAGAATTTTAGAACACTTATCAACTATAGACTAGTCGAATCAATAAAGGTTTATTAGCCATTCGACGGTTCAACACGAATAATATAAGATTGAACACCGATATTTAAATCAAAGATTGAATGTCAACAATAATCGAATAAACACTGTATATCCAAGGTATTTCATCCAAAAGAGTTAGAAAATCTCATTCGGGACAATGAACTTGATCAAATTATGCTTTGAATAGCAAGAAACAAAAGTTAGGAACTTACATAACGATATCAAGTTAAATATAGAACTTGCTCGATGTAAAAGAATTAGGATTCAAGAACTTGCATAGTTGTAAACATAATAGAGACAAGAAACTTGCTCAACATAAAAATAAGGGTTAGGAACTTACCTCGTGCATAATCTATACAATTATAACAAACGTTCGCTAAATACCCTATATATACCATTAGAACCACAATACCAATTAGTTATATTAACACTAACTTCATTGGTTTACTTCTCATTTTAGTCAAGTCTATAATCTTTAGCTTAAGATCTGATTATCCTAATCATTCATGTACCATGAACCTAAACTCCCAATTATATTATAATACACGACATGGTGATTTAAAAATAACTCCAATTCTCATGACATCATATTCCATACTTTCACAACTTATTAATTCATAACCTATAGTGTCAACTTTGTGATTACAATATGTTATTATGTCTTATAACATGTTTTAGGTTTCTATATAATTATTAAAATAAGTTAGGTTAACATTCCCCAAGCTATACTGTTAACAATTCATTATTGGGTCTGATTGACCACTAGCGCGATCGTGTCCTAACTACTCTTGGCCAAAAGCAACGCGGCAACGCTTGACTCCAGATTCAGTTTTCCAAAAACACGAACTCAGACTCTGCTCTATACAAAAAAATCCAATTTCACAGTAACATGGACAAATCCACACACTAAAAACCTTACCAAAACCACATATTATATACACCAAATCATTTAACACTAAAACAACACAAACAACCACACTTTAGAGGATTAAAAATCATGTTTTTCCTATTTTTCTTCAATTTCAACAAATTTAGTGAATCCAATCACCAAATCTTTATTTCTTAACCAAATTAAACCATTTCAATTACATTCTTTTCGTTTCTTGACATATTAACACAATCCATAATCAATTTAAAAATTATAATCAGAATTGAACATCTATTTTTGGTCTCATTAAGCCACTTTCATACACATATAACACTGTTAACTTAAATTTTCTTCTTCAAACCAAATTCCATGAATTTGATCACTAAATATTGCTTATATATGATAACTATCATATTACATACACCTATAATCAACACTTTAAGTACTAATCCAACAAAACTTAAATAATAGAGAATAAATATTGAAAATCAATACTAGGAATTAGGAATAGATTATTACCCTTAATCCTTGTTTAAACTAGCAAAGATGATGATTCCAAAGGCTTTGACAAACCTTCCTCTTCCCCTTGATTCTCAATTCTCAGAGAATTCTCAATTTCTCTCCCTAGCCCACTCTCTCTTTCTCTGTATTCTCTCTGTTCTTCTTAGCCTCTTAGAAAAGTAATACGCAAAACTAAAATAAAACTGATGTATATACACTGTCGACGTCGGGATTTTTAATTGTCCCTTTCCGTTACTTGTTCTTTGGTGTTCTCATTTTAGGTGAGATTTGTTTGAAAAAATAAGTGAAAAAGGTCCAACATGTATAATGTCGATGATGGACTGTTAAGAGTCACCAGTTGGTTTTTTAAATGGTTGTACCAACACAATTGAGAAAAGATTTGCATATTGACCCAGTGATATGACACTGCTAAGCGGGTCGGTGAAACTGAGATTCATTAGGGTCCGGGAACTTGGTTATGCGGAGGGAAGGTGTTAGGCACCCCCCGACATCCGTGTTACCACGGTGATCGCCTCTTTTCAAGAAACTGTTATCTGAATGTGTGTGTGTGTGTGGGTCAATGTGCTGTTATTTAAAAGTAGTGCGAGGCCTTGTTCGCACCTATATACACAGGGTTTGAATTTTATGTAAAAATTCAATTTTAAGCAAGATATGGCAGTGATGTTTTATAAAAAAGGTTTTTTCAAACCCTGATGCTCAATAGTAATTGAGACTTTTACACTCCCATTTTATTAAGTGCTTGGCTTGATTGATTTTATTTGACAGATGCAAGGCATCCGTACGAAAATAAATGTACAAAAAGGTGCTGAATTCCTCGTGGGTATGAAAACCATCTGAGGAAATCCAAACATCACAGATAAATTTACAAGCTGATTATAGCTGAAAAGGTCCATCACGGGAACCGAATCTAGATTCAGGGGACTGAATCTGTGATCACATGATTCCTAGGCTCACATAATGTCGCAATTGATATAAACGCAGTAAGCAGGTATATATATAAAAGCTGTATATATATATATATATATATATATATATATATATATGTATATATATATATACATACATACATGATCACCAACCACGAAGCACATCCATGGGGGATCAGAAATATAAATAAAGCTGTAAAAGCTATCAACCGCCACGGAGGAAACTCCAGGCGGGACGAAATGTACAGAAAGCTGTAAAAACGGTCAACCACCACGAAGTAAACTCCAGGTGGGACGAAATATATATATATATATATATATATATATATATATATATATATATATATATATATATATATATATAAAAGCATATAAACGCACCGGATATAAAATCCAGGCTCATCGGACGGAGTCCAACAACAGTTAATATATATAAGTATATATATATTAAAGCAGTAAACGCACCGGATGTGAAATCCAGGCTCATCGGACGGAGTCCAACAACAATTAATATATATATATATATATATATATATATATATATATATATATATATATATATATATATATTAAAGTAGTAAACGCACCGGATGTGAAATCCAGGCTCACCGAACAGAGTTCGATAGCAGTTCATATATATAATTATATATATAAGAAAGCTATCAAACGCACCAGACATAAGTCTAGGCTCATCGAACAGAGTTCGACACGCAGTTCATATATATAAATGTATATATATACAAAAGCAATTAAACGCTCCAGACCGAAGTCTAGGCTCAATCGAGGCATAACTCGATAATGTTAGTCATATATATATATATATATATATATATATATATATATATATATATATATATATATATATATATATATAGACTGGAATGAAACCACGGACCAAAGCCCGGGCAAAAGCAAGTAACATGACTCTCAATGTGTAGAAGGGTGTGTGCAAAGATGAAGAAAAAGACTCTAAAGTGTGTGAGAAGGCTTACAGCTGACTGCTAAAAAAGGCTTCTATATCTTTAGAGTGGATAAACACTGGCTTTTGTGAGGGTCCCGAATCCAGGTCCCAAATCACCTCGGATCCGGTTTGATCATTCTATACAACTATTACTTTTTGTGGAAGATATAAACATAAATTGTTTATACATTAAACTTACACACTTTTCCCCAAGATCGAGTAACCTTAACTTAATACACATTACATAATTTACTTAACACATAACCTTAAAATACAACACTTATACAATTTAGCTGCACACATATCCTAACGCTGGAACTGTCTTTAACCTTTCCTTGTATCTGACGTGTTCGTCTTAATCTGCAATGTTTTATCATGATATAGCAAGGGTGAGCATAAGGATTCCCCAGCAAGTTTAAGTTCAATAATATAACGATATATCATGATTGAAGAGTTTGAATAATAAGCTGGCTATAATTCAACAATATAATTATGAACTAGCAGGAACAAGTTTATGACTGAACAAGTATTATACATGAACAAATATATCTGAAACCAACTGGTAATGAAGGTGATCAGCCTTTCATACTTGACTTATACATGCAATATGTACAGAGTACAAATTATACATGACAATCAGCAATGATTAACCATAAGCATATCCGAATGAAACACTCTTAGTAGAGTTAAGTAAAACAAACTTGCCTGAACCGTTGATTACCGCTACACAATTTATATGCTTTATCCGAAGACCTAATATTAGTAATATAGATCTCCAATATTAGAATAATATCATCACGGTATAATATTACTATATATATAAACATAGAATAACCTAAATACATAACACATAACCCTATCAATCTATAACACACATAAGACTCGGTATCAAGTCAAACTATTGAAGTCTGAGTTTAACCTGACACAAATCTGACATCCCGATGGTCTAGTCGGACAATTATCAAGTTTAAGTTCAATTAAACTCTACCTAAACACATAGCAATTATCTCAGATAATTTTATTTTCAGTCAAAATATTTTTTTTACAGACTTGTAATAATTTTTAAATAATTATTACCAGTTATCCTGATTTTTCAATCATTAAAAACGTATTTAAATAAATTAAATATCACTTAATTCTTTTATCATTAATATCTATTTATTATCAAATATTAATGAAAATTATCACATAATTTTATAATATATTTATAATATTACAAAGTATTTTTAATACCATAAAATCATATTTATATAATTTTTAAACACTTAAATCCATTCTCCGATAATTGCTTTTAATATTAAAATATTAATATTTTCATGACAAAATATCAAAAGTTATATTTTATAACTTAAAATATTTTTATAACCCTTAAATTATTTTTATATGATTTTTAAATCATTAATTCTATTTTTCCTTAATTTATTTAATATATTTATTAAATAAACTAATTATCATTAATATTAATTTATTAATGAATTTCATCACAAAATATCAAAAGTCATTGAAAATAACTTAAAATATTTTCTAATACCATAATATAATTTCTCATGATTTTTCATGAATTAAAATCATTTTTAAATAATTTATTTAATATTATAATTAAATAAATTAAATACCATTTATATTCCAAAAATATTAAATATTTATGAAATATACTCTAAATAATAAAAAACTATTTTTTAGACTTTATAATAATTTTTCAGAATTTATTTTGTATTTTTAATAATAAAAATCTTATTTTTTTCTAATTTTTAATTAATTTCCGGAAAATCAAAAAATAAATTAAATAGAAACCGTCGCTAAAGGGCCCTATAGCGACAGACCCGTCACTATAGGTGTTCTTGAGGTGTTCTTGAGCCTGCCCAGAAATTCGTGTCAGTGGACAAGGTGGATACTTTGACCGTCAAAAAAATTAAAGGTTATATGGTTTTTGGGCTGGATAAAGTTCTTAGATTGTAGTCGACGTGCAATACTACAACTAGAATCAAGGTTCCTGGCGATTCAATAACAGATCAGAGAGATCTAAGCTCTCCAAATCGTTGTCAGGCCCTGCTCTTAAGTTTCTGGGTTTTCCAGAATCGAGGTAGCTACTTTGAGCCTTTAAATCTTTGCCTTCCCAGCTTGGTTTGTGTGATATAAGTGTTCAATCCTGTAGCACTTATGTCAGGGTACACGAACGTAACCCAAACGCACCCTAACAACATCACATGATCGCGATCTGGCATGGTCAATGTAGGGGTCCGAATCTATTCATGAGAAATCTGGGTTTCCCAGATTTCATCAAGAAGCTGGTGGTCAACGGTTGTTTGACCGTGCTTATTTACGATTATGCTAGTGATCTGCTTGTTCTAAGGACTGGGATATGTAGTTCACATGACAGGCTACACATATAAAACAACAACTGGGCCAAAATATGTGTCAGAAGCAAGATCAGAGTCATTGAAAAGCTTGTCAGAGGCTTTTGGAGATTCTGGGCTGCCCAGAATTGGTTTTTCCGTGAACGGTCAACGGGTTTTGACCGTTCATATCAGGCGATCTAGGCTTGATCCGACCCTGTATCCAGTTTCAGATCAAAGCCTACATGACAGAGAACAAGTCCAAAACATGAAACACACATAACGATTAACACACAAGAATCTAAGAGCTCTGACATTGGCTTGTCAGACAACAAAATTAGGGTTCTTGACCAGTTTTAAAATTTTAATTTTCGTGCCTCTAGATGTTATGGATCCATGATCCAACAACCCAGATCTCTAATTGACACCTTATAACATATCTCTAAACAACAACTAACAAGTAACATCAAATCATGAGATTTTAAAAATTAGGGTTCTATACCATTTTGAGCTTTTGATCTTGAATCTGATCATTGATTTCTGGCCTTGGAATGCTAACACATGATATTAGCTTTGCATCTTACTCTCTCTCACTTAAATTTTGGATTTTTGGAGAGAGAATGGCTAAAGAAAAATTGAGAAGTCAAGAGAGCCGTTTTTTTCTCTCTTTTTAATCTACCAAAGTATGATGAAATGTATAAAGACTGATTTTGCTACTGAGATTAGAGTTATATGTCACATGGAGTGGGTAGGGTTGGTCACCAACTCCTATTATGCCAAGATTTGCAAGTAACCTCTAAAAATCCAAGAAGGGCAAAATAGTCAATTCCTTTATTTTAAGAATTTCCATTTATTACAAACCTTTAAGATTTAGGGTTTGAGAAATCTAGGGTTTAGGGTTTGAAAAAACCCTTAGGATTTAGGGTTTGGAAAATCATAGGTTTAAAATTTATTTTTTAAAATTTCTAATTTAGGTTTTTAAAAATAGAAAATTAATATTTCTAAATTATAATTAGAATTTTCTAATTATATTAAAATTTCTTAATCACAAATTAAATCTTGCTAATTAGGATTAATATATCCTAATTAAAATTGTTAATTATGCAATTAGGGTCAATATCACGAATTAGGGTTTACAACCCAAAATTAGGGTTTCTAATAGAAAAATTAATTTTTTTAAAATAGAAATTAAATTTTCGTAATTAGATTAGGGTTTTTTAATTACTTACAACTATAAAATTAGGATTAATATTTCCTAATTAACATTAAATCACTAAATTAACACTTAGTTTTTTTTGAATTATAAAATTAGAGTTTCTAACCCAGAAATTAGGGTTTTCAAAAATGTGAAATTAGGATTTGCTAATAATTAAGCTTTTCCCTAATTAATATTATAATAAATAACACTTATGCAATATAATAATCATTTCAATTCTCAGATTAGGGTTTCATGCACCGAATTAGGGTTTTGGATTCCCGGAACTAAAATTAGGGTTTCCCGAACTGGTTTTAGGGTTTCTTATTAAACACTAGGGTTTTCTAACCGAACGTTGACGTTCTTAATATATACTTAGGGTTTGTTACAGATATCAATTATCTGGTCAACCCCTGACCCTTAACTACATATTGTACACATATACACAAAACATATTTACGTATTTATTAATCCTGAATAATTCACCTAAATTATTCACAGAATTTTGAAATACTCAAAATTCCATCTTAGAAATATCACACGCATACACTATTTTTCTGTCTAGGTTCTAATTTTGAACCTTAAATCAATAAATAAAAATTTTAAAAATATTCAAAATTCTCGGGTTGTCACATTCACCACTTCTTCTAAAAATTTCATCCCCGAAATTTACCTTACACCTTACACCTTACTCCATACACCATACACCATACATACACAGCATCTCATGCTACCCAATACACCACTCACAAGAGTAAAAGTTTTCAAATTGTACTTAGGAGTTATATAGACTATTTGTCTGTCATTTTCGCAAAGGTTTTATGAAAATTCATCCGTAAACCGTCATTACTTACGAACACAAAGGGTGATTAGCCTGATATGCCCTGTACTGGCCAAGTACTGCTTTTATCTGTTTCTCGACACTACCAAAGGCACAAAAATTCTACCTCAGTCTTATTGGATTCCGCACCAAAACAATTTAGTTCGAGAAATTTCTTTCAATGAACACTTAGAGTTTTCATAAACTTTAGTCTAGCTGAATCGAATAGCATAGACCCATATCAATAATTCAATTCAATCGAATTATTTAGGTGTAGCCAAACCCCGTTGGATAATTAAACTTTTGAAAACATTTTCGAGAATGACGTCATGATGCCGTACTGTATTAACAGTCCGTTTGAGGATGCCGTCATTATATGACTTTGACATAACACATCATACCATAGTGGAACAGTGATTTTTAGATCGGATTCACACTAAGTATTCCTGTATTTACAACTCCATCACCTTTTTATCATCTCTGCACCAGGTTACATAGTACATGAGTGATAAATAAAATATACTTTGATATTTCAAATCCTTTGCGTCTAGCTGAAATAAGTAGCATAGACTACACTTTAAACCGTTTCAAAAATGATTACGAGTCTACATATTTTTTTTTATTTTTTTTAAAGGCACATAGTGCGTATTTAGCTTGATGTCAAAATTTCGAAGTCTAGCATAGCTAGGAGTTTTGAAAAACTTATTTCTTCACTAGTAATCATTTGCTTAACAATCTATCTATTCCTATTATCCTCAATATTCTGTTTACACACAACTATACCCAGTTCGTCACACCATACTTATGAGTTCATTTACTTGCCACAATCATATGAGTTTAAGAACTTGTCCTAGTTAGACCTTTGGCATCCATTTGCTGAGGGGTTCATAAACATTTCATATAACTATGAGTCAAGAATGTCACATAAGTATGAGTTTTAAGAACTCGTAGTTAACCTTATATCCTCTACCTATGACCTATCTATCTGTTATACACATGAGAAAGGAATCACCCTCTTAACATGCATATAGCAAATAGCGCGACACAACATTTCAATGATTATCATTGTCAGAAACTAAGTAGTTATTACACCAAGTACAATTCAGCTCCCTTACGAAGAATCATACAACTCAGCTGATGACACGAGTCCTCAATTGAATTCCCCACCTAACACTAACACCCTTCTCAATACGAATTTCATTTAATCCGTATTCATAATCCATAACTCTTTTATGATTTTTCATAGTACAACTGCCACACAGCAAACTTTGCTGTAACTTTTCAATCATTAGATTGACTCTTCTTCCTGTTATCACCTTATCAGATCACGGGGTGATCGTATCGTATATATTATGATTCATTTCTATGTCTTGATCATTTTATTTTACGATCTTCTATCACTGCACTTTTAGTCTTTTAGACTCTATCTATTCACCATTACTGTTCAACTTTATTATCAGAGTTAGGGAACTCTGTATCTTATAACTCGCCGAGATTCGTCTTTGAATCTTACCGACCAACTAACTCTATGTGAGTTAGATCTTATCCTAATCACTGCGGTTATTAATCTCAAGTATTCCTACCTAAGGTTCATAACCTACAGCTCTGATACCAACTATGAGGGCCCCGAATCCAGGTCCCAAATCACCTCGGATCCGGTTCGATCATTCTATACAACTATTACTACTTGCGGAAGATATAAACATAAATTATTTATACATTAAACTTACACACTTTTCCCCAAGGTCGAGTAACCTTAACTTAATACACATTACATAACTTACTTAACACATAACCTTAAAATACAACACTTATACAATTTAGCTGCACACATATCCTAACGCTGGAACTGTCTTTAACCTTTCCTTGTATCTGACGCGTTCGTCTTAATCAGTAATGTTTTATCATGATATAGCAAAGGTGAGCATAAGGATTACCCAGCAAGTTTAAGTTCAATAATATAACGATATATCATGATTGAAGAGTTTGAATAATAAGCTGGCTATAATTCAATAATATAATTATGAACTAGCAGGAACAAGTTTATGACTGAACAAGTATTATACATGAACAAATATATCTAAAGCCAACTGGTTATGAAGGTGATCAGCCTTTCATACCTGACTTATACATGCAATATGTACAGAGTACAAATTATACATGGCAATCAGCAATGATTAACCATAAGCATATCCGAATGAAATACTCTTAGTAGAGTTAAGTAAGACAAACTTTCCTGAACCGTTGATTAGCGCTACACAATTTATACGCTTTATCCGAAGACCTAATATTAGTAATATAGATCTCCAATATTAGAATAATATCATCACGGTATAATATTACTATATATATAAACATAGAATAACCTAAACACATAACACATAACCCTATCAATCTATAACACACATAAGACTCGGTATCAAGTTAAACTATTGAAGTCTGAGTTGAACCTGACATAAATCTGACATCCCAATGGTCTAGTAGGATAATTATCGAGTTTAAGTTCAATTAAACTCTGCCTAAACACTTAACAATTATCTCAGATAATTTTATTTTTAGTCAAAATATTTTTCACAGACTTGTAATAATTTTTAAATAATTATTACCAGTTATCCTGATTTTTCAATCATTAAAAACGTATTTAAATAAATTAAATATCACTTAATTCTTTTATCATTAATATCTATTTATTATCAAATATTAATGAAAATCATCACATAATTTTATAATATATTTATAATATTACAAAGTATTTTTAATACCTTAAAATCATATTTATATGATTTTTAAACACTTAAATCCATTCTCTGATAATTGCTTTTAATATTAAAATATTAATATTTTCATGACAAAATATCAAAAGTTATATTTTATAACTTAAAATATGTTTATAACCCTTAAATCATTTTTATATGATTTTTAAATCATTAATTCTATTTTTTCATAATTTATTTAATATATTTATTAAATAAGCTAATTATCATTAATATTAATTTATTAATGAATTTCATCACAAAATATCAAAAGTCATTGAAAATAACTTAAAATATTTTCTAATACCATAATATAATTTTTCATGAATTAAAACTATTTTTAAATAATTTATTTAATATTATAATTAAATAAATTAAATACCATTTATATTACAAAAATATTAAATATTTATGAAATATACTCTAAATAATAGAAAACTATTTTTCAGACTTTAAAATAATTTTTTGGAATTTATTTTGTATTTTTAATAATAAAAATCTATTTTTTTTCTATTTTTTTTATTTAATTTTCAGAAAATCAGAAAATAAATTAAATAGAAACCGTCGCTAAAGGGCCCTATAGCGACAGACCCGTCGCTATAGGTGTTCTTGAGCCTGCCCAAAAATTCGTGTCAGTGGACAAGGTGGATACTTTGACCGTCAAAAAAATTCAAGGTTATATGGTTTCTGGGCTGGATAAAGTTCTTAGATTGTAGTCGACGTGCAATACTACAACTAGAATCAAGGTTCCTGGCCATTCAATAACAGATCAGAGAGATCTAAGCTCTCCAAATCGTTGTCAGGCCCTGCTCTTAAGTTTCTGGGTTTTCCAGAATCGAGGTAGCTACTTTGGGCCTTTAAATCTTTGCCTTCCTAGCTTGGTTTATGTGATATAAGTGTTCAATCCTGTAGTACTTATGTCAGGGTACTTATGCATATGTACGAGGTTGTAGCCCAACATGCTAGGGATGATTGTTGGCTCCCTGTTGCTTCAACTAGGGGTTGGCAACGATGACCAGATTTGATGTGTAATCCGAATCTGTTAGGATGTTGATGTTGGAGTTATCACCAAAGTCCTGTGTCTTCGATTATGACTTGATCCCGAAGATGTACCTCTTATGTGCGAGATTTATGGAGATGAAGCTTGATTTGTTTGAGGATGTGTATAACATATTCCATCATCTATCCTCTTTATTGACATTCCCTTCGTCGATGTGTGAATCAACGGCTGAAACTTTGTGGGTAGATTGTCAAGGTTGAATGACATCCGCTGTCGTGTAGATCACCGAAACAGTGCGTTGTGACCCCCGCCGGGGATCCGCTGGGGAATACGAGCGGTCGGGCGTGAAAACCTCGAATAGCTCCAGAGCTCTGATAGGTTTAAATCGCTATCGGCTGTAGTAATGTCAAGGTTGCTTGACCTTTGTTGATATGTGTGTCAACAAATTGAATGTACATGGTAATCCCCTGCCATGACTTCATATTGTAACCCCCGTCGGGGATCCATTGGGGAGTGATGAATATAAACGTACGCAATGATTGAACAACTTTCCATGCTTCGATGGGTTTACTTGCCATCGGCTGAAACAACGTCAAGGCTGCTTGACCTTCGCTGATTTGTGTGTCAACGGATGAGCATGCGTTGTAACCCCCGCCGGGGATCTCACGTTGTAACCCCCGTCGGGGATTTCACATAAGGTAATGACCCGGAGTTGGTGGCATCAGACCTGTATAAGATATTGTCGTCTGTGATTTATGACAACTGGGATCATTGGCAGGGTATACCTTGTACTCAAGTGACTACCAATGAGTGATGTACAGATTCAAAGTCTAATCTGAGAGGACCAGGATTGTATGCAGTTTTGCTCAATCGCGTGGCATTTTTATTTCGGATTTGACTTTGCTAGTCTGCAAGAACTCCTTTGCAACTCGAACTGGACCAAGCAGGAGGGGTGGGTCCCACATAGGGTACCGTAGGTGCATCTGCTGTAGCCATAGATTGGCCTGCGGCCAACCGTGGATCATAAATCCTGCAGGTTGGTCTTCACAAGTCACTTTCAACTTGCTTCGCATAGAGAAAACCGCGAGCCATCTTTAGATCTGCTGAGTTCGGGCTGCTTTCTATAAATTCTGTCACCGTACAAGTATTCTACACTATCCTGGTAACATATGCCTGTATTTTTTCTCATTTCTGTCCGTTGGATTTTGAGTTATCGCATGAAATGCATTTAAACACATAGTAGTGATTATGTATGCACAAATGACTTGATAAAAAATATTCAACATAGTAAATGTTAGTATTAAACCATGCTAAACATAATGATGTGAAAAAATTTGACTTTTGAGACAGTCAAATTGGCACCTTTTTCTGCTATTTTTTTTGTCCTATTTGAGGTCCAATGAGCATAAGGTAGCAAGGCAAAGTACTCCTAGTATTGAGGTTGGCCTTATGCATGATGATTTTAATTTTTAATGCATATATTATGTATATGACTTTGGGGCAGGTGTGCTACTGAATGGCCACCTAGACATGCCTGTATGCATGTGGATAATCCTATTTTCAAAGGGGACTATGGCAAAATTTTTCCAAATGTAGGCATTGGGTAGTCATGTATTTTTAACTCTATTATATGTTAAAGTAAATGCATGCATGCATGTAGTCATAGAATGCATTTTAGAAAGTTCCAGGTAAGGAAATACCACACCCTTTCTGAGGTGATTTGGAGACATATTGTCTAGATATTATGTATCCGGATCAGCCGAGCAGTTCTTATAGGACTACTTCTGGTATACGGCGGAGGGCTTCTGAAATACCTCGTCCTCGTTCTGTCAGACAGCCTCGTCGGTTGGTGGAGGCTATGATACGTCCTGTCCAGGTAGATGTTTTAGACGTTGAGGACGAGGAGGCGGATATTCCGATAGAGGACCCCACTCCTGCTGCACATGTCCCTCGTAGGGAGCTTCCGAGCATTCAGGTGGTGAACCCAGAGTTGCTGGGTGATTTGGGCAGACATCCATCGATGTATTTGCATGCTAACGAGGTATGGCGTTAGACTTTGATCTTCCTTCTTTCCTATTGATGAGGATTAAAGGGCTTTGATGTTGATTTGCATTTCATGCAGGTGCCTAGTTTTACACAGCCTCGAGGGAACTGGTTCAGCATTCACTCCATGAACCAGGCGCTTCATCCTGACTATAGCGCGGTAGTGCATGAGTGGGGATTTGGGGCATTTTTCTCCATCCTTCCCCATCGTTGTCCCTGGGGTTATCTCAGGGCATTGTCTGAGAGATGGTTTCATCAGACTCAGTCACTCCATCTGCTGGATTGCGAGGTGATGATGACGCCTATGGATTGACGATTTGTCACAGGTATGGAGTTTGGAGGGGAGCCAGTGCCTTGCATGGCAAATATTACCCCTACTGCTGTTAGATCCTTATTAGGAGTTCCGGCGGCGGCGCTCAAAGGTAGGACTGTCCGTTCAGGTCCTTTGAGCGTAGATGCTATGAGCGGGCTATTGAGTGAGCCCATGTCTGATGATGTCAGGATCAAAGATCGCATTCTGCGGCGATTGTTCCTGATGATCATTCGAGGCTGCTTCATAGCAGATAACTCTTCCACGGTATCTTTCCCTTTGATCAGCGCTACACGTGATGTGGACCATATTGGAGAGTATGTTTGGGGCTCCTATACCTTTGCCTATTTCCTCCGGGGCATGCGTATGCGCTCACAGGGTTTGACCGAGGCTTGGCTAGGATTTTACCCATTTCTGCTGGTGAGTATTTCTCTTATCGTTTCCTCTTTATAGGTTAAGAGTGTTTACTGATAGCAGATATACTTTTTTATTGTATTGGCAGTTCTGGGCCTGTGAGAGGCTTCCATGCTTGCGTCCCGTGAGTGTGTTAGGTTTAGACACCTATCCACGAGGACGACGATGGCATCATTCGATTCTGCCAGAGGTCCCTGTAGCTGAGGGATTCACTCATTGTCGTATGCAGCTGGAGTTGCTGACGGCCGACACCATCACATGGCTTCCTTATTCTGAGGAACACCTAACCATGGGTTTTGAGGATGGATACCCGACAGGAGCTGAGTATGTGATTTCCACCAGGAGAGTTCCTCTCTTCACAGATGGAGGCTGGGAGCTCTATTTAGGAGAGCGTGCTATCAGGAGCACCACAGGGGAGATCCGTATACCGATCTTACCTCCTGCTAGGCGTTCTTGGCCCATATCACAGTCACCCGCCATTGATATCTCGTTGTTGGGGGTTGACGGATTTGCATTGTCAGAGGGTCCATGTACTCAGGAGATATTCCAGCGTTGGTGGTTCCCTCGCACTATTGGAGCCCAGTCCCGCGCCACACAGTTTATGGGGGACATAGTTCCAGGATCCTTAATGATGACGGATTGGGTAGCTTGTGTCTGAGCTCCGACTCATATGACCCAGATTGATAGCTTAACCCGACAGTTAGATCGGGCACATATATTTATCCGACATTTGGGCAGAGATCCAGCAGAGGCGGAGTCATTTGTTCCTTCCAGCTCAGGCGCTGGCCCCTCGGACGACCCATTCAGTTTTGTCGACGCAGATCCTCCTCTTTATAGGCCTGACATCCCTGTTGATAGAGATCCAGTGACTCAGGAGGAGTTACATCTAGTGGACAGGATTGATGATGTGGATATCGAGACCCTGGTCTTCTTCTGATGTATATTCTCGTTATATTTTTTGATAGGCCTCTGTTAGATATTGGGTTGTTGTTCCCCATTCTCGCTATATCTTTTGATAGGCCTCTATTAGTAGTAGGGCGTCTGTGCCCCATTTCCCTATATTTGTAGCTGTACAGAGATGATGTATTAGATGATGATATAATTAGGAATGTATGCACAGTATTTCCATTCCCTATATCATATTGCCATCTATTATCTGTTATGCATGTATTATGTTATGCATATGTATGTATGTCCAGAGATATTCGGCATTGACCCCTGGATGGTCTTATGACATGGCCCGCACAGATATCTTCTTCGACAGTTAGCCGTATAGATCATACCCCACCGTCAGTGGTGGCGTCGGGTATGCGATCGTAGTATGATAGCATGTCACCACCAGACAGGGTGACTGTAGATCATTTATTGCAGCATACCATGACCTTTTTAACTTTTCAGGTTCCCGCAGGATTTGTGGACGGGATGATAGAGCATTGGCTACCGGATAGGTAGGTATTCTGATTCGGCACCCATGAGTTGACTCCTACTCTGGAGGAGAATGCACGTTTGACGATGCTGCCTTTAGACAGACTTTGCGTGCATCTGGCTTTAGGATACATGAGCAGATGATTCATGACTCTCACAGGATTGAGGCGCAGAGTGGTACATGATGAGTTGACATCTGGCCACGTGATATCCCAGCATTTTCTGTACGACAGATTTGGCTCGGAGGATAGCTATTCACTACATTCCGGGAATTTCACCGTACCGGAGGATCATTGGCGTTTGGCCAGAGTTGACGTACTGATGTTATGTGTATTGTCATATGTGTATATGCCGCGATATATGGATGAGATAGATATAGGCGTTATCATGGCCGTGAGAGCTCTCAGGGAGGGTCGTACCATTGTACCTATGATTATAGCAGAGACCCTGCGGTCGGCATCGTATTGTTGCACATATCCTATAAGAGTGTTCACAGATAGCTCAGTCATGCTATATGTGTGGTTCATGTCACACTTGAGACCGATTGGCACTCTTAGACGGCATGGGTACTGCTTCACCCACGATGTAGCTATGTCATACTCTTTTCAGCCATCAGAGTGTATAGATGCTCTGTCCTGGTCCACATTCTTGGCAGATATCAGAGATCCATTCATCATATTGCCGTGTTCGGGGCTTAGCTCACCATACAGCTTCATTACTTATGCTCCGGGCATGGACTATCTCCCTCTGGTTGGTTTGAGGGGAGTGACCACTTATCACCCATTGGCCGTGATGTCGCAGTTCGACCAGTTCTAGGATTTTCATCCTTTTGAGGGGGTACAGGTCAGCGTTCAGCTTCTCGGTACCTCTCAGTAGAGGACCGATCTCGGGTATACGCCTGCTGGGATTAGCGCGAGATAGCAGCTTTTTCTGTCAGTCATCCTGGTTATTCCGTAGAGTATTCCGCGTGGATGGAGACATAGATTTTATCGGCTGCAGCAGTATTTGCAGTACCGGAGCGTGAGTTAGATGATGTAGAGCCCATGGAGGACATTGATACCTACATCGAGGAGGAGCCCACTGTTGGGTTGCCAGCATTTCTTCCGGATTCTCCTAGTACCAGTACTGTTGTGATTCAGCACTCGACATAGTACTTAGAGCAGAGTCTTTATCTGATGACCTTTGACAGAGATCAGATTCAATCTATGATGTCGACTGCTCTTGATGGGAGGGAGGCCGCTCTATTGGAGAGAGACGAGGCATTGGCTAGTAGAGATGCCACCGTCGTTGAGCGGGATGAGGCTATATCAATCAGAGATGCAGTGATAGTTGAGCGGGATATCGCTATATCTGCCCGGGATGTAGCCGTCACAGATAGTACTACAGTGAATTCCCTTACCACTGGCATGATCGCAGAGATGAGCACATATATTGATGATCATATGGTCACCATGCAGATGGCTGCAGATCTGTTGGGTCGTGTGGATATTCTCATACAGGAGACCACAGCTTCACCTCCATCTTCTGAGAGGGAGCCATGTTGGTCTTGTTAGCTCGCATATACCCTGACTTGTAGATGATCTTGTATTTTCCTGCACAGACTAGCTTAGCCATTTTGTCATGTACAGTTTACATTGTGTATATCAAACAACATTATATATATGACAGGGAAATATATTTTGATCACTTCCCTTTTAGATATGCTTTGCTACTTGCTTAATATTTTGCCTGCTACTTCAGGGCTTGTGATCTTGATGTATTCTGAATTTCTCCTGGGTGGATAGACATTGAGTTGTCTCTGGATAGTTCAGAATGGATCATCGATCTGGATGTATCCCTACCATCTTTGGTGTCTTGGGACTGGTTTCTGTATGGAAATGAGGAGAGGAGTATAGCTTTCCTCTCTGAGATTAACCGCACCACAGATGGTCCCCAGTACTTCTATTTAGGAGAAGCCTAGTTAATTACATCTCTTATAGATTAGTGTTTCTCTTCAAGGTATGACCACAGCTTAGATGGTCGCCGAATCTCCCAGTTGGGAGGAGTTCAGGTAATTCCATCCCTTTGGTTTGAAGCCGAATGAAATGTAGTGGTTTGAAGGATGATCCCTGTACCAACTGACAAGGATTTATGTTTTGGTAGGGGGTGAGACCGCACCATGAATGGCTGCCTACGTACTCCTATTGAAGAGGAGATCAGGTCTGCGTAGTTCGAACCTGGTGTAAGAAGTTCAACACTGTATGTGACAGGAATGGTGTGGGAATGTTTGTTTTATTTTTTTTTGTAAGGAAAAGGGTGGAAATGTTTTTGTTTTATTGCGACCGGGCCATATGAAATGGTTGCCTACGTACTCCTATTGAAGAGGAGATCAAGTTGACGTAGTTCGCCCCTCAGGGCGAGATGAAAAGCGTAATCCCGTGTGCAGGTCTGAGTGCGGGGAAGAAAAAGTTTAATCCTAGGTTGAGGATAAACTGCAGGTGAAAAGTTTGATCCCAGGTATGGGTAGCCAAACTGTATACGCAAGAGGTTCAATCAGTGGTGGGATGACCTAAGTTGCATGATCGCAAAGGAGAGCCAGGCTGCTGGCTTGAAAGGTATATTTCCCTGAGGGGTGAAGTGTAGAAAAGTTGTTTGTGGTAAAGGTTTAAAGAACCGGAATGACTGGTGACCTGATGGTCTACCACCAGGATGTTTACTTGATGGCAACTTCAGACATAGTATCGTTTCACGGTGTCCGAGTTGATGAGTTGTGGAAATTCATCACCGTCCATTTCTTGCAATCTGAGAGCGCCTCCTGTCAATACTTCCTTGACAATAAATGGGCCTTCCCAATTAGGAGCGAATTTTCCCTTAGACTGATCTTGGTAGTTAAAGATTTTTTTCAAAACCAAGTCATGTTGTCTGAATTGTCGTAGCTGGACTTTTTTGTTGTAGGATCTGGCGATCCTTTGTTGATATAACTGACCATGGAAGATAGCCGCGGTTCACCTTTCGTCTATTAGAGCCAATTGGTGATACCTATCTTGTACCCATTGGTCTTCATCCAACTGAGCGTCTATCAATACTCTGAGGGATTCCATCTCAACTTCTATGGGGAGTACCACTTCCATCCCATAGATTAATGCGTAGGGGTTGCCCCAGTGGAAGTGCGCATTAAGGTTATGTAGGATAACAGAGTCAGAGGCAATAGGTCAGGCCAACTTTTGTGATTGGTGGACATCTTTTGTATAATCTTCTTGATGTTCTTGTTAGCCGCTTCAACAGCACCATTCATCTTCGGACGATAGATGACTGAGTTGAGATGTTTGATGTGGAATTTACTGCATAATTCCTCCATCATTTTATTATTGAGGTTCTTGGCATTGTCGAACACAATCACCTCTGGTTGTCCATATCGACAAATGACATTGTTTCTGATGAAAGCAATGATGACTTCTTTAGTAACCCTAGGGAAGGAGGCTGCTTCTACCCACTTGGTGAAGTAGTCGATCATGGTGAAGATAAATCGATGACCATTACTGGCTTTAGGCTCAATGGGCCCGATAACGTTTATTCCCCACATTGAGAAGGGCCAAGGTGAACTCATATTGTGAAGTTCCCATGGAGGGGCGTGTATAGCATTCCCATAAATCTGGCACTGATAGCATCTCCTGACGTGGTCATTGCAATCAGCTTTGAGAGATAGCCAATAATGTCATGTCCTGAGGACTTTCTTGACAAGGAGGGGGCCACTCATGTGGGGGCCACAGACTCTGCCATGGATTTCATCCATAAGCCTTTGGGCTTGATCTTTGTCTAAACATCTGAGGAGACCTAATCCTGCATCTCTTTTATAGAGCGCATCTCCACTCAGGTAGAATTTCTTAGCAATCGATGGATCCGCCTTTTCTCAGTCGGGCTCGCCTCAGCGGGTTTAGATCCATCTCGCAGATATTCCTTGATATGCTGATACCAAGGATGTTGGATGGGAGGTAGCTCATCCGATACTTCTCTAACGTAATTCCCATAGGCTGGGGCCTTGTGCAGGGAAATTGTGACGCTTGGCAAGTGTTCCTTGTCTGATATGCTGATCAAGGAGGCCAAAGTTGCTAACGCGTCCGCGAAATCATTCCTATTACGAGGAATATGTAGAAAGGATATTTCTTCGAAACCCAAAGCCATCTTTAAAACCTACCGATGGTAAGGCAGCAAATGTAGTTCCTTGGTTTGATAGATTCCGGTGGATTGTCTGATTACCAACTCCGAATCTCCAAGGACAGTTAACCGCCATTGAATGGGCAAGTTTTAGCCCCATAAGACAGCCTTCATACTCAGCCGTATTGTTGGTGCTGACAAACTGTAATTTGACGGCGATGGGATATTGCTCCCCCGTATCAGATACTAGAACTGCTCCAGCTCCAGAACCTTCCATATTAACAGCTCCATCGAAATACATCTTCCACGTTTGGCGTGTATCGTACTGATGGTGTTGCTGAACTGTCATTACTCCTTCATCGGGGAAATATGTCTCCAAGGGTTTGAAATCCCCTGATGGTGCGGCGCCCAGTTGATCCGCAATTCCTTGACCTTTGATGGACTTTTGAGTCACATATACGATGTCAAATTGTTGTAGGATCAACTGCCATCTGGACAGCCGATAATTTAACATGGGTTTGTTGAACACGTACTTGAGAGGATACACGCGGGATATGAGATGGGTTGTATGACCATGGAGATAATGTTGTAACCTCATGGAAGCCCATGCTAAAGCATAACACGTCTTTTCGATCAGAGTGTACTTGTGTTCACTGCTGCTGAATCTTTTGCTAAGGTAATAGATAGCTCGTTCTAAGCCTCTATCGTCCTTCTGTCCCAGCATGCAGCCCAAGGCATTGTCACTTACGGACAGATACATAAACAGGGGAACATCATCCCTGGGTGGTACCAAGATGGGAGCTTTGATTAGCTATTTCTGAATTGTAAGGAAGGCATTCTGGCACTCCTCATTCCATTTCATGGAGGAGTTCTTCCTTAATAGTTTGAAGATTGGCTCACAGGTTGCTATGAGTTGAGAGATAAATCTGCTAATGAAGTTGATTCTTCCCAAAAATCCCCGTATTTCCTTTTCTGTCTGAGGAATGGGCATTTCCGTGATGGCTTGGATTTTGGCAGGATCCAGTTCTATCCCTTTGTGGCTGACTAGAAATCCTAGCAACTTGCCTGATTTAACGCCAAAGGCGCACTTAGCTGGATTCAACTTCAAGTTGTACTTATGCAACCTGTTAAACAACTTCTTGAGATGGTCTATATGTTCATCCTCCTTTCGGGATTTGACAATAATGTCATCCACGTAGATCTCGATCTCCTTGTGCATTAAGTCGTGGAAAAGAGCCATCATAGCTCGTTGATAGGTAGCTCCAGCATTGATGAGGCCGAATGACAACCGTTTATAGCAAAAAGTTCCCCAAGGAGTGATGAAAGCAGTCTTCTCATGATCTTCCTCGGCAACCATGATCTGATGATACCCCGCAAAGCAATCTGCAAAGGAATACATGTCGTATTGTGCAGTATTGTCAATGAGAATGTGGATAAATGGCACGGGAAAGCTATCTTTTAAGCAAGCCTTGTTCAAGTCCCAGTAATCCACGCAAACTGCACCTTCCCTCCAGGTTTAGGTACGGGCATGATGTTGGATATCCACTCAGGATATGATGTCAGCTTGAAACTGTTTCACAATTTCTTCTTTCACCTTTCAACTCCATTCAGGTTTCAATAGCCGGAGCTTTTGCTTGACTGGCTTAAATCCCTCTTTAATGGGAAGGCGATGAAGGACAATGTCAGTTGACAAACCTACCATATCCTCATGAGACCATGTAAACACATCCTGGAACTGGGTTAGTAGCATAACCATGTCATTCCGTCGGTTTGGGGTAAGGTCTGAACCAATCTGGATTAACTTAGGGTTTTCTAAGGTTCCGAGATTGAAAGGAGTGGTTTGATCAAGGCTGGGTTTGGGTTTGTCTTTGACCCATTCTTGAATTTCTAGACGCACCTCAATGTCATCCTGTATATCCACCAAGGCTGAATTCATCTCTACATCAAAGGTCCAATCCTTGTGGAGAAGAGGCACCGTATCAGCAAGTACAGGCACATCTAAATTCAGAGTCCTGAAACAAAATATGCTTTCACTTAGTATATATGAAATGTGTTGATCATACACAGTGTTAGCATATACTGACAAAATAAACTGCTAATACTGTATAGAAAAGTAAGCAGTTATTATATCTACAGGGCAGAAAGAGTTTTTGCCCGCTTTACCCTTGACGACCAATGCAAGGAATGTTGTTCCAATTAGCAAGAGCAAATTCCGGGTGAACCGCAGTGATAGGGGGATTATAACCATCTTCCCTGTCCCGAATGATAGCCATTATGTCTAGGCAATCATCGTCTGGGGTGTATCTGTTGGTATGCTCATCATGAACGATGATGCGTATGCCGGACATCATCCGCATGACGTCTTGTTTGATTCTTCGTTCCTCTTCCTTCACTGCGGGATCTGGAACAAAGATTTCTTTCTCATTCACCGGTACCGGCTTGGGAAATAACATTGCCATTATATTGGCTGGTACCTTTACGGGAGGTTGTGCGGACTCGGAGCTTGAAGGCAAAGCTAAACGCCGCATGGTTGAAGCTGAAGGAATCTGCTGATGCTTATGAGAATTCCTGTGACTAGAGCTGGCAGAATAGCCTAGTCCAGCTGTCCCAATTTACGTGGTTAAGCGAATAGGGTACTTGATACCCTGGCAATCTTTACCCAAACCTTGTCCCGGTTTATGACCCAACGACATCATTTCTTGAGTGGCCGACATTACCTCGGTAGAAATCTGGGGTTCGGGCAGTGGCATTCCAATAGCATGGTATTGGGTATTGCTTATTTCCAAAGCATGAAAACTAATTGGCTCAACATCATTATTGGCATTGATGAACGGCATGTCCCCGTGCTGAGGAATCTCCGGTTCAGCGTTGATTGTGACCAAGCTATTGTTGATGATGTATTTCAACTGTTGGTGAAGAGTGGAGGGGACTGCCCCTGCCATGTGAATCCATGGTCGTCCCAAGAGCAGGTTGTATCCCGAATCTATCTTGAGCACATGGAAGGATACACAGAATATATGAGGACCAATCTCAATTGGCAGCACAACAACTTCGACCGAGTTACGGCGGGCTCCATCAAAAGCTTTGATAATGGTATGGCTACTCCGAATTCGATTGGGATTGATATTCATCTTCACCAAGGTAGCGTATGGGCAGATATTCAGAGTGGAACCTCCATCTATTAAAAGTCCAGCCACCATATATCTGGAGGATAAGACCGCAATGTGCAACGGTTTGCAATGACCGGTCCCCTCGGGCGGTATGTCATCATCAGTGAAGGATATCACATTGTTGTTGAAAATGTGATCAACCAGATGTTGAAACTTTTCCGTATCAACTGATGTCAGTAGATAGGCTTCTTCTAAAACCTTTAACAAGACCTGCAGGTGATTCTCGAAAGTCAGGACCAAGTCCAAGATTGATATCTATTGTGGAGCTTCTTTCAAGCTTAAAACCACCTTGGCTTCGTTATGACCCATAGTGCGGAGGAAATTTTCAATCTTCTCAATGGGTACTTTTCCCTTAGACTTGATGACAGGCTTCATTACCCGTTGGGAAAGATATAGTGGATTCTCCTTCGACACTACAACAGTTGTATGCGAGGTGGATCCTTCACCTTCTCCATAATTCCACGGAACTGTGTGCAAGCTAACAATTGGATATTGTGCTCTGCACGACAAGTTGATTGGCTCGGGAGCGGCCACTTTCAAAGGATTGTTGATTACCTTGAGTTGAATTACTGGTATGACAAATGATTTGTTAACCCCATCATTTTCAGCGGATATGACTGCTACTACACTCTTCTACTTAGTAGGACCCGAATCCTTACTTGCCCGTAACACAATGTCGTTATCTGCCAGGCGCAGTACGCCACTGTCGATTACATTTTGAATAAGGTGGCGGAGTGCCCAGCATTCTTCTGTGCTGTGACCGCGAGATTGAGAATGATATTGACATACTCCCTTAGAGTTGTATCGTCCTGAACGGGGGTTGATTGGAGGTAGAAGGGAACTAATCCTTCCTTCCTTGATTAACATATAAAGGATTTCCTCCATAGGTTGGCCCAAATGTGTGAATTCCCTTTCGTTGGCAAAATCCCGATTGGCCTTGGCATTCGCTCTCTTCGTTACTTTGTCTTCCAGCATTTCATTTTCTGAAAGTGAAGAGAGAATATTCATGACAATAGGTAGGAGACTAGCATGCTCCTGGCTGATTAGCTGACGAGTCATTTGATGTTGATAAGTCACCAGTTCCGCCAATTGCTCAATTTGTTTACAGAGAGCTTTTATCTTTCGTTCCATTGTGAATTGGAACTTGGCATAATCCCATCTGTCATCACCATCTTTGGGGGTCTGGGAGGATTCACAGCTGAAATTGAAACTCTGTCCGCTGCTCCAATTGATCATGTTGACCTCTTCTTCCTTGTGTTGAGGAAGAGGATTGTCTTGAACGTGAGGCTGATCGGGTTTGGCGACCACGATTTCACCGTTGTCTATCAGGTCTTGGATTTTGTGTTTCAAGGCCCAACAATCCTGAGTATCATGTCCAGGTGCCCCGGCATGATAAGCACATTTTCGAGCAGCATTAAAACCCCGTCCATTAAGGCTGGCTGGTGGAAGCAGATGCGTGATTTTCTTCTGTGTTGTTAGAAGATTGAGAATGTTCTCGAGGGTGTCCCCTAAGGGTGTGAATACTCGAGGGCGTTTGGCTTCTCCACCTTTTGATACTGGAGGATTTGAAGACTATGCGTGAAAGGGAGTGTAATTTCTCCTCTAGACAAGCATGTTCTGATTGCCTTTTTGACCCTGTAGTATCAGGGAAACATCCTCCTCTTTCTTTTTATGGACCCTCCGGGAGTTATTCCCATAATTTTCAGATTGGATGTGATCAGCAACAGCTTTGAGTGCAGCTAGGTCTTGAATCTTTCCGAATTTCAATCCCATTTCAGCCATCTCCCCATGCTTGACCATTTCAGAAAATGGCTTGCCGATGCTGGCTAAAACTCTTTCATAGAAAGGTGCTTCTTGTATGTCTATGAAAGTCATGACCATCTCTGATTCTGTCATGGAAGGACTAACTAGGGCAGCCAGGAGTCTCCACCTCTGAGCATACTCTCTGAAAGACTCATTAGACTGCTTCTTGATCTTGGTAATTTGATACCGATCAGGAGCCATTTGAGATTAAAAGTTATATTGGATGAGGAAAGTGTGTGCTAGCTCTTTCCAACTATGGATCTTTGAATTGTCTAATCTTGTGTACCACGAACGGGCTTCTCCAGTTAGACTTTTTTGGAACAGTTGCATTCTGAGTTTTTCATCCTCTGCATAAGATCCCAGTTCTCCAATAAACACCTTTAGATGTGTGTAAGGATCTCTTAACCCGTCATATTTTTCAAAGTCAAGAGTCTTAAACTTTTCCAGATAATGAATACCAGGGAAAATACACAAATCAGCATATGAAACACTCCCGTGTGTTCCAATTCCTTTGATAGTGCGAAGAGTCTCTTCTGTGACAACCCCAAAATAGGTCCATTCCATCCAACCTATTCTGAGTCGCCAAATACGTGGTACAGAAAACAACTACAACTTTATTACAACAATTGTCGTGCAAAATACAACAACACATATGCTGTGAGTTTGGATACAAATATATACCAAATGTGACATTGGACACCATCATGTATCAGCACCTCACAAAGGTACCTTACATAAAGGTACAGTCAAAAACTGTTTTAGAAACTAGAATCTTTGAGAAGTGCTCAAGGAAACCTTCATACATGGGAGGCCATGCGTCTAGGTTATGATAGATATCATATGGCCACAGAATTATCCTTGGTTGACCCAATAGACCCCAAAGAAAAATGAGAAGATTACTATCATATTCTTCCCAATGGTGAGTCTTCTCTTGACATATCATTATCTCTACTGTATCTAATTGAGAATTATACTTCAAACAAACACCAAGATTATATAGGTAGTGCTCGCATATATACTCAGCAAGTGGATGAGCACATCCTTGTCTTATGATGACATGAGGTTGTATGTCGTTAGACATCTTGTATGATAGTGGCAAACCACCCTTCCAACATTGGGTACACCTTACCCTATTGGATTCACCAAATAAAACTACTAAATGAACTTTTCTATACTGCTTTGGGAGAACATCCACAGCTAGAGACCACCGTTCTATTTCTCCGTTACCCTCGCTCGACCCAGCTACACTCTTATTACCTGAAAGGAATTATGAAGCAAAAGGGTGAGCACAGTTAGCTCAGTAAAGAATATAATGACTAAAGATAATTAAATTATCAATAGCCTTCATCAATAATAAATCAGAGATTTAGAACATATGGTAAATGACAAAAATTTCAACCATAATTGCAGCGGAACGAGTAATCCATTAGAAGAGTCAAATAGACTATAAAGTCTATTATCTTCTCCATGTTAAAAATTCACCAATAATATTTTATCCCTGTAACATCAATCAACAATTCTGGTCCACAATCATATGAATAACTCATAATCATAACTGTAGTTCTAAATTCCTCTTCTCATCCAGGACGAAGATAATTTTCATCACCTGAAACATCAAAGATCATGGTTACACCAAATCACATTTCCTGTTCATAATCATACTAATAACTTCATCTTTGCACTACAGCCAAAGATATTCATTTGTATCACCAGTTGGTCATGTTTATCTCAACATCTGTTCATCTTTGCACTACTAGCCAAAGATATTCAACAACATGCCATCTTTGCACTACGGCCAAAGATATTCATCAACAATTCATCTTTGCACTACAGGCCAAAGATATTCATCAATATTTCATCTTTGCACTACAGGCCAAAGATATTTCTCAACAGTTCATATTTGCACTACGGCCAAATATATTCATCAACAGTTCATATTTGCACTACAGGACAAATATATTAATATCTCAAAGAAATGTATAATCATTTATATAAACAATAATTATAACCATGTTGATCATTTCACCTTTGCACTTAACCTGAAGATATTCAATTATAAATTCAATGGTCATGATCATACTAGTCAATAATTCAACTTTGCACTACTGGCCAAAGAGAACCCAAAGTCATGATCATATCAATAATCTACCCATCTTTACACTCAAGTGAAAGAAAATTTCAACATCAGGGTTATAAAAATGTTACATATGATAATAAAAACAATATGATCAACATATAGATTTAATCTCAAGAGTAATATTCATAAATCAACTATAATTTGGTTAGAAAAAAAAAACCAATTTTATCGTGAATAGTAACTCGTGAATAGTAACTCATGAATAGTAACTCATGAATAGTAACTCGTGAATAGTAACTCGTGAATAGTAACCCCGACACAAAAAGGTAAAAATTCCACAATAAAATTCATACCAATATTTTGGTATAATGATATTGAAAGAATAACATTTCTTAAATTTATAAATAATTTATTTTAATTGTTTACACTTTACTAAATAATATATTTAATCATTCTAAAATGCCAAACTCATAAGATTTTATCACCAATAACCAAAACCCTCATAAAAAATCTGCATATACCTCATATAGGATTCTCAAGTCATAAAATCCTATTTTTCAATTTTCTTACTTCACAAAACATATTTAATTCATTTACTCATAACTAGACCATTTTCATGAAAAATACCAAATCAGTTCCAAAAATATTTCTTTTCTGGGATTTAGCAGAATATAGTCCCATATTGAACATATATTTTTCTCAGAATTTTTAAAACTCATTTACTATTTTTCATATGGCCAAAACAACCGAATATTTAGACATTTATCAAAAATTTTACTTTTGTCCAAAAATTCCGAAATTTACAGAGTATACTTCTATCATATACATGTACTCCCAATAAAAATTTCATTAATTTTGGAGTTAACCACAAGGAATTATAAGCGGTTACTTTTAAAATAGTCTGTTCTCATAAAATTCATAACTCTCAATCTATACATCCAAAAATCACCATTTTTGGACACAATCAAGAAAACTCATCAAAATATCATTTCAAATTTTTCCAGAATTTTTGAAAGTCAGAAAAATTACGAAACTGAAAAAATATAACAACCCTTAAAATCTCTTACTATCCCTTACCTCAAAAGTGCAGTATTTCTGACTGGAATGCAAAGCCGAAGGAAACTTACACTGAATAGCAACTCTCAAAGTATCTAAATACTCACAAAATATGCTTCATAATATAGAGAGAGAAAGAGAGAAAGCTTATGTTTCTGGTGTGATTTTCAATTCTAACTTAGCCCTCTATTTATAGGAAAATGTTAGCACGCCAAAGCAGACTTAACCTGCAACCTGATGGCTTTACCTGCTACTATTCCCACCCAACACATTTGAATAAAAATCTCAGCACATTTCTTCACCAACCAAGAGTGGGGCCTACCAATTCTAGAATTTTCTATCAAAATGATTAACTCCGAAAATTCAACAATTTCTGAACCAGTCATCTCGTAAAATTCATAACAAATCATACGTTCATTTTTAACGGTTCAAAATTTGTGGACATATACTCAACTTATATATGTATAACATATCCAAATATTACCACGATCCAACGGTCGGATTAAAAATTATAACCCCCGCAAAATATCTCAAAAACCCTGATTTTTAATACCTCCATTCCGACAAAAATACTGATAAAAACCTCAACATTAACTCCTTCATTTTTAACCACAAAAATATATCCCTCATTTATATCCACATAAAATAAATATTTCCTTATCATATGAATCAATAATTAATTATTCACAAATAATATTACAGAATCACATTTATGACAACCAGGCCGTTCCCAGGAAAGAGGGGGCTTTCCAATAAGGATTTATCCTTATTGGCGCGCAGTTAGGTGACCAAACCTCTCCTTAGACAGAACTTTCTAGACATTGCCAATAATGTTATCTAATAATATTATTTAAATAATATGAATTATTGATCTGATAATGGGAAATACTATGCAGTGACAATTATTGAACAACAATATATATAAAATTTCAACGTAGCAATTATTGAATCAATAAAATAAAATATTGAACAGTAATTACTGTAACAATTATTGAGTAGTGCCTTCTTACGTAAGAATCAATAATTTTAAAAATACTGTGCAATACCGTGTGCTACTGTGCAATAACGCGTATTACTGTATTTTAACCACCGGGTATTTCAACAGTATTAACGGTAACAACTACGCCGTTATTTGTAAAAATTCAAATTTGTCGTTTTCTTCATCCGACAGTTATTCGTTATGGGGCCCACAAATAGCTGCGCCGTCGTACGAATATTCCCCGACAGAAAGAATATTCCACGACCAAACGAATATTCCCCGACAACAATGATTATTTTATAACCACTTGCTTATTTTGAAAAAAATTTTACATTTCACCCATAACTTTAAACTTTTATCAATTTAACCATTTACTGAATAGTAATTATAAGAAAAATTGAATACTTTTATTTCATAAAATTCAGGGTCTTACAATCTCCCCTCCTTATGAAATTTCGTCCCCGAAATTTACTTACCTGATATTTCGAAGAGTTGAGAATACCTTGCTTCCATTTCAGATTCTATCTCTCTGATCATCATGATTTCTCCATTGTTCATCTCCCATGATAACTTCATTTGGGTTCCTCATTTGTTGGGAAGTCATGACAACCGCCATCCCTCGAACTACTCGGCATTGACTTGTCTAGAGCTGCATTTGGCGTCATCATTACCGTTGGAATATACTTTTCTATAGGACATATTCCTCCATCAACTGCCTCTTCGTACTCCTCATTCATGATCTGAATCATCAATCTTCGATCCATATCGGATTCAGGTTGACCGCTATGTACAGGGTAATTCAAAACTCGATGTTGGGTTCTCCCAATTACTTTCCAAAAAGAGAAATTCATATCATCTATTTTAGCCTTCTTAGATCGAACATCTCTTTCCACCATATCCACGTGTTTTGCAGCTTTTGCCCATGCATCACTTATTCTCACTCGTTCAGTTTTTTCTTCTTTCAGCTCAGATTCCATTTTTATCATCTTATACTCTGCCAAAGAATGCTTCTGTTCAAGCATCACATATCGGGTAACACAAGCTTGAATTGTTGCATCCTTTTGTTCCACGACCGCCTGTCGTTCTTCTGCCTGCTCTTCTAACTCATGAATACGATTTTGAAATTCTACATTTTGATCATATAATACCTCTAATAAACTCTCCTCAGGTACTTCTTCTTCCTCAGACTCAGCTGTTACCTCTGCGACTATCTCGGGTGCAACTATCAATTCTTCACTCACCACATGGATATCTCTAATTCCTTCTTCGTCTGACATCACATTATCACGGTTAGCGATTAGAGGTATCCCCACAGTCTCATTCACACCATTGTTAGCATTCTCAGCTGCCATTCTCAAATACTGCCATAAAATAAGGGTTAATTAAACAAATTAACATATCACATAATATCCCAATATTATGACTGACCAACAAATAAGCTTAGGTAGGACACACTAGCGAAGGATTTACTCATCTCTCCCCTCCTAATTGTATTCGCCGATCTCCACCAGGGATCATATCCCTAAGCTCTGATACCAAATGTGACAACCCCAAAATAGGTCCATTCCATCCAACCTATTCTGAGTCACCAAATACGTGGTACAGAAAACAACTACAACTTTATTACAACAATTGTCGTGCAAAATACAACAACACATATGCTGTGAGTTTGGATACAAATATATACCAAATGTGACATTGGACACCATCATGTATCAGCACCTCACAAAGGTACCTTACATAAAGGTATAGTCAAAAACTTTTTTAGAAACTAGAATCTTTGGGAAGTGCTCAAGGAAACCTTCGTACATGGGAGGTCATGCGTCTAGGTTATGATAGATATCATATGGCCACAGAATTATCCTTGGTTGACCCAATAGACCCCAAAGAAAAACGAGAAGATTACTATCATATTCTTCCCAATGGCGAGTCTTCTCTTGACATATCATTATCTCTACCGTCTCTAATTGAGAATTATACTTCAAACAAACACCAAGATTATATAAGTAGTGCTCGTATATATACTCAGCAAGTGGATGAACACATCCTTGTCTTATGATGACATGAGGTTGTATGTCGTTAGACATCTTGTATGATAGTGGCAAACCACCCTTCCAACATTGGGTACACCTTACCCTATTGGATTCACCAAATAAAACTACTAAATGAACTTTTCTATACTGCTTCGGGAGAACATCCACAGCTAGAGACCACCGTTCTATTTCTCCGTTACCCTCGCTCGACCTAGCTACACTCTTATTACCTGAAAGGAATTATGAAGCAAAAGGGTGAGCACAACTAGCTCAGTAAAGAATATAATGACTAAAGATAATTAAATTATCAATAGCCTTCATCAATAATAAATCAGAGATTTAGAACATATGGTAAATGACAAAAATTTCAACCATAGTTGCAGCGGAACGAGTAATCCATTAGAAGAGTCAAATAGACTATAAAGTCTATTATCTTCTCCATGTTAAAAATTCACCAATAATATTTTATCCCTGTAACATCAATCAACAATTCTGGTCCACAATCATATGAATAACTCATAATCATAACTGTAGTTCTAATTCCTCTTCTCATCCAGGACGAAGATAATTTTCATCACCTGAAACATCAAAGATCATGGTTACACCAAATCACATTTTCTATTCATAATCATACTAATAACTTCATCTTTGCACTACAGCCAAAGATATTCATTTGTATCACCAGTTGGTCATGTTTATCTCAACATCTGTTCATCTTTGCACTACTGGCCAAAGATATTCAACAACATGCCATCTTTGCACTACAGCCAAAGATATTCATCAACAATTCATTTTTGCACTACAGGCCAAAGATATTCATCAATATTTCATCTTTGCACTACAGGCCAAAGATATTTCTCAACAGTTCATATTTGCACTACGGCCAAATATATTCATCAACAGTTCATATTTGCACTACAGGACAAATATATTAATATCTCAAAGAAATGTATAATCATTTATATAAACAATAATTATAACCATGTTGATCATTTCACCTTTGCACTTAACCTGAAGATATTCAATTATAAATTCAATGGTCATGATCATACTAGTCAATAATTCAACTTTGCACTACTGGCCAAAAAGAACCCAAAGTCATGATCATATCAATAATTTACCCATCTTTACACTCAAGTGAAAGAGAATTTCAACATCAGGGTTATAAAAATGTTACATATTATAATAAAAACAATATGATCAACATATAGATTTAATCTCAAGAGTAATATTCATAAATCAACTATAATTTGGTTAGAACAAAAAACCAATTTTATCGTGAATAGTAACTCGTGAATAGTAACTCATGAATAGTAACTCGTGAATAGTAACTCGTGAATAGTAACCCCGACACAAAAAGGTAAAAATTCCACAATAAAATTCATACCAATATTTTGGTATAATGATATTGAAAGAATAACATTTCTTAAATTTATAAATAATTTATTTTAATTGTTTACACTTTACTAAATAATGTATTTAATCATTCTAAAATGCCAAACTCATAAGATTTTATCACCAATAACCAAAACCCTCATCAAAAATCTGCATATACCTCATATAGGATTCTCAAGTCATAAAATCCTATTTTTCAATTTTCTTACTTCACAAAACATATTTAATTCATTTACTCATAACTAGACCATTTTCATGAAAAATACCAAATCAGTTCTAAAAATATTTCTTTTCTGGGATTTAGCAGAATATAGTCTCATATTGAACATATATTTTTCTCAGAATTTTTAAAACTCATTTACTATTTTTCATATGGCCAAAACAACCGAATATTTAGACATTTATCAAAAATTGTACTTTTATCCAAAAATTCTGAAATTTACAGAGTATACTTCTATCATATACATGTACTCCCAATAAAAATTTCATTAATTTTGGAGTTAACCACAAGGAATTATAAGCGGTTACTTTTAAAATAGTCTTTTCTCATAAAATTCATAACTCTCAATCTATACATCCAAAAATCACCATTTTTGGACACAATCAAGAAAACTCATCAAAATATCATTTCAAATTTTTTCAGAATTTTTGAAAGTCAGAAAAATTACGAAACTGGAAAAATATAACAACCCTTAAAATCTCTTACTATCCCTTACCTCAAAAGTGCAGTATTTCTGACTGGAATGCAAAGCCGAAGGAAACTTACACTGAATAGCAACTCTCAAAGTATCTAAATACTCACAAAATATGCTTCATAATATAGAGAGAGAAAGAGAGAAAGCTTATGTTTCTGGTGTGATTTTCAATTCTAACTTAGCCCTCTATTTATAGGAAAATGTTAGCACGCCAAAGCAGACTTAACCTGCAACTTGATGGCTTTACCTGCTACTATTCCCACCCACCACATTTGAATAAAAATCTCAGCACATTTCTTCACCAACCAAGAATGGGACCCACCAATTCTAGAATTTTCCATCAAAATGATTAACTCCGAAAATTCAACAATTTCTGAACCAGTCATCTCGTAAAATTCATAACAAATCATACGTTCATTTTTAACGGTTCAAAATTTGTGGACATATACTCAACTTATATATGTATAACATATCCAAATATTACCACGATCCAACGGTCGGATTAAAAATTATAACCCCCGCAAAATATCTCAAAAACCCTGATTTTTAATACCTCCATTCCGACAAAAATACTGATAAAAACCTCAACATTAACTCCTTCATTTTTAACCACAAAAATATATCCCTCATTTATATCACATAAAATAAATATTTCCTTATCATATGAATCAATAATTAATTATTCACAAATAATATTACAGAATCACATTTATGACAACCAGGCCGTTCCCAAGAAAGAGGGGGCTTTCCAATAAGGATTTATCCTTATTGGCACGCAGTTAGGTGACCAAACTTCTCCTTAGACAGAACTTTCTAGACATTACCAATAATATTATCTAATAGTATTATTTAAATAATATGAATTATTGATCTGATAATGGGAAATACTATGCAGTGACAATTATTGAACAACAATATATATAAAATTTCAACGTAGCAATTATTGAATCAATAAAATAAAATATTGAACAGTAATTACTGTAACAATTATTGAGTAGTGTCTTCTTACGTAAGAATCAATAATTTTAAAAATAATGTGCAATACCGTGTGCTACTGTGCAATAACGCGTATTACTGTATTTTAACCACCGGGTATTTCAACAGTATTAACGGTAACAACTACGCCGTTATTTGTAAAAATTGAAATTTGTCATTTTCTTCATCCGACAGTTATTCGTTATGGGGCCCACAAATAGCTGCGCCGTCGTACGAATATTCCCCGACAGAAAGAATATTCCACGACAAAACGAATATTCCCTGACAACAATGATTATTTTATAACCACTTGCTTATTTTGAAAAAAAATTTACATTTCACCCATAACTTTAAACTTTTATCAATTTAACCATTTACTGAATAGTAATTATAAGAAAAATTGAATATTTTTATTTCATAAAATTCGGGGTCTTACATCTTCCATTTGGAGGACTTTCTTTTTGATGTCACCAGTGTCTGGGTCTCCAGTGGGATGGGCAGCATCATGAGTTTTGTTAGTCGGATCCAACTGCAGTTCAGGTATTGTAATGACCTGGGTTCCTCTTTGTGTGGAGGATTCAGCATGTACGGGTATTTTCTGACCCTGTGTGGACTGGTGTAATTCTTTTAGTAGAACAGCCAAATCTGTAATCTGTTTGCTTAATCCGTCGAATTCTTTGCGAGAAACTGGATTAAGTTCGTTTTGGTCAGATGACGACATGATTGACTGTAGGCCTGTTGCCTTTTTGGACTTTGAACGGGTGGTAGGTCCGATTGATTCCCTGCAAAAGATTTGTATAGTTTAGTCTTTAGGGAATGTGGATAATAACATGCTATGTGATGTGTCCAATTTAGGAATTTTATCCTGCAAAACGGATGTTAGCTGTTTGTAGCATGTATGTGTACACATTTCTTCATATTTCTCATTACATTGAGATAGATATGGAAGATAATTACAAGTAATTGTGCTTTACAAGTAATTTGAAATGAGAGCATGAAGAGACTTTCCTCCGTTTTAGGTTTATCAGTGGCTGACCTATCTTAGGTTACTCTCGCGGCTTTTTGGCATGGAGGTTCCCAAATCATCGCAATCTACTTGACGGGAAGTTATTCCGGTCTTTCAACTGGAGCACATTTGGGTGGTGCCTTTCTTGAGCCTCGGAGAATTAGTCTTCTCACGAGTCCAGTAATCAAACACAGACGGGATAGCCTCCTGGTGGAGGGACCACACAACATACATTCACATACATCACGTCTTACCATATGAAAATGATGACATGTGCGAAGCACTAATATCACAAGCACATATGGTGCGAAGCACTAATATCACAAGCAGTTTATAGTGCGAAGCACTAAGTAAGGAAATGCATTCGTACACATTTATCATAAAATGTAAATGTAACATCCACACACAAGCAGATAACAATTTTGAAAAAATTGTAATAGCGGCTTAAGTCCTCTTACTGGAGTTCCCAGCAGATTCGCCACCTGTCGACTTCGGGATTTTTATTTGCCCCTTTTCCGTTACTTGTTCTTTGGTGTTCTCATTTTAGGTGAGATTTGTTTGAAAAAACAAGTGAAAAAGGTCCGACATGTATAATGTCGACGATGGACTGTTAAGAGTTGCCAGTTGGTTTTTAAATGGTTGTACCAACACAACCGAGAAAAGGTTTGCACATTGACCCAGTGATGTGACACTGCTAAGCGGGTCGGTGAAACCGAGATTCATTAGGGTCCGGGGACTTGGTTATGCGGAGGGAAGGTGTTAGGCACCCCCTAACATCCGTGTTACCACGGTGACCGCCTTTTTTCAAGAAACTGTTATCTGAATATGTGTGTGTGTGTGTGGGTCAATGTTCTGTTATTTGAAAGTAGTGCGAGGCCTCGTTCGCACCTATATACACAGGGTTTGAATTTTATGTAAAAATTCAATTTTAAGCAAGATATGGCAGTGATGTTTTATAAAAGAGGTTTTTTCAAACCCTGATGCTCAATAGTAATTGAGACCTTTTACACTCCCATTTTATTAAGTGCTCGGCTTGATTGATTTTATTTGACAGATGCGAGGCATCCGTACAAAAATAAATGTACAAAAAGGTGCTAAATTTACAAGCTGAGGAAACCATCTGAGGAAATCATCTGAGGAAATCCAAACATCACAGATAAATTTACAAGCTGATTATAGCTGAGAAGGTCCATCACAGGAACCGAATCTAGATTCAGGGGACTGAATCTGTGATCACATGATTCCTAGGCTCACATGATGCCGCAATTGATATAAATGCAGTAAGCAGGTATATATATAAAGGCTGTAAATATATATATATATATATATATATATATATATATATATATATACATACATGATCACCAACCACGAAGCACATCCATGGGGGATCAGAAATATAAATAAAGTTGTAAAAGCTATCAACCGCCACGGAGGAAACTCCAGGCGGGACGAAATGTATAGAAAGCTGTAAAAACGGTCAACCACCACGAAGTAAACTCCATGTGGGACGAAATGTAAATATATATATATATATATATATATATATATATATATATATATATATAAGCATATAAACGCACCGGATATAAAATCCAGGCTCATCGGACGGAGTCCAACAACAGTTAATATATATAAGTATATATATATATATATATATATATATATATATATATATATATATATATATATATATTAAAGCAGTAAACGCACCGGATGTGAAATCCAGGCTCACCGAACAGAGTTCGATAGCAGTTCATATATATAATTATATATATAAGAAAGCCATTAAACGCACCAGATATAGTCTAGGCTTGTGACGCCCCCAAAATAGGTATACAACATCCATTCTGAGTCGTCAATAACATGGTACAGAAACAACTACAACTTTATTAATACAACATAAAAACTGTGAGTGTAAATACAAATATTGTCATCTAGACAATATCCACACTCAAATAAGTCCTCATTACAATTATTGGTACAATATTTTACAAAAAAATGGTGAGGACTACTAAAACAACTTTCTAGAACCTTCATTCCATACCCCGACTAGTACTTGCTACATTCTCGCCTCCTTAGAAGAAAATAGAACAACAAGGAAAAGGGTGAGCTCAACTAGCTCAGTAAAGAATATTATGACTAAGATAATATACAACAAATTATCGTTAGTCTTCAACAGGGAAAAATTTAATAGAATACAATAGACAACAAGTTTTAAATCAATATTCGCAGCGGAAAATAATAATTCATAGAAGAGTTACGTAGAGAATGAAATCTACGATTATCTATGAATTTAAAAGTCCATCATCAACATTTTGTCCCTGTAATATCAATCAATAAATATCTTGAATCAAATAGTCATCTTTGCACTACAGGCCAAAGATATTCATCAGTTGGTCATGTTCACCTCAACACCTGTTCATCTTTGCACTACTGGCCAAAGATATTCATCAAAAATCATTCATCTTTGCACTACATGCCAAAGATATTCAGTTATATCATCATTTAAGACTGAGGATGATGAAAAATATTTTAAAGAAAACGAATCCAGTGAAACAAAATAACAAATATTAAGGATTCGTATTTCGATTTATCCATGTCCAAAAATACCTCATAAATAATCATAGTGAAGTAAAATTCAAGAATGATCAAAACATGGATACAATCAAAGCTAGTATTCAGAATAGATATTTGGACAAAAAGAAGAAAATTTCATTTTTCGGTGAATAGTAACTCGTGAACAGTAACTCGTGAATAGTAACTCATGAATAGTAACTCGTGAATAGTAACTCCGACATGAAAAGTTCTAAATTTGATAAAAAGTTCAGATCAATACTTCGGCATAATGATATTGAAGAAAATAATATCATTTAAGAAGAAATAACATCCCTTACCTCGGAAAGACGGTACTTCTGACTGGAATACTAGATATAGTGCTGAAGGAAACTTGCACCGTATAGCAAAAACACTCAAAGTATCAAATACTCACAAGAATACGCTCGATATAGAGAGAGAAATAAAGAGAAACTTGTCTTTCTGGTGTGATTTTCAATTCTAACCTAAGCACCCTATTTATAGGAAAATGCTTAGAACACCAAAGCAGAAAATTTAATATAATATATATATATATATATATATATATATATATAAATTTTCAAGCCCACCTTAGAAAATCTGAAATCAGCCACCTTGCACATGTTTATGATGTCCAAAAAAATAAAAAAAAACGTTTTTCTCAAAATAATTAACTAAAATTCCCAAAAATCAATTATTTCAGAACTTCGAAACTTCAATAATTCATAATAAATAGCCCTTTTGTCAGAAAATTTGAATCTTGCAAGTTTTTATAGGAAATTCAATTCTCTACAACTTTGCAGAAGAAAGTTTTTCCAAATTCCAAACAGAAATTGAGCGAAATTCACAAACGGACGATTTTACCGTCAATAATAAATTTTCGGTCAAGAATTATGTCCACCAACACACAAAATATGTGTTAATTATTTAATGCCACAAAAATACTCTTCCTCCTCATATACTCATATATCTCACATTCATTGTAAAAATACCACCATCAATATATTATTAAAATAATATATTTAAATAAATTATTTTATCAGAAAAAGATAAAATATTAATTTTCAATAATTATCACATTAAAAATTTTCTCCATCTATATCCACATAAAATCAATATTTTCCTCATCATATAAATCAATAATTAATTATACACAAATAATATTACAGAACCACAGTACTGGCAACCAAGCCGTTCCCAGGAAAGAGGGGGCTTTTCAATAAGGATCTCTCCTTACTGGCGCGCAATTAGATGACCAAACCTCTCCTTAGACAGAACTTTCTAGACATTGCCAATAATGTTATCTAATAATATTATTCAGATAATATGAATTATTGTTCCGATAATAGAAAATACTGTGTAGTGACAATTATTAAAACAACAGTAATATAAAATATCAACGCATCAATTATTGAATCAATAAAATACAATATTGAACAGTAATTACTGTAACAATTATTGAGTAGTGCCTTCTTACGTAAGAATCAATAATTGGTGCAATACCGTGTGCTACTGTGCAACAACGCGTATTACCGTGTTTTAACCACCGGGTATTCCAACAGTATTAACGGTAACAACTACGCCGTTATTTATAAACAACTTATTTTTGTCGTTTTCTTCATCCAATCGCTTTCCATTATGAGGCCCACAAAAGACTGCGCCGTCGTACGAATATTCTCCGACAGTAAGAATATTCCACGACCAAGCGAATATTTCCCGACAACAATGAATATTTTATAACCACTTGCTTATTTAAAATATTTGCGCATTTTACCCATAACTAACCACATTAATCAACCCTTACTATTTCAGAATAATAAATAGAGGAAATTAAATTTTATTTATTAATAATTTGGGGTCTTACAACCTCCCCTCCTTATGAAATTTTGTCCTCGAAATTGACATACGTACCTGGTGTTTCGAAATGATGAGGATACCTCGCTTTCATTTCCGTTTTTAACTCCCAGGTCATTTCCTCAATAGCATGGTTTCTCCACCAAAACTTTAACTTGTGGTATAACCTTCGTGCGTAGGACATGCTCTTTCTTATCCATGATCTTGACAAGTACCTCCTCGTACGTTAAGTCTTCAGCTATCTCGTCCTGTTCTAACTCAATAACATGGTTCGGGTCTTTCACATATTTACAAAGCACAGATATATGAAAAACATTATGAACACGAGACATACTTGGAGGTAACGCAAGTCTATAGGCCACATTTCCTACTCGGTCAAGAATCTGAAATGGACCAATAAATCGTAGATTGAGCTTTCCTCTCTTCCCAAATCTTGTAACTCCTTTCCATGGAGCTACACGTAATAATGCATGATCTCCAATGTCAAATTTCACGTCCTTTCGATGAAGATCCACATAACTCTTTTGTCGATCCTGTGCCGTTTGTATACGTTGTCGAATCGTTTGGATCTTCTCTGTAGTCATTCGTACCAACTCTGGTCCCAACAACGTTGCTTCTCCCACCTCATCCCAACATATGGAGAGCGACACTTTCGCCATACAATGCTTCAAAGGGAGCCACACCTATACTTGCCTGATAACTGTTGTTGTAGGAGAATTCCACCAATGGTAGGTACTTATCCCAACTTCCTTTGAAATCTAGGACACAAAGTCTTAATAGATCTTCAAGAGTTTGTATAGTCCTCTCTGATTGCCCGTCCATTTGAGGATGGTATGCCGAACTGAACCGTAAATCCGTGCCCATAGCTTTTTGCAAGCTAACCCAAAATCTTGAAGTGAATCTTGGGTCACGATCCGAAACTATGGATACTGGCATGCCATGCAACCTTACAATCTCATTCACATACATACTAGCAAGACGTTCAAGGAAATAAGTCTCCCGTATCGGCAAGAAATGAGCAGACTTGGTTAATCTATCAACTATAACCCAAATAGCATTTATGCCTTGAGAAACCGTGGGAAGACCCGTAACGAAATCCATGGTAATGTGTTCCCACTTCCATTTCAGAATCTCAAGTGGTTGCAATGGACCCTTTGGTACTTGATGCTCCGCCTTTACACGTTGACAAGTTAAACACCTCGAGATAAACTTTGCAATCTCTCTCTTCATATTGTTCCACCAAAATGTATGTCGAAGATCATGATACATTTTAGTACCTCCATGATGGATTGCAAATGGTGTATTGTGTGCCTCCATCATGATCTTGTACTTCAAATCAGAATCGTTAGGAACACAAAGTCTGGAGTGGACTCGAAGTATTCCTTCTTCATCGATTCTTGCTTCTGGAATAGCACCTTCTTGCACTTTCTTCTTCATACGCATCAGCTCCGGGTCTGTAGCTTGAGCAACTTTAACTTTATCGATTAAAGTTGGTTCTACGCGTATACTTGACATCATCGCACTCATTCCTGCATATGATCTTCTACTCAACGCTTCAGCTACCATGTTTACTTTTCCAGGATTGTATTGAATAGTGTGGTCGTAATCTTTTAACAGCTCGAGCCAACGTCGTTGCCGCATGTTGAGTTCTTTTTGAGTGAAGAAATATTTGAGGCTTTTATGGTCTGAATATATCTCTACTTTCTCCCCATATAGATAGTGCCTCCAGATCTTTAGCGCGAAAACGACTGCTGCCAACTCTAGATCATGAGTAGGATAATTCCTCTCATATTCTTTAAGTTGTCGCGAGGCATATGCTATGACTTTCCCACGTTGCATGAGAACACATCCTAACCCTTTGCCTGAAGCATCGCTGTAGATAACAAATCCATCCGAACCAGATGGTATTGTCAGAACAGGTGCCGAAATGAGTCTCCTCTTAAGCTCTTGGAAACTCTTCTCGCATTCTTCGCTCCATACGAATTTGATATCCTTCTGAGTCAGCTGAGTTAACGGGGTAGCGATTCGAGAAAACCCTTCTACGAATCTCCGATAATAACCAGCTAAGCCTAGAAAGCTACGTACATCGGTCACCGTGTTCGGTTGCTCCCAGCTTTGTATTGCTTCAATCTTCGTCGGGTCCATAGATACTCCATGTTTTGACACCACGTGCCCTAGGAATGCTACTTCCTCAAGCCAGAACTCGCATTTCTTCAACTTAGCATATAGCTTGTTTTCACGCAGCCTTTGGAGTACCAGCTTCAAATGGTGCTCATGATCTTCACGGCTTTTGGAATATATGAGGATGTCATCAATAAAGACAACAACGAACTGATCCAAATAATCCTTGAATACTCGGTTCATCATATCCATGAAAGTCGCAGGAGCATTAGTCAATCCAAAAGACATGACTAAGAATTCATAATGCCCGTACCGAGTTCTAAAGGCAGTCTTCGGAATATCCTCAGTTTTAATCTTCAGCTGATGATATCCAGAACGAAGATCGATTTTTGAAAAGAATTGTGCTCCTTGTAACTGGTCAAACAGGTCATCAATACGAGGTAGCGGATACCTATTCTTGATGGTGACATGGTTTAATTCTCGGTAATCGATACAAAGTCGCATACTCCCGTCTTTCTTCTTTACAAATAAAATAGGAGCACCCCAAGGAGATGTACTAGGACGAATGAAACCGATGTCCAATAACTCTTGTAGTTGGACCTTCAACTCCTGAAGTTCAATAGGAGCCATTCGATATGGGCTTTTAGAAATAGGCTTTGTACCAGGTTCAAGATCAATAAAGAATTCAACTTCACGTTCCAGGGGTAGACCGGGAAGTTCTTCAGGAAATACGTCAGGAAAGTTACTAATAACAGGAATATTATTCAAATTTGACGTGTCTTTATTCAAATCCATAACATGGGCTAGGAAAGCTTGACATCCGTTTTTCAATAAACGAATGGTTTTATGACTTGATATGACAGTGATTGATTTTAATGGCTTTGTTGCTTGAATTCGAACAACAGGTTGATTAGGAATATGAAAACTAATCACCTTACGAAAATAATCAATTTTGGCATGATGAGTAGTTAACCAATCAATTCCTAAAATCACGTCAAATGCAAGTATCTTTAAAGAGATAAGGTCAACAGGTAGGGTGATGGTGCCAACTTGGATCAAACAAGATTTATAAACAGTGGATGTGATGAAAGTTTCCCCTAACAGAGTCTCCACGGATAAATCAAAGTCTAATTTCTCCGGAGTCAAGTTTAAACGTTGAGCACAAGCAGGAGAAATAAATGAATGGGTAGCACCGGTATCTAGTAAGGTATAAACTTCACATGAATTTATGATTAGCTTACCCGTGATCACCTCGTTTGGGTTCCTCGCATGTTGACCAGTCACGACAAACGCTCTTCCAAGAACCGTTGACTTTGACTTTTCTGGGGAAGCCTTTTGAGTCACCGTCCCCGCTGAACTTGGTTTCGCTATCATACAATCTCGAGCGATATGTCCTTCCTTTCCACAATTATAGCATACCTTGAACTGTTGTGGACAGTTTGGGCTGATATGTCCCTCTTTTCCACATTTACAACATATGACTGGTGGTCGTTCTCCTCCCTTGGAACCAGTTGCTGCTGGTGCTGACGTCTTCGTATTGTCATTGTTGAATCTCCTCTTTTTAAAATCTCCTCCCGACTCGCTTCTTCTATTTTCATAGCCACGATTACCGCCAGAGTGGTTGCCGTTCTTGTCTGTATTTTTCTTTCTCCGCTGGTTATCATTGTTCTGATGACTGTTGTCACCGATATGATCCTGGTTGTGGTCTCTCGGTTGACCGTACTCGTTATCTCGCTCTAATAATTGAGCCATGTTGACAACATCTGAATAGAAAGAAAATTTATGAGAAATGAGATATTGACGTATGCCAGGTTTCAAACCTCTCAGAAACATCCGTGTCATACGTTCCTCATTCTCTACCAAATGAGGTGCAAACCTGGACAACTCTGCAAACTTCGCCTCGTACTGGGACACCGTCATGTTATTCTGCTCCAGTCTAATAAACTCTACCTCCTTCATATGACGAATACTTTCAGGAAAGTACTTGTCATTGAATAGTTTCTGAAATGTCTCCCAAGACATGCTGAGTGCGGCTGGATGTGTACGCTTCACAGATTCCCACCAGTAGTCTGCCTCGCCATGGAACATAAAGGTGGCGAATGGAACTTTATGTTCCTCCGTGCATCCCAAGACATCAAATATTTTGGTAATTTGCTTGACCCATGTCTCCGCCTTAATCGGATCTGGCTGTCCCCAGAATTCTGGTGGTCCCAACTCTTTGAACTGCTTGGCTGTGACCAGCTGTGCGTTGCCATTGTTTCTTCCTATATTTTGAACAGGAATCTCCTTCGTCTGGTTTTGCATGAACCGCAAAAAGCTTCTAAACATCTCATCGTTCATCGTCTGCTCATTGGTGTTGTTCACAGGAGGAACATTACCAGCCTGTTGCATGTTCTCCTCGTTGGTGAGTACAGGTGTCTCCACGGTCTTATTTATTCCACTGTTAACATTCTCAGTCGACATTCTCAAATACTGCCATAAAACAAGGGTTAATTTAACAAATTAACAAATCACATAATATCCCTATATTATGACCAACCAACAAATAAGCTTAGGTAGGACACACTAACGAAGGATTTACTCGTCTCTCTCCTCCTAGTTCTATTCCCCGATCTCCGTCAGAGATCATATCCCTAAGCTCTGATACCAACTGTGACGCCTCCAAAACAGGTATACAACACCCATTCTGAGTCGTCAATAACATGGTACAGAAACAACTACAACTTTATTAATACAACATAAAAACTGTGAGTGTAAATACAAATATTGTCATCTAGACAATATCCACACTCAAATAAGTCCTCATTACAATTATTGGTACAATATTTTACAAAAAAATGATGAGGACTACTAAAACAACTTCCTAGAACCTTCATTCCATACCCCGACTAGTACTTGCTACATTCTCGCCTCCTGAGAAGAAAATGGAACAACAAGGAAAAGGGTGACAACTAGCCCAATAAAGAATATTATGACTAAGATAATATACAACAAATTATCGTTAGTCTTCAACAGGGAAAAATTTAATAGAATACAATAGACAACAAGTTTTAAATCAATATTCGCAGCGGAAAATAATAATTCATAGAAGAGTTACGTAGAGAATGAAATCTACGATTATCTATGAATTTAAAAGCCCATCATCAACATTTTATCCCTGTAATATCAATCAATAAATATCTTGAATCAAATAGTCATCTTTGCGCTACAGGCCAAAGATATTCATCAGTTGGTCATGTTTACCTCAACACCTGTTCATCTTTGCACTACGGGCCAAAGATATTCATCAGAAATCATTCATCTTTGCACTACAGGCCAAAGATATTCAGTTATATCATCATTTAAGACTGAGGATGATGAAAAATATTTTAAAGAAAACGAATCCAGTGAAACAAAATAACAAATATTAAGGATTCGTATTTCGATTTATCCATGTCCAAAAATACCTCATAAATAATCATAGTGAAGTAAAATTCAAGAATGATCAAAACATGGATACAATCAAAGCTAGTATCCAGAATAGATATTTGGACAAAAAGAAGAAAATTTCATTTTTCGGTGAATAGTAACTCGTGAACAGTAACTCGTGAATAGTAACTCATGAATAGTAACTCGTGAATAGTAACTCCGACATGAAAAGTTCCAAATTTGATAAAAAGTTCAGATCAATACTTCGGCATAATGATATTGAAGAAAATAATATCATTTAAGAAGAAATAACATCCCTTACCTTGGAAAGACGGTACTTCTGACTGGAATACTAGATATAGTGCTGAAGGAAACTTACACCGTATAGCAACACTCAAAGTATCAAATACTCACAAGAATACGCTCGATATAGAGAGAGAAATAAAGAGAAACTTGTCTTTCTGGTGTGATTTTCAATTCTAACCTAAGCACCCTATTTATAGGAAAATGCTTAGAACACCAAAGCAGAAAATTTAATATATATATATATATATATATATATATATATATATATATATATATATATATAAATTTTCAAGCCCACCTTAGAAAATCTGAAATCAGCCACCTTGCACATGTTTATGATGTCCAAAAAAATACAAAAAATATTTTTCTCAGAATAATTAACTAAAACTCCCAAAAATCAATTATTTCGGAACTTCGAAACTTCAATAATTTATAATAAATAGTCCTTTTGTCAGAAAATTCGAATCTCGCGAGTTTTTATAGGAAATTCAATTCTCTACAACTTTGCAGAAGAAAGTTTTTCCAAATTCTAAACAGAAATTGAGCGAAATTCACAAACGGACGATTTTACCGTCAATAATAAATTTTCGGTCAAGAATTATGTCCACCAACACACAAAACATGTGTTAATCATTTAATGCCACAAAAATACTCTTCCTCCTCATATACTCATATATCCCACATTCATTATAAAAATACCACCATCAATATATTATTAAAATAATATATTTAAATGAATTATTTTATCAGAAAAAGATAAAATATTAATTTTCAACAATTGTCACATTAAAAATTTTCTCCATCTATATCCACATAAAATCAATATTTTCCTCATCATATAAATCAATAATTAATTATACACAAATAATATTACAGAACCACAGTACTGGCAACCAGGCCGTTCCCAGGAAAGAGGGGGCTTTCCAATAAGGATCTCTCCTTACTGGCGCGCAATTAGATGACCAAACCTCTCCTTAGACAGAACTTTCTAGACATTGCCAATAATGTTATCTAATAATATTATTCAGATAATATGAATTATTGTTCCGATAATAGAAAATACTGTGTAGTGACAATTATTAAAACAACAGTAATATAAAATATCAACGCATCAATTATTGAATCAATAAAATACAATATTGAACAGTAATTACTGTAACAATTATTGAGTAGTGCCTTCTTACGTAAGAATCAATAATTGGTGCAATACCGTGTGCTACTGTGCAACAACGCGTATTACCGTGTTTTAACCACCGGGTATTCCAACAGTATTAACGGTAACAACTACGCCGTTATTTATAAACAACTTATTTTTGTCGTTTTCTTCATCCAATCGCTTTCCGTTATGGGGCCCACAAAAGACTGCGCCGTCGTACGAATATTCTTCGACAGTAAGAATATTCCACGACCAAGCGAATATTCCCCGACAACAATGAATAATTTTATAACCACTTGCTTATTTAAAATATTTGCGCATTTTACCCATAACTAACCACATTAATCAACCCTTACTATTTCAGAATAATAAATAGAGGAAATTAAATTTTATTTATTAATAATTTGGGGTCTTACAAGGCTCATCGAACAGATTTCGACACGCAGTTCGTATATATGAATGTATATATATACAAAAATAATTAAACGCTCCAGACTGAAGTCTAGGCTCAATTGAGGCATAACTCGATAATGTTAGTCATATATATATATATATATATATATATATATATATATATATATATATATATATATATATATATATATATATATTGACTGGAATGAAACCATGGACCGAAGCCTGGGCAAAAGCAAGCAACACGACTCTCAATGTGTAGAAGGGTGTGTGCAAAGATGAAGAGAAAGACTCTAAAGTGTATGAGAAGGCTTACAGCTGACTGCTAAAAAAGGCTTCTATATCTTTAGAGTGGATAAACACTGGCTTTTGTGGGTACAAAAGAGGCTATATATTAGCTCACATGTGTTTAAAAGGGGAAAGTACACTGCATGGGATGAGTGCAGAGCAAATTAGGCAGGGCATCTTCGCCGTTTTCTCTTGAAAAATCAGCACCCCAAGCCCTCTATTTATAGGCATATTAGCCGCAGGTGTACCAGAGGCAACCCGGGTTGGCCCGGGTTTTTCGGGTCGGGTCGTCTCGAAGTACGTGCACTCGGGCACTGTAATGTCCACTCGAACTTATAGAAGTGCAATTCGGGCATCCGTTTGAGGTATACAGGACCTATTTCGGACTGCCGTTGTCGAGAGTTGTACGATGGCATGGGATTAGTGTTTGTACGAAGTCATTGAAGATGGGACGGTGCCCTCCGGTCTTCAAGCTTCAACTTTCATCTGTTACCCCGTACAATAGTCACTCGAGATTGATTAGTCTTGCAGGACATTGTTGCGTAGATATGTTGAGGCGACGTGGTGTGGCATCGTGTTGGTCAGATGACGATGTTGCCCCTCACCGGTGTTATCGCCAGATTAGGCTGATAAAGCAGACGTTGCTCAGCTTCGCTGGGATTGAACTGTTGCAGTTGGTTGAAGGTCCTTATTGTCATCCTTGAGGTGTGTCTGTCTTCCCGATGTTATCGCCGGGCTGGTGCAGTGGATCTCATTGTGAGCGCCAAGATTGAAGCTGGTCGCACTTGTAACAAGTATTTTCAGGGTTATTGCCCAAATTGTATTCCTTGGGGTTATCACCAAGGTTGGTGGCTATTCCCATGGTTGGGACTGAGACTGGATACCTCGGGGTTATCTCCGAGATTAATCGGTCTTCTCTGGTGTGTATGCCGGTATTGATCTACATGCCTCGGGGTTATGTTCGAGATTGGAATTGTTACTCCCAGATTGCGATCTGGGGTTGATGCTGAACTTTCGATAGTATCCGGTACGGATATGGATCGTCTTTTAGGATTCCCTCTTAAAAGATGAATCTGCTCTCCTGCAATGTCAGTGACAATAGTACAGAAAATTTCGAGTGTCTACATACACTACGTGCCCACTTAAGTTATCAGGTTAAAAACCAAAGAGCTATATCAGTTGAAATATGCCAAAGGTCACAAGGCTTTGTTTGGATGCACACTAAAGCTCCCCCCTTTAATTTATTTTTATAACACTTATATCATATAGTTCCATTGTCACATTTTTATTTAATTAATTTTAATCAAATCAAATTTACATTTATCTTATAATTATAATTATATTTATTCTTAAAAAATTATTTCAGATTTAATTTAATTAAATTCATAAATCAAATTAACATTTGTTTTATAATTATAATTTCCATTATGAATTACAATTGTATCGAACAAACTAATAAATCTCAAATTTAATTATTAAATTAGAATGTCATTACAATTATTTAATAATTCATTTAATTTAATTATCTCATTAAATAAATACTCAAATCATAAAATTATCACACATTAATTTAATTATTATAACACAATTTAACTAAATTATTGCACAATAATTTCATCAATATATATTTATCTCAATAAATAAATCAATTAAAATATTTATTTAACCCAATAAATATTTTAAATTACACATAAAATTCTCATTCGTTACATATCCACCATTCAACAACCATAATCAGATAAATAATAGTACTAAAACAAATATTATATAAACCCCTTTTTCTAAATTTAGATTTTAGACCCCGAAGTTTTTTATTTTTTTTTCAACCCTTTGCATCTATTATATGATTTGCTTGAGGTACCCGCCTAAACCTCCAATTCTCATTGCCAATCAATTGCAATCGCAGTTTAAAATAAAAAACAAATTAAGAAAATCACTATCAATCCCCATGAAGAGGAATAAACTGCCCCAATCTTCATTGTCATCAAGATCTTTTCAATTTGGTAGAAAAAAATTCAATTCAATCATGGCGGTGGAGTCAAATAATGCTACAGCATCGACATCGATTATGCTAATGTCCGACGCTAGTGGAAGGGTGATCGCCCTTTTGTCATTGCGGGCGTGGAGGAGTTTATTGGTTCTAATCAACACTTTTTTCCATATTTTGATTTTCCCATTTTGCGGCGGGAAGCACTGCAGTGTTTCATCGATGGGTTCGCCGGCTTTGTGTTCTTCATCGTCGTCGGAGAAGGGTGGAAGGGAGAAGAGGGGGAAGAGGTTACAAATGATGCTGAATTTCTTTATCTCTTTCTTAAGCTGACGTGTCTACTTAAATGAATGTGTGAAATGTCATTTTGCATACATAGAAAATAAAAATTTGACTCCCTCACCCTGGGGAGTAAAATCATATATGAAGATTAAAATAAAGAGTTAAATAAGGATAAGTAAACGGTTGGATAATAATTTGTTAATGTATTCTTCAAAGCTGAGGATATAAAGTTTATTGGGAAAACTGTTGTGAATGCTCTTAGAGATATAAATCTGCGATTCAGACTTGATATGGAGACATACTGGATCACCTAATTAATTTAGGGGGTATTTGATTATCATTGAATGACTGATCGATTCAACCATTCAGTGCGTTTGTTTAGGGAAAAAATAGCCTGAATGGTTGAATCGGTCAGCCATTCAGATGATTTTGGCTGAATGACTAAGTTCCTTTTTTTGGCTGAATGGGCTGAATGACAGGTGAATGATTTTTTTTTTAGAATATTAACTATTATGTTAAGTAATATTAAATAAATTTACAACAATTTTGAATTTTTTCAGAGTGATAAAATAATAAAAATATGTTATTCAAATGTTTCAACTCATTTAGATTCAGATTCATTCAATTTTTATCAAACATTCCCTTAATTTATTTGGACAGATTTTTGGTTTTTTAACTCGCTAAGTCATGAAAGATAGAAAATCTGAGTTTAAAGCATAACATGTACACTACACAGGTATTATCAGAGTTCCCATAACCTTTCACCAGGCTGCGTTAACATAAACCTTTATAGGGAGAACATGTCATATGCTTCTAAGGTTCTACCTAGCACCTTCATTATAGGAAGAATATGTATTGCTTTTAACTTGCACCTTCATCTTTCTTCAATATATTTGCCATCGTTAATGCGGACAAGGTTATTGGACATCCACTTCTCAGTCTAGGTATATGTGATTTTCTTTCTAGGCCTTGATCTGGATCATCAACTGTCCAACTATTCAAAAGAGAAGAGTCGGTAAAAAATCATAAAATTGGATTCAAATTAGATGAAATTTTCACTCTTAATCATCATGGGCGGACGAAGAATTTTCGACAAGGGTTAGCACTTTTATAAATAAATAAAAAATAATAAAATTCATCACATATCAATTTTAATTAAAAACAAATAAAAGTCAGTACAAAATTATTTTTCAATATTTTATTTCTTGGATTGAAACATAATTAATTAACTCTTGAGTAGGTTCATCAGAATAAAATTCTAATCGATAAAGTTTAATAGCACTAGATCTTAAAAAATATTTGTTCATATATCTATTCATTTTGATTCATCAAAATATCAAATAAAATTACATTACATAATAGAAAAACTAAATAATAAATTAATAATTAATATGAACTAATCAAACACTCACTAGTATAGTCTTAAAACAAAATTATATATTCACAATTTATGTCTTTATCGATTTAAATACAACATCAAATGACACACACTAAAAACTTAAATATATATTGTAAAATTAAAGAGCATGTACGGATGTATTAATTAGTATTACGGGATAAAAATATATAAGATCATAAATAATTAGTAAAAAAATTATAGAAAAATTTAATGATATCTAACCTTAAGCCTAATAAATTGAGAAAAATCAAATGAACTTATGCAAACGAAGATTGATATTTGAATTTGTTGGGGATATTAGAAATATCTAACCGTTGACAAGTGACCAATTTTTAAATTTTAAGGGAGGGGCACCACTTTACCATATTAACCTATAAAAAAATTTCAAAAAATAAGGGTGGTCACTTGCCCCCCTTCCTCCCCCCTTCTTGAATCCGCGAATCTGCCCCTGTTAATCATTTGGAAGTTGATAAATTTTAATAAAAAACTAATATTTTCACATGATTATCTCTTATAGCATAAATGATCATATCTTCATATGAAAAAGAATTATATAAAAATATCAAAAAATCATATAAAAAAATAGTGACCATTTTTTATTGTATTTACCATAGCTAAAGTTATATACGCTTGGCCATCAAATTAACACCTATTTTATGGGTCGCTGCATTTGGGGTTAATAGGATATTTGAAGTATATACTCATCATTTACAATTGTGATAAAAAAAAAAGTTTAAATCTTCCCGGTGCTCAGTCCCAAGTACCGACAAGTAACCAAAACTATCAACTTAAGAAAATTTGATAATAATCTATTTTTTATAATAATTTTTCTATAATACCCTTAATATTAATTTTCATATTTTTATTATCTATACATATCTTTGAAATATAGCTAGTCATGTTCAGAAAATTATACAACTAAATAATAATTTAAATATAAATAATTTTATTATTTTTTTTTTTTTTAATATTCATAAAAAATAGATAAAATCTTTTATCTTAAGTTGGAGGGAGTATTATTCAGTTAAGAATGTATAAAGACATTCAAATACTTGAATGCTGCTCATTTATCAATATTTCGATTGTTAAATTCGCTGAGGTAATTATTATATAGGGTCCACCGTGCTTAGTTACACTTATTTTAGGTACCGAGTCTGGAAGATTTAAATTTTGTGGTCCCAATAGTAACTCAATATTATTCCTTCTGTTTTTAAAATATTATCGTTTTAGAAGAAAAAATTTATTTTAAAAAATTTGTCATTTACAATTTTTGAGGAGAATAAATTATTTATTTTCTTATATTACCCCTATCTTCTCTCATTGTTCCAAGAAATTATCTTCCTTGTATTAATAGTTTTTAACTTTCTATAAAGGGGTAGTGATAGAATTTCAAATAAATTTTAGTTGATAAATGATACTTTTTTAATCTATGTGTAAAAACCTTAAACGACAATCTTTTAAGAACGGAAGTAGTATGTACTAGTATAATATTTCAAAGTCAGATACATTATTAACGCCAACATTTATTATAACAAATGTAACATAAAATTATGAACTTATATGTAATTATTATTGTGATAACTTCATGAAATTCGATCGGTTTCCTATAAAATTAAGCAAGTAGCAGGAAACCATTGCAAAGGGAAATGACTCACTTACGTGTATCCACCAGTCAATCGGTGTAAGAAAACCAACATTGTTACTCTTGCCATGTTGATTCCCAAACATGTCCTAGGTCCTGATCCAAAGGGTATATAACTGTATGGCTTTTGCATTTCCTGGACACATAAAATATAAATACATTATTGGTTCTATCTTAACTTCATTTATATGGTGCAACACTTGATGCAAGAGAGGAAAATGTTATGTCAGCTTGCCATATACATGCAAGTAGACGCATGGTAAATACCCACAAAACTGTAAATATTTAAATACCGCTATCTATGTCTACTCGATTATATACTAAATTGGCACATATATATATATATATATGGGAAAAATATATGTATATAGCTGTGTAGTACATAGTCGGCTATGTTGACGGTTTTTTGGGTTATGGAGACGGGTGAAACCGTCGCCATAGCTATTCTGGGATACGACGACGGGTGAACCGTCGCCATAACTCACAAAACCTGTCGCAATAGCTCACCTGTGTAATACACAGTTATGTATATACATATAACCCTATATATATATATATATCAGGAATTTCAAAATCATAGTAAAGAGCTCATTACATCAAATCTTGAAGGATTGAATTGCAAAGGCTCCTTGTATATCTCTGGGTCGTAGTGTATACAGGTTGCATCAATGTTGGCATGCCATCCTTTCTTTATGTCAAAACCTGCATTGGCAAATACATAAACATTTTTCAGGGAAATGTATTATCTTATGTAATCAGTTTTAATGTGAGTGTACTATGTCAAAATTCAAGTCTTTTGGTTTTTGATTTCTCAGAAATAATACATCGTTTGCCTTTTGCAAAAAAAAAAAAAAATGTACTAAAAAATTTATAACAAGATCACAATTAGAAGCAAAACTGCTTTGATTTACTTGTCTAGGTCAATTAGGAAGTTTTTTTCCACTTGAGATCAAAGCCTTCAGGCTACGTTTGTTTATAAAAATAATTGATGGCATAAAATTATATGTACTAATCTAACATCATGAGGGACGATTGTATCCTACCAATAGTCTTTTATTTTTGTTGGGCCCAGGATATTCAGGCTTATGTTTTATAATGGGCCGACAGTCCTATGGCGTCATGTGGGCTTGGGCCAGAGGGTGTTTTGGTGGACGGGAGATTTGTGGGTTAAAGTTTCTAATTCTATTTGATCTCTAGATATGGAAGGGAGTGTTGGGATATAGATAAATTTTCTTAATTCTAGGAGATTTGGTGCAATCCTATTAAGGAATGGTTGTTTGGGTGAGAACCGTAATCTAATTCGGAGAAGGATTGCCTGAAAGTGGTGAGAACATTATAAATACAAGGCTTTTCTCTGATTCTAAGGTACATGCAATTTATTACTTTCCAGCACTAGAGCATTAAGCCTCCATTTTTAACCTTGCTTCAGCCTGTACTTATTTTCACACCGGAGCTATTCTCCGACAGCCCAAGCCGTCAAGCTTTCGGTGTTTACTCATTTTTGTGCAGGATTGAACACGCTTTGGTGATTGGAGTGCGTGAACGAATCTTGACGTTAACATTGGCGCTAGAAGAAGGAATGTCTAGTGTTACTGGATTTTCAATCACAATCATCAACTTCCTGCATCTGAGATCATGGAGAACAGTAGGACAGTTACAGGTGCAGGATAGCTGACGGCAGAAGCTTCTTCTCGCCAGAGAGGGTCTGTTAAAGACAGACTAGCTAGGGCCATCAAAAAGCATCGATGAGCTGCTTGGACCACAAGGTGCCTCAGTAGGGTTTCAAGCTAGAGATCGCGATGATGTTAGGAGGAAACTGTTTTCTACAGCCAGTAAGGGGCCTGGCAATGATCGGAGGAGGGTAAAAGGCACACCGCCTAGAACCCGATACCGAGAGGATCAGGCGGACAAGAAATCTACTCTTGCCAAAATGGCACATGAGACGAATAAAGTTTTGAAGGTATTGTTGCAATAGAAGGAAGAGATTGCGAAACAGATGGTCCTTATGGCTGAACAGGAAGACGAGGCCTCCAGCCATACTCAATCTAGAAGGCGTGGTAGGGCTCAAGATAGACGATCCAGGACACGGAGGGATGACGATTCAAGGCGATCTGGAAGTAAGCTTCAGAGCCACTCCTGAGATCGAAGCAGATCGAGAGGACGCACACCCGAGATTTTAAAGAGGGTTCCTCGCCCTGTGATAGACGACGAAGCAGATCGAGAGGTCGCACTCCCGAGAATCCAAAGATGGTACACCGCCTTGTGGAGTCTCGACATAAGAAGAATGACAGACGAAGCCCATTTAGGCTGGTAGTTCGGATGAGAAAAGTCGATCCGACCATGGTAAGAAGGACTCTCCAAAGAAAGAAGTGCCCAGAAAGTCACATGGGATGGAACTGTTGGTCAGAAAGTTAGAGGAGCTTCAGAAAGAATTGGCCAAAGTTAAACAGGGGAAGGTGAGTTCGGACAAAAAGGCGTCTCCTTTTTCTCTGGAAATCATTTGGGAAAAGCAGACCCCAGTAAAAAGCTCCCCTATATGGAAAGTTATGACGGCTCAGGAGATCCTTACGATCACAACCAGGCGTATGATAGATTGATGGATTATTACGACTAATCAGATGCGACTAAGTGTCAGACCTTCATGACGACTTTAGGGAAATATGACAGACAATGGATGATGACCTTAGCCCCGAACTCAGTCTCATCATGGGAGGAGCAATTGATAAGTGGATTTTAATCGATATTCATTTCAAGTTTAAATTCGTAGTTATCTTCATGTTTTGTGTTCGTTTTTACTCGTTTCATGTTATTTTATGTGTAGGGTGATCATGGATGCTATTGGTGAGGAAAGGTGGTCTTTTTAGAGCAAAAGTGGAAAAAAGTTGGAGCTTAAAAAATTCGAAGTCAGTGGCTATGCCTGCCGGGGCGGACTTGTTTATGCATGTAGCCCCCGTCGGGGCGGGGGTCCCGTTTTCTGCAGCTGTCCTGTTTGGGTTCAACTTCTGTTAGAGCTCGGTTTGTGGGATTGGGATGATGTGTTTGGACTCTAATAAAAGGATTTTTCGGCTAGAACGTAGAAAATGAGGGACGACTACATAGAAAAACAACAATCACAACACAGAGGTAGGAATTCAGGAGCGATTTCAAGGATTGAAAAGCGAACGTTGGAGGAGTAATTTTTAGAGATTGTCACGACGGTTGCGAATCAAGGCTACGTAAAGGGGGTTCCTTTATTCTTCTTCTTCTTAGTCTTATTTGTAATTTGGATGATGTTTTCAACAAATTATTCAGTTTTTAATTCATTCGTTATGAACTAATTCACTTGTTAGACTTGTGATGGATCTTTGGGTGAAACGATGATTCTATAACTTTGATTTCCAATTCAATAAGATATTTTTCAGTTTATCTATGTTAATTTGAGTGTGAATTTATGAATTGCCTGATCAACAGTTCTTTGTGGATTTGAAAGGAATCCAGAGGGGAGATTTAAATCTAGACCTAGTTAATATAGCATGTGTCATGAATTTTGTCAATAATAGATTTGTGATTATTGTTAAGGTAGAGATACGCTTGACATCGCATGTAATCGTATAGAGAGCTTAAACTTCAACCTTCTTTGATTGCATTTCACATAGAGATATAGTGAGTTGGTTAATTTAGGTGTTTAATGAATTTCTATCTTAATTGTGGATTGATGTTAATATGGTATTAGTGCATCGAGAGGTGGCTATTACTACGTTCGTGTTCTTGATTAATAAATTGGGATATTGAATTGAGTTGGAATAAAGGTTTAAAAATCGGAGTGAAGCTCAGGGTGAAATCATAAGTCTAATTCTCCATTAATTGTTTGTAATTTCGGATTTTGTTATTGGTGACTGTTTTTGTGATAGTTTATTTTTTAGTAATTTAGTTTTTTTTATAAATATAATTTGAAACCATTGAGTTGATTAGTTTAATAAAATTAGGGTTAATACAAAATTGATAATTGTGAAGTTAAGATTCTTGATATTTTGTCCTCGTGGGAACGATACTCTATTCACTACTATATTACTTGTTGACCACGTATACTTGCGTGTTGTGCGTAACTAGATTTTATCCAACAAGTTTTTGGCGCCGCTGCCGGGGGTTTAATTTAGCCGAGATTTTAATATTTGTTTTTACAATATCAGTTTAATTAGTCCAGTTTTACTTAAACATTTTTTTTATTTTTTTTTATTTTTTGTTTTCTCTATTTCAGGTTTTCGACATTGGTTTATGCAAACACGATCTAAACATCCAGACTTGCTTCCTTTTAGGACGACATTGACAGACGATTTCAAAAGTTGAGTAAGTGGATTAAGGAAATGAGGAACGAATTTGAAAATTATGATAAGGAAGGAACGATGGCTGCCGAAGACCAGAAAGCGTTGAGGGATTTTGCCACACCTAGGGTGACCGATCTGCAGTCGAGTATTACTAGGCCTGCAATTGTTGCGAACACTTTTGAAATAAAGCCATATGAGGCATGGGAGAGATATAAGGAGTTACCTAGAAAGTGCCCACATCATGGATTGCCAAAATGGTTACAAATGAACACCTTCTATAACGGGCTACATGGAAATGTCAGAACCAGCATTGATGCGGCATCGGGCGGTGCATTCATGGCCAAGAGTTATGAGGACGCATACAATTTGATAAAAACAATATCGGCAAATAATTACCAGTGGCCCACAGCAAAAATGACACAAGTAAAGGCGGCTGGGATCTTGGAATTAGATGGAGTAACAGCTATACAAGCACAGCTTTCTGCACTATCCATGAAGTTTGATACGATGAATGAGAGGGTAAATATGATGGCAGGGGCTCAAGTTCAGCAGGTTATGGCAGTATGTGAATTGTGTGCGGGTAATCATCCGACAGAGCAGTGTGCAATAAATCTAGCATCCGTTCAGTTCATAGGCAACTACAATAGAATTCCGTAAAATACTTACCAAAACACCTACAACCAGGGGAATAGGAACCAACCAAACTTTTCATGGAGCAATAATCAGCAAACTCAAGCTCCATGACCATCATATCCCCCTGGTTTTCAGAATCACCAACAACCAGTTCAACATCAGGAAAGGAAATCCGATGGGGAGGAATCATGGGCAAGGTACATGACTAGCAACGATTTGGCTATGAAGAATAAAGCTATTGCTATCAAAAATATAGAGAATCAGATAGGTCAAATTGCGTTGGCATTGAATAATCGACCACAAGGAACATTACCTAGCGACACCGAGAGAAATCCTAAGGGTAATCAGGAGCAATGTAAATCAGTTACGTTGAGAAGTGGAAAACATCTCGGTGGGAATAGTGCAGAAAATTCAGCAACACCGGAGGAAAAAGTTGATGACAGTAACACAGTGGAGGGTAACAAAAATGAGGAAATAAAGTTAAACAGCGAGCCGATTGCTTATCCTCCACCGCCGTTTCAGCAGAGGGTCCAAAAACAGAAATCAGATAAGCAGTTCGCAAAGTTTTTAGAGGTGTTCAAGAAACTCTAAATTAACATTCCATTCGCAGAGGCCCTAGAGCAAATGCCGAGTTATGCGAAGTTTATGAAGGGAATTCTGTCGAGGAAGAAGAAATGGGAAGATTTTGAAACAGTGGCACTAACAGAGGAGTGTAGTGCGATGTTACAGAAGAAGCTTCCACCAAAACTCAAAGACCCGGGGAGCTTTACTATCCCATGCACGATCGGGAAGATGTCATTTAACAAGTGCTTATGTGATTTAGGGGCGAGTATAAACCTGATGCCATTATCAGTATATTCAGAATTGGGTTTACCCGTGCCAAAGCCTACAAATATTTCATTGCAGTTGGCGGATAGGTCAGTCACATATCCGAGAGGCATTGTAGAGGACATTTTGGTAAAAGTGAATAAGTTTATATTCCCTGCGGACTTTATTATATTGGATTTCGATGAAGATAAGAATATCCCGATCATCCTAGGGAGACCTTTCTTGGCTACGAGAAGGACACTCATAGACGTGCAAAAAGGAGAACTTACAATGAGAGTCCAAGACCAAGAAGTAAAATTCAATGTGTTCAAGGCCATGAAATATCCTACGGATAAGGAGGAGTGTAATCGAATGGATTTAATTGAGCAAATTACCAGCGAAGATATGAGCAAGAGTTTGAGCAACGATCCGTTAGAAACAACTTTATTAGGGGATGAGGAAAAAGACGACCCAGAATTTATGGACTTATTACAGATGCTAGACTCATTGCCACGAGTTAGCCGATTCAGAGCACCGGTTGAACCTCTGCACACCGATGAGAGAGTTGCAAAAAAATTGAAATCATCATTGGAGGAGCCACCAACATTGGAACTTAAGCCACTCCCTAAACATCTCAGGTATGCGTATTTAGGCGATTTAAATTCTTTACCTGTAATTATTTCTGTTGCACTTAACGAATTGCAGGAAGAAAAGTTGCTGAGGGTGCTTAGGGATCACAAATCAGCGATTGGATGGACGATTAAAGATATAAAAGGCATTAGCCCATCATTTTGCATGCACAAGATTCTGATAGAGGATGATGCAAGTCCATCGGTGGAGCATCAACGTCGACTTAACCCAATCATGAAGGAAGTGGTCAAGAAGGAAATTCTGAAATTATTGGATGCCGGTGTCATATATCCAATTTCCGACAATAAATGGGTGAGTCTGATTCACTGTGTGCCTAAGAAAGGGGGAATGACGGTAATTCAGAATGAGGATAACGAGTTAATTCCAACAAGGACAGTGACAGGTTGGAGAGTGTGCATTGATTATAGGAGATTGAATAAGGCTACCCGAAAGGATCATTTCCCGCTACCTTTTATTGATCAAATGTTAGACAGGTTAACGGGACATGAGTTTTACTGCTTATTGGATGGATATTCGGGATATAATCAGATTGTTATCGCTCTTGAGGATCAAGAAAAGACAACATTCACTTGCCCTTACGGCACTTTTGCATTCAGGAGGATGTCATTTGGACTGTGTAATGCACCTGCAACTTTCCAGAGGTGTATGATGGCTATTTTTTCGGATATGGTGGAGAAGAACGTTGAAGTCTTCATGGACGATTTCTCAATTTATGGGGACAATTTTGACACTTGCCTAGAGAATTTGGTCATGGTATTGCAGCGATGTAAGGATATAAACCTCATACTAAATTGGGAAAAATGCCACTTCATGGTTGAAGAGGGCATAATTTTGGGACATAAGGTATTGGCTCAAGGATTGGAGGTGGACAAGGCAAAGTTGGACACGATCAAGAAACTACCTCCACCGAGCTCAGTTAAGGGTATTCGCAGTTTTCTGGGGCATGCTGGGTTCTATAGGAGGTTCATATAAGACTTCTCTAAGATTGCAAAACCTTTATGCAGTCTTCTAGAGAATGATGTTATTTTCAGCTTTACTACGGAATGCAAGTCCGCATTTGAACTATTGAAGAAGAAATTAACTACAGCCCCCGTGATAGTAGCACCGGACTGGAAAATGCCATTCGAACTTATGTGTGATGCAAGCGACTAAGCGGTCGGGGCTGTTTTGGGCCAAAGACGAGACAAGGTATTTCATGCCATATATTATGCAAGCAAAACACTCACAGAGACTCAAATGAACTACACTACTACGGAAAAGGAATTGCTTGCAGTGGTGTACGCGTTCGATAAATTCTGGGCATACTTGATCGGGACTAAGGTAATAGTCTACACGGACCATTCGGCGATTCGGTACTTAATAAAAAAAAAAGATGCTAAGCCACGCCTTATCCGATGGATTCTCCTACTTCAAGAGTTTGATTTAGAAATTAAAGATAGAAAGGGGACGGAGAGTCAAGTTGCCGACCATTTATCAAGGATAGAAAATTCGGGGAAAAAGGATGAAGACAGATGCACGATCAACGAGTCATTCCCGGATGAGCAACTATGTGGGTTGAATGCAGAATTTTCGTGGTATGCAGACTTCGAGAATTATGTAGTGAGCAAAATGCTTCCACCGGATCTTACACGACAACAGAAAAAGAAGTTTCTGCACGACGTCAAGTGGTACATGTGGGATGAACCGTACTTATTCAAATAATGTGTCGATAAGATGATTCGACGATGTATCCCATACAGTGAAGTCCACAACATATTACAAGAATGCCATTCATCGGCATATGGTGGACATTACGGGAGTGAGTGCACCGCGGCAAAAGTGCTTCAATCTGGGTTTTATTGTGCTACAGTGTTCAAAGACGCCCACCAATTTGTGAAAACATGTGATAGATGCCAAAGGGTGGGAAACATATCGAAACGGAATGAGATGCCCCTACAAACAATTCTTGAAGTGGAAATTTTTGATGTATGGGGCATCGATTTCATGGGACCCTTCCCTTCGTCTTCGAACAATCAGTATATTCTACTCGCAGTGGATTACGTCTCAAAATGGGTTGAAGCTGCAACATTACCATCTAATGATGCCAAGGTGGTCCTCAAGTTTCTACAGAAAAACATTTTCACGAGGTTTGGCACGCCAAGAGCAATAATTAGTGATGAAGGTAGTCACTTCTGCAATAAGTCATTTACAGCTCTTTTGGCTAAGTATGGGGTCAATCACAAGGTGGCTACAGCGTATCACCCTTAAACTAATGGGCAAGCCGAGGTATCGAACAGAGAAGTTAAGAGGATATTGGAAAAAGTCGTAAATTCGAGTCGAAAAGATTGGTCACTTAGGTTGGATGACGCATTATGGGCGTACCGGACTGCATAAAAAACACCAATCGGGATGTCACCTTATCAACTCTTATACGGAAAAGCATGTCACTTACCGGTGGAGCTTCAGCACAAGGCCTATTGGGAAATACAGAAATTGAATTTTGATCAAGCCGCGGTAGGAGAAAAGAGGCTACTTCAACTAAATGATCTTGACGAATTTCGACTCCAAGCCTACGAGAATGCCAAGCTATACAAAGAAAAGGTTAAAAGATGGCACGACCAGAAAATTGTGCAACGAACATTCGAGCCGGGTCAAGCAGTCCTATTGTTCAACTCACGGCTGCGATTATTTCCAAGAAAGCTTAAGTCGAGATGGTCGGGACCATTTACTATAAAACGCGTATTTCCTCATGGCGCCGTTGAACTATATAGTCGTGATCCGTTAAAAACGTTCAAAGTCAATGGTCAATGGATAAAGCATTACTGGGGTGGCAAGTCAAACTAGGACGCCGACAACATTACCCTCGCCGATACACAGTAAATCAGGGAGTAGTCAGGCTGAACGACTTAAAATCAAGCGCTAATTGGGAGGCAACCCAACTTTTCTTTATTTTTCATAGTTCATGTTCAATTTGTTAGGATATAGTTTATAAAGCAGTAGTTAGGTCTTGTCAATTATAGGTTTTGCTACAAATCTCTGAAAAGTACTACAAATCTCATTGAAACTCCAAGTCGTCATTAGTCTAACATATTGCATGTTTTTGGTTTCAGGAGAGGTCCAATGTGAGGCAGAGCAACAACGACTACGAAATGGAGGAAAATCGGAGAATTTTACATCTCAAAAATTTTTGGCCAAATTTTTTAACAGTGGGCATGCCCGCCGGGGCGAGCCTCTTTGGCATAGCACCCCCCGCCGGGGCGGGGGTCCTGAAACCTGGGTAGACTCACCTGTTATAAGGCACGACCCCAGCCTTAGTTCCCACACACATACACACGCCCACTCCTTCTTTTGCTCTCTCTCCCTCAACATCACTACCTAGCTTCCATATCTACCACTACTACCCATTACCTACATCACAACCCTCATCCCCACTACTAATTCCCACGATCTCCACTACCCAAACTTCGCAATCACACCAACACCACCTATATATATATATATATATATATATATATATATATATATATATATCATTTCATATCTATTTCTTCCCACATTCATATTTTCGAATTAGGGCAATTGGAGAGGTTGTTTTTGAGAGCAAATTCTAGTGTAACTTAACCCCACCGCACACCAAGTGTTTTCTAAATTGCTTGAACCAAGTTTTTGGGTACGTAAGTGTTTACTAGCAAGAGTTCACTACTGAGATTCAATGGCGTCTCAACCAACTTCCAAACGCCAAAGAGGATAGGGTTAAAGTTCCGCTCCACCAACACGAACATTCGACCGCTGAAAATTCAGAAGTGCCGCCGCCGCTGACCGGTACGATTATATGGTTACCAAGGCTCTTACACCGGAGCGGGGGTTGGCTCCAGAGGGGAATGATGGGGAGATGATGCAACAAATTTATCAGCAAGGGTGGATAAAGTTCACGGCGAAGCCCGAGCCCGCCGTTGTGAATGTCGTTAAGGAATTCTATGCAAACGCCGAGGACAAGGCCCCGTTCAATGCCTTCGTGTGGGGTCGCATGGTCCCATTCAGTGCTGATGTAATTAATACATATTATCAACTGAGGGTGCCACGCCAGTGCCAGTATGCCTATATGCGGGATTTCGACCCTGACTTTGAGGAGGTTATTCAAAACATGACTAAGCCGGGTACAACATGGATAAAGGGTAGAAAGGGAGGCACAATGTTTCATAGCAAGGACCTCAGTCGGTACGGGAAAATTTGGTATGCCTTCCTATGTGCTAAATTGCTGTCGTCCACACACACTTCGGACGTGACCAAGGAAAAGGCACTCCTCCTGTATGCCATCGTGTAAGACTTCATCATAGACATCGGGGCAATTATCAGTTTTCTATTCGACGATGTCTCCGAGGCAACTTTTCTAGCGGCTTACCACACCCATCTCTCATATGTGGGTTGTGTCGTCAAGCCGGAGTGCGTTGGTCCGATGATGAACGCACTCTGATGCCGCTACAGCTCATAGATACTAGAATGATAGCGCGGTACTCAGTGTGGCCCGGCAGCGAATCGCATTCTAGAGGTCTAGGATTTGTTTTTCCATCAACGTCGGAGGACGAGGCTGAAGTTGAAGATACCTCGGAGGACGAGGATGACACAATGGGAGATCAAGGAACCGAGCAGGTTCCGCAGACTGAGGAATTTTCCAGTGCTCAGTTCTTTGAGTTCCAAAATCAGATGAATACGAATAATAGGGAAGCATGCCGAGAAATGCGGCGATTGGCGATGCGCCAAGATCACATGTTCGATGCTATGAACGCGTCTTTCGCCTCATTCAACACAACACTTTAGAGTTTTAACCCGGCGGCCCAATTTTCGTATCAACAAACCGGTCCATTATCTCGATTTCCTCCTGGTGATTCCGATAAAGAAGAGCACCAACCAACGCCTCAGACTTAGACAATTCAAGGGAAGTCCTCGTGCATTTTATTTTTATCCAATGAGGGCATTGTCTTATTTAAGTTTGGGGGATTTAATTGTTTGTTTAGTTGCATGCATATTTTTTTTTATATTTTTGTTTTCATTATCTAGTTTTGCATTATAGATTAGGTATCTGCATAGTATTTTTCAGTTAAAAAAAATTGCATATGTCCAACGGTGTCGCATGTTACAGTTGATTGTGGCCAATGTTGAGAGTGTGAACAAGTTAACTAATATATTATGAATTATTAGAACTACGATATAATTTCTGTTATGAATCGATTCTTGGACTTATTTGAAACTGTTATAAAAAGGGTTGCACTAATAACATCTTTGTTGACCGGTCAGTTCAAATTGATACATAAACAGTTTCTAAAGGATAATGCTAGGGTGAACCAGAGAAGGACAAGGATAGGCAGTGAAGGCTTAAATTAGGCAGAAACCTAAGTTTGGGGGAATATATGTGGGGTATATAAGCTTTGAATGTTAAAAAAATGAAATATGTTGAGTCTTGTGGTGGGTTGAGGAGAAACACTCCCCATAAAAACAAGCGTGAGATGGAGCGTAAAACGCACTCACCAACCATCTATCAAAAGAAAAAAAAGAGAGAATAAGACGGGAAAAGTGAAAAAAGCCCCCGTGTGAAAAGAAAGTATAAGTATCTTGCATGTACCCTTGAATTTGGTTGAGTTTAATTTGAGTTGAATCGTGCCTATCTTTGAGATTCTTAAGTTTGCACTATATGATTCCTTCTAAGAAGTTGTTTATGTATTGAATTTGGGTCCGTATCAGTTATCTTAGATGTTGATCACACACGCATGCTATACCAGTGATAATTATCCAAGAATTGAGAATTAATACGTAATTGTGGATTGGTTTTGATAATTTGTATTGTAAAGTTGCTTGTTTCCTATGAGGCCGATGTGGTAAGTCAGTTCATGCGATGTTGTTGGATTTTTAGGCATTTAGATTATTATTGCATTTCATTGCATTGCATAGTATGTAGTTTGTTTTGTGCTTGGGGACTTGCACGGTTTAAGTTTGGGGGATTTTGATAAGTGGAATTTATATACATGAATCGATATTCATTTCAAGTTTAAATTCGTAGTTATCTTCATGTTTTGTGTTCATTTTTACTTGTTTCATGTTATTTTATGTGTAGGGTGATCATGGATGCTATTGGTGAGGAAAGGTTATCTTTTTGGAGCAAAAGTGGAAAAAAGTTGGAGCTTACAAAATTCGAAGTCAGTGGCTATGCCCGCCGGGGCGGGCTTGTTTATGCCTGTACCCCCCCCCCCCCGCCGGGGCGGGGGTCCCGTTTTCTGCAGTTGTCCTGTTTGGGTTCAACTTCTGTTAGAGCTCGGTTAGTGGGATTGGGATGATGTGTTTGGACTCTAATAAAAAGATTTTTCAGCTAGAACGTAGAAAAGGAGGGACGACTACATAGAAAAACAACAATCACAACACAGAGGCAAGAATTCAAGAGCGATTTCAAGGATTGAAAAGCGAACGTTGGAGGAGTAATTTTTAGAGATTGTCACGACGGTTGCGAATCAAGGCTACGTGAAGGGGGTTCCTTTATTATTCTTCTTCTTAGTCTTATTTGTAATTCGGATGATGTTTTCAACAAATTATTCAGTTTTTAATTCATTCGTTATGAACTAATTCACTTGTTAGACTTGTGATGGATCTTTGGGTGAAACGATGATTCTATAACTTTGATTTCCAATTCAATATGATATTTTTCAGTTTATATATGTTAATTTGAGTGTGAATTTATGAATTGCCTGATCAACAGTTCTTTGTGGATTTGAAAGGAATCCAGAGAGGAGATTCAAATCTAGACCTAGTAAATATAGCATGTGTCATGAATTTTGTCAATAATAGATTTGTGATTATTGTTAAGGTAGAGATACGCTTGACATCGCATGTAATCGTATAGAGAGCTTAAACTTCAACCTTCTTTGATTGCAGTTCACATAGAGATATAGTGAGTTGGTTAATTTAGGTCTTTAACGGATTTCTATCTTAATTGTGGATTGATGTTAATATGGTATTAGTGCATCGAGAGGTGGCTATTACTACGTTCGTGTTCTTGATTAATAAATTGGGATATTGAATTGAGTTGGAATAAAGATTTGAAAATCGGAGTGAAGCTCAGGGTGAAATCATAAGTCTAATTCTCCATTAATTGTTTGAAATTCCGGATTTTGTTATTGGTGACTGTTTTTGTGATAGTTTATTTCTTTAGTAATTTTGTTTTTTTTTATAAATATAATTTGAAACCATTGAGTTGATTAGTTTAATAAAATTAGGGTTAATACAAAATTGATAATTGTGAAGTTAAGATTCTTGATATTTTGTCCTCGTGGGAATGATACTCTATTCACTACTATATTACTTGTTGACCACGTATACTTACGTGTTGTGCATAACTAGATTTTACCCAACAGTTGTGCGATAAGTTCCATGCCTAGTTTGGGAGCAGCAAGAGAAGAGGAAAGCCTATGGGATAGTTGTCACAGATCATGCAATATTCCAATGAAACGCTAGGTCAGTACGTGAAAAGGTTCAGGGAAGCAGTAGGTTAGGTGACAGATCTTAATGACCTTCAAGTGGTAGGACTCTTTTAGAATGGTTTAGATCTGGTAAAGTTAGAGAAACTGGTGAAGAAGTTGATGTTTAATCACCCGAAGAGCTTGGCCGAAGCATTTGAAAAAGCTGAAGGCTTCATAGTGGTGGAGGAAGCCATGAGCAGTTTAAAGCAGGGCTCTTCAAAAAAACTGAAGGAAAAGGATAAGGATAAATCAGAGGGTAACCAAACGAGGTACGGCAGCAATAATGATCGGTCTGATGGGTACCAGAAGAGATACAATAATAATGGGAGTTCGGGAGAAAGTCACCCACCTTTTTTGAATCAGAAGTTGAATAAGGTTTTCACGAAGCTCAATACTGATCGGGCTACCATACTGGAGATAATTAACATAAAGCCCGGTACGGGGATTCTGAGTAGGTATTGTGACTACCATCAGGTAGCAGGACATGCTACAGAAAGCTGCTAAAGTTTAAAGGAGTTTATAGAAAAGAATGTGCAGAATGGGGCCTTGGTCCAATATGTGGCGGGGCGGGAGGCTCCGAGAACACAACAAGGAAATAGTGCACATGTTCAGAACAGCCAGTCCGTATAGCCAAATCAGACTCAAGTAGCGAGACAAGTTGTGGATGTGATCACAAGTGGAAACATGGGAAAAATTACTGGGAAAAAGCGACGTGGATATCTGGATACGGTAATGTCAGTGGCGGACAAAACTGCGAGGAGTAAAAGGGCGTACCCGGGTTCGGTGATTTCTTTCACTGATGATGATTTCCCTTCAGAACCAATCGAACCTCACGAGGGAACTTTGGTAATTACTACGCAAGTGGGTTCGGTGGATATGAAGTGGATGATGATTGATAATGGATCCTCGGTGGACATCCTGTATGCACATGTTTGTCAAAGAATGAACCTGGATGGAAGGAAGATGGAGATCAGGCAAGAGTCTCCATTATATGGGTTCAGTAACGAGCCAGTCAAAGTTGCAGGAACTATTGAGCTTCCAGTTGTCTTCGAAACGGCCCCACAACAGGTGAAAATCATGTGCAAGTTTTATGTGATGCATGTGGATTCGGAATACAATGTGATTTTGGGTAGGCCCGCGGTGACAACTCTTCAGGCAGTGACATCAATTCCCCACTTCAAGATCAAGTTTCCTATGCCACATGGGGTTGGAGAAGTCGCTGGTGATTTGGATCTGGCAAGGAGATGCTATAGAAATGCTCTAATCACTTCGGGCGTCGGGTTAGTAAGCAGAAGCAGGCTATGGCAATTGAGATTGAACCGTTTATAGAAAGTAGCACTGAACCTCTAGTCATACCTGTAAAAGAAAGCAAAGAGGTGGAATTAATCCTGGGGAAGAAAGACAAGACTGTAAGGATCGGGTCAGGTCTGCCGGAACCTTTCCAGATGAACTTGGTGGAGTTACTTTGGTGCTATGCAGATATCTTTGCTTGGGTTCTCAGTGACATGCCTGGGGTGTATCAAAAGGTTACTGAACATAGGTTGCATGTGGACCCGATGAAGAAATCGGTTTGGCAAAAGAGGATGATTTTTGCGCCAGAGAGACAAAAGATAATTGATGAGGAGATTGCATAATTGCTGACGGCGGACTTCATATTTGAAATTGACTATCTGGAGTGGATGGTGAATGTTGTGCTAGTACAGAAGCAAAATGTGAAGTGGCGTGTTTGTATATCGATCTAAACAAGGCGTGTCCGAAGGACTTTTATCCTCTACCACACATCGACCAGCTTATCGAGGCGACTTCGGGGTATGCTTTACTTAGCTTTATGGATGCTTTTTTAGGGTATCATCAGATCTCAATGTGTAAGGAAGATATCCCGAAGATAACTTTCATCACTCATCGGTCGGTATATGCCTATAAGAAGATGACTTTTGGCTTGCTTAACGCGGGGGCTACTTATCAAAGGATAATGAATTACGTGTTCATGGGGCAGTTGGGTCGAAGTATGGAGGTTTACGTGGATAATATAATCGTCAAAAGCATGTCAATTCGGGGTCGTTTGGATAATTTGGAGGATTGCTTTCAAACTATTCGACACTATAATTTGAGGTTGAATCCAACCAAGTGTACCTTCAATTTGGGTGCAGGAAAATTTCTTGGTTATTTGGTCATCAAGAGGGGGATTGAGGCTAATCCTGAGAAGATTCAAGCAATTCTGGATATGAAGTCCCCACGGTCTTATAAGGATGTTCAGCGTTTAACGGGTCAGATTGTAGCTTTGAGGAGGTTTTTGTCCAAGTCGGCAGAAAGGTGCTTACCATTCTTTGATACATTAAAAGGGCCGAAGAATGCAAAAAATTTTCAGTGGAATTCAGAGTGTGAAGACGCTTTTCAGGGAATAAAGAAGTATTTGTCTTCGGCTCCTTTGTTGGTGAAGCTAGTTCCCGCTGAACCTCTGTACTTATATTTGGCGGCGAGTTCATTGGCTGTCGGAGCAGTGTTGGTACGGGAGATTGGGGCTAAGCAACACTCAGGAACTATATGAACCATGCCCTATGGGATGTAGAGACAAGGTATCCGAATCTTAAGAAGTTTGCCTTTGCCCTAATAGTAGCCAGTCGGAAGCTTCGAAAGTATTTCCAGGGTCGGTTAATAGTGGTGTATATAGATCAGCCTTTGAAAAAGGTCTTGGGGAGACCAGAGGTCTCGGGTAGGCTTGTTGCATGGATAATGGAGCTGTCATAATTTTTTCTAGAGTATCATCCTCAGACAGTAATTAAGGGGCAGGCGTTGGCTGATTTTGTGGTGCAGTGTTTATTTTCTGAAGTGGATGATTGTTTAGGTCAGCCTGAAGGATCTGAACAGCTTGTTGCAGTACTTCAGCCATCACATATCTCATGGACGTTGTATGCGGACGGGTCGTCAACTTCGGATGTTAGTGGTGCTGGAATAATTTTGACTAGTAGAAGGGTTTAAAGTCTAGCAGGCGATCCGGTTTGGGTTTAAGGTGACGAATAACGAGGCCGAGTACGAAGCAATATTAGCAGGGTTACGATTGGCAAAGAGTCTTAAGGTTCAGAAGTTGGTTATTTTTAGTGACTCTCAATTGGTCGTTAAGCAGGTTTCGGGGGAGTATGAGGCTCGAGGTTCGAGAATGATGAAATATCTGGCAGAGATGCATTGGCAAAGTTGGCTACAACTGAAGCGAGTACATTCAACGGGTCAGTTTATTTAGAGGTTTTAAATCAGCGAGTGTTCAGTATATGGAGGTGATGTGTGTGGAACAAACTAATTTTTGTATGTCTCCGTACCTTGACTATTTGGCAGATGGTATCTTACCTTTAGATCGGATGTTAGCAAAGAAAGTTAAATACAGAAGTTCAAATTTTGTGCTTATAGATGGGGACCTTTATCGGCGGGCCTATCCGTCTCCTTTGTTGAAGTGTCTGGTTCCGTCTGAAGCTGAATATGTTTTACGTGAAATTCATAAGGGGATTTGTGGTGATCATATGGCTGCAAATTTGTTAGCGTATAAAGTGCTTCAGCATAGGTATTATTGGCCGACGATCTTCAAAGAAGCAATCGAGTATTTAAAGAAGTGCCCGAAGTGCCAATTAAATAGCCCAATCCCACATCAGTCGCATGAAGAGTTGTATTTAGTTCTATCTCCAATTCTTTTTGTTGTTTGGGGTGTGGATATCTTGGGTTCATTGCCAAAGGCTAAGGGGCAGGTTAGTTTTATCATAGTCGCAATCGATTATATGACTAAGTGGGTGGAAGCCAAGCCCCTTCGGACGATCACGGAGCAATAGTGTCTGCAGTTTTTTAAGGAGGGTGTTGTGTTTCGGTTCGGTATTCCTATGGTGGTTGTTTTGGATAATGGACGTCAATTTATGGAATCGAAGTTTGAGGCATTCTTGAAGGAGTTGGGAATTTAACATCGAAAGACTTCGGTTGCGTATCCACAGTCAAATGGACAGGTTGAAGTGACCAACAAAACCCTCCTAAATGGTATAAAAAGAAGACTTAATGAGGCAAAAGGAAGGTGGCCTGAAGAGTTACTTAGTGTACTATGGGCATATCGAATCACACCAAGGACTACTATGGGAGATTCGCCTTTTAGATTGGCCTATGGTTCTGATGCATTAGTTCCTGTAGAGGTTGGCTCCCCGTCTCTTCGGGTCAGTTAGTTTTGGGAAGTATATAATGAGGAAGGACTTCGGACCAATCTGAATTTTCTTGAGGAGGTTAGAGAAGCAGCCTTGGTGAAGCTTGTAGCATATCAGCGCCGAGTGGCCAAGTATTATAACAAAGAGGTGAAAGCTCCGAAGATTTGAAGTAGGGGATCTAGTTCTTCGGGAGGTAGAAGCTTCTATGCCTCAGAATTTAGGAAATTTTGTGACGCCCCTAAAATTAGGTATACATCACCCATCTTGGGTCGTCAGATACATAGTACAAAATACAAATACAACTTATTAATACAACTGTCGTGTACAATACGACAAAACATAAACTGTGAGTTTGAATACAAATATTATCTTCTAGAGAGTATTCATACTCAAAAGGAGTCCTCATTACATTTATTAACACACCATTACATAGAATAGTGAGGACTACTAACTAATACTATCATTCGGACCATCACTCCGTTCCCCGACTTGCCCCAGCTACGTTCTCATTTCCTGAAGAGAACAGTTAAAGAAAGGGTGAGCTCAACTAGCCCAGTAAGAAATATTATTATGACTAAGATAATGCAGAATAAATTATCATTAGCCTTCAACAATGTTAAACTGATAAAATATAATAGACATCAAGTTTAACTGCAGCGGAACAAGCAATCCATTAAAAGAGTCAAGTAGAAAATAAACTCTACTATCTTTTATGATTTAAAAGATTTTCCAACACTGTGATCGCTGAGACTCAGCTTAATAAAATAATTCACATCATCGAATCACCCCTGCACTACGGCCAAGGATATTCGTATATTCATTAATGGTCATGATCATGCCAACAACTGTCCATCAACGCACTACGGGCCAATGAGGACTTTTACCACATCATTTGTAACATTACGGTCATGATTATATCGAATAATCCCTGGTCATAATCATACCAAGTCCATCTATGCACTACAGGCCACAGATGACTTTCAACATTTTATAAACATGAGGATGATGACAATGATATAAGAATTCAATAAAACAAGTTCAAGAATTAATTTATCCAAGAATTAAAATCGTCCAAATTGTTAACATGATATTGCTTTGTGGAGTAAAATTCAAGAATACTTAGAAGAATATTTTCATGAAAAGATACTGGATGAACCGCAATTATCAAGGATATTTCACAAATTTCATGGAGTATAGAAGTCAAAACTTAACCAACTGAGTACAATAAAGAATGGAATAACAAAAGAAATCACCATGCATGCGATAGACCGCACAGACAGGTTATTCCAACAGAATAATAAATAATGGAACCAGGTCCGACGTAAACGCACAGACAGGATATTCCGACAGAATAATAAATAATGGAACCAGGTCCGGCGTAAATGCACAGACAGGATGTTCCAACAGAATAATAACAAGACGGAACCAGGTCCGGTGTAAAACACACAGACAAGATGTTCCAACAAAATAATAATAAAAACGGAACCAGGTCCGGTGTAAAACACACAGACAGGATGTTCCAACAGAATAATAGAAGAATGTCATCAAGTATTGGGTAGACCACGTATACAGGTTATTCCAACAGAATAATAAGAAATGGAATAACAACAGTTCTCTTCATGAATAAGAAAGAATAACACCCCTTACCGTTTTAAAGACGAGCTGAAATAAGGAAGTAGTTAAGTAGCAGAATACTCTTCTTCTCTCTCTCTATAGTTTCTCTCTATAGTTTCTCTCTCTAGAGTTCAGTGAATTCGTAAGAAATAATGAAGGAATGAGCTGCTATTTATAGAAAAATAGAATGCATAGTAACTAATCCATGAACGGTCCAGATTGATTACTTTAATCTGACGGTCCATATTTAAAGAAAAATCTTTTAAATAAAATATAATATATTCTATTTATAGAATAACTTTAATAAAGTATTCTATTTTATATAAAAAGATGTTTCTGTTTTATTACGTTAATAATACGAATGAAACAAAACGTCATTATCGCTAAATAATTCATATTATTAACTGACAATAATTAAATCAAACTGAGTGACTTCTCACATAAGCATTAATAATCAATACCGTGTGCTACTATGCAACCACACGTATTACTGTACTTTTACTACCGAGTAGTTCAACAGTAACAATGGTAAAATTTCCGCCGTTATTTTTAATAAAATATTTTTGTCGTTTTCTCAATCCGACAATAATTCCGTTGTGGGGTCCACCAATGATTGTGTCGTTGTACGAATATTCCCTGTTAAAACGAATATTCCCTGACCAATCGAATATTATATAACAACTTGCGTAGAATATGTTTCTTCTTATCCAAGATTTGTACAGGAACTTCTTCATACGTCAAATCCTCCGCTATTTCGTCCGGTTCTAACTCAATAATGTGGTTCGGGTCTTCCACATATTTGCGTAACATGGATATGTGAAAAACGTTATGAACACGAGACATACTTGGCGGTAAAGCGAGTCTATAAGCCACAGTTCCTACTCGATCGAGGATTAAAAATGGACCGATGAATCGAGGATTGAGCTTTCCTCTCTTTCCAAATCTCGTAACTCCTTTCCATGGAGCAACACGTAAGAACACATGATCTCCTACATCAAATTCCACGTCCTTTCGATGAAGATCAGCATAACTCTTTTGTCGATCTTGTGAGGTTTTTATACGTTGTCGGATCGTTTGAATCTTTTCTGTAGTCATACGTACCAACTCCGGTCCCAACAACGTTGCTTCACCCACCTCATCCCAGCATACTGGAGAACGACATTTTCTTCCATACAATGCTTCGAATGGAGCCATGCCAATACTTGCTTGATAACTGTTGTTGTAGAAAAACTCCACCAATGGTAAGAACTTGTCCTAACTTCCCTTGAAGTCAAAGACATAGAGTCTTAATAGATCTTCAAGAGTTTGAATAGTCCTCTCTGATTGTCCGTCCGTCTGAGGATGATATGCTGAACTAAATCGTAACTCCGTGCCCATAGCTTTTTGTAAACTAACCCAAAATCGTGAAGTGAATCTTGGGTCTCGGTCAGAAACTATGGATACTGGCATACCATGCAGTCTTACAATCTCATTTATGTACATACGAGCAAGACGTTCAAGTGTATAAGTTTCTCGTATCGGTAAGAAATGAGCAGACTTGGTCAATCTATCAACAATGACCCAAATCGCATCAATACCTTGAGAAACCCTAGGAAGACCGGTAACGAAATCCATGGTAATGTGCTCCCACTTCCATTCTGGAATTTCAAGTGGTTGCAATGGACCTTTTGGTACTTGATGCTCCGCTTTGACTCGTTGACAAGTTAGACACCTTGAGATAAACAACGCTATCTCTCTCTTCATATTGCTCCACCAAAATGTATGACAAAGATCATGATACATTTTGGTACTTCCAGGATGGATTGCAAACGGTGTGTTGTGCGCCTCCATCATGATTTCATACTTTAAATCAGGGTTGTTAGGAACACAAAGTCTGGAGTTGACTCGAAGTATTCCTTCTTCATCGATTCTTGCTTCCGGCATAGCACCTTCTTGCACTTTCTTCCTCATACGCATCAGCTCCAGGTCTGTAGCTTGAGCAGCTTTAACTTTATCGATTAAAGTCGGTTCTACTCGTATATTCGTCATCATCACATGGGTCCCTGGAGTCTTTAACTCTATCTCCATCCTTTGCAAATCACGCAAAATGGGTCTTTGTGTTGACAATATCGCACTCGTACTTGCATATGATCTTCTACTCAAAGCGTCAGCTACCACGTTCGCTTTTCCAGGATGGTATTGAATGGTATGATCATAATCTTTCAACAGTTCAAGCCAACGTCGTTGTCGCATGTTGAGTTCCTTTTGAGTGAAAAAATATTTGAGGCTTTTATGATCCGTAAAGATCTCCACCTTCTCCCCATACAAGTAATGCCTCCAAATTTTAAGTGCAAAGACAACAGCTGCCAACTCTAGATCATGAGTAGGATAATTCCTCTCATATTCCTTGAGTTGTCTTGATGCATAGGCTATGACTTTTTCATGTTGCATGAGAACACATCCCAACCCTTTGCTCGAAGCATCACTGTAGATGACAAATCCCTCCGAGCCAGATGGTATTGTTAGAACAGGAGCTGAAATGAGTCTCCTCTTGAGTTCTTGAAAACTCTGCTCACATTCTTCACTCCAACCGAACTTTGTATCTTTTCGAGTCAGCTGAGTTAATGGAGTAGCGATTCGAGAAAATCCTTCCACAAATCTCCGATAATAACCAGCTAAACCAAGAAAGCTACGTACTTCGGTCACTGATGTAGGTTGCTCCCAGCTTTGAATAGCTTCAATCTTTGTCGGGTCAACCGATATTCCACGACTTGATACTACGTGCCCAAGGAATGCTACCTCTTCCAGCCAGAACTCGCATTTCTTCAACTTGGCATAAAGTTTGTATTCACGAAGCTTTTGGAGTACCAACCTCAAGTGTTGCTCATGATCTTCACGGCTTTTGGAATAAACAAGGATGTCATCGATAAAGACGACCACAAAGTGATCTAAATATTCCTTGAATACCCTGTTCATCATATCCATGAAGGCAGCAGGAGCATTAGTCAATCCAAAAGACATAACTAAGAATTCATAATGCCCATACCGAGTTCTGAAGGCAGTCTTTGGAATATCCTCAGTTCTAACCTTCAGCTGATGATATCCAGAACGAAGATCGATCTTTAAAAAGAATTGTGCTCCTTGCAACTGGTCAAACAGGTCATCAATACGTGGCAATGGGTACCTATTTTTGATGGTGACATGATTCAACTCCCGATAATCAATACAAAGTCGCATACTCCCATCTTTCTTCTTCACGAACAGAACAGGAGCACCCCAAGGAGAAGTACTAGGACGAATAAAACCAATGTCTAACAATTCCTGCAGTTGGGTCTTTAACTCCTGAAGTTCAATAGGAGCCATTCGATATGGGGCTTTGGAAATGGGTTTTGTACCGGGTTCAAGGTCGATACAAAATTCAATTTCACGCTCTGGGGGTAGGCTAGGAAGTTCTTCGGAAAATACGTCAGGAAATTTATTAACAACAGAAATATCATTCAAAGCTGACGTATTTTTGTTTAGATCTGTGACATGAGCTAAGAAAGCTTGACATCCGTTTTTTAATAAACGAATAGATTTATGACTTGAGATGACATCGATTGATTTTAATGGTTTGGTTGCTTGAATTCGCATAATAGGTCGATTAGGAATATGAAAGCTAACAACCTTGCGAAAATAATCAATTTTTGCATGATGAGTAGTTAACCAATCAATCCCTAGAATCACGTCAAATGCAAGTATTTTTAATGAAATAAGATCGACAGGTAATGTATGGGTACCAACTTGAACCAAACAAGACTTATAAATCGTGGATGTAATGAAGGTTTCTCCCAATGGAGTTTCAACTGCTAAGTCAAAGTCTAATTTCTCCGAAATCAAATTTAATCGATGAGCGCAAGTAGGAGAAATAAAAGAATGGGTAGAACCGGTATCAAATAAAGTATAGACTTCGTTAGAGTTTATGATAAGCTTACCCGTGATGACCTCATTCGGGTTCCTTGCTTTCTGGGAGTTCACAACAAACGCTCTCCCTTGCACAACCGGTTTTGACTTTTCTGGGACGGCCTTTGGTGCCTCCATCCTAGCTGAATTTGTCTTCGGTAAACGACAAAATCGGGCTAAATGACCTTCTCTTCCACAATTATAATATGCTTTGGACGGCATCGCGCAGTTTGGACTGATGTGCCCCTCCCCTCCGCATTTGAAACATATGATAGGTGGTCGTTCTCCTTCCTTAACGACAGGTGCTGATGCTGACGTCTTTCCATCATTGTTGAATCTCCTCTTCTTGAAATGTCAATTCTTATTATTTTGGCCCTGATTACCACCGAAGTGGTTAACATTTCTGGCCTGTTGATTCCCTCCACGCTTGTTGTCACCGCTTCGATGACTGCTTTCACTAGTATTATCATTTTGTCGGCTGCTCTCTTTTGGTTGCGTTGTCTCGTTATCGCACTCTACCAACTGAGCCCTATTTACAACATCTGAATACAAACACAATTTATGAGAAACAAGATGTTGACGTATCTCCGGCTTCAAACCTCTTAAAAACATCCGCGTCATTCTTTCTTCATTATCCACTAGGTGGGACGCAAACCGGGATAACTCTACAAATTTTGTCTCGTACTGCGACACGGTCATATTATTCTGCTCCAATTTGATGAACTCCACCTCCTTCATGTGACGAATACTCTCGGGAAAGTATTTGTCGTTAAACAGCTCTTGGAACTTCTCCCAAGACATCTTCAGTGCGGCAGGTTGAGTACGCTTTATCAATTCCCACCAGTAATCTGCCTCTCCTCGCAACATAAAGGCGACAAAGGGAACCTTTTGCTCCTCGGAGTAACCCAAGACATCAAATATCTTGGTGATCTGCTTTATCCATGTTTCAGCTACAAGTGGTTTGGGTTCTCCCTTAAACTCCGGTGGTCCCAGCTCCTTAAACTGTTTAGCGGTGACCGCCTGAGAGTTTCCAGTATTTCCACCTACGTTGTGGACAGGAGCCGCTTTCACCTGTTGTTGCATGAATTGCATAAAACCTCTGAACATTCCATCATTCATCATCTGGTCAGTGTTGTTGTTTGCATGAGGATTGTCACCTTCCTGATGAACATTATCCTGATTATTGATATGTGGTGAATCAATAATCGTCTGTGCTCCATTGCTATTCTCAACATTCTCAGATGCCATTTTCAGATACTGCCACAAAATAAAAGTTAATTGATATATCATATATTATCCTTATATTATGACCGACCAATTAAATACCATGCAAATAAACTTAGGTAGGTCATACTAGCGAAGGAATTCCCCGTCTCTCCCCTCCTAGTTCTATTCTCACATCTTAGCCAGGGATCATATCCCTAAGCTCTGATACCAACTGTGACGCCCCCAAAATTAGGTATACATCACCCATCTTGGGTCGTCAGATACATAGTATAAAATACAAATACAACTTATTAATACAACTGTCATGTACAATACGACAAAACATAAACTGTGAGTTTGAATACAAATATTATCTTCTAGAGAGTATTCATACTCAAAAGGAGTCCTCATTACATTTATTAACACACCATTACATAGAATAGTGAGGACTACTAACTAATACTATCATTCGGACCATCACTCCGTTCCCCGACTTGCCCCAGCTACGTTCTCATTTCCTGAAGAGAACAGTTAAAGAAAGGGTGAGCTCAACTAGCCCAGTAAGAAATATTATTATGACTAAGATAATGCAGAATAAATTATCATTAGTCTTCAACAATGTTAAACTGATAAAATATAATAGACATCAAGTTTAACTGCAGCGGAACAAGCAATCCATTAAAAGAGTCAAGTAGAAAATAAACTCTACTATCTTTTATGATTTAAAAGATTTTCCAACACTGTGATCGCTGAGACTCAGCTTAATAAAATAATTCACATCATCGAATCACCCCTGCACTACGGCCAAGGATATTCGTATATTCATTAATGGTCATGATCATGCCAACAACTGTCCATCAACGCACTACGGGCCAATGAGGACTTTTACCACATCATTTGTAACATTACGGTCATGATTATATCGAATAATCCCTGGTCATAATCATACCAAGTCCATCTATGCACTACAGGCCACAGATGACTTTCAACATTTTATAAACATGAGGATGATGACAATGATATAAGAATTCAATAAAACAAGTTCAAGAATTAATTTATCCAAGAATTAAAATCGTCCAAATTGTCAACATGATATTGCTTTGTGGAGTAAAATTCAAGAATACTTAGAAGAATATTTTCATGAAAAGATACTGGATGAACCGCAATTATCAAGGATATTCCACAAATTTCATGGAGTATAGAAGTCAAAACTTAACCAACTGAGTACAATAAAGAATGGAATAACAAAAGAAATCACCATGCATGCGATAGACCGCACAGACAGGTTATTCCAACAGAATAATAAATAATGGAACCAGGTCCGACGTAAACGCACAGACAGGATATTCCGACAGAATAATAAATAATGGAACCAGGTCCGGCGTAAACGCACAGACAGGATGTTCCAACAGAATAATAACAAGACGGAACCAGGTCCGGTGTAAAACACACAGACAGGATGTTCCAACAGAATAATAATAAAAACGGAACCAGGTCCGGTGTAAAACACACAGACAGGATGTTCCAACAAAATAATAATAAAAACGGAACCAGGTCCGGTGTAAAACACACAGACAGGATGTTCCAACAGAATAATAGAAAAATGTCATCAAGTATTGGGTAGACCACGTATACAGGTTATTCCAACAGAATAATAAGAAATGGAATAACAACAGTTCTCTTCATGAATAAGAAAGAATAACACCCCTTACCGTTTTAAAGACGAGCTGAAATAAGGAAGTAGTTAAGTAGCAGAATACTCTTCTTCTCTCTCTCTATAGTTTCTCTCTATAGTTTCTCTCTCTAGAGTTAAGTGAATTCGTAAGAAATAATGAAGGAATGAGCTGCTATTTATAGAAAAATAGAATGCATAGTAACTAATCCATGAACGGTCCAGATTGATTACTTTAATCTGACGGTCCATATTTAAAGAAAAATCTTTTAAATAAAATATAATATATTCTATTTATAGAATAACTTTAATAAAGTATTCTATTTTATATAAAAAGATGTTTCTGTTTTATTACGTTAATAATACGAATGAAACAAAACGTCATTATCGCTAAATAATTCATACTATTAACTGACAATAATTAAATCAAACTGAGTGACTTCTCACATAAGCATTAATAATCAATACCGTGTGCTACTATGCAACCACACGTATTACTGTACTTTTACTACCGAGTAGTTCAACAGTAACAATGGTAAAATTTCCGCCGTTATTTTTAATAAAATATTTTTGTCATTTTCTCAATCCGACAATAATTTCGTTGTGGGGTCCACCAATGATTGTGTCGTTATACGAATATTCCCTGTTAAAACGAATATTACCCGACCAATCGAATATTATATAACAACTTGCGTACTTTACAAAATTTATAAATATTACCCACAACTATAACATTATATCAAATTAACTCCATAATATTCAAAAATGATATTTATAGAAAATTCATCTTTATTTATAAAAGTTGGGGTCTTACAAATTTAATGCCAAATTGGAAAGATCCTTATGAAATTATTGAAGTACCGAAGCCAGGAACTTATTGGTTGTTAGCAATGGATGGGTCTGAGATAAAGAACACATGGCATGCGGGGAGGCTTTAGTAATATATTCAGTAGAGTTAATGTCAGAGTTTTGGGTCTGTAATTCTTTCAACGATTATCAATAAAAGAAGCATTTTTCTCCAATAATATTCTGTTTGTTTGTTGTTTGGTAAGTTTGTTTGATTGGACGTTCGGTGGGATCTGCTTGACCCTTTGTGGTAAGTAGGATCGACTGGAGGTTCGGTGGGATCTACTTAACCCTTTGTGGTAAGTAGGATCGACTAGAGGTTCGGTGGGATCTGCTTGACCCTTTGTTGGTAAGTATGATCATTTGGTGGTTTGATGGGATCTGCTTAACCCTTTGTTGGTAAGTAGGATCATTTGGTGGTTCGGTGGGATCTACTCAACCCTTTGTTGGTGAGTGAGATCGTTTGGAGGTTTAGGGTGATTTTTTCAATCCTTTGATGGTGAACAAAGTTGTTTAATAGTATTTGTTTGATTGGTGTTAAGTGTTAAGTGTTAAGTTTGGTTCTTTTTAAGAAGATATTTTTTATTAATATTAATTGTATTGGAAAGCAGTTGTGTGAAGTTTTTATAGAAGAATAAAAGGAACAATTGTATTTCATTGCAATATAAAAGGGGATTAGAAGATTGTATTTCTAAAAGTTTGAAGCTATGTTTGGGGAGGGTCTTCTTCAGTATTGTCCTCGTCTTCGTCATCAGAAGAATCGATGAGTAGTGGATTCAATGCGGCAGCAGCAAGCTTAGCTTTTCCTTTAATTCGGGTTGCTTTGTAGCCTTCAGCGTACATTTATATTATTTCATTGCTTTGTAGCTTTGAGCTCTCGGAGTTCTTTTTCTACATTGGATCGAAGGTGTAGGTGTGTTTGTTCTTTTCTTTTTGTGTCACAGGCTTCGCGGGTGAGGGTTTGGTTGTTTCATTTCAGTACTTCATTTTCTGTTGAGAGCTCATAGTTCTTTTCAGAAGTCGTTTGTTGAAGTGCTTCGCTTGTTGCCAGTTGTTCTTTCAATTTGGCGATATCCTTTTTAAGGCCTTCGCAAACGAAGAAGGTGTTATCGTGCGAGTTTTTCTCCTTTGCTAGGGCAGCTTTCAGGAACTCATTCTCTCTTCGAGCGGCCTTCTCTTCAGCTTCGATTTATTTGTATCTTTGGTTGAGCCGCTTGGAGATTCCAGCAGCCTCCATATATTTAAATGGTTAGAATGGAAGATTGTACATAAATGAAGATGATTATTGTAAAGAAAAGCTTACGCGGACTTGATGGATCATGTCGGCGCGGACGAGTTTAGATGTTGAAAAATCCCCGAAGCGGTGGTCGTCGGTTCCAAGGACGAAGTGGTCGAAAAGGTGTAAAGGGAATTCTTCGTTGTTTCCTGGCCATAAGGTTGGGGAACGAACAACTTCAGGTATATGCGTAGTGGGTTCTTGGATAATTGGTTCTTGGGCAGGTGGTGTTAGGTGTTCGGATGGTGTGGGGATGTGGGTTTCTTTTGGAGGTATCAATTGGTTGTCAGATGTGTTTTTTCTTTTTCTGATGACTTGAGGGACGTGTTCAGCTGGTTCGTCAAGCTTGTTGAGTATGTCTTAGGATTGGCTGGCTTTGGTTGGAGGAACCCTTAGCTCTTCAGTTGTGAGTGGGGTGATCTTGACACGTTTCTTTTTTATTCGGAGAATTTGGGTTCTTTCGGTGATTGGCATGTTGAGGAGGTTTTCTGTAAGAGTGGGAACATGGATGTTTTTGGGTTTTTTAGCTGCTCTTCTTTTCAGTCGTGGGTGATTTGGGTCTTCGGCAGTGGTCGGTTCGGGTTCAGTGTTTTGAGGTTGAGCAAATGTTTCAGTTGTGTTTTCGGAGATAAATTCCTCAAGATCTTTCCGATCAGCCGAAGTTGGTTTGATGAGAGATACTATAGAAATCAGAAGGGATTTTTCAGAAAAATGGTATAGAGTTCGAAGATTAAATAGGTATCAAGTTCAGAACTTACAATTATGGTCGTATAGCCATGCCTATTTACATAAGAGGCCGAAGCTCCACTCATTCAAGGGAAGTTTCTCGTGTAGCTTCGCCATTTCCATCACTCGTTCGGGAGAAGTATCGCCGAAGTCTAGAGAAGGACGTTTATGTGAAGTCCAGTCCGGGATGGTCCTTTGACGAAGAACCAGTCCTTATGCCATCCTTTGTTGCTCGAGAGGGTGGCCATCAGGGGGCGTTTATCAAATTTGGAGTTGTGTTTTGGGGGTTATTTGCTTAGAACTTTGAAGCCCCATTCGCAGGAGTTTCCGATCTGGTACAGAGTGAAGAAGAAGTCGATGGAAGGTGGAACCCCAATTTCATGACAAAAAGTGATGAATGCAATAATGTTGATGTAATAGTTAGGTACCAGTTGGGCTAGCCCGATGCCCATAAGCCCTAGAAGGGTGACGATGAATGTGTGGAGGGGCAGTCAGACACCTTTCTCCAGTAAGGTGAGGGGGATGGCGGTCCAGCCATGGGGCCGGTGGTACATATGCTCGGTGGGTAAAGGGGCTCTTAGATGGTGAGTTTCTGGGATTTGATAGTGTTCACGAATTACGAGGAGGTCGACTTTTGTGATTTGTGAAGGAGTGTTGACGTGGGGGAATTGATTCTGGTTAGGGTATTCAAGAGATGTTTTTTGTGAATCGGTTCTTGATGGATTTTGGGAGGTGGTTGTGGCAGTGCTGGGGTTTGATTCCGACATGGTGTTTGTGGTGGGGAGGTTGGAAGTAGTAGGGATGCTTGATATGGGAGTCGCGGAGATAGGGATGGAGTTTTCCGGTTGGAAGTTGGGTTTTGGGAAGGAGAGAAAACCGGGAGGTGGGAGAGATGAAGGATATCCTTGATTTTGAAATAAGCTGGTGAAAATGTTTGAATTAGGGGAAAAGGGGTTTTGTAATTTTGTCTTTTCAGTTATTTTTGAATCTCAAGGGCGGCTCATTAATGGGGCTAATGATGGAAATTGAGTTGTGGATTTAAAGGGTCAGTTTGTTATCCGGAATTAGGGCGCTTGGGTGATTGGGTCTTGTTTGACTTTGTTTGGGCATCTTTGTTACTGATGAGCCATGTTTCGAATACTCTTCCATCAAATATTCTATTTGATGGAAGACTGTGGGGCAATGTTGGGCCCAGGATATTCAGGCTTATGTTTTATAATGGGTTGGGAGCCCTATGGCGTCATGTGGGCTTGGGCCAGAGGGTGTTTTGGTGGACGGGGGATTTGTGGGTTAAGGTTCCTAATTTTATTTGATCTCTAGATATGGAAGGGAGTGTTGGGATATAGATAAACTTCCTTAATTCTAGGAGATTTGGTGCAATCCTATTAAGGAATGGTTGTTTGGATGAAAACCGTAATGTGATTCGGAGAAGGATTGCATGAAAGTGGTGGGAACATTATAAATACAAGGCTTTTCTCTGATTCTAAGGTACATGCAATTTATTACTTTCCAGCACTAGAGCATTAAGCTTTCATTGTTAACTTTGCTTCAGCATGTACTAATTCTCACACCGGAGCTATCTCCCGGCAGCCCAAGTCATCAAGCTTTCTGTATTTACTTGTTTCTATGCAGGATTGGACTCGTTTTGGTAATTGATGCGTGTGGACGGATCTTGGCGTTAACAATTTTGTTTCATGAACTATTTGTTATCATTTCTAAGAACATTTAATACCCCAAAAGGAAAATTATATAATATCATAGTTCCGCTTGAAATTATAATCCATCATCAAAGGGTATTAAAAATTACAAAACATAGTCCGTAAAACTATTTAAATGACTAACCGAGGATTAAAATAGTCCGAAGTGACATCAAATTAGTACAAAGAGTCATATTTCACCATTCACTTTTGTAAACAAACATGAATAGTGTTTTCTTGATAAAGAATTAAACACTGAATTATAAAAAATGTATAATAGTACTTAGTAATTGAGAATCAAAGTCTAGACTTACATATATTACCTTCAATGACACAATCCTCTAGTGCGACACGAGGAAACCATAACAAGACATTTGACATTCTAAGTGTTTCTTTGACAACCTGGAAATTGCATTGTAACAAACATTGAGCATCATTTTGTTTAAGAATGTTACAAGAATTATTAAGTTGCACGTAGAACATAAGCTTGCAAAAACCTTCTTACCTTTGAGCCATAGGACATCTTGCTAAGATCTTCATGGGTAACTACGGCTCCGTTTGGCTTGTTTCTGAGAATTGAAAGTTGCTCTTCCTGTGAAGTCATTAGAACATGTGTATCCAATAGTAAAAATAATCATCTTAGGATACTTCAACACGAACTTTCCATTTTTACACTGACAAAAAATTTAGGTATAAAAATACTTATATATGATCCAATGATTTTCGTAATTTTGGATGATAAATACCGATGTATGAAGTTTGAGACACTGATTACAAAAGTTTCTGGATTTTAAGACATAAAACCTTCCGACCAGAATGACATTTTAGACACAAACCCCAGTATAGTAGTCATAATATGATACTAGTACTCATAATTAATGGCAAAAGTTAAAATATCAATACATATTTATATAGAGAGTTAATTAGGAAAACTGTTATTAATACTATAAGAAACTTTATACACTATATAGTTTCAAACTAAAAATATATATCTCTAACTTGAAACCGGCTAAAAAGAAAAAGGCTGAATTATAAATTTCTCTCTCAAAATTAACAACTAGTTTCAAAATAGCCCTTCAATTACGTACCAAAATAAATACTTTCCTTCTTATCATTGTCATTTAGTGTACATTCTACTAATTGGTTGACTTTTCTCAATTTCATGTCACTTGTGTGCTTATCGTGCGTCTATTTAATGAGGATATTTGTCTTAGAAAATACCCAATTCATATAAGTCATTTTAGAAGAAATTTTTTTCTATTATATAATACGTTTTACATATATTTAGGAGAAAAAAAATTAATATTCTCTTATTTTATTTCTAAAAAATAGAGTAATTGATGAGAGAGAAGAGAAAACGAATTATATAATGGAAATGAGAAAGTATTTTATATCGTCAAATGACAAAGATTTCATCATTAAACAGGTGTATGAATAGGTAAGTGTTTACTTTAATAGTTCAGGGACGTACAACTTTGTAGTTGACTGACCACTTTGAAAAAACTCAATCAAAGCAAAATGTATTTTTAATTTTAAAACGGATAAAATAAGAAAAAAGTAATAATTAAATTCTTACCCGGAGCCGCTCTTGGATATCTTTGTTTTCATCCAAGAACTTGACACTCCACATCATTGCAGCTGCGGTGGTGGTTTGACCAGCAATTATCAATGTTAAGAGGTTGTCCATTATCTCCGAGTCTTGAAGCTTTTCATCAGCAGGATATGCATCTCTCCGTAACATGGATTGTAGGAAGTCTTCATGGGATTCCTTTCCACTTCGTCTACGTGCAATCATTATTCCAAACGTTTCCATGAGTCTATTACGTGCCTGCTTGTAAACTTTAATTTGTTCAGTAACAATGTTTTTTAGTTTTTACTTATTTTTTAGGCTAAAATGCAAAATTGTACCTAGAGTTTATTAGTTTGTAGATATATAGTACTTACTTAACACTATAACAAACTGTTATCTTATGGTACAAATAGTAGTGTAAAATTGTACGTTATGGATCAATTTTAAGTATAATTAAGATGTACAATTTTGAACATTATATGTGTACATTGAGGGACGGACTAGCTAATTTGTTAAACTCAAAAATATAAACATCACAAAACACAAACATACGATAGAGTTTTGCATTTTAGTCTTTTTTATTTTTTTTGAAAGTTCAAGATAAAAATACTAGATTTTTATATTGATATAAAATGTCTATTTTTTTATTTTTAACTTTTCTTTCAGAAAAATATTAAAAACTTCGCTCATGAATATCAAAAATGTAATATATTTTAGTTAAAATAAAAGAAAGTTGAGACATTATTCAACTTGTTTAGTTTTTGGACATGAGAAGAGTACATTATTCAACTTCTGTTGCACACTTTGCTGCACTGCAGTTACAAGGAAGAATGAGAAAGAGCTAAAACTCTCACGTTTAATGTTTTTTATTAAAAATAAATAATTTAAGTCATTCCCTTTCAAATTGCACATTGTTTATTTTCCCTTCTAATTTTCCACAGAGCATGATACTTGTATGACCTTAATTTCTCTTGTACTTCTCAAACAGACGAGGGGAAATTCAACACTACAATACTTTATTGGGCAGTAGGCAGTTCAAGCTTACCTTGATGCCTTTGTAGTAGCTGGTGCCAGGAATCATGACCGGAACTGAAAGCATGGCTCCAGAAACAGCAGTGCAGTCTTCCTCAATTTGTTTTAGCAAGGAAACATCCGTGATGCTCATCAGCATGTCGCACATTGCATCAAATGCTATCTGCATCGGACCATAAGATATTTCATTGATCAAGTTAGGTTTTCCTAACTTATTTAGAGTAATAATTTGTCGATTGAATTACAGATTTGTGCCTCTAAATTGCCAGTCAGTTTGAAAGTAGTCCCTTACCAAAGTAACCACTTGTTTCTTTATAGTTGTCAAAGTGTCAATTTTGTTCATTGGGTTTAATTTTATTTTTCTAATTTTGTATCAAATGCTAGTCTTGTGCGTGTTTTATTAATGACTAGCTTTCTAACCGGTGGAGGCACGGGTTTATTTAGCTTTTCTCTTAGCTGGATTGTGATTAATTGAACCAATATATATTAATATACCACATGCTAAGAAAGCTAAAATTCATAATCTAATATTGAATATTTCAATAAGTTTAAATATTAGTTACTATCTTTAAAATTATATTAGGAGAACAGGGGAGAAATCTGTTGGGTTTATGGGGCAGTTGGTGATCATAAAGTAATTATTTATGATCGCATAAAACTTGTGGCAGTTGATGATTATAAGATAATTAGGATTCTGTTAGTGGGTATTTTCCTAAGTGGCAGAGTTTTGGGAGAGAATGACTCTTCAATCTTAAATTGTAGAGTAATTCGTACGAACGAAGTTAGTCAATGGTCGTACACTAGATATAGCAAATTATCGCTGCAAACCCCGAGATATTATTACGGCGAGGGATGAAGAAAACTCTAGAACTCTGATTCAAAATTCTCTCGATTCGTCCTCTCATGACGAACTGCCAAAACATTTGACTCTTCACCCATTCCAATATAAAGGATTAGTCAATCAAATTATAAATAGTAAATGGGTCAGTTTGAAAATAAATGAATTGCTAGTCGTAGAATATTATTCACGCCAGACTTAAACCTAACGAAAAGAAAATAAAAAATCACATAGGTTCGGACAATGAGGGAGGTTTTCATCACTTGTCTCCTCCTTTCTTTTCATTTCAGTATTTTATTTTCCGTGCCGCAGCAATTAGGAATAGAGAATCTATATCAAAGAAAGGTCTAACTGTTGGAATAATTTTATCTGTTGCTATTTGATCTATTCTGGTTAGTACGATCAGTGAATTAGATGAAGGTGCGGAAAGAGGGGTACGAACGAAGTTAGCTAATTAAGATTGTATTTATACGTAAGTAAATTTAGACCAAAACTAATTTAGTTTACTTCTATTTTAAATTGGACCAAACTCTATAAAATAACTTAGTACAAACGAAATTAACTCCTAATTAATTAAGAGTTGACTCAAATTGGGATCGTCATACAGCTCTTTATATATTAGTATAATTAATGTTGATTTATGAGTTTTTATTTTAATAATGACAACATATATTTTGTACGAAGATATTTTCTAATTTTCAAGTTTTGGCTTGATTATGCATGTGTCAAGATCTCAAATGGTTCGATGTGAATAAAAGGTTTTTAGAGCCACCACTTGGATAGGTTTCACCTAGGAAATCAATATAAAATTCCTAGCTTGGGTTATTAATTGCAAGACAATTTTATTTTGTTGGAAATAAGTTTATAAAAAATGTTTTCATGTGCTTAAAATTCAAATCTTTTAAAGGAGCTAATTTTGGAAGTCAAATCATTTTAGAAAATGTTTAGTAATGATCTTATCCCTTATTTCAAGAGCTAAAAATTTAATTCAAAAGCTGAAAATAGACTTGGAAACCAAATCATTTGATATATTAATCAGCCATGTTTCAAGATCTTATCCCTTCGATCTAGTTATTGATTTCCTTTATTCAAATTGTTGATTCTGCTATGATCTTAATTCCTTATTTCAAGTTGCTGAATTTGGTGAGATATTATCTCTTGAGTCAATCTGCCTTGATTGAAGTAGTTTGGATTTCAAAATCAAATCCCTTCCTTATTAGTTTATTCCTATATATATTCCTTTGGGATTGCAAAATTGAGAAGTTTGTTTCCTGTCGTTGCTCTTTAAACTCTATATAAATCATTCTCGCCATAAGCTTAAAAACCAACGAATTGAAAAAGATTTCAACATTCTAATTTTACCTGGCTATAAATTTCTTATTGCTGAAAATTCATAGATATTATAATTGTAACACCCCAGTCCTATATCGAAAGATAGGAAAAAAATTGAATGTATATAAGAAAATAAGTTACTACCAATAGTACTTTCAAGTTATGACATTTTAGGTGAACTTGTGGTTGGCTAAGATGACCCAAAAAGATACTATTAGGTCAGTGGTTTAAAGTTTTATTTGGATGGATTTGATTCGATTCGGACTTGGGATTTGACTCGAGATTTATCCCGGACTTGGGATTTGACCCGGGTTATTTCATATGGTATTAGAGCCGACTCTCGAAAACTCAGGTCGGGTCATCCGATCGGGTTGCCGGAGGTGGGGACACAAAGACTGGTGGTATTATCTTACAATGGAGAGAAGGATGTTCGGAGGTGAGGACACAAAGTCAACCGGTATTATCTCACAATGGCTAGAGAGACAAAGATCTGTGGACCGTGCATGTAATCGGTTCTGACGGGGACGTCAGAAATTTAAGTGGGAGAGTTTGTAATATCTTAGTCCCACATTGAAATATAGGAAAAAAAATTGCCTGCATATAAGAAAATAAGTTACTACCAATAGTACCTTCAAGTCATGACATTTTGGGTGAGCCTATGGTGAGCTAAGACCCAAGAAGAAATTATTTGGCCAGTGGTTTAAGGTTTTATTTGGATGGATTTGATTTGATTCGGATTTGGGATTTGACCCGAGATTTGTTCCGGACTCAGAATTTGACCTGAGTTGTTTCAGTAATCGTATTCATTCATGATAAAAAAAAAACTTGTATACAAGCCTACTGTGGTTTGTGCTTGATCCAGTGGTGGATATGACTGTGCAAAACAGACTCTAAATTTTGCAATGGTGCAAGGGTTGCAGTGGTACAAGATGTTGTAGTTGTGTAACTGGGGGCAGTGGTGTCCAACATAAGCTGAGTTGTTTTGTACAAAGAGTAAATTCTGTAATTGATTGAGTATTAATCTAATAAAAGAGTCTACAATACCAATTAGTATTAAATGTGGATTAAGCTATTAGATTAGAGGTTAAGGGTTGATCAACCACGTAAAAAATCTTGGTGTTGTGGTTTTCTGTTTATCTTACTTTCATTGCATCAACTCTGCACTTATTTTCAATTCATATCCTGCATTGTTAAAATCTAAGTAATAATTGCATAATAAGTTCATATATATAGATAAGCAATCAGGTTCTAAACTCTCTAGATAATACAAAGAAGGTTCTGCATATTAGATTTATATATACATTTAAGTAGACATGTTTTACCTTTTCTATATAGTTGAGTATTTGTCTCTGTATATCAAGATTCTTATAAACCTTAAGCCGACAGGCATTAACCTGTGTGCATGTTTTATTTTTTAGGTAATTTTAAAAGTGTCATTGTTAATCTGTTAAATCAGATTCACCTATTTACCCCCCCCCCCTTCCCCTTCCCCTTCCCCTTCCCCTTTCCCTTCTAGGTGTGCACACTATCTAAATTTCATATAAATGTGGTATTTTTGACCTAGACATATATTTTAGGATTAAATACACTTATGTTACACCAAGTTCTACCCTCCTCATAATTTAGTCCCTAAACTAATTGGACTCATAATTTAGCCCCTAATAAACTACTTAATTTCACATAATGTTCTCCGGCCCCAAATTTAATTCCTAGCCAAAATTGATCAGAATACATAATTTTTGAGCATGGTAATGAGTTATATTGTTTGATCGTATTAAAATATGATTTGAATTTATTAAACGTTTATAGATGGATTAAACATTAAAAGGGAAAAATGAAAAGAATAGAAAAAAAAACACACACACACACACACTCTCTCTCTCCCTCTCTCTATATCAGTCAACAAACCTCGTTCATCCCTATCATTTTACTTCCACGCCACTGTGAATCACCATCACCATAACCAAAATCAAAGAACAAGCTTGAAATACCTCAATCCATCCAACTCTAACACCTATTTTAATTTCACTACCAACAAATCTCCAACACCTATCACGAGCACCCATTTTCATTACCAACAAATCTCTACCACCATCAAATCTCCAACACCACCCATCTTCCCCACCAAAATTAAGGGAGTTTTAACTAGATTTAAAACATTATCAACACCATCTTATCCATCTTCTTCAATGATTTTATATCAACACCATCTTATCCATCTTCTTCAATGATTTTATAAACTTTAAACCCAAATAATTGACTAAATTGTAAAAGTATTTGTCAAATTTCGATGGGTGAACTCAACGAGAAATACAAAAGTCACAAAGAGGCACCTCTTTACTCTATGCGCATTGTTAACGCCTGATTTTGTACGCCTGACGAAATCACCCAAAAAGACAGGCCAAAATAGTGCCAACGGTTGATGGAGTAATTGTTGTGAATTCAAACTCACGAAACACACTCACATAAACGTAACTAAATAAATATAAAGTATGAACACAAGAATTTACGTGGAAACCCAATTGGAGAAAAACCACGGAGAGAGAGAGTAATCCACTATAATAATATTGAGAGTACAAGTTGTGTATTTGTGTTGTATCTCTTCTGTCCTTCCTCCCTCCATATAAGGGAATATAATCCTATTTTAATAAGGACTCTTCCACTATCATAATAAATACATATGGGCCATCACCAGATCCGGACCATTAAATAGATTGGGCTGTAGCCCAAATAATCACACTCCAATATTGCTCCCCAGTCTCTTATTTATAAGGAACTTATAAATGAGAGAGTATACAAATTTATCCCAATAAAACGACCATATTTGCCTGAACTCCATGTGCCGAACTAAAATTGTCGGCTCCCAATATCGCTGCCCTACTCCTCTTGTTCACTCATAAGATAGATAAACAATTTATTACTACCGAAGATATAAAGAACCAACCTTATACCAACCGAATCAACCTTATCCCTACCGAAGATATAAAGAACCAACCTTATCCCAACCGAATATATATAGAGAACCAACCTTATCACAACCGAGCCAACCTTATCACAACCGAATATATAGAGAACCAACCTTATCACAACCGAACCAACCTTATCCCAACCGAATATATAGAAAACCAACCTTATCACAACCGAACCAACCTTATCACAACCGAATATATAGAGAACCAACCTTATCCCAACCGAATATATAGAAAACCAACCTTTATCACAACCGAATATATAGAGAACCAACCTTATCACAACCGAACCAACCTTATCACAACCGAACCAACCTTAACACTACCGAAGACAGATAAATAATCCACCGAACACACCCAAATATATAGAGAACGAACCTTATCACAACCGAACCAACCTTATCACTACCAAAGACAGATAAATAATCCACCGAACATATCAAAATATATAGAGAACCAACCTTATCACAACCGAACCAACCTTATTACGACCGAACCAACCTTACCACAACCGAATATATATACAGAACCAACCTTATCACGACCGAACCAACCTTATCACTACTGAACCATCCAACCGAACACCAATTACAAAGTTCGTTCCGAAGAACTAAACGTATCCGTTCCGAAGAACCGTATAAATATTTATTTTGACCGTTTGGGAGGACGCTGGTCCGTCCCGAAGGATGTTATCCGTTCGGGAGGACGCCGGTCCGTCCCGAAGGATGTGATCCGTTCGGGAGAACGATGGTCCGACCTTATAACCCATTCGACCTTATGCCGCCATAATATCCGTCCCGAAGGATGTGATCCGTTCGGGAGAACGATGGTCCGTCCCGAAGGAGTTTACCCGACCTTATACCGCCATCCGACCTTATAACCCCTCCGACCTTATGCCGCCATAATATCCATCCCGAAGGATGTGATCCGTTCGGGAGAACGATGGTCCGTCCCGAAGAAGTTTACCCGACCTTATACCGCCATCCGACCTTATAACCCCTCCGACCTTATGCCGCCATAATATCCGTCCCGAAGGAAGTAATCCGTTCGGGAGGACGTTGGTCCGTCTCGAAGGAGTTTACCCGACCTTATACCGCCATCCGACCTTTTACCCCCAAATGTAGACAGCCGAAGATATGATGAGGCCGATGTGATATAGTCCGAGGCAAACTGCAATTATCCAAAGAGGATTTGTTGTTGCCCGAATGTCACGGGAGAGCCGCCAAAAGTCCAACAAAGTACGAACTGTAATTGCCCCCCAGTCTCTTATTTATAAGGAACTTATTTATAAGAGAGTATTCAAAGAGTCTTCGTGGGATTTTTATCCTCGGGATTTATATCCGCTGGATTTCCTTCAGTCTGTGGTTGATGATGAAACCGAAGCCGCCTTTAAAGCACTTCAATGATATAAAAGCTTAAACTTTTATCTTTGCGCTAGCTGAATTCGTTACTGGTGCGGTGACTCAGCACCAATTTATCATCACCTGGACCAAACTCCTTCGGTGAATCGGTGATTTTAAATCGACACTAGAACAAGTGTCTTGTTCCCACAGACGGCGCCAATGTTAACGCCTGATTTTGTACGCCTGACGAAATCACCCAAAAAGACAGGCCAAAATAGCGCCAACGGTTGATGGAGTAATTGTTGTGAAATCAAACTCACGAAACACACTCACATAAACGTAACTAAATAAATATAAAGTATGAACACAAGAATTTACGTGGAAACCCAATTGGAGAAAAACCACGGAGAGAGAGAGTAATCCACTATAATAATATTGAGAGTACAAGTTGTGTATTTGTGTTGTATCTCTTCTGTCCTTCCTCCCTCCATATAAGGGAATATAATCCTATTTTAATAAGGACTCTTTCACTATCATAATAAATACATATGGGCCATCACCAGATCCGGACCATTAAATAGATTGAGCTGTAGCCCAAATAATCACACTCCAACACGCATCTTCCTCCACTTCTAATTTTATCATCTTCTTCTCTTTTTTTTCTTTCCTTATTTAATTTCTTCTCCTTATCCTTCACCAATATCCCAGATCTGGATACCCAAATTCGACAAATCCCACCATTAATTTGCAAAAAGATAAATGAGATTTTTTAAGAATCTATCGAAGTATACAACTCGTTATTACAAATAACCATCGTCGCTCTAGTTGTCTCATCGTTGTCGATTACTACTTCCATTGTCACAATTCTCAATCCCATCATACCTATTCTCATTCCCATCGTCCCCAATGCTATTACACAATTTATTTGAGATAAAAGTTCATCAGATTGAGATGGTGGAGAACAGAGAGGGCAGGAGGCTAGTGTTGATATAAACGAAGAAAAAGATGTTGAAACTTTATCTAATAAAGGGTTTGAATTGTATGAATCATGAGTTTAATTTTTATTAAGTGAGTCTTATTTATTTATTTATTAAAATATATTTGTTTTAATAAATGTTGTATTATTTCAACAACAAAATATTGAGAATTTTCTTGTCCTGAAGTCTTTTTTAATTATTAATATTTTAAGTTTCTCCAAATTTATTATTTTTTGTTAAAACATTATTGGGTATAACTTGTAATTTAATGTTTTAAAGTCATCAATATTTGATGTCAATTGTATTTATAATTATTTTAATTTGGGATTAAGTGTATTTAGAAGTATTTCGGACAGTTTTGATCGAAAATTAATTTTTTAGGGGGGGGGGGGGGGAGGGGGGGTGTGACATTGTATGAAATCAAGTAGATTATGAGCAAAATTATGAGTTCAATTAGTTCATGGGCTAAATTATGAGGAGAGTGAAACTTAATATAACGTAAGTATATTTAGCCCCTATATTTTAATGTCAAAATGCAAATATAATCTCATTAAAAAGCAATTACTTCACATATGACTTAAATTTGGGAAAATATTAGTTCAAGACTTCAAGTCAAGGGATAAAAATGAACAAAAATACCAAGTTGGAGGATGAAAGTGTCAATTTTGTCAATTAAGGGGTCACATTGAAACTCGTTGACAATTTGAAGGGACAAATATGTAATTTAACATTTGGGTAATTGAGAAGCTACTTTGAAACTATCTTACAACTTGTCGGGACAGATCTGTAGTTTGTGTACTTAGGTGCTGTTTGTTTACATCTGATTGTCTCTTAATGAACTGCCTCTTATTCGCTGATAGGCATGATGCTGTTTATTTTTTTTGTTACCTCTGAATGCCTCTTAATCGGTAAGACAGAAAATAAAATCTTAATAATTAAGAGGTACCTCTTAATGAATTTTTTTTGATAATTTTTTTTATATAAATATATTCAACAATATTATGCACTCATTTTTATTAAATTGAATATTTAAAATTATTAAATAAAATTTACCCTTTAAAATGGTAAAATAGTGTCATTAAGAGACAACTTACTTTTTAGTTATCAAACAATTTTTTAGATTCAGACATCATAACCATTCATATGATTTAATTTATTAAGACATCATAATCATTTAGATCTTAATTCCCAAGTTTTTCAAACACAACCTTAGTCTAATTTTATGTTTAAATCTTTTTACCACGTTTCTCATGTCATACTGACCCTTCTATGGTGGTTCCTCAATTATCAATTATCAGTATTTCTCATGTCATACTAACCCTTCTATGGTGCTTCCTCAATTATCAATTACCAATATCAGAAACTTTTGGTGCTTTATAAGAAAGTTGGATTATACCTTCATATTGAAGTCAAGCACAACAAAGGTTTTCCCCACTTTTTCTAATTTTGTCAGTCTTTCATAGAGCATGTTGTCAAATTTCTGAACAAAATTCGCCATAGAATTCATAGAGAACGGATCAGATAGAAGACGCCTAATCCTTTTGTGACTCTCTTGGGGAACACATAGCAAGCTATTCTTCCCAACAGCATCTGCCATTGATTTAACATAGCCCTTGTTGAACCGCATAAAATCACTTGCAAATATTGTTTTTGCACCTTCCATACTCGGAACGAACACATGGATCTTCCCAAATAATCTGGTTTTGAACCATTTCCCATGCCTGGTACACCATATTCATCAGTAATTATGGATCATTTGTTAGTGTGTGCATAGGAGAAGTATAATCAAATATTGCATAACATGATTTCAAATATTAGTGTAAGCATCATTTACAGAAGACTAAAATGCAAAATTCGCCCTGTGTTTATGTATGTGTGGTTTTTTGTCCTTAAGTTTGACTAATTACCAAAACACTCCCTCAAAGTACAATCATTAGTGCAAAACCGTAACTTTTAATTAAGCTATAATTAGTATTGCAAATTAAACAAAGTCAAAAAGATAAAATTTTGCACTACTAACTAATTGTACCAAGAGATAACGATTTGTTATTTTGTGGAGTCAAGTACCATATATATATATATATATATATATATATATATATATATATATATATATATATATATATATATATATATATAGTCCGTTTCAAGCGCGGGTAGTTCGTTCGGTAAGTCGTTATAGAACAATAAACTGTATATCTATGCTATAGCGACGGTTCGATCCGTCGCTAAAGCTATATGTCGACGATTTGCTGACCAATAGCGACAAACCAAACAATCGGCTAAACCGTCGTTATAGGTGATCCGCATGTGGACCACCAACTCACCCGAGTTCAGCTTCCTTTAGCGACGAACCCGACGATGGTTCGGTCATACAACCGTCGTCTGTACTTTTAGCGACGGACAACATATAGCGTCGCTAAAAGTATAGACGACGGTTGTATAACTAAACCGTCGCCGGGTCCGTCGCTAAGGGGGGTGAGCTCGGGTGAGTTGAATAAGGGGTGAGCTTAAGATCTGAACCGCATATCGATCCGAACCGTGTATATATATATATATCCCCAAATCCATAAACTAAGGGTAACGGTTTCACTCTTAAGAGAAGTGAAAGGTCAGAAATTAATATTTTGGCTTAATCAAATTTGTGTTAATCATGTTATTCTGACTTTTGAATCAATTGATTCATCCTACTCGAATGTTCCGCTAGATTTGACTGATCTTCAGGTGATGTGTGATGTTGGGGTTTACGTCAAGTTATCCTTTAATCATCCTTCTACCCCTTGTATATTACTCTTGATCTCCTTCCTCTTGCTACTTTACTAGAATTATGTAAATTCGTCTCGTTCAGACTTTTAGAATTTTGCAAATTAACCTAAAACAGTTAAAGTATATCTGGAATTTTGAAATGGAGGGAGGAGTATATATACATGCATAAAAGGAATATATACTCGCTTAATGTAAAATTTTAATGAAATTTAAAATTTAAATTTTGTGGATCAGAAAAAAAAATACATGCAAGAGATAGTTAGCCTACCATAGTCGTCGGAGTTTGACAAAATTGTAGCAACCTTTAGTACTGTTAGTAGCTGAAAGAAAAGCCAAAGTTTCACCCAGGAAAGGTAGCCCCAGCCTGCCAGGAATAGCAGCTCTCCCTCCTGTTCCTCTTCGGAATTGTTTGAATATGAATAATGTTACAATTATTACGAGAAGTGAAGCCAACATTATACCATAATTGTTGCTCTTTACTAGTGATAAAAGCTCCTCTTTTGATAAAATCATCATCTTCAGAAACTATTCAAAAGATACGAATGTATTTAGCTAAGTGACCTACATAGATATAAACAAAGGATGTGGTTTAAATAATATATGTATAGAAAACTATTTAAAGTTAGAGGCATCTTATGGGGATACCAAGACAATAGTTTTGAAAGATTCAGTTCGGTAAAAGACAATTTTTATATATACCTAATATATTTTGTATAAAGAATTGGAGTTTTATATGATTCATAGTACATTATATAAGCATGATTTGGACTTGTTAGGTGTTGAAATACTCCTCTCCACACAACAGCACTGAAAGATTAAGATTGGTAAAAGACAATACGATACTCCTCCGTTTTTAAAAAGATTATTAAAAGTCAAAAAATATTTATCCTAAAAAGATAAGATAAAGTACATAAATTAAATAAAAGATATATATGTCATTTCGTGGAGTCTATTAGTATAAAAAAATACTCATTATTTTATATAATATTATGGGATCTCTAATTAAAGATAAATTTAAAATTATTTTATTCAATTTATTATATTTTTATTTTTCTTAATATGTATATAATATGTACTTTGCTCGTTTTTTGGAGTATGAGGGAGTATATTTATATGGTTATCCTTTTGTCGGTCCCCAACTTTCATGGTTTTGCACGCTTAGTCCACAATACATTTCTATCTTTGTACTTGATATTTCGGCCCGATACTTGTACCGCCTTTTGTGCATAGCATAGGCTCGAGATCAAATCCCTGTCCCTCTAATGACTTAAAATTTTAGACTGATAGTCCAATATGCCAAAAACTAGTTAAAATATCTATTTAATTTTCATTTCTCATCTCATTTTCCCTCTCTTCTTCCTCACCAAATACTTTACTAGCATTACACTTTCTGTTAGTACTTGCATTTATGTTGAAACTATTTGATTTGATGATGATGTATATTTGTGAACAAGTAACTTTTGTAAAGTTCATGTGAAAAAAATCTTATGTAAAATGATTTAATTTAGGGATTAAGCTTATTAGGTTGATACAAATCGTAGAGTTAAACCCTTGTATTAACTAAGTTGTCACTGGCCAAAAATTGTTTGTAGAGCTAAAGGAAAAGTTACTCTATGATCACAGAGTGAAGTGAAGACAGTAAGAGATTATAGAGTACAAGGCTATTCGTAAAGCCAAAATCGCAGAGCCAGGGTCGGCCATGAGTTTTTAATGGTCTAAAGCGAAGATAAAAAAATTTGGGACTATTTCATTGGATAAATTTTTTGTGATCATTTAAATTTAAACTGACGTGTGGGCTGGTCTTTTTTGTTTGGGTGTGTGTGTGTGTGTGTGTGTATATATATATATATATACAGAAAGGATCAAGAGTAGAACTCTTAAGTAGTAGAACTCCCTTAAATAATAGAATTGTATCAAAACGACGTAGTTTTGATAAGACGCAGTGGTATTTTTGTAAATAAGCGGTGGCATGGTATTTACAAAAATGCCACCGCGTCTTATCAAAACTACGTCGTTTTGATTCAATTCTATTATTTAAGGGAGTTCTACTACTTAATAGTTCTACTCTTGATCCTCTCCCTATATATATATATATATATATATATATATATATATATATATATATATATATATATATATAACACAAATACCTCTTGGGGCCCTAAAAGTTTGTCAATTTTAGTGGGCCTGAAGCCCAAGCACCTTAGGTTTTAGCCCAGGGCCGATGCTGCGCAGAGCCACTCAAATTCATAGAGCACATATAGCAGACTAAGGCACTATATTATTAGAGAAGTCATTCTACGAATTCACCTTACGATAGTCAAAATCGTAAAGTGCAGACATATGACAAGTTAGTGGCAGGTTATGACAAGAGTCATAAACCTAAACACTCGACCCTCTGAGGTTATCCTCAGATGTGTTTGCGATAGGGATAAGTCGACAAAGACTCTATTTAACAACTATATTAGGAGGGTCAAAGGACACGTGGTTGCAATTGCACTATTTACGGTATTGAAAAAACAACCAGAGGTGGTCCAAGCAGGCAACAATTTGAAGTCAAAAACAATTAATGAATGACAAGTGTCCAAGTCAGAATGGTGCAACGATAAGTTTCCAACGGGAAGATCCCCAAAGAACTCTATATAAGGACAACAATTTCAAGCAATAAAAGAAGAACGAATCGATCATGTCCAAGTCCTGAAACTCTGAGCTTATACAAGCTCAACTCTACAATTCTAAGATATAACCTTTGTTGTTGAGTCATTTAAAAAGGAACATTTATCAACTTAGCAACATCTCAAAACAAAAATCTTTTCTTAGTGATTGATAAGATCTTAGTGATCATTTTTAATCCAAGTCGTTGCGACTTGAAGGATTCTTTGGGAATTAATTGTTAAATAGTTCCTAGTGAACTATTATCTCTGTGATTACCCTTTTTAGTTAAATATCCTTACTCTCAGAGTAGAAGAGAAGACTAGGAGATTTTTATGCTTCGAACCTCTTAAACATTTCTTGTGTTATTTACTTTATGCATTTCTATATACCGTCACTCTAAGATTTGCTTATGTGACTTATTTATGCAGTAGTTCACTAAATTTAAAGTTGTGTGTTTTCATATAATCATGGAAGGGGTTTTTCAAAGTATAATTCTGTTGTGCTAAACTAATCAATTAACTTGCTTAACTAATTTTGTAATAACTATTTAAAAAGAAATTTCAAAGAATCTATTCAACCCCCCTTTTAGTTCTCTTTATGCCTTTAGGAATAAAAAGTGGTATCAGAGTTTTGTTCTCCTAAACTAACTTTTCAACTTGAGTAGATCCATAACACTAACTAAAACCATTTATGAGCTTAGTGGTGGAAACAAGTCACACTTGTGTAATAAAGATAAATTTGCTAATTGAAAAGTTCATATACAAACGTATATAGATGCTATCGATGATTTAATATTCGATGTTGTGATCAATGACCCCCACGTTCCTACAAAGCTCACACCAACTCTTGACGATCCTAACAAAAAAGTTATTTTTAAATAGAGAATATAATGGACTTATAATGTGAAGAAATCGGTGGCTGTAGACAAAAGTGTTAAGAACATCATGTTCATAGCTCTTGAAAATGAACTGTTCGAAAATGTTGTCAATTGCAAGACAACAAAAGAAGTCTGGGAAGTTCTACTAGCCACGCACGAAGGAATAGAAGAAGTAAGGGAGAAAAAGTAATCTCTGCTCACCCAATAGCATGAGATGTTCTCCCATGTTCTTAGAGAAGATATAGCTACTACTTATGAAAGGTTCAACATCTTGCTTAACTCACTCAGAGTATTTGGGAAAGTATATCCCAACAAGGACCTCAACATCAAATTAATGAGAGCTCTTCTAGGAAAATGGGATGCAAAGACCACTGTTATCAGAGAATCAAAGAATTTTCATGAGATGACTGTTCAGAAGCTCTATGTAAATCTTCTAATCTATGAGCTAGCTTGAGCTAAACTAGAGAGCAGAAACAATCACATAGACTAAAAGAAAAGACAAGGGTGTAGCCCTCAATGCTACTGAGACGCCTTCAAAGGTTCCTATAAAAGATGATACTGATGTAGATGATGGTGATGAAGATTTAGCCCTACTTACAAGAAAAATAAAGAAGTTTATGAGAAAGGGAAAAATTAACAACAAAAGATACAACAACAACGTTGACTACAACAACAAGAAAGACTCCTTTAAAGATTTATGCTACAATTACAAAAAAGTCAGGTCACTACATTGATGAGTGCACCAAACATTTGAGAGATGAGTTCAAGAGGGATAAAATGAAGGAATTCTTCAAGAAAGATCAAGAACATACAAGAAGTATCACAAGAAAGAGAAAGGCCTTGTAGCTGAGGGTTCCTGGAGTGATAGTGATAATGACTCAGATTCTGAGTCAAGTAATGACGAAGAATCTCAGATGGCCAACCTATACTTCATGGCAATGGAAGCTCCTGCAAACAACACCACTGATCATCATGAGATTGACATCAGTGAAGTATTTGATTTGAACTTCCCTAATATTGATATTTCTAATCATAGAACTACTTTATGTGGCACTACATCAGAGTTGTATAAATACATGAAGTGGCTTAATTAGGGTTCTATAAAGAGATAATTCTCTTCTTTAAGAGAAAAAATGAAAAGTACAACTTTAGTTGGAAACAGTTCATGAATTTCCATGCTTGAGGCTAAGAGTGAGAAATTGAGAAAAATAACTGAGCAATCTGCACAAATATAGTTAACTTTGACTTCCAGAATTGAGAAATTGAAGAAGACAATCTAGACATGGAACAACTCTTCGTATTCTATGCAGTCCCTGATCACAAGTCAAAGATCCAGCTCATATCGTTCATGTATAAGATTTGGGGACTTGTCCTCAAACTATAGTGTGAATAAAACTTTAAAGACTAACAGCAATAGTACATTTGCTTCCTATAGAAGCATTGTAATACCCGAGAGTTTTCTGAATAATATTAATAATTATATTAATGGAAATTGAATATTTATTTGAATATGAATAAATATTGTTGTGTCATGGGATATGGTAATTCAAATTAAATTAAGTTAAGTATATGACAATTATGTGTTACGGTGAAATTGATGAAAAGCTTAATTTAAAGCTTATGGGGATTGCCTAGTGTGGCATAATGAAAAAATAAGAAATTTATTGAGTGAATTAATAGGAGAATGATTTAATAAGAGGATAATCAATTAATATTATATTAATTTTTATTATGAGTAGTTGCATATAATTGAATAATAAGGTAGCTTCATGCATGAAATATAAAATAAGATGTTTAACTAGTAGTAGTATCAATTTGAGAATTATTATATGTGAAATTGGATTTTTTGGGAGATTGCATATTTAAAATTTGATGTTAAAAGTAAATATTCATGATTATATGTAAAGACCTTCAAGGAACATATGTACAAGGACTTAGTGATAGATCAAACTTGTTAGATTGATCTGAACTTTAATGTTTATCATTCTGTAAATGAATGTATAGAAGAAAAGATCAAAGATGTTAGGTTGATCTACATCTTTAGATGTAATAGATAGGCTTCAACAAAATCGTAGAGCATCGAGAATCGTAGTCTGTCTGCTTTGGAGGGCCTCCCATGAAATCGTAGAGTGACCCAAACGTCTGCCAAGTCTAACTTAAGAATCGTAAAGTGCTCTCTGAAAAAGGTAGAGTCTGCTAGACAAGCAAGTGAAGATCGTAGAGTACCGAAAATTAAGGAAAATTGTAGTGTCCTGATCCTTTAGTACCAGATCAAGCTCCAAGGTGGCAAGACACCACGATCAGGATCGCAGTGTATCATTTGTTTGCATCAGAAGCATCGAGCAGTGTCCATTATTTTAATAATAAAGGTCAACACATGTGGAATATATTATAGACGTTGAGAGTATCGATAGTCCCAATGACACAGCAATCATCCTTAGTATGCAACAAAGAAACGTATTAAAGAAGCTAAGGAAAGTACTATAAGTCAGCAAAAAATACCTTTTCAGGTGTTTGGTGAGATAGCAGTCTACAGTGTCAGTGGGCTAGACGGCGGGACAAAAGGTTTCTAGAAAGTCACCATTAGTGCTCAGAAATGTCAAATACAATTAATGCTTCAACGGATGTCTTGAAACGGATATATTTCCAAGGCATCATATATGCAAAGAACAAGTAGATGAAAAAGATCAAGCAAGCATATAACAAAAACTGAAGAACACTCAACGCTCAACTCTACGATCTGAAAAGAAAGCTTGCTTAGCTACTCAGTTCTTTCAAACTCAAGCTTAACAGCAACTGAGGAGCACCATTCAAGAACTCAACTATTATCAAGTAAAGAAAAAAGTTCCAAGTTAGAAGGACTTGAAGAGTTCTAAGTGAACTGAGAAGTACCAAGTCTGCTGGACTTGAAGAGTTCAATAGTGAACTAAGAAGTTCTAAGACTGGTGGTCTTGAAGGAATCTGTGAGATTCGAAGATTATAAAGATATCCTTAGTTGATTTCTTACTCGAGGAGTAGAAGAGTGGACTAGGAGCTTTGAATGCTCTGAACCACTTAAAATCACTATGTCTCTTATATTCTTGCAATAACTGCTATAACTTCCATAACTGCTTAGCCCCTATTAACTCGTTATATCTTAAAGGGAAAACAAATAAATCTCAATTCTACTGTGATTAAATCATTATCAAAACTAACAAGTTTTTTGAAAAGAAAATAATTTAAAATATCTATTCAACCCCCCTTCTAGATAACTTTTGTGCCTCTGAGAACTAACATGATTGGCTATGGAAACTGGAACTGGCAAGTAGCTCAACCAGTTTGGCACTGCCAGGAAGCAGCGCAACTGCGCCCTTCTTGCAGTACAAACTGGCGCAGCTGCGCCAGTGGCCAGATTTGACAAAAGTTAGTTATTACTTTGGATACAATATGGAATATTATTTTAATGTGTGGCATTATTGAAATCATGTGGTAAAAGTAAATTGAATGGTATAAGTTACCAAGTAGAAAAATTGAATCATGTGAGATATTCTAATATAGAAAGAGTTAATTAATTGTGCATCTCAGAAATTTGGGAGGAAGCTAAATAAACATTTAATATTGAATATCATTATAGTGATTGGGCATAATGGGAATACTGAGTTATATGGAAAATAATGGGTTGTTAATACCAAATCAAATTATATTCTAACCCAATTTAAATATTATTTTATAAAAACCCAATGTACATGGATTATAAGATTGAGTACATATATAATCCTTAACTTTTCATTATGTAGTACATTAGTACATTAAAATCACATGAGGGAACCAAAGAGGAACTAAACTAAGCATATTGGAAATAAATGCTGAGATTTAAAAGGCTTGTCCCAAATCAGTTGGCCCAAACAGTGTTACACTCTCCTTTATGTAAATTGCAAAGCTAAGAACAGTGGCTACAAGCTGGGTGATGATGGCTATGGAAATGGCTGAGGGAGATTGGTTAGCAAACCCTTTCTTAACCATTGGTTTCTTCTTCTACCACATGAATTTTAACCTTTGAACAAAGCCATTAACTAGGCAACCAATCTTCTATAAATAGCAGCTCCATTCTTCATTTTTTTATTGCTGTGTTTTGTCTGATAAAATCTAAGTTGAGAGTGTGAGTTGTTTTGTTGAGTAAGAAGGAATCTGGGATTGCAAAGAGTATGAATTAAGCTTCTTAGAAGGTAAATTTTTTGCTTTATGTTCATGAAGTTTATATGCATGTATAGAACCTCTAAGAATAAGTTTAAGCATGTTTAGAATGAATAAAATTAAAATTGGTTTGATTCCTGTCGAAGTAGAGGCTCTTCTGGACTGTCCAAGGTAGGGCGCAGCTGTGCGCTCCCTGCAGTTCAGAACGGCGCAGTTGCGTCGGGCACCAGTCAGGAATTTTTGACTTCTGTTTTCAAATCTAATGAATTCTAACATGATGATATGATTTGAGCATACATAAAAATAGGTTTAGCATGTGGATATAGACTCCTTGACATAGCATGAACGTTTTGGATTGCGTTAGTATATATTTACTAAAGGAAATCACAGTTTTGAAAATGTACTTTGACGAAACTTATAATATTTAAGTTCTGACTATATGAGCATGTGAATGTGGTTTGGTTATGCATGAAACACGATTCACAATTTGTTTGCATGAGTTAGGTCGTGTGTAAGACCCCAACTTTTATGAATAAAGATTTAATTTTCTCTAAATGTTATTTTGAATAATAAGGTGTGGATTTGTGACGCCCCCAAATTCAGGTACTTGAAACCCGAATTTAGTGCTTCACGATACAATTTTTTTGAGCGAAATAATAATAATAATGTCATAAATATCAAACTTAATTTACATATCAGAGTTGTCTAAATCCCAGGTATGCGACCTTAAAACATTCATTACATGATACTTAATAAATATTATCATCTTATTTAAGTCTAGCTATTACATATGATAACACAACTTATTCTGACAGCTTTTCTTTCCCTTTGTTCTTGGCAGAGCCCTCTGGTTGATCATACTTAACTGAAAACATTTAAATTAAGCAAGGATGAGCATTTGAGTGCCCAACAAGTAACAACAATTATAAATTTTAGCTGAAAGGATTAAATATTTTCTTTGTACTACCATTCTACAACGAATCAATAGTTATGAAGTAATCTGAACCGATAATAGTAACATAACAACTCTCTATCAATTTTTTGAAACTACGTATTGACTATAAATAGGGTTAAGGTGACATACAATGAACATTATTTTCAATTTTTGAATAGGTTTAGCAAAACTTCATTCGCAAACCGTCATAACTTACGGGCACGGGGGGTGATCAGCCCGTTATGCCCTATATTGATTAATACTACATACTAGAATGATATTCTCGTTCATCATATCCGCCTCAGGTGCACAAAAGTTTTCTCATGTTCGAGATGTTCATACTTAGTCGGGAATCCGAACCAAAACAATTTGATTGGATACACAAAGGTTTTATCATGTTCAACAATATTTCTAAATCTGTGTCTAGTTGATCAAATAGCTTAGACGGCTTTTACTTATTGTATACATACTGGTGATCAATAGGGGTGTGTGTGTGTGTGTGTGTGTATATATATATATATATATATATATATATATATATATATATATATATATATATATATATATATATATATCAACATGTGATTAAATACAATGATTATCCAAGTGGGGACACTTGAATAACCATATTTAGAAATTAATGAACATAATATATATATATATCTGAATTACAATATAGTACCATGTTGATAATCAATGATCGGATATAACATATATAACAATAGGGTTAATAATCTGGTATAATAATAATATAATTCTAAAACTCTCTTACTTCTGTCCATTGCATAAAAAAAATACAAAGGTAGGATATTTGCTTACGACATCCGTTGAATAAAGTAAGACAAGAGTTTAGGATACTTGCCTGGTCTGCTGCTTACACAACTTAGTCCTATCTTTAATTCAATGACCTATCATTCATAAGATTATTCTATCAATTAGAATAACACATAGTACTGTTGTTTACAGTCAACACATAACCTAATCACATTGTCACATAGTTATATCAATCATTGGATCATAAGCATACATTTATACAATCAAACTATATAGGTTTAGAACAATTTTGGTAGAATTTCGGTGTACCGACGGCTTTATCGGGTGATTATCGAGTTTAAAACTCTATCATGTAGTTCAATATTATCCTGAATATTTTAAATAACAGTCATATTACTTTTAAATGACTTATAATAATTTTTAAATAATTATTATAATTTATCTTCATTTTTTAAACTCTAGAATCATTATTAAATGATTTAAATATTAGATAATTCTATTATCATTAATATTTAAATAATATTAAAATATTAATGCAACCATTGCCCAAATATCAAAGTTATTTATAATAACTCAAAATATTTTTAAAGTATTAATATTACCCTTAAATGATTTTTAAAATATTTAAAATTATTTTTAAACAATTACCATTAATATTAAAATATTATGGTATTATCCACTAAAATATTAAAAGTCATTTATAATTACTTAAAATATTTTTAAACCATTTATATCCTTTTTAAATAATTTTTAAATCAATAAAATTATTTATTTAATATTATTATTAAATAAATCTAAGATCATTAATATTAAAATATTAATATTTTTCATGACAAAATATCAAAAGTTATATTTTATAACTTAAAATATTTTTATAACACTTAAATCATTTTCATATAATTTTTAAAACATAAATTCTATTTTTTCTCCATAATTTATTTAATATATTTATTAAATAAATTAATTACCATTAATATTAATTTGTTAATAAAATTCATCACAAAATATTAAAAGTCATTAGAAATAACTTAAAATATTTTCTTATACCAAATTATAATTTTAAATGATTTTTCAAGTATTAAAATTATTTTTAAGTAATTTATTTAATATTATAATTAAATAAATTAAATACCATTAATATTCCAAAAATAATAAATATTAATGAAATATATTCAAAATAATTAAAAACCTATTTTAAGACTTCAAAATAATTTTTAGGAATTTATTATGTATTTTTAATAATTTAAAACTAATTTTCTCTAATTATTTAATAAAATAATTAATTTTGTAAATAAATCTGTCGCTAATAGTCCCTATAGCGATAGAATCGTCGCTATAGGTATTCTTCATAAACCCAGAATGTTCATACACAGTGTTCAAGGTGGTAGGTTTGACCACCATTAGATCTAAGTTCTAAGTGTTTTCTGGGCTTGTTAACGGCATAATGTTGTAGTACTAATGTAGTACCACAAGTCTAAACCATTTGCATGGCCATTTCACAACGTATCAGGGAGATCTAAGCTTCAGAAAAGTCTGACAAGGTTGTTCTTCATTTTCTGGGTTTTCTAGAAAATGAAGAACAATTAAGGGACCTATATTTAGATCCTTATAAATTTCAATCCACGTCTTGTTTGTGTGATCTAATAGTTCCAACTTGTAGTAGTGATGTCAGAGTACCATTATCAGACAATTGCATATCATTATATCAACACATAATGTAAGACCCCAACTTTTATAAATAAAGATGAATTTTCTATAAATATCATTTTTGAATATTATGGAGTGAAATTGATATAATGTTATAGTTATGGTTAATATTTATAAATTTTACAAAATACACAAGTTGCTATATAATATTCGATTGGTCAGGGAATATTCGTTTTAACAGGGAATATTCGTACGACGACACAATCATTGGTGGACCCTACAACGAAATTATTGTCAGATTGAGAAAACGACAAAAATACTTAATGAAAATAACGGCGGAAGTTTTACCATTAATACTGTTGAACTACTCGGTAGTAAAAGTACAGTAATACGCATGGTTGCATAGTAGCACACGATATTGATTATTGATACTTACGTGATAAGTCACTCAGTTTTGTTTTATTGGTATTATTAATGTAATAAAACAGAACAACTATTTATATAAAACAGAATACTTTTACAAAGTTATTCGTTTTATTAGGCTAATAGTAAAATCTTTTTATATAAAATAGAATACTTTTATAAAGTTATCTGTTTTATTAGACAATAATTAGAATATATTATATTTTATTATGCATAGTGTTTGCATAGTACCTGCATAGTATTTGCATAGTAAAATTTTTTATAAAGTTATTCATTTTATTAGATTATAAATAGAATATATTATATTTTATTTAAAAGATTTTGCTTTAAATATGGACCGTCAGATTAAAGTAAATCAATCTAGACCGTTCATGAGTTAGTTACTATGCAGTCCATTTTTCTATAAATAGAAGCTCATTCCTTCATTATTTTCTTACGAATTCACTGAAACTCTAGAGAGAGAAACTATAGAGAGAAAGAAGAAAAGTATTCTGCTACTTCACTATTCCGATATTAAGTTTCTTTTACGGTAAGGGATATTATTTGTTGTACTCGTAAAGAGTATTCTTTCTTTCTTATTCATGAAGAGAACTTCTGTTATTCTATTCTTTATTATTCTGTTGGAATAACCTGTATACGCGGGCTACTCTATACTTGGTGAAATTCTTCTGTTATTATATTTTTATTATTCTGTTGGAACATCCTGTCTGTGCTTTACGCCGGACCTGGTTTCATTATTTATTATTCTGTCAGAATATTCTGTCTGTGCGTTTACGCCGGACCTGGTTTCATTATTTATTATTCTATCGAAATATCTTGTCTGTGCGTTTACGCCGGACCTGGTTCCATTATTTATTATTCTGTCGGAATATCCTATCGGTGCGTTTACGCATGACCTGGTTCCACTATTTATTTTCCTGTTGGAATAACCTGTCCGTGCGGTCTATCGCATGCATGGTGATTTCTTTTGTTATTTCATTCTTTATTATATTCAGTTGGTTAAAGTTTTGACTTTTATACTCCATGAAATTAGTGGAATATCCTTGATATTTGCGCTTCATCTAGTATATTTTCATGAAAATATTCTTCCGAGTATTCTTGAATTTAACTCCACAAAGCAGTATCATGTTGACAATTTAGACGTTATTGGTTCCTGGATAAATTAATTCTTGAACTTATTTTATTGAATTCTTATATCATTGTCATCATCCTCATGTTTATATTCTGTTGAAAGTCATCTGTGGCCTGTAGTGCATAGATAGACTTGGTATGATTATGACCAGGAATTATTCGGTATAATCATGACCGTAATGTTACAAATGATGTGGTAAAAGTTCTCATTAGCCCGTAGTGCATTGATGTACAGTGGTTGGCATGATCATGACCAGTAATGAATACACAAATATTCTTGGCCCGTAGTGCATGGATAATTATGGTCATGATACTAAAGAATATCCTTAGCCGTAGTGTAGGGGTGATTCGATGATTTGGATTATTTTTTTTAGCTGAGTCACAGCGATAAAAGTCATGAAAAACCTTTTAAATCATAGAAGATAGTAGATTTTATTCTCTACTTGGCTCTTTTAATGGATTGCTTGTTCCGCTGCAGTTAAACTTGATGTTTGTTATATTTTATCAGTTTAACACTGTTGAAGGCTAATGATAATTTATTCTGCATTATCTTAGTCATAATGTTTCTTACTGGGCTAGTTGAGCTCACCCTTTCTTTCACTGTTCTCTTCAGGAAATGAGAATATAGCTGGGACGAGTCGGGGAACGGAGTGATGGTCCAGATGATAGTATTAGTAGTCCTCACTATTCTGTTAAATAGTGTGACAATAAATGTAATGAGGACTCTATTGAGTGTGGATATTGTCTAGATGACAATATTTGTATTAAAACTCACATCATATGTTTAGTTGTATTTTACACGACTGTTGTATAATTAAGTTTGTATTTGAATTCTGCACCATGTATTTGGTGACTCATAATAGGTGATGTATACCTATTTTGGGGGCGTCACAGTTAGTATCAAAGCTTAGGGATATGATCCCTGGCTAAGATGTGAGACTAGACTAGGAGGGGAGAGATGGGAAATTCCTTCGCCTATATGACCTACCTAAGTTTATTTGGTATTTAATTGGTCGGTCAGAATATAGGGATAATATGTGATATGTTATTTAACCCTTGTTTTGTGGCAGTATTTGAAAATGACATCCGAGAATGTTGAGAATAGCAATGGAGCACAGGCGACCGTTGATTCACCGCATATCAATAATCAGGATAATGTGCATCAGGAAGGCGATAATCCTCATGCAAACAACAACACTGACCAAATGATGAATGATAGAATGTTCAGAGGCTTTATGCAATTCATGCAACAGCAGGCGAGAGCAGCTCCTGTGCAAAATATAGGTGGAAACACTGAAAACTCTCAGACGGTCACCGCTAAACAGTTCAAGGAGCTGGGACCACCGGAGTTTATTGGAGAACCAAAACCACTTAAGGCGAAAACGTGGATAAAGCAGATCACCAAGATATTTGATGTCTTGGGATGCGCCGAGGAGCAAAAGGTTCCCTTTGCCACCTTTACGTTGCGAGGAGAGGCATATTACTGGTGGGAATCGGTAAAGCGTACTCAACCTACTGCACTGAAAATGTCTTGGGAGAAATTCTAGGAACTGTTCAATGAAAGTACTTTCCCGAAAGTATTCGTCACATGAAGGAGGTAGAGTTCATCAAGTTGGAGCAGAATAATATGATCGTGTCGTAGTACGAAGCTAAGTTTGGCGAGCTATCCCGGTTTGCGTCCCACTTAGTGGATAATGAAGAAAGAATGACGCAGATGTTTTTAAGAGGTTTGAAGCCGGAGATACGTTAACATCTTATTTCTCATAAACTGTGTTTGTATTCAAATGTTATAAATAGGGCTCAGTTAGTGGAGCGCGATAACGAGTCAACGCAACCAAAAGAGAGCAACATGCAAAATAATAATACCAGTGAAAGCAGTCATCGAAGCGATGACAACAAGCGTGGAAGGAATCAGCAGGAAAGAAATGGTAACCACTTCGGTGGTAATCATGGCCAAAACAATAAGAATGGACATTTCAAGAAGAGGAGATTCAACAATGATAGAAAGACGCCAACACCAGCACCCGTGGTTAAGGAAGGAGAACGACCACCGATCATATGCTTCAAATGCGGAGGGGAGGGACACATCAGTCCAAACTGCTCGATTGCATCCAAAGCATGTTATAATTGTGGAAGAGAAGGTCACCTAGCCCGATTTTGTCGTTCACCAAAGACAAGTTCAGCTAGGATGGAGGCACCAAAGGACGTCCCAGAAAAGTCAAAACCGGTAGTGCAAGGGAGAGCGTTTGTTGTGACCTCCTAGAAAGCAAAGAACCCGAATGAGGTCATCATGGGTAAGCTTATCATAAATTCTAGCGAAGTCTATACCTTATTTGATACCGGTTCTACCCATTCTTTTATTTCTCCTATTTGCGCTCAACGATTAAATTTGACTCCGGAGAAATTAGACTTTGACTTATCTGTGAAAACTCCGTTGGGAGAAACCTTCATTACATCCACTGTTTATAAGTCTTGTTTGGTTCAAATCGGTACCCTCACATTACCTGTCGATCTTATTTCATTGAAAATACTTGCATTTGATGTAATTCTAGGGATTGATTGGTTAACTACTCATCATGCAAAAATTGATTATTTTCGTAAGGTTGTTAGCTTTTATATTCCTAATCAACCTATTATGCGAATTCAAACAACCAAACCATTAGAATCAATCACTGTCATCCCAAGCCATAAAGTTATTCATTTATTAAAAAACGGATGTCAAGCTTTCTTAGCTCATGTCACTGATCTAAACAAAAATACGTCAGTTTTGAATGATATTTCTATTGTTAATGAATTTCCTGACGTATTCCCTGAAGAACTTCATGGCCTACCCCCAGAGCGTGAAATTGAATTTTGTATCGACCTTGAACCCGGTACAAAACCCATTTCCAAAGTCCCATATCGAATGGCTCCTATTGAACTTCAGGAGTTAAAGACCCAACTACAGGAATTGTTAGACATTGGCTTTATTCGTCCTAGTACTTCTCCTTGGGGTGCTCCTGTTCTATTCATGAAGAAGAAAGATGGGAGTATGCGACTTTGTATTGATTATCGGGAGTTGAATCATGTCACCATCAAAAATAGGTACCCATTACCACGTATTGATGACCTGTTTGACCAGTTGCAAAGTGCACAATTCTTTTCAAAAATTGATCTTCGTTCTGAATATCATCAGCTGAAGGTTAGAACTAAGGATATTCCAAAAACTACCTTCAGAACTCGGTACGGGCATTATGAATTCTTAGTCATGTCTTTTGGATTGACTAATGCTCCTGTTTCCTTCATGGATATGATGAACCGAGTATTCAAGGAATATTTGGATCACTTTGTGGTCGTCTTTATTGATGACATCCTTATTTATTCCAAAAGCCGTGAAGATCATGAGCAACACTTGAGGCTGACACTCCAAAAGCTTCGCGAATACAAGCTTTATGCCAAGTTGAAGAAATATGAGTTCTTTCTTAAGGAAGTAGCATTCCTTGGGCACGTAGTATCAAATCATGGAATATCTGTTGACCCGACAAAGATTGAAGCAATTCAAAGCTGGTAGCAACCTAAATTAGTGACCGAAGTACGTAGCTTTCTCGGTTTAGCTGGTTATTATCGGAGATTCGTGGAAGAATTTTCTCGAATCGCTACTCCATTAACTCAGCTGACTCGGAAGATACAAAGTTCGGTTGGAGCTAAGAATGTGAGAAGAGTTTTCAAGAACTCAAGAAGAGACTCATTTCAGCACCTGTTCTGACAATACCATCTGGCTCGGAGGGATTTGTCATCTACAGTGATGCTTCGGGCAAAGGGTTGGGATGTGTTCTCATGCAAAATGGGAAAGTCATAGCCTATGCCTCAAGACAACTCAAAGAATATGAGAGGAATTATCCTACTCATGATCTAGAGTTGGCAGCTGTTGTCTTCACACTTAAAATTTGGAGGCATTACTTGTATGGAGAGAAAGTGGAGATCTTTACGGATCATAAAAGCCTCAAATATTTTTTCACTCAAAAGGAACTCAACATGTGACAATGACGTTGGCTGGAACTGTTGAAAGATTATGATCATACCATCCAATACCATCCTGGAAAAGTGAACGTGGTAGCTGATGCATTGAGTAGAAGATCATATGCAAGTATGAGTGCGATATTGTCAACGCAAAGGCCCATTTTGTGTGACTTGCAAAGGATGGAGATAGAGTTAAAGACTCTAGGGACCCATGTGATGATGGCGAACATACGAGTAGAACCGACTTTAATTAATAAAGTTAAAGGTGCTCAAGCTACAGACCTAGAGCTGATGCGTATAAGGAAGAAAGTGCAAAAAGGTGCTATGCCGGAAGCAAGAATCGATGAAGAAGGAATACTTCGAGTCAACTCCAGACTTTGTGTTCCTAACGACCTTGATTTAAAGTATAAAATCATGATGGAGGCGCACAACACACCGTTTACAATCCATCCTGGGAGTACTAAAATGTATCGTGATCTTCGTCATACATTTTGGTAGAGCAATATGAAGAGAGAGATAGCGCTGTTTATCTCAAGGTGTCTAACTTGTCAACGAGTCAAAGCGGAGCATCAAGTACCAAAAGGTCCGTTGGAACCACTTGAAATTTCAAAATGAAAGTGGGAGCATATTACCATGTATTTCGTTACTGGTCTTCCCAAGGTTTCTCAAGGCATTGATGCAATTTGGGTCATTGTTGATAGATTGACCAAGTCTGCTCATTTCTTACCAATACGAGAAACTTATACACTTGAACGTCTTGCTCGTATGTACATAAACGAGATTGTAAGACTGCAAGGTATGCCAGTATCCATAGTTTCTGATCGAGACACAAGATTCACTTCACGATTTTGGGTTAGTTTGTAAAAAGCTATGGGCACGGATTTACGATTTAGTTTGGCATATCATCCCCAAACGGATGGACAATCAGAGAGGACTATTCAAACTCTTGAAGATTTATTAAGACTCTGTGTTCTTGACTTCAAGGGAAGTTGGGATAAGTTCTTACCATTGGTGGAGTTTTCCTACAACAACAGTTATCAAGCAAGTATTGACATGGCTCCATTCGAGGCGTTGTATGGAAGAAAGTGTCATTCTCCAGTATGCTGAGATGAGGTGGGTGAAGCAACGTTGTTGGGACCGGAGTTGGTACGTATGACTACGAAAAAGATTCAAACGATCCGGCAACGTATAAAAACCTCACAAGATCGACAAAAGAGTTATGCTGATCTTCATCGAAAGGACGTGAAATTTGATATAGGAGATCATGTGTTTTTACGAGTTGCTCCGTGGAAAGGAGTTACGAGATTGGGAAAGAGGGAAAGCTCAATCCTCGATTCATTGGCCCATTTTTAATCATCGATAGAGTAAAAACTGTAGCCTATAGACTCGCTTTACTGCCAAGTATGTCTCGTGTTCATAATATTTTTCACATATCCATGTTACGTAAATATGTGGAAGACCCGAACTACATTATTGAGTTAGAACTGGACGAAATAGCGGAAGATTTAACTTATGAAGAGGTTCCTATTCAAATCTTGGATAAGAAGGAACATATTCTACGCTCCAAGGTTATACCTCAAGTCAAAGTTTTGTGGAGAAACCACGATGTTGAGAAAATGACCTGGGAGTTAGAATCTGAAATGAAGTCAAGGTATCCTTACCTCTTCGATATACCAGATACGTACCCTAATTTCGAGGGCAAAATTTCATAAGAAGGGGAGGTTGTAAGACCCCAACTTTTATATATAAAGATGAATTTTCTATAAATATTATTTTTAAATATTATGGAGTGAAATTGATATAATGTTATAGTTGTGGTTAATATTTATAAATTTTGCAAAGTACGCAAGTTGCTATATAATATTCAATTGGTCGGAGAATATTCGTTTTAACAGGGAATATTCGTACGACGACACAATCATTAGTGGACCCTACAACGAAATTATTGTCGGATTGAGAAAACGACAAAAATACTTTATGAAAATAACGGCGAAAGTTTTACCATTAATACTGTTGAACTACTCGGTAGTAAAAGTACAGTAATACGCATGGTTGCATAGTAGCACACGGTATTGATTATTGATGCTTACGTGATAAGTCACTGAGTTTTGTTTTATTGGTATTATTAATATAATAAAATAGAAAAACTTTTTATATAAAACAAAATACTTTTATAAAGTTATTCGTTTTATTAGGCTAATAGTAAAATCTTTTTATATAAAACAGAATACTTTTATAAAGTTATCTATTTTATTAGACAATAATTAGAATATATTATATTTTATTATGCATAGTGTTTGCATAGTGCCTGCATAGTGTTTGCATAGTAAAATCTTTTATAAAGTTATTCATTTTATTAGATTATAAATAGAATATATTATATTTTATTTAAAAGATTTTGCTTTAATTATGGACTGTCAGATTAAAGTAAATCAATTTAGACCGTTCATGAGTTAGTTACTATGCAGTCTATTTTTCTCTAAATAGAAGCTCATTCCTTCATTATTTTCTTACGAATTCACTGAAACTCTAGAGAGAGAAACTATAGAGAGAAAGAAGAAAAGTATTCTGCTACTTCACTACTCCGATATCAAGTTTCTTTTACGGTAAGGGATATTATTTGTTGTACTCGTAAAGGGTATTCTTTCTTTCTTATTCATGAAGAGAACTTCTGTTATTCCATTCTTTATTATTCTGTTGGAATAATCTGTATACACGGGCTACCCTATACTTGGTAAAATTCTTCTATTATTACATTTTTATTATTCTGTTGCAACATCCTGTCTGTGCTTTACGCCGGACCTGGTTCCATTATTTATTATTCTGTCGGAATATCCTGTCTGTGCGTTTACGCCGAACTTGGTTCCATTATTTATTAATCTGTCAAAATATCCTGTCGGTGCGTTTACGCATGACCTGATTCAATTATTTATTCTCCTGTTGGAATAACCTGTCTGTGCGGTCTATCGCATGCATGGTGATTTCTTTTGTTATTCCATTTTTATTATATTCAGTTGGTTAAAGTTTTGACTTTTATACTCCATGAAATTAATGAAATATCTTTGATATTTGCGCTTCATATAGTATCTTTTCATGAAAATATTCTTCCGAGCATTCTTGAATTTTACTCCACAAAGCAGTATCATGTTGACAATTTGGACGTTATTGGTTCCTGGATAAATTAATTCTTGAACTTATTTTATTGAATTCTTATATCATTGTCATCATCCTTATGTTTATATTCTGTTGAAAGTCATCTGTTGCCTGTAGTGCATAGATGGACTTGGTATGATTATGACCAGGGATTATTCGGTATAATCATGACCGTAATATTACAAATGATGTGGTAAAAGTCCTCATTGGCCCGTAGTGCATTAATGGACAGTGGTTGGCATGATCATGACCAGTAATGAATACACAAATATTCTTGGCCCGTAGTGCATGGATAATTGTGGTCGTGATACTAAAGAATATCCTTAGCCGTAGTGCAGGGGTGATTCGATGATGTGGATTATTTTTTTAGCTGAGTCCCAGCGATAAAAGTCAAGAAAAACCTTTTAAATCTTAGAAGATAGTAGATTTTATTCTCTACTTGACTCTTTTAATGAATTGCTTGTTCCGCTGCAGTTAAACTTGATGTTTGTTATATTTTATCAGTTTAACACTGTTGAAGGCTAATGATAATTTATTCTGCATTATCTTAGTCATAATATTTCTTACTAGGCTAGTTGAGCGCACCCTTTCTTTCACTGTTCTCTTCAGGAAATGAGAATATAGCTGGGACGAGTCGGGGAATGGAGTGATGGTCCAGATGATAGTATTAGTAGTCCTCACTATTCTATTAAATAGTGTGACAATAAATGTAATGAGGACTCTATTGAGTGTAGATATTGTCTAGATGACAATATTTACATTAAAACTCACATCATATGTTTAGGCGTATTTTACACGACTGTTGTATAATTAAGTTTTTATTTGAATTCTGTACCATGTATTTGGCGACTCAGAATAAGTGATGTATACCTATTTTAGGGGCATCACACATAAGATGGATCAAAGCCGGTCAACTCTGACAGAAAACATGATCTTGAACAAATTCTGGGTTTTCCAGAAAATTCAAAATCTGATGGTCAACCTAGGTTTGACCACTGACAACTTTGATTATAGAATGAATATTAGTGTTCTAATGGATTTAATGTGTAGCCTATATACCAGTCTACAAGTCTAATACAATATCACGACATAACAACTTAATAACAGCGAGATCTGGAGCCTAGAAAATCATGTCAGACCACTTCCGGGTTTCTGGGCTGCCCAGAAACCAGTTGGTCATGGTTGGTCAACGCAATTTGACTGCTTATAAAATGAAATCTAAACATGATATAACCTTGATTAAAGTTCCAGATCATAGCCTATATAGCATAGAACAGATTCATAACATGAAACACAACAAAAAACTAACATACAAGGATCTGTGATCCCTGACATTTGACTGTCAGACCAAAATTTTTAACTTTTCCAGATTTCTAAAATCATCAATTTCGAGAATCTAAGTGTTATGGATCTGAGTTATAACAACCCAGATCACTAAATGACACCTTCTAACAGAACTTTAAACATTTAAACATAACATCTAACATAGCATACAAGATCAAAATTTTGGTTTAGAGTTCTACCTTTCTATGAATCAGATCTTGATTCTGACCTTTGATCTGCTAGAAGTGATAGTGGGGCTGTGTTTTGGGGACTGATCCACTAGACATTTTAGTAGGTTTTGAGTGGAGAGTTTGGTTGAGAGTAAGTTGTAAAAATAGACAATTAATGATTTTTCCCTCTCTTGATCTTACAAAAAATGTGGTGCAATGATTTGGCTGAGATGTTGTAGCTGATTTGTATGGTTTATAGGCACATGGCTAGCTAGAGTTGGTCACCAACTCCTTGCTAGGGCTAGATCCACACTCCACCTTATTAAAATAATCAAAAGGGTAGTTTGGTCATTTGGTTTTTATTTTTAGTGGCAAAGTTGGCATTTCATCTCAACCATTAGGGTTTAACCCTAAAGTTCTAAAAGTCCAAGTTCTAGTATTTTGTAGTTAGGGCTAAAATGGGATTCTTAGTTTCTAAAATGTGAATTAGGGTTCCCTAATTAAATTAGGTTTACTAATCACCTAGGATATGTAAATTAGACTTTATAATATACTAATTACCATTAACCTTGCTAAATTAATAATTAGGGTTTAGAAGTTAGCAATTAGGGTTCTGATTTAGTAATTAGGGTTTCTAAATTAACATTAAATATAATAACGGTCATTAACTACATAACACATAACTTAACAAATCTTACAGTCGCAATTGACTCATGTACTATAGTTTATCAGTAATACTCAGATTTTGCACTGTTTTACCATAACTGTTTCGCACATTAACATTACACATATATCAGGCATGTTTATAAACACTGAAATGTAAATAATATTATATTAATATTCTCATTCCTTATTCAAAATCCAGAATTAGGGTTTTGAATCCATATCCGACATAACCTCCATATATATCAATATTAATTAAGTTAAAATAATTAACTTAACTAATATAATAAAATACATATCATAATAATCCTTATAATCATATCATATATATAATCATCATATTTTTATGGAAAATAAATAATAAATATTTTTATTACAAAATTAATTTATAATAAGAATATAATCTATAATGATCAATAATTCTTAAAAAGAGTTTATTTACAATTATTCATGTAATAAATAAGTTATATTTATCACATAGATACATATACTTTTCTTTGTACATAATCCCACCTTTATATATATATAAAAAAATTTAAATGCAAAATTTATTATTTAATTATATTGAAATATTGGGTTATTACATCCACCCTCCCTTATAAGGATTCCGTCTCCGGAATCATCGTTTCAAAACTTATAGATACATAGGAAAATAGCATACACAGTCATTTCAAGTAGATCTCGATCAGATTCGATCGAACTGATCTTTAACTATTCAACATAAAACTTGTCTATCTGATCATACAGAATTTTAATTTCTAACATAACTCAAATTTCTCATTCAAAATTTCTTTATAAAAATAAAATCATATATAAGAAAGTAAAATTTATTCGAATAATACCTGAAGTTCCATCCCCGGCTGCTACGGTATCCTGAACTGTCATGTTGAAGACTCTTGCGGTTGATTTTGTTGAAGTTGGTCCCGTTATCGCCAGTATTCCACTGCCTTTTCCCACATTCACGCTTCCTATATCCATTCTCCTTTTTGGACAGTCCTTCACCTTATGCTCCGTTGATCCACATAGAAAACACCCATTGCTCATCCTAGGATTGAGACAGTTAGGAGAGATATGTCCCTCCTGCCCACACTTATAGCACACAAACTTACCCTTAAGACACTCACCTGAATGACTTTTCCCACAATTCTTACACTGCACAGCCTGCTTTTTCACACCTTCCTGCTTGACTTAGACACTCCCAACATTGTTCCACTTTCTTTTTCCATTCCCACTACCTACTTCTACCTTCCCAGCTCCATCACCCTTATTCTTTCTCTTCTTATTATAGAGGCTCATGGCCTCACTTCCCCCTTCAGCTATGATAGCCTTTTCTAAGAGTGCGGTAAATGTATTGATTAGCAACGCCGCCACCTTATTGTAGAGCCAGGGTTTTAGGCCTAGCTCAAACCTTCTTGCCTTTCTAGCCTCTGTATCCACTTGGTGTAGAGCGAACCTAGCTAATTCATTGAACTTTGCGGCATACTCCGTAACTTTCAAGTTCTCCTGCTTCAATTCCAAACACTTCACCTCTATCCTAGCCTGTACACTAGCCGAGAAATAGTTCTCAAAGAATAGCGACTTAAACCTAGTCCATGTTATCACTCCTTCTCCTGCCCTAGCTTGATTTGCCTCCCACCAAAAATTCGCCTCTCCTTTCATCATATAGGTGACAAAAGCTATCTTTTGCCCCTCATCTACCCTAGCGACTACAAACACTTTTTCTATTTTCTTAACCCAAGTTTGGGCTTCAATCGGGTCAGTGGTACCTCTAAATTTAGGAGGTCCTACGGCCTTAAAATCCTTAAAGTTCGCAAATCAATTGTCTTGCTGATTTCCTGCTGCTGACATTCCATTCTGCATAGCTTGAGCTACCATGTTCGCGAAATTTTGCATCAGGTCTGGTTGTTGTCCTTCAGCATTGTTGACAGACTCTTCTGCCATTTGGTTTCGAGTTTGACGTCTTGGCGGCATTTTCTGGTTAAATAAAACAAAATCTATATTTTATTAACTTACATTCTATACCTTATCGTATAAGTTTAATATTTCAAACTTATTCCCTTAATCAAACATAGATTCATATTCATTCGACTAATTCATAGTACATATCATAGCACATACTGCTTTAAACATCCGATATCCTTTTGTGACCATAAAAGTCGGGATTTACAACCTTGACTAATACAAAAGTTGGGAACATTACATTACACATGCATACTTATCATATATATTACATTAAACACACCTACACAACATAACCTATACTACCTATTTACTACGTGTTTTTCTTGGACAACCCTTCGCCTGATGACCTTCCAATCCACAAATAAAACATGCACCTGGTTTACAGTCGGGACAATAAAGAGTGGTATGTCCCTCATAGTCGCAAAGATAACATATCTTTTTCCATTTCTTCTTATCATATTTTCCTAAGTCGTGATCTTCTATCTTTCTTTTCTCCTTCTTGCTCGGAGCTGCACACAATGTGTTGCTTGTGGTTCCCATCTGATTAATTTGGATTTTAAGCTTATCTTGTTCTTCCATTGTTTCTAGTAAGGCTTTTCGCAATTGACTATTTAGCAGCTTTTCTATTTCTCACAACTTTTTTAGAGAAGAAACCTTATTCCTCAGATCCTGCACCTCCGTTGATGCTTGTTCAGCTTTAACTTTATTGTCCGAATCACTATCTGTGAGCTCCACCATCTCCGGATCTGGTACTACGTTTTTCAAAATAATCACCTCATCCAGGTTATCTTCAACGCGAGCCTCTACTTCAACTATTGACTTTGATATTGGCTTGGTTATGGAGATTGACTCCTTCTTTACGATCTGAGGGTATCGTAGTCCTTTTCCTCCTGACATCTACACAAAATTATCTAGATTAGTACATAATATATACACATAACAAATAATACTTTTATATAAGTTATCTTTTATTTGGTTGATGATGAATTTATTCAATTCATCTCCTTTTTAAAACTCTATACGGGTTATTTGTATTTTTAATGTTTCCTTCTGCCCTAAGGTTATAGCCTAAAGTCTATCCCACCTATGGTTTCTAACCTTAAAGCTCTGATACCAACCTGTGACGCTCCCAAATTCAGGTACTTAAAACCTAAATTCAGTGCTTCACGATACCATTTCTTTGAGCGGAATAATAATAATAATGTCATAAATATCAAACTTAATTTACATATCAGAGTTGTCTAAATCCCAGGTATGCGACCTTAAAACATTCATTACATGATACTTAATAAATATTATCATCTTATTTAAGTCTAGCTATTACATATGATAACACAACTTATTCTGACAGCTTTCCTTTCCCTTTGTTCTTGGCAGAGCCCTCTGGTTGATCATACTTAACTGAAAACATTTAAATTAAGCAAGGATGAACATTTGAGTGCCCAGCAAGTAACAACAATTATAAATATTAGCTGAAAGGATTAAATATTTTCTTTGTACTACCCTTCTACAACAAATCAATAGTTGTGAAGAAATCTGAACCGATAATAGTAACATAACAACTCTCTATCAAATTTTTGAAACTACGTACTGACTATAAATAGGGTTAAGGTGACATACAATGAACATTGATTTCAATTTTTGAATAAGTTTAGCAGAACTTCATCCGCAAACCGTCATAACTTACGGGCACGGGGGGTGATCGACCCGTTATGCCCTGTATTGATCAATACTACATACCAAAACGATATTATCGTTCATCATATCTGCCTCAGGCGCACAAAAGTTTTCCCATGTTCGGGATATTCATACTTAGTCTGGAATCCGAACCAAAACAATTTGATTGGATACAAAAATGTTTTATCATGTTCAACAATATTTCTAAATCTGTGTCTAGCTGATCAAATAGCTTAGACGACTTTTACTTATTGTATACATACTGGTGATCAATAGGTATATATATATATATATATATATATATATATATATATATATATATATATATATATATATATCAACATGTGATTAAATACAATGATTATCCAAGTGGGGACACTTGAATAACCATATTTAGAAATTAACGAATAGAATATATATATCTGAATTACAATATAGTACCATGTTGATAATCAATGATCGGATATAATATATATAACAATAGGGTTAATAATCTGGTACAATAATAATATAATTCTAAAACTTTCTTACTTCTGTCCATTGCATAAAGGAAACGCAAAGGTAGGATACTTGCTTACGATATCCGTTGAATAAAGTAAAATAAGAGTTTAGGATACTTTCCTGGTCTGCTGCTTACACAACTTAGTTCTATTTTTAATTCAACGACCTATCATTTATAAGATTATTCTATCAATTATAATAACACATAGTACTGTTGTTTACAGTCAACACATAACCTAGTCGCATTGTCACATAGTTATATCAGTCATTGGATCATAAATAGACATTTATACAATCAAACTATATAGGTTTAGATCAATTTTGGTAGAATTTCGGTGTACCGACGGCTTTGTCGGGTAATTATTTAGTTTAAAACTCTATCATGTAGTTCAATATTATCCTGAATATTTTAAATATCAGTCATATTATTTTTAAATGACTTATAATAATTTTTAAATAATTATTATAATTTATCTTGATTTTTCAAACTCTAGAATCATTATTAAATGATTTAAATATTAGATAATTCTATTATCATTAATATTTAAATATTATTAAAATATTAATGCAACCATTGCCCAAATATCAAAGTTATTTATAATAACTCAAAATATTTTTAAAGTATTAATATTACCCTTAAATGATTTTTAAAACATTTAAAATCATTTTGAAACAATTACCATTAATATTAAAATATTAAGGTATTATCCACTAAAATATTAAAAGTCATTTATAATTACTTAAAATATTTTTAAACCATTTATATCCTTTTTAAATAATTTTTAAATCAATAAAATTATTTCCAAATTATTTATTTAATATTATTATTAAATAAATCTAATATCATTAATATTAAAATATTAATATTTTTCATGACAAAATATCAAAAGTTATATTTTATAACTTAAAATATTTTTATAACACTTAAATCATTTTCATATAATTTTTAAAACATAAATTCTATTTTTTTTCTGTACTTTATTTAATACATTTATTAAATAAATTAATTACCATTAATACTAATTTATTAATAAAATTCATCACAAAATATTAAAAGTCATTAGAAATAACTTAAAATATTTTCTTATACCATAATATAATTTTAAATGATTTTTTAAGTATTAAAATTATTTTTAAGTAATTTATTTAATATTATAATTAAATACATTAAATTCCATTAATATTCCAAAAATAATAAATATTAATGAAATATATTCAAAATAATTAAAAACCTATTTTTAGACTTTAAAATAATTTTTAGGAATTTATTATGTATTTTTAATAATTTAAAACTAATTTTCTCTAATTATTTAATAAAATAATTAATATTGTAAATAAATCTGTCGCTAATGGACCCTATAGCGACAGAATCGTTGCTATGTGTTTTTCATAAACATAGAATGTTCATACGCAGTGTTCAAGGTGGTTGGTTTGACCATTATTAGATCTAAGTTCTAAGTGTTATCTGGACTTGTTAATGAGATAATGTTGTAGTACTAATGTAGTACTACAAGTCTAAACCATTTGCATGGCCGTTTCACAAAGTATCAGGGAGATCTAAGCTTCAGAAAAGTCTGACAAGGTTGTCCTTCATTTTTTGGGTTTTCCAGAAAATGAAGAACAGTTAAGGGTGCTATATTTAGATCCTTATAAATTTCAGTCTACGTCTTGTTTGTGTGATCTAAGAGGTCCAACTTGTTGTAGTGATGTCAGAGTACCATTATCAAACAATTGCATATCATTTTATCAACACATAAGATGGATCAAAGCCGGTCAACTCTGACAGAAAACATGATCTTGAACAAATTCTGGGTTTTTCAGAAAATTCAAAAGCTGATGGTCAACCTAGGTTGAACCACTCACAACTTTGATTATAGAATGAATATTAGTGTTCTAATGGATTTAATGTGTAGCCTATATACCAGTCTACAAGTCTAATACAACATCACGACATAACAACTTAATAACAGCGAGATCTGGAGCCTAGAAAATCACGTCAGACCACTTCTGGGTTTCTGGGCTGCCTAGAAACCAATTGGTCATGATTGGTCAACGCAGTTTGACTGCTTATAAAATGAAATCTAAACGTGATATAACCTTGATTAAAGTTCCGGATCATAGCCTATATAGCATAGAACAAATTCATAACATGAAACACAACAAACAACTAACATACAAGGATCTGTGAACCATGATATTTGACCGTCAGACCAAAATTTCTAACTTTTCTAGATTTCTAAAATCATCAATTTCGAGCATCTAAGTGTTATGGATCTGAGTTATAACAACCCAGATCACTAAATGACACCTTCTAACATAACTTTAAACATTTAAACATAACATCTAACATAGCATACAAGATCGAAATTTTGGTTTAGGGTTCTACCTTTCTATGAACCAAATCTTGATTCTGACCTCTGATCTACTAGAAGTGATAGTGGGGCTGTGTTTTGGGGATTGATCCACTAGATATTTTCATACGTTTTAAGTGGAGAAAGTTTGGTTGAGAGTAATTTGTAAAATTGAGACAATTAATGATTTTTCCCTCTCTTGATCTTATAAAAAATGTGGTGCAATGATTTGGCTGAGATGTTGTAGCTGATTTGTATGGTTTATAGGCACATGCTAGAGTTGATCACCAACTCCTTACTAGGGCTAGATCCACACTCCACCTTATTAAAATAATCAAAAGGGTAGTTTGGTCATTTGGTTTTTACTTTTAGTGGCAAAGTTGGCATTTCATCTCAACCATTAGGGTTTAACCCTAAAGTTCCAAAAGTCCAAGTTCTAGGATTTTTTAGTTAGGGCTAAAATGGGAATCTTAGTTTCTAAAATGTGAATTAGGGTTCCCTAATTAAATTAGGTTTACTAATCACCTAGGATATGTAAATTAGACTTTATAATATACTAATTACCATTAACCTTGCTAAATTAATAAGTAGGGTTTAGAAGTTAGCAATTAGGGTTCTGATTTAGTAATTAGGGTTTCTAAATTAACATTAAATATAATAACGGTCATTAACTACATAACACATAACTTAACAAATCTTACAGTCGCAATTGACGCATGTACTATAGTTTATCAGTAATGCTCGGGTTTTGCACTGTTTTACTATAACTGTTTCACACATTAACATTACACATATATCAGGCATGTTTATAAACACTGAAATGTAAATAATATTATATTAATATTCTCATTCCTTATTCAAAATCCAGAATTAGGGTTTTGAATCCATATCCGACATAACCTCCATATATATCAATATTAATTAAGTTAAAATAATTAACTTAACTAATATAATAAAATACATATCATAATAATCCTTATAATCATATCATATATATAATCATCATATTTTCATGGAAAATAAATAATAAATATTTTTATTACAAAATTAATTTATAATAAGAATATAATCTATAATGATCAATAATTCTTAAAAAGAGTTTATTTACAATTATTCATGTAATAAATAAGTTTTATTTATCACATAGATACATATACTTTTCTTTGCACATAATCCCACCTTTATATATATATAAAAAAAATTTAAATGCAAAATTTATTATTTAATTATATTGAAATATTGGGTTATTACAGGATTTGATATAATGTCATCACTACTACAAAACAGTAAATAGACAACGTAGAAAAAACGGTGTGGTTTCAGTCAGAAAAATGTCGTGGTTAAGGGTGTTTTCTATTTGACACCCTTACACAACGTTTTTAAAACGTTGTAGTTAAGCACAATACACAACGTTTTTTAGGAAAAAAATGTTGTAGATTTATTTTTCAAAAATTAGAAAATGCTTAAAAACGTTGTAGAAGGTATGATTCCACAACGTTTGTTGGATAAAAATGTTGTTGTTTAGTATATCAGACAACGTTTAGGCACATTTACACAACGTTTTTAAAATGTTGTAGATTAAAAAAAAAGAAATATAAGTTATAATTCACCTACATTCCCAATGCACCTGCAATTCATTTTCATAGAAGTACTACTTCACTTGCTAAAACAAAAAAAATTAATATGCAAATCAGAGAAACAGATCCTCGTTCCATTGCAAAACAAAATATAACCCAAAATCTCAATCAATTCAAAGTAGACCAGTAGTACACATATCAAGCAGTCAAATGAACTACTTGACATAAAATAATAGTCAAAATCACCCCAGCATACTATTGTAGTATTCAGAACTAACACCCAGATAACTACTCTAAAAATAACCAAGGACAATAGCCCAACCTAGGCAGCAATGGAAGGCTTAGAGGCTGCAGAGAGTCTGGATCTCTTTTTTGCCAAGCTTTCGCTGCGTCGTTCCCTCTGTTCGTTCAACCTACTGGCGAGAAGTTTCTGGTAGTCTGCTGCCTTTGATTTGGTCTTAGCAATCCTTTGCTTCTTCTCAGCAATTCTAGCACGCTTCCTTTGCAAAGTCAGTGGAGTCACCAACCTCTGAATCTTGGGAGCTATACTGACCTTCTTTCCTGTAAACACAATTAAATAAAGATTAAAAGATGTGTTATTTGAAATGAATATATAATCTGTAAACTATAATATCACATCTCTATCTGTGTTTTCATTTGTTGCGCTCACTTGTAAAGTAATCAGTAGAAAATAACAAGGAGAAGATTAGAGAATTCACCATTTTTGGTAGTGAAGGTTCGACGATATGTGTTAACATACTTCCTGACATCATCTTCCTTGGTAAGGTTAAAGAGTTTCCTGATCTTCGATGCTCTCTTGGGACCTCTCATCCATGGTTTCTCAACATCAGTCAGGCCAGGAAGATCATTGTCACCTTCTTCACAATTACCAAGTTCAGAACTGAGAGATCAGGGCTTACAATGCATCCTCTTACAGACTTCCTTCGACGCTCTCCGTTACGCCTACCATATCCTCTGAAGCATGGAGTACCTGCACCTACATCCAAGTTGAATTACTTCCATCAAAAGAGAATATCAGAAAGCATCAGATCCACATTCTACCAACCTCTGACAAGTAAAAGACGAACACGGCCCTGAGTCAACACTCCCTACTTCATCTGGAAACCTTGCTTGTCATAGCCTCCCATGATCTTGAAGACATAACCCTTGAACTCCTGTAGTCATTTAACATGACCATGTTACCATCACCCTCTCACAAAGCATACATCAAAAGCAGAAAATAACACTTATAAGTACAAAAGTTATACCTCACCAAGAGCATCACCGCTGACCTCTTGAGAAATCCTCTTGTCATAAAAAGCACGGCTGAAAATAACACTTAAAAGTACAAATGTTTCAACTCATACACAACATGAAAGTCTGAGGTAAGCTATGTACAAGTTGCTCAACAAGTGGGAGAAGAGCTCATATGATAATAGACTAAAGTAAAGATCAAAATACAAGTAAACACTAGGAGCACAGCATGATAGTGCTCAAACACATACAAATTAACCCATAAATATTTCAGAAGTATACCTGTACACGGCCCTCATCTGAGCTATATATTTTTAGATCATGACGATATATACTGTGGAGACGAAGCAAACCAGTACCTTCACCTGAGATTAGAATGAGAGAGAAATAGAATTAGCAAACAGGACAATCATTTAGAACATGAAGACTACAGTAGTTCTCTAAAAGAATAATTCGTACCAAGACCAAAATCCACTAAGAATTCAATCAAAAATTGAGAGACCATAATCCGGCAATTTATCAACACAATTTAAGCCTCAACCAGTCAAAAACCCTCACAGAATTATAATAAAGGATTAACATCAAAACTGTATAAGCAAAAATAGAGTTTATTGATGGAAATATTAATGCAGCTTAATTCATCATACCGTGTACGAAAAAGTAATACAAGTTCAGATCTCCTTGTTTACATAAGCTAAGAAAATCATCCTGAATGAAAAAGTGCCTGGACAAGTACAATACAAACCGTGACTAAAATACAATCTAATAATATATGTTTTTATAAATACCCATTGTAACGACCCCAAAATAGGTCCATTCCATCCAACCTATTCTGAGTCGCCAAATACATGGTACAGAAAACAACTGTAACTTTATTACAACAATTGTCGTGCAAAATACAACAACACATATGCTGTGAGTTTGGATACAAATATATACCAAATGTGACTCATGTTCCAACCGTGGACATCACCTCACAATGACACCTTACATAAATGTATAGTCAAAAACTGTTTTAGAAATTAGAACCTTGGGGAAGTGCTCAAGGAAACCTTCGTACATGGGAGGCCATGCGTCTAGGTTATGATAGATATCATATAGCCACATAATTATTCTTGGGTGACCCAATAGACCACAAAGAAAAACGAGAATATTACTATCATATTCTTCCCAATGGTGATTCTTCTCTTGACATATCATTATCTCTACTGTCTCTAATTGAGAATTATACTTCAAACAAACACCAAGATTATATAGGTAGTGCTCGTATATATACTCAGCAAGTGGATGAGCACATCCCTGTCTTATAATGACACGAGGTTGTATGTCGTTAGACATCTTGTATGATAGTGGCAAATCACCCTTCCAACGTTGGGTACACCTTACCCTATTGGATTCACCAAATAAAACTACTAAATGAACTTTTCTATACTGCTTTGGGAGAACATCCACAGCTAGAGACCACCGTTCTATTTCCCCGTTACCCTCGCTCGACCCAGCTACACTCTTATTACCTGAAAGGAATTGTGAAGCAAAAGGGTGAGTACAACTAGCTCAGTAAAGTATATCATGACTAAAGATAATTAAATTATCAATAGCCTTCATCAATAATAAATCAGAGATTTAGAACATATGGTAAATGATAAAAATTTCAACCATAGTTACAGCGGAACGAGCAATCCATTAGAAGAGTCAAATAGACTATAAAGTCTATTAACTTCTCCATGTTAAAAATCCATCAACAATGTTTTATCCCTATAACATCAATCAACAATTCTGGTCCACAATCATATGAATAACTCATAATCATAACTGTAGTTCTAAATTCCTCTTCTCATCCAGGACGAAGATAATTTTCATCACCTATCTTTACCTGAAACATCAAAGATCATGGTTACACCAAATCATATTTTTTGTTCATAATCATACTAATAACTTCATCTTTGCACTACGGCCAAAGATATTCATTTGTATCACCAGTTGGTCATGTTTATCTCAACATCTGTTCATCTTTGCACTACTGGCCAAAGATATTCAACAACATGTCATCTTTACACTACGGGCCAAAGATATTCATTAACAATTTATCTTTGCACTACAGGCCAAAGATATTCATCAATATTTCATCTTTGCACTACAGGCCAAAGATATTAATATCTCAAAGAAATATATAATCATTTCAGAATTTATATAAACAATAATTATAACCATGTTGATCAATTCACCTTTGCACTTAAGCTAAAGATATTCACTTATAAATTCAATGGTCATGATCATACCAATCAACGATTCAACTTTGCACTACTGGCCAAAGATAACCCATAGTCATGATCATACCAAAAATCTACCAATCTTTACACTCAAGTCAAAGAGAAATATCATCATTAGGGTTATAAAAATGTTATATATAATAATAAAAATAATATGATCAACATCTAGTTTTAATCTCAAGAGTAATATTCGTAAGTCAACTATAATTTGGTTAGAAAAAGAAACCAATTTTTATCGTGAATAGTAACTCATAAATAGTAAACCCGATACAAAAAGGTAAAAATTCCATAATAAAATCCATACCAGTATTTCGGTATAATGATATTGAAAGAATAATATTTCTTAAGCTTATAAACAATTTATTTAAATTGTTTACAATTTACTAAATAATGCATTTAATCATTCTAAAATACCAAACTCATAAGATTTTATCACCAATAATCAAAACCCTCATCAAAAATCTGCATATAGCTCATATAGGATTCTCAAAGTCATAGAATCCTATTTTCTAATTTTCTTACTTCACAAAACATATTTAATTCATTTACTCATAACTAGACTATTTTTATGAAAAATACCAAATCAGTTCCAAAAATATTTCTTTTATGAGATTTAGCATAATATAGTCTCATAGTGAACATATATTTTTCTCAGAATTTTTAAAAGTCATTTACTATTTTTCATATGGCCAAAACAGTTGAATATTTAGACATTTATCAAAAATTATACTTTTGTCCAAAAATTCTGAAATTTACAGAGTATACTTCTATCATATACATGTACTCCTAATAAAAATTTTATCAATTTTGGAGTTAACCACAAGGAATTATAAGCGGTTACTTTTAAAATAGTCTTTTCTCATAAAATTCATAACTCTCAATCTATACATCCAAAAATCACCATTTTTGGACACAATCAAGAAAACTCATCAAAATATCATTTCAAATTTTTCCAAAATTTTTGAAGGTCAGAAAAATTACGAAACTGAAAAATATAACAACCCTTAAAATTCCTTACTATCCCTTACTATCCCTTACCTCAAAAGAGCAGTACTTCTGATCGGTATGCAAAGCCGAAGGAAACTTGCACTGAATAGCAACTCTCAAAGTATCTAAATACTCACAAAATATGCTTCATAATATAGAGAGAGAAAGAGAGAAAGCTTATGTTTCTGGTGTGATTTTCAATTCTAACTTAGCCCTCAATTTATAGGAAAATTTTAGCAAACTTGACCTGCAACCTGATGGCTTTACCTGCTACTATTTCCACCCACCATATTTGAAATAAAATTCAGCACATTTCTTCACCAACCACAAGTGGGGCCCACCAATTCTAGAATTTTCCACCAAAATGATAAACTCCGAAAATTCAACAATTTCTGAACCAGTCATCTCGTAAAATTCATAATAAATCATACATTTATTTTTAACGGTTCAAAATTTGTGGGAATATACTCAACTTATATATGTATAACATATCCAAAAATTACCACGATCCAACGGTCGGATTAAAAATTATAACCCCCGCAAAATATCTCAAAAACCCTGATTTTTAATACCTACATTCCGACAAAAATACGGATAAAAACCTCAACATTAACTCCTTCATTTTTAACCACAAAAATATATCCCTCGTTTATATCCACATAAAATAAATATTTCCTTATCATATGAATCAATAATTAATTATTCACAAATAATATTACAGAATCACATTTATGACAACCAGGCCGTTCCTAAGAAAGAGGGGGCTTTCTAATAAGAATTTTTTCTTACTGGCGCGCAATTAGGTGACCAAACCTCTCCTTAGACAGAACTTTCTAGACATTGCCAATAATGTTATCTAATAATATTATTAAAATAATATGAATTATTGATCTGATAATGGAAAATACTGTGCAGTGACAATTAGTGAACAACAATAATATAAAATTTCAACGTAGCAATTATTGAATTAATAAAATAAAATATTGAACAGTAATTACTGTAACAATTATTGAGTAGTGCCTTCTTACGTAAGAATCAATAATTTCAAAAAAACTATGCAATACCGTGTGCTACTGTGCAATAACGCGTATTACTGTATTTTAACCACCGGGTATTCTAACAGTGTTAACGGTAACAACTACGCCGTTATTTGTAAAAACTCAAATTTGTCGTTTTCTTCACCCGACAGTTATTCGTTATGGGGCCCACAAATAGCTGCGCCGTCGTACGAATATTTCCTGACAGAAAGAATATTCCACGACCAAACGAATATTCCCCGACAACAATGATTATTTTATAACCACTTGCTTATTTTGAAAAAAAATTCATATTTCACCCATAACTTTAAACTTTTATCAATTTAACCATTTACTGAATAGTAATTATAAGAAAAATTGAATACTTTTATTTCATAAAATTCGGGGTCTTACACTCATCAGGTAAAGGGTATAGAACTATATAGCTTGATATAATTTACAGTAACCAAGGCAACCAAAATTTAACATCAAAAATACAATGAACAATCTAAGATTACCTGTTGGCAATAAACAAATCTAAGGCAACCTAAATAAATAATTATCAGATAAAATTAAAAAAGGGAGAGAAAAAAAGGCAACTACTTCATGAAACTAAACTTGATGTAAATTTTTATCCAATTTGAATTCACGTCCAACTCAAAACTGTGTCTTGATACACAATTATTACAAAAACAAAAAAATCTATCACAAGAATCAGTTTATGGTAAACGTATTTATAAATACACGCAAATCCTAATATTCAAATTTTAATTTAATTAGCCCTAATTCAAATCCAAAGAGATGAAGAACTTACGATGAAACCCTAGCCCCAAAACAACTGTGTACCGATTCTTGACCAAACCTCGCGACTAGAAAATGATTTGAAACCATAAAACTGGGTTTGACAAATATGCCCAAATGATTATGGTTTTTTGTAAGAAATACCTCAAATTGAAGAAATTATCAGGATCCCTGGATGCTTGGTCCCTCGAGAACTACCAATTTAAGGTTAAAAAAGAGAAGAAGATGAATTAGATAGCGAAAGAAAGAATAGTAGTAGAGGTAACAACAGAGGAGAAGAAGTTTGTATTACTTTCTCGCCGACGAGGGATTGAGAGATGATGCGGGCATGGTCCCAACGAGTGGTGGACTTGGTGAAGCGCTTCACCAAGATTGCACCTCCAATCAAAACCAGCGTCTTCACACTAATCCTCGAGCTCTGCTCCATCCATTATTTTTTGAGACTACGATGGAGACTGCGAGCATCTTCACCACTAAACCCTAGCTTTTGTTTTCCAGATGGAACGAAAAGAGATTAAACATAGAGATGAGAAACGAAGACACTCGGTGACAAATGAGAAAGAGAGCGAAAAGTTTTCATTTAATCGCTTTTTTTTAGCTCCGTGTTTTTGTTCATAGACAACGTTTTTAAAAAAAATGTTATCTAGTTAAAATCAAAAAAATACCATTTTAAATAGATAACGTTTTTGTATATATATTTATAACATTTTTTTTAAAAACGTTGTAAAAAAAAATACCACAACATTTTTATAAAAAACATTGTGGCTTAAGCGTTGTCTATTTACTATTTTGTAGTAGTGCATAGTTGCGGGTTGTGAAGCCCCCAAATTTAGGTACTTGAAACCTGAACTCAGTGCTTTACGATACCGTTTTTGTGAGCGGAATAATACTAATAACAACAATATGAATAACAAACTTAATTTATATTTATCAGAGTCTAATCCCAAGTACGCAACCTTTACTATAATTCGTTACATGGTATATAATACATATCATTATATCAATACAGTCTAACTATTACAAAAGATACCACTAAACATATTCTGTTTGCTTTCCTTTTCACTTGTTCCTATCTGAACCTTCGGGTTAATCATGCCTAGCTGAAAACATTTAATTTAAAGCAAGAATGAGCATTTTGGTGCCCAACAAGTAATAATAATTATAAATATAAGTAGTTGAAAGAAATACATATTTTCTTTGTACATCACTTCTACAACGAATTTATAGTTGTGAAGTAAACTGAACCGATAATACTAATATAACAATTCTATCTCGAATTTTTGAAACTACTTAATGACTATATATGGGGTTTAGTTGACATACTATGAACATTGTTTATAATTTTCGAATAGGTTTAGCAGAACTTCATCCGCAAACCGTCATAACTTACGGGCGTGATGGTGTACATCCCATGGGCCCTGTATTGATCAATACTACATTGCAAGAACGATGTGATCGTTCACTCTGTCCGCCTTGGGCGCATAAAAGTTTTTCCTTGATCGGGATGTTCATACTAGTCTGGAATCCGAACCAAAACAATTTGATTGGATACAAAGAAGTTTTATCATATTCAACGATATTTCTAAATCTGTGTCTAGCTGGTCAAATAGCTTAGACGGCTTATATATATACCAAGTGGGGACACTTGTATAACCATATATAGAAATTAACGAACAGATATATATATATATATATATATATATATATATATCTGAATTACCATATACTAACATGTTGATAAACAATGATCGGATATAGAATATATACGACAATAAGGTTAATAATATAGTATAATAATAATAATTCTGAAACTTCTTACTCATGCCCATTGCATAAAGAAAATGCAAAGGTAAGATACTTGCCTGATGCGCTGCTTACAGTTCGTAACTTAGTCCTATCGTTATACAACACCTATCAGTAATAAGATTATTTGATCGATTAGAATAACATACTATAACACATAGCACTGATTATTGCAGTCAGCACATAACCTAATCACATTGTCACATATGTTCCACAACCATTGAATCACAAATAAACACATAACTAATCAAATTATTTAAATTCAGATCAATTTCTGAAACATGTCGGTGTACCAACAGCTTTATCGGGTAATCATCGAGTCTAAGACTCTATCCTGTAGTTCAATATCTGTAAGTATCAGTCATATTATTTTTCAATGACTTATAATAATTTTAAAACATTTATTATAATTTATCATGAATTTTCAAACATCGAAATCATTATTAAATGATTTAAATATTAAGCAATTCTATTATCATTAACGTTTAATTAATATTAAATTATTAATGAAACCATTGCCAAAATGTTAAAGTTATTTATAATAACTCAAAATACTTTTAAAGTATTAATATTATCCTTAAATAATTTTTAAAAGAATTAAAATCATTTTTAAATAATTATCATTAATATTAAAGTATTAATGTATTACTTATCAAAATATTAAAAGTCATTATTTATAACTTAAAATATTTTTAATTCATTAATATCCTTATTAAATAATTTTTAAAAAAATAAAACCATTTTAAAACTATTTATTTAATATAATTATTAAATAAACTTAATATCATTAATATTAAATTATTAATAAAATTATCCTTTAAATATTAAAAGTTATATTTTATAACTTAAAATATCTTTAAACAGTTTATTTTTATTTTAAATGATTTTTATAATATTAAAATCATTTTTAAACTAATTTATTTAATATAATTATTAAATAACCTTAATATCATTAATAATAAATAATTAACGAAATTTACTTTTAAATATTGAAAGTTATATTTTATAACTTAAAATATTTTTAAACTATTTGTTTTCATTTAAAATGATTTTTCTAATATAAAAATTATTTTTAAACTAATTTATTTAATATAATTATTAAATAAATCTAATATCATTAATATTAAAATATTAATATTTTTCATGACAAAATATCAAAAATTATATTTATAACTTAAAAATACTTTTATTGCCTTTAAATCATTTTTGTATGATTTATAAATCATTAATTCTATTTTTCATAATTTATTTAACACATTTATTAAATAACTTAATTACCATTAATATTAATTAATTAATGAAATTTCATCACAAAATATTAAAATTTATCAAAAATAACTTAAATTATTTTCTTATATCATAATATAATTTTAAATGATTTTACATGTATTAAAATCATTTTTAAATAATTTATTTATTATTATAAATAAATAAATTAAGTATTTTTTATATTCTTAAAATATTAAATATTTATGAAATATACTCTAAATAATTAAAAACTATTTTTTAGAATTTAAAATAATTTTTCTGAATTTATTTTGTATTTTTAATAATTAAAAACTATTTTTAGCAATTACTAAATAATTTCCGGAAAATCAGAAAATCAAATAAATAGAAACCGTCGCTATTGGTCTTTAGCGACACTAATCGTCGCTGTTGGTGTTCTTGAGGCTCAAGGACACTGACAGTCAGTAATAAAGGTGCCTACTTTGACCATGGATTACTTTCAATCTATGAGGTTTTTGGGCTTGATCTTAGTCAGATCTTGTAGTATACGAACAAGACTACACGATTCAATAACAAACATGGCCAAACATCATAACATAAGTGAGATCCAAGCCATGGAAAAACTGTCAGACGCTGTTCTTCAATTTCTGGGTTTTCCAGAATTGAAGAACAGTTCATGCTACCACTTTTGAGGCTCTGTAACTTTGATTCTAAGGCTTGTTTGTGTGATCTAAAGGTTCATAATGGAAATAAACATGTCAAGGAACAACTTGGTATCATTAGATCATTCTAATAACAATAAAATCACAAGATATAAGCAAGTCAAACATTGTCAGAAACAATGCTCTTACGGTTTCTGGAAATTCCAGAAACCCGTCCTCGTGATCGTTTTGCCCAGTTTGACCTTCTACTACATCGATCTGGCTTACGATATAAGACATATTAAATCATGGATCTATAGTCCAGACATCACACTACAATCTTATCACAACAACATTAACAATACACATATAATCTGACAGATCAAGGCATTAGAAAAAGTTGTCAGACGCTGCTAAAAACTTTCTGGGTTACCCAGATTTTAGAAAGTCATGGTCGGTCAACGACCTTTGACCATGAATAGCTTACAATCTACAACAAATTTAACTCTGAATCAAGTTCTAGATTAAAGAGCTCATAGAATACTACAAGATTAAACCTTTAAACAACAAAAACACATAACATACAAAGATCTATGATGACTGACATTTGACTGTCAGACTCAAAATTCAAAATTTCTAGATTCTTAAAATCTTCAAATCCGAGCCTCTAGATGTTATGGATCTAACATCTAGCAACCCAGATCATCATTATACACCTTAAACAACATATTTTAACACTCAATCCTAACATCAAACATGCAGATCATAAAATTTTTAAATTCTAGGGTTTATACCTTTATGCTTTGATTCATGATTCTGGGCTTCTAGATCTGTTATAGAATTCGTGGGGCTTTATTATGGGACTGGTATACATATATAATTCGTGGGTTTTTAGAGAGAGAAGTTCTAGGATGAGTGTGGTGATCAAATGGCTTAAAAGATGACATTTCTCTCTCTTGAATCTATACATATTGTGTTGTAATGCATGCATTTGCTGAATGAAGTTGAGTGCTGGAGTTATTGAACATGTGGGAAAGTCAAGAGTTGGTTTACCAACTAAAGTTTTGGTTAGTCTTGCAAGCAACTTACTAAATAATATAAAAAGGGTAGTTTGGTCGTTTGATTTATAATTTTAAGGGCAATCTTGACAATCTAATCTAACCCTTAGGGTTTAGGGTTTGAACCATTCTAGGAAAATTCTAGGATTTTCAAAATTAGGATTTAATAAAATAAATAACAATTTAGTTTCCAAAAATATAAATTAGAGTTTAGTAAATATAATTAGTTTTCTAATTCAATTTCTTGAACATCTGTGTTTAAAATTTACTAATCATAATTAAAATTTATCATTAAACAATTAGAATTTATAATTAGTAATTAGGTTTTTAAAATTACTAATTAGGGTTTGCACAAAAATAAAAATAATATTAGTTTCCATTTTTTTTAAAATTAGGGTTTCTTAATCGTGCTTAATTTTCTAATTACATTATACATGAACATTATGATTTTAATGTCCAATAATAAGCATTAAGCTTGCAATTAACAATTAGGGTTACCAATTTAGCAAATTAGATTTACTAAGTATGAAATTAGGGTTCCTAGAAATTAAAATTTCTAAATAGTAATTAGGGTTTTTCTAATTAACCTTAAATTCTATAATACGTAACATAATTCATTTAACACAATTACATAATAGCACTACAAGAAAAAGGTCTATCAGCGACCAATTATATCAGCGACCTCATATTCGGTCGCTGATATTCTTAATAGCGACCGATATCAGCGTCCAACCTATATTCTGGTCGCTAATATATATCAACGACCGACTGCAGTCGCAGATCGGTCGCTAGAACAAATTTCCCCCCTAAAATTTGGCAGGAAAAGTTGGCGCGTAGTTTTATTGCGACCACTTCAAAACAGCGACCGCATGCGGTCACTGATAAGTCCATGTCATTAAAATTCAGCGACCGCATGCGGTCGCAGATAGCGGTCGCTGATTAAACTAAATGAATTCAGTAACCAGTTCGCTCGACACAGAGCACGGAAGGGAAAAAAAGAGGGAGGTCACCGAAATAGAGAGAAGAGGGAGAAAGGGGGAGAAGAGAAGAAGGAGAAGCAGTTTTCGTTCATTCTTCTTCAAATTAGAGACTAAATGTAGAGGTAAGAGCTACTTTTTAAGTTCTTCTTCTTTAATTTTTTTGGTTGTTTGTTATTTTTGTTCGTTCTCCTCCAAATCAGTATGTTTGCTACGAATTTGTGTTTTAAGAGTTAATTTATTGCAAAGAGTTGAATGAATGAATATGGCTAGCATGCTTAAATCATATTTTGGGTAATATGATTATGATTTTATTAGTATTTGAAGTCGATTTGGGTAATATGATTATGTTTGGTTTATAAGTTTTGATTAGAGTAAAATTTATTTGGGTAATACGCAGTACTTTGGGTAATTTGATTTTGTTAATTTATGTCAGTTTGGGTAACTTGATTAGTGATAGGATGGAGTTAGTATAAACTTTATATTTTGGGTAACTTGATTTGGGTAATAGGATGAATGTATTAGATTGTAGTTAGTATAAAATTTATATTTTGGGATTCTTTTTGTGCAATAGAGGTAGTAACAGTTTGGTTATTATAGGAAGTTATGCACATGATATAGACTCGTGAATCCCATGTTTATGTTTGTAGTTTAACCAATTATATTGGTCATTGTGAAAAAATCATTTGTAGACTGAGAACTTGACATTGACATCATAATGTGAATCAAAACATGAATAATTGCTCCCACGGAAAATGATTGGGTTTCAAAGTTTGCAAGTTTGATCCTCACATGCTGCGAATACCTGCAAAACTCTTTTGTAGTAAATCTCTAGATTAAAACTGTTTGCGGATAGTAATTCTTTTTATGAGCATTGGGATTCCAATAAGTTCATAATTTCCATCCAATTCCTATGGTATCTCATATGGACTGTTGGTTTATGTCTTGGGTTCCTAGAAATGACCTTATATACATGCTGTCGTGCATGTGGCTAGTCCATATTACAGGGGAGACTCTGGCGAAATATTTTTATTGGTTGGGTTAGTTGCGAACGTTTATACTATTAACGAGCCTATTGGTGATCCACTAGAGCCTATTAAGGAGATGTTGGAGCTGATGGGCTGGGCTTGGGGCCGCTAGGCCACACGGGTCCATGCCAAGCTTAGCTAAGCCTCACGGGGCCAAGCCAAACTTGGTTGTTAGGGGGCTGTTAAGCCAAAATAGACAGTGCTAGGGAACTGTTAGTGCAACAGAGAAGGTAACTAAACACACTTGGTCAATAAAGAGACTGTTTTGGCTTTAAAGTTGTATAAAGGAGTTAGCAAACTCTGATATAAAGCTAGCATGAATGAAATACCTTACGTATTCACTTACGATAAACAATAAAAACAAGTATGCTTAAATGTTAATCATATGCTTACAAGTATACTTAAATCATATGATTACAAGTATATATGCTCTCAAGTCATTTACTTACAAGTATGCTTAAATGATACTCATATGCTTACAAGTATGCTCAAGTCATATGGTTACAAGTATGCTCAAGTCATATGCTTACAAGTATGCTTAAATGTTAATCATGTGCATGCTTACAAGTATGCTCAAGTTATATGGTTATAAGTATGCTCAAGTTATATGATTAATAAGCTCATGTTCTACCTTGTTATTCTTATATTGTTTTTGTTTAAAAAGTGAATGTATATTTGTTTGGAGTTGGGTGCAATTCACTTCATATGAGATTTTTTAGTGGGCTGTCATTTTATATTCATATATATATATATATATATATACATGTTTAAATCACTGTCATGTTTATGTACTAAACTATTTAAATGTAATTTTTTTTATTGTCATTTTATATTCATATATATACATGTTTATATCACTGTCATGTTTATTATCATATATATATGTAATCAAATATGACTCTGCAAAACATCTTGAAATTTGTAATATACAGATGGCTTCTGAAGCAGCGCAGAAAAAGCGCGGCTTGGGTAGGGGGCCTAATCATGTGCCCAAGGCCCCTACTAATCCGGATGATCGGATTCTTATTCAGATTTGCCCTCCTCCGAATAGCACGTACGTCCCGCATATATCAATTTTATATAAGCATTTAAGATTCCATTTATTGTATATTGGTAATGTTTTGATTGATATTATATTGGTTTGTGTCTTGGGTGCCTAGAAATGTCCATATATGCATGTCGTCGTGCATGTGGCTAGTCCATATTATAGGGGAGACTCTGGCGAATTTTTTTAAGTATTATATAAGTATAAGTTTGAAAAATGTTCATAAGTATTATAACTTAGATGTAAATTGCTTTAATATATGCTAATTGATGTTGTATATTATAGTGATTTTTCAGATAATAAAATCGTCAAGTGCATATCACAGCTGTGTTTACAGAATTGGCCTACAGCTATGATTACATGGGCGAGCACACCTATCGCCCACAAGGATGCTGTTTGGGCAGAATTTTAGGTATATTTTTTTTTAATTATGATAGATAATATTAATATAATGTTAATATAATATTCAAAGGATAATTATTTAGTAATGTTATTATTGTTGTTTTATTTGCAGAAAAGGTATAGATGGGAGGACGTGCATGCTTCGGTGATTCAGACATTATTCTGGTAGAAGTGCGCGGTCCGCACCAAGGATAACTTGAATAAAGAATGACTAAAAGCCATTCACAATGCTGAGATCGACCATCCAGGCCAGGGAGAGGATTATATGCACGAGCATAGCCCCTGGTGGTGCACCCAATCCATATGGGCTGAGATGTGTGCCCAATGGAGAGCTGAGAGCTGGGTGAAAAGACAAAAGACTGCCGCCACCAACAGAGCCTCGGGTGTATCCGATGGCACAAAGGCTAAACGAACATACAAGGGCGGCAGTATTTCACAGTTGCAGCATATCTCTGCCAGGGTACGTATTTACAAGTTTTAATATGTTTTCAATCATGAATTGTAGAAAATATATCCCATTTTTACTTAGTAATATTGTGTTATTTTTGTATAGGAGTCTCAGTCTCAAGGTCAGCCTATCCATTGGTTGGATGTGTACGTGGCCACCCGTGATGGTCTGCCTGAGGCTATCCAGATAGCGGTAATAAATTTTAACAACTTGATCTTTAATTAATGCTTACAGAATTAATTTATTTTTAACTATTTAATTGTTAACATGATGACATGACACTTATAAGCGTTTATTGAATGAGCGCTATCCTGAAGGCACTCCACGTCCGTCTATCGATCAAGAGTTGTGGGAGAGGGCGTCTGTTGTGAAGAAGAATTACATTAAAGGTCAAGGACAATGACGACGCCCATCCTTCAGTGGCTCAGGATGCTCTTCTACCCAGTCTACACAGTCATCGAGCTATCTAGCTGTTCATACTCCAGCTGACTGTGTGAGAGCTATATGTCAAGATCAGGATCTTCTGAAGATACTGGGCGGACAGCTGGGGGCTCTGAGTGCTGAGGAGTTAGCTGAAGCAGTAGCGGCAGCAGCAGCATCACAACACAGGGATGGCGACGAGGTATAAAATCAATTTATTGTATATTGTCGTAATATACCAATATTAACACAATTAGTATATATTTCTAACCTGTTTTATTATTTTGTTAATTACAGGGTGATCAAGGAGGCGGTGATGCTTGACGTACCTGCTTTAGATTAGTTTTATAGTTATAGTATAAGTTTGTACTTGTATATTCATTCTTAGGATATTTGTATGTTACTTAAACAAGTTTTGAAATGTTATTATATTTATTCAAAATCATATTAGTTTTGAATGGTTTATATACTAGTTTGGTGTATATGTTGGTGGACGATGGATGTTTATATTGTTGTGTATGTTGTTGTTGGGTATGTGTGTTGGGATAAAACAGGTACAAAACAGGTACAAATTTTTGGGATTTCTACAAAACAGCAAGATTCTATTTTTTTTTCCATATCAGCGACCGCATGCGGTTGCTGGTAGGGTAATAGCGACGGATACTATTTATGGATGACATCGACCGCATCCGGTCGCTGATAGCGGTCGCTGACACGTGGAACACGTCAGCTTTGGCCCTGGACCATGCTGACTAAGCTTAGCGACCGGATTTGTTATTCTGGTCGCGCATAGTAGTCGCAGATATATCGGTCGCTAATAGTGGTCGCTGATGTGCATCTCAGCGACCAGATTTTGTGCGACGCCTTTTAGCGATAGCATGCGGTCGCTGATGGGTATCTGCGACTGTATGCAGTCGTTGATAGGCGGTCGCTGATAAAGCTTTTTCTTGTAGTGTAGTTTCTAACTCATAATTGAGTTTCAAATTAGGATTTTTAATTACTAATTAGGGTCTTCTATAATTGACATTAACACTTACAATATAAATCATATACCATATAACACGTCTCGAATTTTCCATTTGAATTTCACAATAGGGTGAAATAAATTAATACTAGGGTTTGGTCATGACACAACATACATGACCAACCATTGCCAGTCCACAAACATACACTACATATTTATAGCACTAAAAAATCAAAATATAATATTATTATATTATTATTCTTATCCATTGATAAAAATCTAAAATTAGGGTTTGGATTCCATATCTGATTTATTCTTCATATTTAACCTTAATAGTTAAGGTAAAATAATTAACTAAATAATCTGTACTATAATTCATATAATAAAATAATTATTATAATTATTCTAAAAATCACTTCATATATTATTTAAATAATATATGATTATATTTTCATGGAACATAGTTAATAAAAACATTTCTACTATAAATTAATTATTATAAGAATATACTTTATAAAAATCAATAATTCTAAAATAAAATTATTTGTAAATATTTATGTAACAAATATAGTTTTATTTACCACATAAATACATATATATATTATCTTGTACAAATCCTCATCCTAAAAAAAATAAATTTATACGCAAAATTTCTTATTTATTTATATAGAAAATATCGGGTTGTTACATTCACCCTCCCTTATAAAGATTCCGTCCCCGGAATCACCGTTTTAAAAATCTACACATACACAGTTACATAGTATACACAATCTTTGCGAGTAGATCTCAATCAAAATTGATCGAACTGATCTTTAACTATTCACATAAAGCTTGTCTTTCTGATTAAACGAAAATTTGATTCCTGAAAGAACTCAAATTCCTCCTTCAAAATAATTTATAAAATAATATACTATATATATAAGAAAATAATATTGATTAGAATAATACCTGGAGTTGCATCCCCGACTGCCACGATATCTTGAACGGTCATGCTGAAGACTCCTGCGGTTGGTTCTATTGGTTTGTTTGTTGAAGTCGGTCCCGTTGTCGCCAATGTCCTGCTGCCTTTTTCTCGTATCCGCATTCCTTGCCTCCCATCTCCTTCTTGGATAGGCTTCCACCTTATACTCCATTGATTCACACTTAAAACACCTACTGTACATTCTTGGATTGGGACAGTTGGGATAGACACGTCCCTTTTGTCCACACTTATAACACACAAACTTTCCCTTTATCTCCATTCCTTTTATCGTATAGGTGGCAAAAGCTGTCTTTTGCCCCTTCGTTATCCTAGCTATCACAATTGCGTCACCAGGGTCAGTTGATCTTCCAATCCTGACAGTACAATGGCCTTGAAGTCTTTGACGTTTGTCGATCGATTATCTTGCTGATCTTCCCGTGACTGGTATTCCGTTCTGCATAACTTGATCGTCCATCTTCGCAAAAGTCTGTATCGGGTCTGGTTATCTTCCAGCTTTGTTGACAGGTTCTTCTGCCCGTGTATTTTGTTTTCGTCTCCTTGGCGATATTATCACAATTTATTCTTTATTCTAAGCCTTATCATATACGTATAATCATATAACACAAAACTTTCTAGTCGAATAATCATGTACTCAAAATATTAGATTTTGAAAATTTTGATTTTCTGTATTAACTAGTACTCATAATTAACTATTATCTTTATACCACCCTATTTCATTAATCCCTTTTAAATTCATATTCATAACACTTGACATACCATAGCACATATTGCTTTAATCATCCGCTATCCCTTTGTGACTCAAAAGTCAGGAATCGCTGCCATAACTTATACAAAATTTGAAAAATAATACCTTATACAAACATACTTATCATATATACATCATAGAGTCCTACATATTCAAGTAATACCAGTACTACTTATTTCTTACGCCTCCACTAAGGATCAATTACTTAGAAATCTGTCTATTCCCATTATCCTCAATAATCCATTCACACCTAACTACACCTAGTTCGTCCAACTTACCATACATTATGAGTTTAAAAACTCACCACAAATATATTAGTTTAAGAACTCGACATTAACCACATATTCTTTAACTATACTTTACCTATCAGTCATACTATCGTTTCAGGGTCCGGTACTATACTTTCCAAATTAACCACCTCATTGAGGTAGCTTTCAATGTGAGCCTATGTTTTAGCTATTGGCTTTGACATTAGCTCGGCTATGGAGATCGACTCATTCTTTACAATCTGAGGGTAGCTTTCAACGTTTTCCTCTGTTCCAAGGTTATAGCCTAAGGTCTAATCCACCTAAGGTTTCTAACCCTAAGCTCTGATACCAATTTGTGAAGTCCCCAAATTCAGGTACTTGAAACCTGAACTCAGTGCTTTACGATACCAATTCTGTGAGCGGAATAATACTAATAATAATAACAACAATATGAATAACAAACTTAATTTACATTTATCAGAGTCTAATTCCAAGTACGCAACCTTTACTATAATTCGTTACATGGTATATAATACATATCATTATATTAATACAATCTAACTATTACAAAAGATACCACTAAACATATTCTGTTTGCTTTCCTTTTTACTTGTTCCTGTCTGAACCTTCGGGTTAATCATGCCTAGCTGAAAACATTTAATTTAAAGCAAGAATGAGCATTTGGGTGCCCAACAAGTAATAAGAATTATAAATATAAGTAGTTGACAGAAATAAATATTTTCTTTGTACATCACTTCTACAACGAATTTATAGTTGTGAAGTAAACTGAACCGATAATACTAACATAACAATTCTATCTCGAATTTTTGAAACTACTTAATGACTATATATGGGGTTTAGTTGATATACTATGAACATTGTTTTCAATTTTCGAATAGGTTTAGCAGAATTTCATCCGCAAACTGTCATAACTTACGGGCGCGAGGGTGTACATCCCATGGGCCCTGTATTGATTAATACAACATTGCAAGAACGATGTGATCGTTCACTCTGTCCGCCTTGGGCGCATAAAAGTTTTTCCTTGATCGGGATGTTCATACTAGTCTGGAATCCGAACCAAAATAATTTGATTGGATACAAAGAAGTTTTATCATATTCAACGATATTTCTAAATCTGTGTCTAGCTGGTCAAATAGCTTAGACAGCTATATATATATATATATATATATATATATATATATATATATATAAATCAACATGTAATTAAATACAATGATTATCTAAGTGGGGACACTTGTATAACCATATATAGAAATTAACGAACAGAATATATATATCTGAATTACCATATACTAACATGTTGATAAACAATTATCGGATATAGAATATATACGAAAATAAGGTTAATAATATAGTATAATAATAATAATTCTGAAACTTCTTACTCATGTCCATTGCATAAAGGAAATGCAAAGGTAAGATACTTGCCTGATGCGCTGCTTACAGTTCGTAACTTAGTCCTATCGTTATACAACACCTATCAGTAATAAGATCATTTGATCGATTAGAATAACATACTATAACACATAGCATTGCTTATTGCAGTCATCACATAACCTAATCACATTGTCACATATGTTCCACAACCATTGAATCACAAATAAACACATAACTAATCGAATTATTTAAATCTAGATCAATTTCTGAAACATGTCGGTGTACCGACAGCTTTATCGGGTAATCATCGAGTCTAAGACTCTATCCTGTAGTTCAATATCTGTAAGTATCAGTCATATTATTTTTAAATGACTTATAATAATTTTAAAACATTTATTATAATTTATCATGAATTTTCAAACATCGGAATCATTATTAAATAATTTAAATATTAAGCAATTCTATTATCATTAATATTTAATTAATATTAAATTATTAATGAAACCATTGCCAAAATGTTAAAGTTATTTATAATAACTCAAAATACTTTTAAAGTATTAATATTATCCTTAAATGATTTTTAAAAGAATTAAAATCATTTTTAAATAATTATCATTAATATTAAAGTATTAATGTATTACTTATCAAAATATTAAAAGTCATTATTTATAACTTAAAATATTTTTAAATAAATAAAACTATTTTAAAACTATTTATTTAATATAATTATTTAATAAACTTAACATCATTAATATTAAATTATTAATAAAATTATCCTTTAAATATTAAAAGTTATATTTTATAACTTAAAATATCTTTAAACACTTTATTTTTATTTTAAATGATTTTTATAATATTAAAATCATTTTTAAACTAATTTATTTAATATAATTATTAAATAACCTTAATATCATTAATAATAAATAATTAACGAAATTTACCTTTAAATATTGAAAGTTATATTTTATAACTTAAAATATTTTAAAACTATTTATTTTCATTTAAAATAATTTTTCTAATATAAAAATCATTTTAAAACTAATTTATTTAATATAATTATTAAATAAATCTAATATCATTAATATTAAAATATTAATATTTTTCATGACAAAATATCAAAAGTTATATTTATAACTTAAAAATACTTTTTGTATGATTTATAAATCATTAATTATATTTTTCATAATTTATTTAACACATTTATTAAATAACTTAATTACCATTAATATTAATTAATTAATGAAATTTCATCACAAAATGTTAAAAGTTATCAAAATAACTTAAATTATTTTCTTATACCATAATATAATTTTAAATAATTTTTCATGTATTAAAATCATTTTTAAATAATTTATTTAATATTATAAATAAATAAATTAAGTACTTTTTTATATTCCAAAAATATTAAATATTTATGAAATATACTCTAAATAATTAAAAACTATTTTTCGGAATTTAAAATAATTTTTCTAAATTTATTTTGTATTTTTAATAATTAAAAACTATTTTTAGCAATTATGAAATAATTTCTGGAAAATCAGAAATCAAATAAATAGAAACTGTCGCTATTGGTCTTTAGCGACACTAATCGTCGTTGTTGGTGTTCTTGAGGCTCAAGAACACTGACAGTCAGTGATAAAGGTGCCTACTTTGACCATGGATTACTTTCAATCTATGAGGTTTCTGGGCTTGATCTTAGTCAGATCTTATAGTATACGAACAAGACTACACGATTCAATAACAAACATGGCCAAACATCATAACATAAGTGAGATCCAAGTCCTGGAAAAACTGTCAGACGCTGTTCTTCAATTTCTGGGTTTTCCAGAATTGAAGAACAGTTCATGCTACCACTTTTGAGGCTCCGTAACTTTGATTCTAAGGCTTGTTTGTATGATCTAAAGGTTCATAATGGAAATAAACATGTCAAGGAACAACTTGGTATCATTAGATCATTCTAATAACAATAAAATCACAAGATATAAGCAAGTCAAACATTGTCAGAAACAATGCTCTTACGGTTTCTGGAAATTCCAGAAACCCGTCCTCGTGATCGTTTTGCCCAGTTTGACCTTCTACTACATTGATCTGGCTTACGATATAAGACATATTAAATCATGGATCTATAGTCCAGACATCACACTACAATCTTATCACAACAACATTAACAATACACATATAATCTGACAGATCAAGGCATTAGAAAAAGTTGTCAGACGCTGCTAAAAACTTTCTGGGTTACCCAGATTTTAGAAAGTCATGGTCGGTCAACGACCTTTGACCATGAATAACTTACAATCTACAACAAATATAACTCTGAATCAAGTTCTAGATTAAAGAGCTCACAACATACTACAAGATTAAACCTTTAAACAACAAAAACACATAACATACAAAGATCTATGATGACTGACATTTGACTGTCAGACTCAAAATTCAAAATTTCCAGATTCTTAAAATCTTCAAATCCGAGCCTCTAGATGTTATGGATCTAACATCTAGCAACCCAGATCATCATTATACACCTTAAACAACATATTTTAACACTCAATCCTAACATCAAACATGCAGATCATAAAATTTTTAAATTCTAGGGTTTATACCTTTATGCTTTGATTCATGATTCTGGGCTTCTACATCTGTTATAGAATTCGTGGGGCTTTATTATGGGACTGGTATACATATATAATTCGTGGGTTTTTAGAGAGAGAAGTTCTAGGATGAGTGTGGTGATCAAATGGCTTAAAAGATGACATTTCTCTCTCTTGAATCTATATATATTGTGTTGTAATGCATGCATTTGCTAAATGAGGCTGAGTGCTGGAGTTATTGAACATGTGGGAAAGTCAAGAGTTGGTTTACCAACTAAAGTTTTGGTTAGTCTTGCAAGCAACTTACTAAATAATATAAAAAGGGTAGTTTGGTCTTTTGATTTATAATTTTAAGGGCAATCTTGACAATCTAATCTAACCCTTAGGGTTTAGGGTTTGAACCATTATAGGAAAATTCTAGGATTTCCAAAATTAGGATTTAATTAAATAAATAACAATTTAGTTTCCAAAAATATAAATTAGAGTTTAGTAAATATAATTAGTTTTCTAATTCAATTACTTGAACATTTGTGTTTAAAATTTACTAATCATAATTAAAATTAATCATTAAACAATTAGGATTTATAATTAGTAATTAGATTTTTAAAATTACTAATTAGGGTTTGCACAAAAATAAAAATAATATTAGTTTCCAATTTTTTTTGAAAATTAGGGTTTCTTAATCGTGCTTAATTTTTTAATTACATTATACATGAACATTATGATTTTAATGTCCATTAATAAGAATTAAGCTTGCAATTAACAATTAGGGTTACCAATTTAGCAAATTAGATTTACTAAGTATGAAATTAGGGTTTCTAGAAATTAAAATTTTTAAATAGTAATTAGGGTTTTTCTAATTAACCTCAAATTCTATAATACGTAACATAATTCATTTAACACAATTACATAATAGTTTCTGACTCATATTTGAGTTTCAAATTAGGATTTTTAATTACTAATTAGGGTCTTCTATAATTGACATTAACACTTACAATATAAATCATACACCACATAACACGTCTCGAATTTTCCATTTGAATTTCACAATAGGGTGAAATAAATTAATAATAGGGTTTGGTCATGACACAACATACTTGACCAACCATTGCCAGTCCACAAACATACACTACATATTTATAGCACTGAAAAATCAAAATATAATATTATTATATTATTATTCTTATCCATTGATAAAAATCCAAAATTAGGGTTTGGATTCCATATCTGATTTATTCTTCATATTTAACCTTAATAATTAAGGTAAAATAATTAACTAAATAATCTGTACTATAATTCATATAATAAAATAATTATTATAATTATTCTAAAAATCACTTCATATATTATTTAAATAATATATGATTATATTTTCATGGAACATAGTTAATAAAAACATTTCTACTATAAATTAATTATTATAAGAATATACTTTATAAAAATCAATAATTCTAAAATAAAATTATTTATAAATATTTATGTAATAAATATAGTTTTATTTACCACATAAATACATACATACATACATATATATATATATATATATATATATATATATATATATATATATATATATATATATATATATTATCTTGTACAAATTCTCATCCTAAAAAAAATAAAATTTTATACGCAAAATTTCTTATTTATTTATATAGAAAATATCGGGTTGTTACACGGGTAATATTTCCAAATTTTGCAAAGTAAGCAAGTTGTCATAAAATATTCGTTGGGTCGGGGAATATTCGTTTTATCATGGAATATCCGTACGACGCAACAATCATTGGTGAACCCCACAACGGAATTACTGTCGAATATAGAAAGTGACAGAAATAACATTTTTATAAAAATAACGACAAAACTTTTACCGTTAACTGTTGAAATACCCGGTGATAAAAGTACATTAATACGCATGGTTGCACAGTAGCACACGGTAATGTACAATATCTTTGATTATTGATGCTTACTTGAGAAGTCACTCAGTATTATTCAATAATTACCACAGTAGTTGCTGCATAGTATCTCATATTATTGATTCAATTATTGTCACTGTATTATCTGCATAATATTTTATATTATTAAATCAATAAATGAGACGACATAATTATTCATATTATTATTTATATTATTGACAATGTCTAGAAAGTTCTGTCGAGAAAAGGGGTTAGGTTATCTAATTGGGCGCCAATAAGGAGAAGCCCTTATCGGAAAGTCGCCTCTTTCTTGGGAATGATCTGGTTGTTAATATTGTGAGTTATAATATTAATGATGAATAATTGTTAAAAGATTAAAAATATGTTTATTGAAGTCAAGTGATTTGTGATAAATAGAGGGGTTTTTTTTTATGAAGTATTTGTTGTAAGTTTGACTTATTACATGGACCCCACTTACTCATTTTTCAAAATTGCTGGTAAAAAGTTATCTCAGTTTTTATTTTATTATTATTATAATAGTAATAAAACAGAAAACTTTTTATATAAAAGAAAATACTTTTTATATGATATATAAAGTTATTCGTTTTATTAGATTATAAATAGAATATATTATATTTTACATAAAGTTTTCGTTTTATTAGAATATTTTATTGCACAATAATAAATAGTAATAAATAGGAAAAATCAGAAATTTGTGCAGGTTCTGCGCCCGTGTAGCTTCTACTGTTGTTCAGTGATTTTTTTAAAATAGTTCCCTGTCATTCTCCTATAAATAGGATGCTTAGTTTAGAAATGAAAATCACACCAGAATCAGAGAATTCTTCTTCTATAATATTGAGCGTATTTCTTTTGAGTTTAAAGAAAACTTTGAGTGTAGCAAATAGTGCAAGTTTTTTTCAAGAATATCCCCGCTATACTAATCAGATTACTCACCTACTAAGGTAAGGGATATTATTTTCTTTCAATATTCGTAACAAATATTATTTTTTTTCATACTCTATAGTATGTAAGTAGTATTATTTTGTTTCATATTCCTAAATCTACACTTATTTTGATAAGTATTGCTTTTATACTCATTGAAATTAGTAGAATATCCTTGAATTTTGCGCTTCATCTAATATTATTTTACTGAAACATTTTTCAGAACTTTCTTATTAAATTTTAAGCTTTTCATGCCGGAGTACTATTCATACATACGACACTATTTATACATACGGTACTATTCATACATACGGTACTATTCATACGGTACTATTTACGAGGTACTATTCACGAAGTACTATTCACGGGAAACTATTCACGATAAAAATTAATTTCTTTTTTGTCCAAATTATTTTTGATACATGAATATTATTCTTGAATTTTACTCCACAAAGTAGTTATCACGTTGACAATTTAGACATTCTTAAACTCTGAATAAATTGAATTATAAATTTTTAATATTTATCCTTAATCTCACTTGATTGATTTCTTATATCATTGTTATCATCCTCATGCTTATATTATGGTGAATGTCATCTTTGGCCCGTAGTGAATAGATGTACTGTTGATTGGTATGATTATGACCAGAAGTTATGTATCGGTATAATCATGACATGTAATGTTACAGAAAAATGATGTAGTAAAAGTCCTCATTGGCTCGTATTGCATTGATGGACAGTTGTTTGGCATGATCATGACGACTGGTGATAATAACGAATATCCTTGGCCCGTAGTGCATATATAATTCATGGATGTGATACTAACGAATATCCTTGGCCCGTAATACATGGATAATTCGGTGATGTGGATTATTTATTAAAACGTGTTACAGAGATAAAATATTGATGTTGAACTTTTATATCATAGAAGATAGTAGACATCATGCTCTACTCGACTCTTCTAATGGATTGCTTGTTCCGCTGCAGTTAAACTTATTGTCTATTGTATTCTATCAATATTTATACTGTTGAAGACTAAGGATAATTTATTCTATATTATCTTAGTCGTAATATCCGTTACTGGGCTAGTTGATCTCACCCTTTCCTTCCATTATTCTCTTCAGGAAATGAGAATATAACTGGGATTTGTCGGGGAATAGATTGATGGTCCAAGATGGTGGCTATAGTAGTCCTCACTATTCTATAAAATAGTGTGATAATAATTGTAATGAGGACTCCATTTGAGTTTGTATATTGTCTACGAGACAATATTCGTGTTAAAACTCTCAGCTTATATTTTGTCATATTCTGCACGATAATTAATTATTGTATAAATTAAGTTTGCATTTGAATTTTGTACCATGTATTTGGTGACTAAGAATGGTTTGAATGAACCTATTTTGGGGGCGTCACAGTTGGTATCAAAGCTTAGGGATATGATCACTAGCGGATATCTGAGGCTAGAACTAGGAGGGGAGAAATGAGTAAATTATTCGCTAGTGTGTCCTACCTTAAGTTTATTTGTTATTTAATTGGTCAGTCAGAATATAGAGATAGTATGTGGCATGTCAATTAACCCTTGTTTTGTGGAAGTGTTTGAAAATGGCATCTGAAAATTTTGAGATAAGCAATGGAGCACATGAGATCGTTGAGACACCGCCGATCAATAACTAGGATAATGTGCATCAGGAAGGCAACAATCCTCATGTAAACAACAACACCGACCAAATGATGAACGATGGGGTGTTTAGGAGCTTTCTGTAATTTATGCAACACCAAACGAGAGAGATTCTTGTTCAAAATCCAGGTGGAATCAATGGCAGCTCTCGGCTGGTCACTACTAAGCAATTTAAGGACCTGGGACCACCAGAGTTTTTGGGAAAGCCAGAGCCACTTAAGGCAGAGACATGGATTAAGCAGATCACCAAGATATTTGATGTCTTGGGATGCTCCAAGGAGCAAAAAGTTCCCTTTGCCACCTTTATGTTGCTAGGAGAGGAAGATTACTGGTGGGAATCTGTAAAACATACTCATCTTTCCACACTGAAGATGTCTTGGAAGAAGTTCCAAGAATTATTCAATGACAAGTACTTTCCATAGAGTATTTGTCACATGAAGGAGGTAGAATTTATCAAACTGGGACAAAACAATATGACCGTATCGCAATACGAGGTTAAGTTTACAGAGTTATCCCTGTTTGCATCCCATTTGGTAGATAATGAGGAGCGTATGACGCGAATGTTTCTTCGAGGTTTGAAGCCCAAAATTCGTCAATACCTTATTTCTCACAAACTTTGTTTATATTCAGATGTTGTGAATATGGCTTAATTATTAGAGCGCGATAATGAGTCAGTCCAACCAAAAGATAGCAGCTGGTAAAATGATAATAGTCATACCAGTGGCAACAGTCATCGAAGCGGTGATAGCAAACATGGAGAAAATCATCATGCCAGAAATGGTAACCACTTCGGTGGTAATCATGGATTAGATAATAGAAGGAATGAGTCAAGTGGAAATTTTAAAAAGAGAAGGTTCAATAATGATGGAAAGACAGCAGCACCAGCACCCGTTTTCAAGCAAGGAGAACGACCACCGGTCGTATGCTACATATGCAGAGAGGAGGAACATATCAGTTCAAACTGTACGCAGCAACCCAAAACGTGTTTCAATTGCAGAAGAGAAGGTCACCTAGCTCGATTTTGTCATGTAGTGAAGTCAGGCCCAACTGGGATGGTGACACCAAAGGCTGTTCCAGACAAGTCAAAGCCGGTAGTTTAAGGGAGAGCGTTTGTCGTGACCTCCTAAAAAGCGAGAAACCCAAACGAAGTTATCACGAGTAAGCTAATTATAAACTCTTGTGAAGTCTATACCTTATTTGATACCGGTTCTACCCATTCTTTTATTTCACCTGCTTATGCTCAACGTTTAAATTTGACTCTAGAGAAATTAGACTTTGACTTATCTGTTGAGACTCCGTTGGGAGAAACCTTCATTACATCCACTATTTATAAATCTTGTTTAATTCAAATACACTTTCACATTACCTGTTGATCTCATCTTTTTGAAAATACTTCCATTTGATGTGATTTTAGGGATTGATTGGTTAACTATTCATCATGCTAAAATTCATTATTTTCGTAAGGTTGTTAGCTTTCATATTCCTAACTTATGTGAATTCAAGCAACCAAACAACTAAAGTCAGTCACTGTCATATCAAGCCATAAAGCCATTCGTTTATTGAAAAATGGATGTCAAACTTACTTAGCCCATGTTACGGATTTAAACAAAAATACGTCAGATTTGAATGATATTTCTATTGTTAATAAATTTCTTGACGTATTCCCCGAAGAACTTCCTGGCCTACTCCAAGAGCGTGAAATCGAATTTTGTATTGACCTTGAACCCGGTACAAAACCCATTTCCAAAACCCCATATCGAATGTCTCCTATTAAACTTCAGGAGTTAAAAATCCAACTGTAGGAATTGTTAGACATCGGTTTCACTCGTCCTAGTACATCTTCTTGGGGTGCTCTTGTTTTATTCGTAAAGAAGAAAGATGGGAGTATGCCACTTTGCATTGATTATCGAGAGTTGGATCATGTCACCATCAAAAATAGGTACCCGTTGCCTCGCATTGATGACCTATTTGACCAGTTGCAAGGTGCTAAATTCTTTTCAAAAATTGATCTTCGTTCCGGATATCATCAGTTAAAGATTAAAACTGATGACATTCTAAAAACTGCTTTCAGAACTCGGTACGGGCATTACGAATTCCTAGTCATGTCTTTTGGATTGACTAATGCTCCTACTGCATTCATAGATATGATGAACCGAGTATTCAAGGAATATTTAGATCATTTTGTGGTTGTCTTTATTGATGACATCCTTATATACTCCAAAATCCGTGAATTTCATGAGCAACACTTGAGGCTGATATTCCAAAAGCTTCGTGAAAACAAGCTTTACGCCAAGTTGAAGAAATGCGAGTTCTGGTTTGAGGAAGTAGCATTCCTTGGGAATGTGATATCAAATCATGGAATATCAGTTGACCCTGTGAAGATTGAAGCAATACAAAGTTGGGAGCAGCCTAAGTCAGTAACCAATGTATGTAGCTTTCTGGGCTTAGCTAGTTATTATCGAAGATTCGTGGAAGGATTTTCTCGAATTGCCACTCCATTAACTCAGCTGACTCAAAAAGATACAAAATTCGGATGGAGCGAGAAATGTGAGAAGAGTTTTCAAGAGCTTAAGAGGAGACTCATTTCAGCACCCGTTTTGACAATACTATCTAGTTCGGAGGGATTTGTCATCTACAGCGATGCTTTAGGCAAAGGTTTAGGATGTATTCTCATGTAACATGAGAAAGTCATAGCTTATGCCTCATGATAACTCAAAGAATATGAGAGAAACTATCCTACTCATGATTTAGAGTTGGTAGTAGTCATTTTTGCTCTAAAGATTTGGAGACATTACCTGTATGGGGGAGAAAGTGGAGATCTATACAGATTATAAAAGCCTCAAATATTTCTTCACCCAAAAGGAACTCAACATGCGGCAACGACGATGGCTTGAGCTTTTGAAAGATTATGTCATACCATTCCATACCATCTTGGAAAAGTGAACATGGTAGCTGACGCGTTGAGTAGAAGATCATATGCGGGTATGAATGCGATATTGTCAACGTAAAGGCCCATTTTGTATGACTTACAAAGGATGAAGATAGAGGTAAGGACTTTAGGGACCCACGTGATAATGTTAAATATACGAGTAGAACCTACTTTAATCGATAAAGTTAAAGCTGCTCAAGTTATAGACCCGCAACTGATGCGTATGAAGAAGAAAATGCAAGAAAGTGCTATTCCAGAAGCAAAAATCGATGAAGAAGGAATACTTCGAGTCAACTCCAGACTTTGTTTTCCTAACGACTCTGATTTGAAGTATAAAATCATAATGACGGCACACAACACACCGTTTGCAATTCATCCTGGGAGTATTAAAATCTATTGTGATCTTCGACATGCATTCTAGTGGAGCAATATGAAGAGAGAGATATCAGAGTTTATCTCAAAGTGTTTATCTTGTCAACATGTCAAGGCGGAGCATCAAGTACCAAAAGGTCCATTGCAACCACTTAAAATTGCAGAGTGGAAGTGGGAGCACATTAACATGGATTTCGTTCTGGTCTTCCCAAGGTTTCTCAAGGCATAGATGCAATTTGGGTCATTGTTGATAGATTATCTAAGTCTGCTCATTTCGTACCTATACGAGAAACTTATTAACTTGAACGTCTTGCTCATATATACATAAATGAAATTGTAAGACTACATGGTATGCCAGTATCCATAGTTTCTGATCGAGACCCAAGATTCACTTCACGATTTTGGGCTAGTTTACAGAAAGCTATGGGCACGGATTTACGATTTAGTTCTGCATATTATCCTCAAACGGACGGGCAGTCGGAGAGGACTATTCAAACTCTTGAAGATTTATTAAGACTCTATGTCCTAGACTTCAAAGGAAGTTGGGACTAGTACTTGCCATTAGTGAAATTCTCCTACAACAACAGTTATCAAGCAAGTATAGGCATGACTCCATTCGAGGCGTTGTATGGACGAAAGTGTCATTATCTAGTATGCTGGGACGAGGTGGGTGAAGCAACGTTGTTGGGACCAGAATTGGTATGTATGACTACGAAAAAGATTCAAATGATCCGGCAACGCATACAAACTTTACAAGATCGACAAAAGAGTTATGCTGATCTTCATAGAAGGGATGTGGAATTCAATGTTGGAGATCATGTATTGTTACGTGTTGCTCCATGGAAAGGAGTTACGAGATTTAGAAAGAGAGGAAAGCTCAATCCTCGATTCATTGTTCCATTTGAAATCCTCGACCGAGTAGAAACTATGGCCTATAGACTCGCCTTACCGCCAAGTATGTCTCGTGTTCTTAACATTTTTCATATATCTATGTTACGTAAATATGTGGAAGACCCGAACCACATTATTGAATTAGAACCAGTGAGATAGCGGAAGATTAAACGTATGAAGAGGTACCTGTTAAAATCTTGGATAAGAATGAACATATTCTACGCTCCAAGGTTATACCTCAAGTCAAAGTTTTATGGAGAAATCACGATACTGAGAAAATGACCTGGTAGTTAGAATCTGAAATGAAAACAAGGTATCCTCACCTCTTCGACATACCAATTTCGAGGATGAAATTTCATAAGAAGGGGAGGTTGTAAGACCCCAACTTTTATGAATAAAGATTTAATTTTCTCTAAATGTTATTTTGAATAATAAGGTACGGATTTGATATAATGTTATAGTTATGGGTAATATTTATAAATTTTGCAAAGTAAGCAAGTTTTCATAAAATATTCATTTGGTCGGGGAATATTCGTTTTATCAGGGAATATCCGTACGATGACACAATCATTGGTGGACCCCACAATAAAATTACTGTCGGATATAGAAAGCAACAAAAATAATTTTTTTATAAAAATAACGGCAAAACTTTTACCGTTAACTGTTGAAATACCCGGTGATAAAAGTACATTAATACGCGTGGTTGCACAGTTGCACACGGTATTATAAAGTATCTTTGATTATTGATGCATACTTGAGAAGTCACTCAGTTTTATTCAATAATTGCCACAGTAGTTGCTGCATAGTATCTCATATTATTGATTCAATTATTGTCACTGTATCATCTGCACAATATTTTATATTATTAAATCAATAAATGAGACGACACAATTATTCATATTATTATTTACATTATTGATAATGTCTAGAAAGTTTTGTCGAGGAAAGAGGTTAGGTTATCTAATTGCGCGTGAATAAGGAGAAGTCCTTATCGAAAAGCCAACTATTTCCTGGGAATGATCTGGTTGTAAATATTGTGAGTTATAATATTAATGATGAATAATTGTTGAAAGATTAAAAATGTGTTTATTGAAGTTAAGTGATTTGTGATAAATAGAGGGGGTTTTCATGAAGTATTTTGTAAGACCCCAATTTTTATAAATAAAGATGAATTTTCTATAAATATCATTTTTGAATATTATGGAGTTAATTTGATATAATGTTATAGTTGTGGGTAATATTTATAAATTTTACAAAGTAAGCAAGTTGTTATAAAATATTCGTTTGGTCGGAGAATATTCTTTTTGTCGAGGAATATTCGTACGACGGCACAATCATTGGTGGACCCCACAACGGAATTATTGTCGGATTGAGAAAACGACAGAATTATCTTTCTATAAAAATAACGGCTGAGGTGTTACCGTTAAAACCGTTAAAACTGTTGAACTACTCGGTAGTAAAAGTACAGTAATACGCGTGGTTGCATAGTAGCACACGGTATTGATTATTGATGCTTACGTGAGAAGTCACTCAGCTATACTCAATTATTGCTACAGTAATTGCTGCATCATATCTCTTAAATTATTGTCATAGTATCATCTGTATAATATGTTATATTATTAAATCAATAATTGAGACGTTGTGGTAAGTTTGGTTATTTTATGGGGGGGCCATATGTCATCATCTAAGAGTCTCTTCGTCAATAGTAATTACCGTCGTCAATAGTATTTACCTTGGTCAATAGTAATTACCTTCGTCAATAGTATTTACCTTGGTCAATAGTAATTACTTTCGTCAATAGTAGTTGTCCCTTCAATATTACCAAGAGTCATTTGACCCTTCGTTAAGACCAAGAGACACCCTCAGTTTTTCTATAAATAGAGGCCTAGGGCTTCATTATTTTTCACGAATTCATTCAAGCTATAGAGAGAGAAAGTATAGAGAGAATAAGAGAGAGAGAATAAAAGTATTCTGCTACATCACTTTTCCAATAACCAGTTCTTTTAAGGTAAGGGATATTATTCTTTTGTATTCAAGAAGAGAACTTCTATTATTCCATTTCTTTATTATTCTGTTGGAATAACCTGTATATGCGGAATACCCTATAGTTGGTGACATTCTTCTATTATTCTGTCTTTGTTATTCCGTTGGAACATCCTGTCTGTGCTATACGCCGGACCTGGTTCCGTCTTTATTATTCTGTCTTTATTTTCAGTTGGAACATCCTGTCTGTGTGTTTTACACCGGACCTGGTTCCGTCTTTATTATTATTCTGTTGGAACATCCTGTCTGTGTGTTTTACACCGGACCTGGTTCCATTATTTATTATTCTGTCGGAATATCCTGTCTGCGCGTTTACGCCGGACCTGGTTCCATTATTTATTATTCTATTGGAATAACCTGTCTGTGCGGTCTATCGCATGCATGGTGATTTCTTTTGTTATTCCATTCTTTATTGTACTCAGTTGGTTAAGTTTTGACTTCTATACTCCATGAAAGTTGTGGAATATCCTTGATAGTTGCGTTTCATCCAGTATCTTTTCAAGAAAATATTCTTCTAAGCATTCTTGAATTTTACTCCACAATGCAGTATCATGTTGACAATTTGGACGTTGTTAATTCCTGGATAAATTAATTCTTGAACTTGTTTTATTGAATTCTTATATCATTGTCATCATCCTCATGTTTATAAAATGTTGAAAGTCATCTGTGGCATGTAGTGCATAGATGGACTTGGTATGATTATGACCAGGGATTATTCAGTATAATCATGACCGTAATGTTACAAATGATGTGGTAAAAGTCCTCATTGGCCCGTAGTGCATTGATGGACAGTTGTTGGCATGATCATGACCATTAATGAATATACGAATATCCTTGGCCGTAGTGCAGGGGTGATTCGATGATGTGGATTATTTTATTAAGCTGAGTCCCAGCGATCACAGTGTTGAAAAACTTTTTAAATCATAAAAGATAGTAGAGTTTATTTTCTACTTGACTCTTTTAATGGATTGCTTGTTCCGCTACAGTTAAACTTGATGTCTATTATATTTTATCAGTTTAACATTGTTGAAGGCTAATGATAATTTATTCTGCATTATCTTAGTCATAATATTTCTTACTGGGCTAGTTGAGCTCACCCTTTCTTTCACTGTTCTCTTCAGGAAATGAGAACGTAGCTGGGGCAAGTCGGGGAGCGGAGTGATGGTCCGAAGAATAGTATTAGTTAGTAGTTCTCACTATTCTATATAATGGTGTGTTAATAAATGTAATGAGGACTCCTTTTGAGTATGAATACTCTCTAGAAGATAATATTTGTATTCAAACTCACAGTTTATGTTTTGTCGTATTGTACACGACAGTTGTATTATTAAGTTGTATTTGTATTCTGTACTATGTATCTGACGACTCAAGATGGGTGATGTATACCTAATTTTGGGGGCGTCACAGTTGGTATCAGAGCTTAGGGATATGATCCCTGGCTAAGATGTGAGAATAGAACTAGGAGGGGAGAGACGGGGAATTCCTTCGCTAGTATGACATACCTAAGTTTATTTGCATGGTATTTAATTGGTCGGTCATAATATAAGGATAATATATGACATATCAATTAATTTTTATTTTGTGGCAGTATCTGAAAATGGCATCTGAGAACGTTGAGAATAGCAATGGAGCACAGACGACTGTTGATTCACCACATATCAATAATCAGGATAATGTGCATCAGGAAGGTGTCAATCCTCATGCAAACAACAACACTGACCAAATGATGAATGATCAAATGTTCAGAGGCTTTATGCAATTCATGCAACAACAGGTGAAAGCGGCTCCTGTCCACAACGTAGGTGGAAATACTGGAAACTCTCTGGCGGTCACCGCTAAACAGTTTAAGGAGCTGGGACCACCGGAGTTTAAGGGAGAACCCAAACCACTTGTAGCTGAAACATGGATAAAGCAGATCACCAAGATATTTGATGTCTTGGGTTGCTCCGAGGAGCAAAAGGTTCCCTTTGCCGCCTTTATGTTGCGAGGAGAGGCAGATTACTGGTGGGAATCGATAAAGCGTACTCAACCTGCCGCACTGAAGATGTCCTGGGAGAAGTTCCAAGAGCTGTTTAACGACAAATACTTTCCCGAGAGTATTCGTCACATGAAGGAGGTGGAGTTCATCAAATTGGAGCAGAATAATATGACCGTGTCGCAGTACGAGGCAAAATTTGCGGAGTTATCCCGGTTTGCGTCCCACCTGGTGGATAATGAAGAAAGAATGACGCGGATGTTTTTAAGAGGTTTGAAGCCGGAGATACGTCAACATCTTGTTTCTCATAAACTGTGTTTGTATTCAGATGTTGTAAATAGGGCTCAGTTGGTGGAGCGCGATAACGAGACAACGCAACCAAAAGAGAGCAGCCGGCAAAATGATAATACCAGTGAGAGCAGTCATCGAAGCGGTGACAACAAGCGTGGAGGGAATCAACAGGCCAGAAATGGTAACCACTTCGGTGGTAATCAGGGCCAAAACAATAAGAATGGACATTTCAAGAAGAGGAGATTCAACAATGATGGAAAGACGTCAGCACCAGCACCTGTCGTTAAGGAAGGAGAACGACCACCTATCATATGTTTCAAATGCGGAGGGGAGGGGCACATCAGTCCAAACTGCGCGATGCCGTCCAAAGCATGTTATAATTGTGGAAGAGAAGGTCATTTAGCCCGATTTTGTCGTTTACCGAAGACAAATTCAGCTAGGATGGAGGCACCAAAAGCCATCCCAGAAAAGTCAAAACCGGTTGTGCAAGGGAGAGCGTTTGTTGTAAACTCCCAGAGAGCAAGGAACCCGAATGAGGTCATCACGGGTAAGCTTATTATAAACTCTAAAGAAGTTTATACTTTATTTGATACCGGTTCAACCCATTCTTTTATTTCTCCTACTTGCGCTCATCGATTAAATTTGATTCCGGAGAAATTAGACTTTGACTTATCTGTGGAAACTCCGTTGGGAGAAACCTTCATTACCTCCACTGTTTATAAGTCTTGTTTGGTTCAAGTTGGTACCCACACATTACCTATCGATCTGATTTCATTAAAAATACTTGCATTTGACGTGATTCTAGGGATTGATTGGTTAACTACTCATTATGCAAAAATTGATTGTTTTCGTAAGGTTGTTAGTTTTCATATTCCTAATCGACCTATTATGCGAATTCAAGCAACCAAACCATTAAAATCAATCGCTGTCATCTCAAGCCATAAAACTATTCGTTTATTGAAAAACGGATGTCAAGCTTTCTTAGCTCATGTCACAGATCTAAACAAAAATACGTCAGTTTTGAATGATATTTCTATTGTTAATAAATTCCCTGACGTATTCCCTGAAGAACTTCCTGGCCTACCCCCAGAGCGTGAAATTGAATTTTGTATCGATCTTGAACCCGGTACAAAACCCATTTCCAAAGCCCCATATCGAATGGCTCCTATTGAACTTCAGGAGTTAAAGATCCAACTGCAGGAATTGTTAGACATTGGCTTTATTCGTCCTAGTACTTCTCCTTGGGGAGCTCCTGTTCTATTCGTGAAGAAGAAAGATGGAAGTATGCGACTTTGTATTGATTATCGGGAGTTGAATCATGTCACCATAAAAAACAGGTACCCATTGCCACGTATTGATGACCTGTTTGACCAGTTGCAAGGAGCACAATTCTTTTCAAAGATCGATCTTCGTTCTGGATATCATCAGCTGAAGGTTAGAACTGAGGATATTCCAAAGACGGCTTTTAGAACTCGGTACGGGCATTATGAATTTCTAGTCATGTCCTTTGGATTGACTAATGCTCCTGCTGCCTTCATGGATATGATGAACCGGGTATTCAAGGAATATTTGGATCATTTTGTGGTCGTCTTTATTGATGACATCCTTATTTATTCCAAAAGCCGTGAAGATCATGAGCAACACTTGAGGCTGGTACTCCAAAAGCTTCGTGAATACAAGCTTTATGCCAAGTTGAAGAAATGCGAGTTCTGGCTGGAGGAGGTAGCATTCCTTGGGCACGTAGTATCAAGTCATGGAATATCGGTTGACCCGGCAAAGATTGAAGCTATTCAAAGCTGGGAGCAACCTAAATCAGTGACCGAGGTACGTAGCTTTCTTGGTTTAGCTGGTTATTATCGGAGATTCGTGGAAGGATTTTCTCGAATCGCTACTCCATTAACTCAGCTGACTCGGAAAGATACAAAGTTTGGTTGGAGCGAAGAATGTGAGCAGAGTTTTCAAGAACTCAAGAGGAGACTCATTTCAGCACCTGTTCTAACAATACCATCTGGCTCGGAGGGATTTGTCATCTACAGTGATGCTTCGAGCAAAGGGTTGGGATGCGTTCTCATGCAACATGGAAAAGTCATAGCCTATGCATCAAGACAACTCAAGGAATATGAGAGGAATTATCCTACTCATGATCTAGAGTTGGCAGCTGTTGTCTTTGCACTTAAAATTTGGAGGCATTACTTGTATGGGGAGAAAGTGGAGATCTTTACGGATCATAAAAGCCTCAAATATTTCTTCACTCAAAAGGAACTCAACATGCGACAACGACGTTGGCTTGAACTGTTGAAAGATTATGATCATACCATTCAATACCATCCTGGAAAAGCGAACGTGGTAGCTGACGCATTGAGTAGAAGATCATATGCGGGTACAAGTGCAATATTAACAACGCAAAGGCCCATTTTGTGTGACTTGCAAAGGATGGAGATAGAGTTGAAGACTCCAGGGACCCATGTGATGATGGCGAATATACGAGTAGAACCGACTTTAATCGATAAAGTTAAAGCTGCTCAAGCTACAGACCTGGAGCTGATGCGTATGAGGAAGAAAGTGCAAGAAGGTGTTATGCCGGAAGCAAGAATCGATGAGGAAGGAATACTTCGAGTCAACTCCAGACTTTGTGTTCCTAACAACCCTGATTTAAAGTATGAAATCATGATGGAGGCGCACAACACACCGTTTGCAATCCATCCTTGGAAGTACCAAAATGTATCATGATCTTCGTCATACATTTTGGTGGAGCAATATGAAGAGAGAGATAGCGTTGTTTATCTCAAGGTGTCTAACTTGTTAACGAGTCAAAGCGGAGCATCAAGTACCAAAAGGTCCATTGCAACCACTTGAAATTCCAGAATGGAAGTGGGAGCACATTACCATGGATTTCGTTACCGGTCTTCCTAGGGTTTCTCAAGGTATTGATGCGATTTGGGTCATTGTTGATAGATTGACCAAGTCTGCTCATTTCTTACCGATACGAGAAACTTATACACTTGAACGTCTTGCTCGTATGTACATAAACGAGATTGTAAGACTGCATGGTATGCCAGTATCCATAGTTTCTGATCGAGACCCAAGATTCACTTCACGATTTTGGGTTAGTTTACAAAAGGCTATGGGCACGGAGTTACGATTTAGTTCAGCATATCATCCTCAGACGAACGGACAATCAGAGAGGACTATTCAAACTCTTGAAGATCTATTAAGACTCTGTGTCTTTGACTTCAAAGGAAGTTGGGACAAGTTCTTACCATTGGTGGAGTTTTCCTACAACAACAGTTATCAAGCAAGTATTGGCATGGCTCCATTCGAAGCATTGTATGGGAGAAAATGTCGTTCTCCAGTATGCTGGGATGAGGTGGGCGAAGCAACGTTGTTGGGACCGGAGTTGGTACGTATGACTACAGAAAAGATTCAAACGATCCGACAACGTATAAAAACCTCACAAGATCGACAAAAGAGTTATGCTGATCTTCATCGAAAGGACGTGGAATTTGATGTAGGAGATCATGTGTTCTTACGTGTTGCTCCATGGAAAGGAGTTACAAGATTTGGAAAGAGAGGAAAGCTAAATCCTCGATTCATCGGTCCATTTTTAATCCTCGATCGAGTAGGAACTGTGGCTTATAGACTCGCTTTACCGCCAAGTATGTCTCGTGTTCATAACGTTTTCCACATATCCATGTTACGCAAATATGTGGAAGACCCGAACCACATTATTGAGTTAGAACCGGACGAAATAGCGGAGGATTTGACGTATGAAGAAGTTCCTGTTCAAATCTTGGATAAGAAGGAACATATTCTACGCTCCAAGGTTATACCTCAAGTCAAAGTTTTGTGGAGAAACCACGATGTTGAGGAAATGACTTGGGAGTTAGAATCAGAAATGAAATCAAGGTATCCTTACCTCTTCGACATACCAGGTACGTACCCTAATTTCGAGGGCGAAATTTCATAAGAAGGGGAGGTTGTAAGACCCCAATTTTTATAAATAAAGATGAATTTTCTATAAATATCATTTTTGAATATTATGGAGTTAATTTGATATAATGTTATAGTTGTGGGTAATATTTATAAATTTTACAAAGTAAGCAAGTTGTTATAAAATATTCGTTTGGTCGGAGAATATTCTTTTTGTCGAGGAATATTCGTACGACGGCACAATCATTGGTGGACCCCACAACGGAATTATTGTCGGATTGAGAAAACGACAGAATTATCTTTCTATTAAAATAACGGCTGAGGTGTTACCGTTAAAACCGTTAAAACTGTTGAACTACTCGGTAGTAAAAGTACAGTAATACGCGTGGTTGCATAGTAGCACACGGTATTGATTATTGATGCTTACGTGAGAAGTCACTCAGCTATACTCAATTATTGCTACAGTAATTGCTGCATCATATCTCTTAAATTATTGTCATAGTATCATCTGTATAATATGTTATATTATTAAATCAATAATTGAGACGTTGTGGTAAGTTTGGTTATTTTATGGGGGGCCATATGTCATCATCTAAGAGTCTCTTCGTCAATAGTAATTACCGTCGTCAATAGTAATTACCGTCGTCAATAGTATTTACCTTGGCCAATAGTAATTACCTTCGTCAATAGTATTTACCTTGGTCAATAGTAATTACCTTCGTCAATAGTATTTACCTTGGTCAATAGTAATTACTTTCGTCAATAGTAGTTGTCCCTTCAATATTACCAAGAGTCATTTGACCCTTCGTTAAGACCAAGAGACACCCTCAGTTTTTCTATAAATAGAGGCCTAGGGCTTCATTATTTTTCACGAATTCATTCAAGCTATAGAGAGAGAAAGTATAGAGAGAATAAGAGAGAGAGAATAAAAGTATTCTGCTACATCACTTTTCCAATATCCAGTTCTTTTAAGGTAAGGGATATTATTCTTTTGTATTCAAGAAGAGAACTTCTATTATTCCATTTCTTTATTATTCTGTTGGAATAACCTGTATATGCGGAATACCCTATACTTGGTGACATTCTTCTATTATTCTGTCTTTGTTATTCCGTTGGAACATCCTGTCTGTGCTATACGCCGGACCTGGTTCCGTCTTTATTATTCTGTCTTTATTTTCAGTTGGAACATCCTGTCTGTGTGTTTTACACCGGACCTGGTTCCGTCTTTATTATTATTCTGTTGGAACATCCTGTCTGTGTGTTTTACACCGGACCTGGTTCCATTATTTATTATTCTGTCGGAATATCCTGTCTGCGCGTTTACGCCGGACCTGGTTCCATTATTTATTATTCTATTGGAATAACCTGTCTGTGCGGTCTATCGCATGCATGGTGATTTCTTTTGTTATTCCATTCTTTATTGTACTCAGTTGGTTAAGTTTTGACTTCTATACTCCATGAAAGTTGTGGAATATCCTTGATAGTTGCGTTTCATCCAGTATCTTTTCAAGAAAATATTCTTCTAAGCATTCTTGAATTTTACTCCATAATGCAGTATCATGTTGACAATTTGGACGTTGTTAATTCCTGGATAAATTAATTCTTGAACTTGTTTTATTGAATTCTTATATCATTGTCATCATCCTCATGTTTATAAAATGTTGAAAGTCATCTGTGGCATGTAGTGCATAGATGGACTTGGTATGATTATGACCAGGGATTATTCAGTATAATCATGACCGTAATGTTACAAATGATGTGGTAAAAGTCCTCATTGGCCCGTAGTGCATTGATGGACAGTTGTTGGCATGATCATGACCATTAATGAATATACGAATATCCTTGGCCGTAGTGCAGGGGTGATTCGATGATGTGGATTATTTTATTAAGCTGAGTCCCAGCGATCACAGTGTTGAAAAACTTTTTAAATCATAAAAGATAGTAGAGTTTATTTTCTACTTGACTCTTTTAATGGATTGCTTGTTCCGCTACAGTTAAACTTGATGTCTATTATATTTTATCAGTTTAACATTGTTGAAGGCTAATGATAATTTATTCTGCATTATCTTAGTCATAATATTTCTTACTGGGCTAGTTGAGCTCACCCTTTCTTTCACTGTTCTCTTCAGGAAATGAGAACGTAGCTGGGGCAAGTCGGGGAGCGGAGTGATGGTCCGAAGAATAGTATTAGTTAGTAGTCCTCACTATTCTATATAATGGTGTGTTAATAAATGTAATGAGGACTCCTTTTGAGTATGAATACTCTCTAGAAGATAATATTTGTATTCAAACTCACAGTTTATCTTTTGTCGTATTGTACACGACAGTTGTATTATTAAGTTGTATTTGTATTCTGTACTATGTATCTGACGACTCAAGATGGGTGATGTATACCTAATTTTGGGGGCGTCACATATTTGTTGTAAGTTTGACTTATTACATGGACCCTCCACTTACTCATTTTTCAAAATCGCCGGTAGAAAGTTATCTCAGTTTTTGTTTTATTATTATTATAATAGTAATAAAATAGAAAACTTTTTATATAAAACAGAATACTTTTTATATTATATATAAAGTTATTCGTTTTATTAGATTATAAATGGAATATATTATATTTATATAAAGTTTTCGTTTTATTAGAATATTTTATTGCACATTAATGAATAATGAAAATCAGAAATTCGCGCCGGTTTTGCGTCCGTGAAGCTTCTACTGTTGGTCTGTGGTTTTTCTTTTTAAATAATTCCCTGCCATTCTCCTATAAATAGGATGCTTAATTTAGAAATGAAAATCACACCAGAATTCGAGAATTCTTATTTTATAATATTGAGCGTATTTCTTTTGAGTTTAAGGAAACTTTGAGTGTAGCAAATAGTGCAAGTTTTCTTTCAGAATATCCCCGCTATACTAATCAGATTACTCTCCTACTAAGGTAAGGGATATTATTTTCTTTCAATATTCGTAACAAATATTATTTTCGTCCATACTCTATAGTATGTAAGTAATATTATTTTGTTTCATATTCTTAAATCTACACTTATTTGGATAAGTATTGCTTCTATACTCCTTTAAATTAGTTGAATATCCCTGAATTTTGCGCTTCATCGAGTATCGTTGCACTGAAACATTTTTCAGAACTTTCTTATTAAATTTTAAGCTTTTCATGCCGGAGTACTATTCATGGGTAATATTCATACATACGATACTATTCATACATATGGTATTATTCATACATACGGTACTATTCACGAAGTTCTATTCACGGGGTACTATTCACGACAAAAGTTAATTTCTTTTCTGTCCAAAATATTTTTGATACATGAATATTATTCTTGAATTTTACTCCACAAAGTAGTTATCATGTTGACAATTTGGATATTCTTAAACTCTAGATAAAATAAATTATAAATCTTTAATATTTATCCATAATCTCACTTGATTGATTTCTTATATCATTGTCATCATTCTCATGCTTATATTGTGGTGAAATTCTCATGCTTATATTGTAGTGCATAGATGTACTGTTAATTGGTATGATTATGACCAGAAATTATGTATCGGTATAATCATGACCTGTAATGTTACAGACAAATGATGTGGTGAAAGTCCTCATTGGCCCGTAGTGCATTGATGGACAGTTGTTTGGCATGATCATGACCACTAGTGATAATAACGAATATCCTTGGCCCATAGTTACTATCTTGTTCATTCCAATGGTGTGTATTTTCTTGCCATATAGTTACCTCCATTGTCTAAAACCGATGATTATACTCCAATCATACTCCAAGATTATATAGATAATGCTCATAGATATAGTCAGCAAGTGGATGTTCACAACCATATCTTATGATAACACGGGTTTGTATGTGGTCAGACATTATGTATGATAGTGGAAACACACCCTTAAAACTCGTAGTACAATTCTGTCCCCCTCATTCTAATGGGGTGCATTTTTGATGCTTTCACAGTCAGGTCCTCCTCACCTTATTGTTGTTCACCAAAATCAATTATTAAATGATGTATAAAATACGTCACACATATCTTAAGTCCTCAATACAATTATATATTGTCATACTATTTTATAATGTATTGAGAAACTTTCACAGTCTCGGACCATCACACTATTCCCCTGTTATCTCCGCTCGACCCAGTTACACTCTTACTACCTGAAAGGAATTGTGAAGGAAAAGGGTGAGCTCAACTAGCCCAGTCAAAATATTATGACTAAGATAATGTAGAACAAATTATCCTTTGTCCTCAATAGGGAAAAAACTGATAGAATACAATAGACAACAAGTTTTAGATCAACAACTACAGTAGAACCAGCAATCCATTAGAAGAGTCAAGTAGAACATAATGTCTACTATCTCTTCCAAATTAAAAGTCCATCATTAATATTTCATCCCTGTAATACCCATCAACAGTTCCTTGTTGTGCCCAAGACAAAGAAAACTTTTATCACCTGTCTTCACCTAAACCACCACAGATTATAGTTAAATTCACAATTCATATTAATAATCAGTAAATCAACAGTCCATCTTTGCACTACGAGCCAAAGACATACAACTGTAAAACCAATAATCAACAATCCATCTTTGCATGTAAGCTAAAGATATAAAACTGTAAAACCAATAATCAACAGTCCATCTTTGCACGTAAGTCAAAGATATACAACTGTAAAACCAATAATCAACAATCCATCTTTGCAATACGGGCCAAAGATATACAATTGTAAAACCAATAATCAACAGTCCATCTTTGCACATATATACAACTGTAAAACCAATAATCAACAGTCCATCTTTGCACTACGGGCCACAAATGACTTTTACCACATCATTTGTCTGTAACATTACAAGTCATGATTATATCAATACACAATTCTTGGTCATAATCATATCAATCAACAGTTCATCTATACATTATGGGCCAAAGATGACTTTTACCACAATATAAGCATGAGAATGATGACAATGATATAAAGAATCAATCAAGTGAGATCAAGGTTAAACATTAGAGATTTATAATTCAATTTATCTAGAGTTCAAGAATATCCAAATTGTCAACATGATAATTTATTTATGGAGTAAAATTCAAGAATAATATTCATGTATCAAAAATAATTTGAAAAGAACAAAAAATCACTTTTGTCGTGAATAGTACCCCGTGAATAGTATCCAAATAAATAGTACTAAATGAATAGTATCCCGTCATGTAAAGTACCCCGAATAAATATTACCCTGAGTGAATAGTACCCTAGTGAATAGTAATAAATAAATAGTAACCCGTCATGCAAAGTATCCCGAATCCCTAAGTGAATAACACTCGAGTGAATAGTACCCCGTGAATAGTACCCCAAGTGAAGATATGGAAATTTAATAAGAAAGTTCAGACCAATATTCCAATGAAACGATACTAGATGAAGCACAAAAATTAAGGATATTCTAAAAATTTCAGGGATTATAGAAGCAATATTTACCATAGTAAGTTTAGATTTAAGAATATGAAAAGAAATAATATACGAAACTGCAAATGGATTTTCACCCATCATGCGGTAATTCGCGTAGACAAGTTATTCCCGTAGATAAAAGTATGAATACGAAGGATTATTATCCCTTACAATACGAAAGAAATAATACCCCTTACCATACGAAAATAACATCACTTATCATAGTAGAAGATTAGATACTGCAATAGCAAAGTAGCAGAATACTTTTCCTCTTTCTCTCTATAGTTTCTCTCTCTACAGCTTCTCTCTCTATAGCTTCTCATGTGAGTCTTAGTGAATTGGTGAGAATGAAAGAAGAAATAAACTTTTATTTATAGGAGAATGGACTAAATAGTAACTGATTCACGGACGGTCCAGATTGATTTACTATTAAAACAGATGATTCATATTGATTTACTATTAAAATCACAACTGACGGTCCAGATTGATTTACTATTGAAAATATCATCGACGGTCCAGATTGATTTACTATTAAAACGACCACCTACGCTCCAGATTGATTTACTATTAAAATCACCACTGACGATCCAGATTGATTTATTATTAAAACCACCACCGATGGTCCAGATTGATTTACTATTAAAACCACCACCTACGGTCCAGATTGATTTATTATTATAACTTTAACCGACAGTCTGAAAAATTAGCACATCTCCTCATGGAATAATAAGCCAAACTTATAACAAACGCCTCATAACAAACCCCTCTATTTATATAAAAAAATTGAATAAATATTTACCACAAATCACTTATCTTTAATAAACATATTTTTAATCTTTTAACAATTATTCATTATTAATATTATAACTCACAACATTAACAACCATATCATTCCCAGGAAAGAGGGAGCTTTCCGATAAAAAATTTTCCTTATTGGCGTGCAATTAAATAACCTAACCCTTTCCTCGACAGAACTTTTTAGACATTGTCAATAATGTAAATAATAATATGAATATATGTGTTGTCTTAATTATTAATTTAATAATATAAAATATTGTGCAGATGATACTGTGACAATAATTGAATAAATAATATAAGATACTATGCAGCAACTACTGTTACAATAATTGAATAAAACTGGGTGACTTCTTACGTAAGCATCAATAATCAGAGATACTATGTAATACCGTTTGCTACTGTGCAACAACGTGTATTACTGTACTTTTATCACCAGATATTTCAACAGTTTAACGGTAAAAGTTTTGCCGTTATTTTTATAAAAAAGGTTATTTCTGTCGCTTTCTATATCTGACAATTATTCCGTTGTAGGGTCCACCAATGATTGTGTCGTCGTACGGATATTTCCCGACAAAAAGAATATTTTTCGGCACAATGAATATTTTATATCAACTTGCTTACTTTGTAAAATTTTCAAATATCACCCTTAACTTTAACCTTTTATCAATTTAACCATTTACTAAATAGAATAATAATTATAAGAAAATTGAATACTTTCATTTCATAAAATTCAGGGTCTTATAGTAGTTGCGTCATCCGTAAGCCTAACCAGGGCGCAGCTGTGCCATCTTGCAGTTTGGTCTGATGGTTTATTTGTAATCTACAAACTTGTAACTTGTATATTACACTGCTTTCAATCATAATACATGATTATTATGATGTTTAAAGAGTTCTAGCAGATAATGGCTATGTGAAACCAAGAATCTAAAGATTTTTACAAACTTTCTTAATACTTTTCTATGAGCTAAGTAAATGGTGATTATAGAGCTAAGTGGTGTGATAACATACTAATGTGACATTCCATTTACATTACGAAGATAATAATAAATGTATGTCGATGACTTATGTGATCGAACATGTATGCGATTATTAACTTATAGAGTGGAGTAATTAATAAATGTGTTGTATACATAACTACGTTGTAATGAATTTCAAAGTGTTGATGAGCTATAGAGTTGGTAAACTACACTTAAGGCAAGTTTCCCTAACTCAACTCGAGTTATTATTTTTCAAAGTATGTTAGTGGATAATTATTGTTGATTATTTCACATTCACTGATTATTAATGAATATTTGCATTTATTGTAAGTTCTCTAACTTCATTTGATTTTCATATGGAATGCAAGTTTCCCTAACTCAACTCGAGTTATTATTTTTTAAAGTATGTTAGTGAATAATTATTGTTGATTATTTCATAGTCACTGATTATTAATGAATATTCACATTTATTGCAAGTTCTCTAACTTCATTTAATTTTCATATTGAACGCAAGTTCTCTAACTCTTTTCACTTTACATATTGTATAAATTTGAATTGTTGCTATATCAATCATATTTACATCGAGCAAATACCTATTACTATTCAGAAATCGATTTTATATCTCGATGTTGTTGCAAGCATTGAACTTATCGTTCCTAAATGCTTTGTAAAAGTGTCTAAGTCATTGATTCGGCTAGACTATTATCATGTGTTAGAAAGCTATCCAAACCAATTGAATTGGTTTCGACTCTTATAAATCTAATGAGATGAACAACCCTCATTGAAGGGGAAATTATATAACTGTCGGGGAACCGATGTGCTCAGATACTAACATGTTTAAATGTTATGCATAACATAAGGCACTTAGGCTGATCACCTATTGTACTTGATTATAATGGATTTTAAGTATAATGCTGTTAATTCTAGCAGGAGTTCTTAGTTCCTAGTGACTGCTTAGTGCTCATTATTCTTGAACCTTGTCATGATTAACCCTTTGAATTTTGTTGATATCTTTCAGTCCATATATAGAGACACTTCTTGAGAATTATTGATAATTCCTAGACTATTATTCATTGTCATACCCTTGAGATTTGAACTTATAATTGTTCACCCTTATTGCTATATTACTTGTTGGAATTTTTTTTAGCTCATTCTTGCTTTTTCTAAAACTTTCAATTAAGGCAGAATGCGGTGAACCCTCAGCAATGACAAGGGTAAGGGCAAGGCTACAAAATAGATTTGTTCCTTTACACTAGGAATTTAATATTATCATGTTGTTATAGGACTTATGTATTGTGATGTACTAAGTTATGTTTAGGTTTATTTATTGGAATGTTATAGTAACGGTTACGATACTTTGGGACGAGAATATTTATGTTATGATAATGTAAATTATTCTATTTTCTGTTGTGTGAGATTTTAATTTATTATTAGAGTTAGCACGTGATGTACCGAATTTGAGATATAAGTATCTGAATTTAGGGGTGTCACAGGTTGGTATCAAAGCGTTAGGTTATAAACCTTAGGAGTGAGAATCCTTAGACTATAACCTTAGAAGAACATAGAGGATAGAAGGAGATAAAACTCATATAGAGTTTTCCTAGAGATTTAGAGGCATTATGAAATATATTTTCATTCCATACAATGAATTTATTTTTTATTTTGACATTTTAATGGAGTTTGTTGTTTGTTGTCTTGTGTTTGTAGTTGTAGGATGTCAGACTTGGGAAGACCTAGTAGAGTGGTAGAGAAGGAGTTACGTGACATACACGTAGTGTATGAGGCACCTCTGATAGTGGAGCCCATTTCGGCCATAACCCCTATAGATGATGAGGATGAGGATGAGGAGATGAAGCCATTTCCCGTAAAGTCGGATCCCGAGGAAGAACCCATGGAGGATGAGTCTGTGGAAGATTTTGATGAGGCTACATTTGAGGACCGGATGCTGGGGGAATACGAGGAGCGGATTTTGGAATTTGAATGGCGAGTTGAGGAACTAGAGACTCAAGCTCAGGAGAGAGAAACCGAGATGCAGAAGCTAAGGGATGAAGAGCGTAAGAGGAAATTGGAGATGCAGGAGATGGAGGTAGAACTTGTATATCGCAAGGAGGCAGGTATATAGATGGGAACCCTTTTCACCATTCGATAGCCAGGAATGTAGAATTGGCAGATATGCTAGAGGAGTCCGAGTAGATGGAGTTGAGTGAGAAAGCTGAGAAAGAGGCTCTTCGCATTCAGCTTGAGCTAGAGGTTATGGAGAGGATCCACTGCAAGGAAAAGTGGGAAAAAGCTAATGATAAGGCAGGAGACTTGGACGATGAAATGAGGTGTAAGAGGAGGAAGATGAACAAGATGTGATATGCTTTTTGTACAGCTATGGAGAGGCTGATTGATGGTATGTACCATTATCCAGCAGAAAAAAGGCAAAACCTGTCACACTTTGAGCAGGGAAATTATGGCTCACATGACGCAGGTTGAGTACAAGAGCACGATGGAGCGCGGGATGTTGGGATAACTTGTTAGTTAGGTGTCTAGTAGTATAGGCATGATGTGTATATTTTATATGTAATCCCAATCTTTTGTGTGAGATTTGGGATAGTTATGTAAACCCCCGAATAGGTTAATGTTAGAGGGGTAGTATATCAGTGTTTCCCCATCTTTTGAGATATTAAGGGATGAACGTTGACATTTATAGAAGTATGCTAGGAATGATCATATCAATGTAATGATAGGGCATGTGAATATAAATGTTCTTATTTCAGAGAATGTGTCTTAAAATTTTATTTCCTCTCACATTGAAGAAATACTTAAGTAAAATAATTAGATGATAAAAATGAAAGTTTTGTGATGCAGAAAATGCTGCCCAGACGTAGACTAACAACACCGAAAGAATCGGTCAATAACGAGAGAGCAAGTAGACCCTATCCAACGACTAGTAAATTTGCTAGGAGAAGCCTTGCGGGGAAGAAACAACAAACCAGTACCACCCAATCCCCAAGTCGTTCCAATTACAAACTTTAAAGACTTTAGGACTGTAGGACCTCCAGAATTTGCGAGTACTACCGATCATATCCACAGATATGGATTAAAGAGACGGAGAAAACCTTCGCCATCACTCGTGTGGGTGAAGATCAGAAAACCGTGTTCGCTATGTACATGTTGAGGGGTAAAGCAAACTACTGGTGGGAAGCCAATCAACAGGGAGCGAGGGAAGGGATTGTAACCTAGGAAAGGTTTAAGACCTTTTTCTTTGAGAATTACTTCCCGAAGAGCATGAAGGATAGGAAGTAGGTGGAATTTCTAGAACTAAAACAAGAGGAGATGACTGTGGCACAGTATGAGGCCAAGTTTAACAAGTTCGCATGATTTGCAACGCACCAGGTAGACATTGAAGAGTGGAAAGCTAGACGCTTCGAACTAGGGCTGAAACCTTGGTTGTTCAACAAGGTGTCAGTTCTTCAAATCGACTCGTTCGCCACATTGATGGAGAAGGCGATCATTGCTGAGGGAGGTAGCGAAGCGTTGAGCCAATACAACAAGGAAAAGAAGAATAAGAATGATGGGGGAGAGACTCGTGGAGGGAGTAGCAGTAGTGGAAGCAACCCAGGGAAAAGAAAATGGGATAATAACAATAACAGAAATAACAATCAAACAAGAAGTTTTCATGGAGGGTTTAAGAAGAGAGCTGAGGGATGCTCGAAATTTGGGAAGAACAACCAAGGAGAGTGCTGGAAGGGGCACAACGTTTGTTACAACTACGGCCAAAAAGGACACATTTCACCCAACTGCCCAAAGCCGAAGAAGATCAAAGGATGTTTCACTTGTGGCTCAACTGAGCACTAGATCAAAGACTAGTTAGGTTTGTATATAGCGCGATCATGCAATCAAATTACACAAAAGGTGCAGAAACGTAATAAAATAGGAATTTAAAATTTTCAAACAAACCCATCACCATGATCATACTTGATGCAAAATTATCAATCAATAGAAAAAGATGGAGAACAAGAATTATACCCTTGAAGATTAGAGCTTCCTCGGGTATAAGTTCACCTCCAATCCTTTTTACGTTCAACTTGAATCCACCGGGTTTGATTCCTTCCTTTGATCAACGTTAGCCACCCAAGTATTTGGCCTCTAGAGGTGATCCACCAAGGAAGAAAAAATATTCAAGAAGATGAGTGTTTGGCTAAAACCCTAGTTTTTATATCTCTGTAGCAAAAGGCGTACTCTCTAATAATTAGAATCACACCTCTAATATCTTGCATAAGACTCCTCTTATATTGATATTAGTCAACCCTTCTAATCTAATTAGAAATAGGGTTATATTTAATTAATTAAATCTTTTTAATTAATTAAGCTCCCTGATCTTATTAGGGATAATTAATTAAACTCTTTTAATTAATTTGCCTCCTAATCTTATTAGGAATAAATGAGAGTACTTTTATTAATTAATTCCAAAACTCCTTTAGGAATTAAATAATAATAATAGTAATAATAATAATAATAATAATAATAATAATAATAATAATAATAATAATAATAATAATAATAAGGCTCCTCTTATTAATTTATATTTAATATTTTTAAAATATTAAATAATAAATATTAAGCTATTTTATTTATTCTATCACCATAGATTAAATTAAATACACTTAAATTATTATTACGATTATGTCATTTGCTTCTTAAATAAATATTTTTTCTTTTGTGGTGTGACCCTTTAGGTTCTCCATATTAAACCGGTTATGAATAAATCAATTAGAACAATTCTAATCTTATTTAAATAAATAAATTAAATTATTAATTTATTTAAATAAATAATATTTATTCTACAATAGAGATTAGTTTCCCTAGCGATTAACGACTTTCCAGATAATATAAATTTCTACATTAATCATAAAAGAACCTTTGAGTAAATAGTTACCGTACAATTCAATCATTCCACCATATAATGTCTCAATTAAATATAAGACATGGAATTACTGTCAAGTCTTATTTTATTTAATTATATGTATTTCGATTCTTAAATGCACAACTCCAAATAATGCAAATTAAAAACTCATTTCTAATTTCATTATGCCTTGGCCAATGACTCCAGGGTTGTCATTTATTGAATCACATAGGACATTTCTCTTCTTTTACTAGTAGCGTAGATTCTTTGTTTATCATACATTATCTCCATGTATAACTTATTATACCCAAGCATACCCTTTGATATACCCTAAGGGTCTTAAAGAATAAGTCAGAGTATAACTCATCATACATAAGATAATGATATCAAGTTCAAGGATTACTTGTACTACTATCACTACAGGAATTCCTATTGATATGCAAGTAAAACTCCATTACGTATTCCTTAGCAAGCCACGTTCAGTGAACTTATTTTCCAATAAGCACCTACATACTTGCTTTAGTGTCTCCACACAAATGATCACGTGATCAATCATCCTCATCCAATGAGCAAGCAATGTATGTACCAATCTATCCGGATTCACTAATCCCTTTTTTATTAATCCATCGATTGGGAACATTTTAGTTTTTAAGCTATCAAAGAATTTAGATCTCATTAGCATGATCTCATCGTGATTCTAAAAGCATTGCTTAAAACTATGGGTTTATCACATATTATTAAAATAACACTATATAGATAAATTAATGCCTTTAGTAAATAAATACTTTTATTAATAAACGAATAAGATTGTTACAAAGTATATGCTTTATCATCAACATGATTTGCTTGTGTGCATACTACTTTCAATCTCCCACTTGCACTAAAGTCAATCGTCATAATATCTCATACCCTTATTCTCTAAGTGACAATCATCCTGCTGCTGGATAAGCTTCAGTATATGGATATGTAATGTTGTTCTTGAGAGTCCACTATCTCTATAGTGACTTTCCATCTTTCAATGATTCTTTAATCAAATGAAAGTGCCACAACGCATGTTTAGACCCAAGATGAGACTTAGGAACTATTCCTAGTTCTGTAATAAACTTTGCATCCAAACAATCCACTTGTAACTTCATTTACAACTATATACTTAATCTTTATCACTAAACCAGCAACTCTTTGTTGTTTGGAACCTTTCCAATTCACTGAACCACCGTTCAAGGTAACACTTTACCCTAAAGTGGATTTACTGTCGTCTTGGTCAGTCTGAAAAACTTGAGTTTATTAAGCCCTCTAGTTTTATTCAGACCCACCACAAATTTTAATCACATCCTTAGTGCCGGTTAAGTACTTTAAGAAGTTTTTCACTATTTTACAGTGATCTCCAGAATATGACTTATCAATATCAGGTCTCGTACATTTCATTTCATACATGATAGTTACTCATGCGATCTCTCTTTTAGGAGTCTATGAGGACGATTAAGAGAGATACACTCCATGGCTCATCATCATGAGACATCTCTTGGAGTTTGCCATGCTAAACGAATTTAGTATCAAATGAATATACATTTTTTGGGCTAAGCCGAGCATCTTTTTAAATCTATCTATATAGATTTGTATCCCCAATTAAGATACTCTTCCCAAATCATGCATGGATGAATGTTTAGACAACTTTATCTTTACTAATTGTAGCATTAGTATGTCATTCCTTATCTGTAGTATATCAACATATAATAGGAGGAATGTCACGATGCTCCATTTTTGAGAAGCTTGCTTCAATCCATTTCTTTGAGTGTCTACAACTCTTACCTCATCGTATGTAACTGGATCATCATCTTTATGATGTGTGCCTCATCATCATTATCCATGATGAATCCATACATCCTAGGTATCTTCGGTACTATTCCAGATTTATAATTCGGTTGGGGTACAATAGGTCTATCTACAGGTTCCTGTTATTTGACTTATAATGTTTTGTGGTTCTTGAACTCTTCAAAATTCTATTATCCTCCCACTAACCCTTCAATGATAAACATCTTTATCTTAGAAGGTAGCGTGTTTCACAACAAACACCTTTAGCTAAGTAGAATTATAGAACATATACCCTAAACTTACTTTAGGATGTCCCACAAATCTGCACTTGTCAAATCTTGTCTCAAACTTATCTTTTGAAATCTTTTTCGCATAAGATGGACAACCTCTTATCTTAACATACTTAAGATTAGAAATCCTCTCTGTCCATAACTTTTATGGAGTCTTGGCGCCGGATTTTGAGGTTACCTTTTGGTAGATATGAAGCCATTTCTAGGATATTACCCTAGAAGGATACTGAAATATTGGTAAAAATAATTATGGACCGCACCATGTCCAACAATGTATGATTTTTTCTTTCAAATACATCAATCAATTATTGCGTATCAGTAGGTGTCCATTATGAGAAAACCATTTGATATGGTCTAGAAAATCATTGCACAAGTATTCCTTCCTTGATCCGATCAAAGAATCCTAATACTTTACCAATTTGTTTCACCTTTGAGCTCTTTGAACCTTTCAAATGATTTAGACTTGTATTTCAGCAAATACACACATTCAACTCTTTGAATGATCATCTCCTTTTATTATACTAATTTGTTCAATATGCAAAATTATTTTCACGTAAGTCAAGTATACAAAATCCATTAAGTAATATTCCAGTTCTATACAAAACATTATTATTATAAATAGAACAACAATTGTTCTTAAATATAATACCAAATTCGAGTTATATATATTTGAGGGTCTCAAGACCACGAACTATGTCCAAGGTTATTAAGTATTTCTACTTCAATCTTTAACAGTCATTAGACTATATGGACCTTTCTTATCGTACTTAGGGGGATCAGCCCATCGTGCCATGTATTGTGCACACACATCTTAACGCTAACGCATAAATATTCCCCTTCATCTCAGTTTGATTTAGGATTTCCACACTAAAGAAAGTTTAGTTTGGATTAGCTTAATAATGGTTCTAGAATTTTAGAACGCTCATTGACTATGGACTAGTCAATTCAATAAAGGTTCACTAGCCATTCAAGGTTCGATACAATAAAATGATATTGAACTACGATGCTTGAATCAAAGATTAACTCACAATAATATTCAATTGAATAAAGCATTGTACATCCAATGTACTATCTTCAAAAGAATTCGAAAGTTTTGTACAAATTAATGATTAATTTAAGCTTTGCATTAACGAGAGTCAATGGATAGGAACTTGAACAGTTATAATCACAATATTAACAAGTTTAGGATTAGAAAACTTGCTCAATGAGAAGTAGGGTTTAGAAGCTTACGTAATAACAAACAAAATAGGAATAAAGAACTTGCTTTATGTAAAGAAATAAGGTTTAGGAACTTGCCTCGTGCGTAAGTTACACAGTTATAATACACGCTCGTAAAAAATCCTACATATATAATTAGAATCGTAATACCGATTAGTTACACTAACATTAACCCTATATGTTTAGTTCTCATTTAAATCTAACTTGTTAACATAATTTAAGTTATGATTTATAAATTAATATCACATCACCAATCTGAAATCATAAGTCTAACATAGCAACGCAACTCTTAACCCACATCTCAAGACTTAAACAAATAACAAGTTAAAGTTTTTCACAACTTATTAACTTTACAATTTGAAATCATCAAATACATGTTTACAATCTATTATAGAACCTCATTACATGTTTAACACAATATCATGCACACTAGACTAGGTAAGGCCAACATGTAATGGACTGAAAACTAAAAAAAAAACAATTTGTTTCTGCTCAGGGGAGGGCGTAGCTGCGCTTCCCTAAGCCTTGGCACCGGCGTAGCTGCGCTGGTGCTCAATTCCCAGAAAAATTAATAGGCGTAGCTACACCGTTTCTGCCTTTGATACCAGCGCAGCTGCGCTAGTACGCAGACAGAAACTTGCAAAATGCGTCCCTGCTTTAGAGTTCAACCCAATTTTCTCCAACTAAACAGAAATTCAACAAACCCAGAAGCTATAAACTTATTAACAACAACACTAAACATGCATATTACACTTCTAACATCATAAACATCTACAACAATTAATTTTAAAGGATTAAAATCATGTTTATGCTTAAAACCCAAATTTTGACATGTTTAACGAATAACATCATTACAACTTTGTTAATTCACCAAATTAATCCATTTTAGTCGCATCCTTTTCGTATTTCAACACACTAACATATTTGATAACCAATTTACAGATTACCAAATAGATTAAACACTAATTTATTTATATATATATATATAATAACCAAAACATAAAATCCGAATCCTCACAAATCATATATTAAGACTCCAATTTAAAAGAAACTCAAGAATATACAACTGAAAATATAAATTAGATTATACCTTGAATTCCTTGTTAAGACTTAGCAAGATGATATAGAATAGCTTGACAAAACCTTCTTCCTCCTCTAACCCTTATAAATTTACAGAGAATACTCTCAATACATCTCAAAACTCTCTAACTCTTCTCTCTTCTCAACTCTGTGTTATAAGAACACGTAAAACTAACCTGACCATATACATAATACGCAGACTTAACATATATCATTTATAGAACAAAAGGTTTTTAACTGATAAAAATACCAAAGGTCTTAAGACCATGTTTGACAACTTTCTCAAACTTTTCTTAAATTATTTTCATGTTTTCTTTATTATATAGTATACAAATGTCACACTTATTAAATTTGAAACATAATTTTTAATTATCCACATAATATTTATTTAGCCAACATAATTCTTAATATTTATTTAATAACTATTAACCTTCTAAATTAATCATTCATTTAATTCCATTAATCAATTAAAATAACACCAGTACATAATGTAACAATCCAAGATTTTATTTTGTAATTTAAAATATTTATTAAATTAAATAAATATTTTATTGATGTGGTTGTTGTTAGTAGATATTTGTGAATTAAATTTATTAGATAATATTTTAATTTAATTTAATTTAATAGTTAGGGAGTTGTTAAAGATTACATGAATTGCTATAGTACTATTTTAATCTAATAATTAAAGTGGTATGTTAAATTATTAAATAAAATTATAATGAGATTATAATTTTATGATATTTGGATTAAGTGGAAAATTTATTAAATATGTTGTAATTAGTTTATTTAACTAAGAGTAGATACGGAAATCCAAATAAAAAATATGAGATTATAAACTATAGTGTAAAGAATTTATTAAAATAAATTAAAGTAGTCAAATGGATTTACCCAAACAAGGCTTAAAGACATTAAGTCTTTATTTTAGAAGTGTTTTTGCCAAACGTAGCCTTATGGCTTTTGAATTTAAATTTTTGAATTTTAATAAATAATATAAATAAAAATCTAATAAAATATATTAAATATTTTATAACTGATATATAATTATTATAATAATTATACGACAGTTTCATATGTTTTGGAGCGTCTGTTTTATTGTTACGTAAAAGGTCTGGAATTGGCCTAAGCCTAAGAAGAAAAGAGGAGAGAATACAGAGAAAAGAAAATAGAGAGAGTTTACAGATAGAATAGATAAAATTTGAGAGAAAAGTCTTGTGATTCCAAAATAATTTCTGTGTTTTAGCAAGGATTGTTCAAGCAAGAGAAGGTATACTTCCATAACCTTGATATATATATATATATATATATATATATATATATATATATATATATATATATATGTATGTTCTACGTCATGAATTTCAAGTCTCTTTGAATTCAATTTTTCTTGAATTGTTGTTATACAACTGATTAATTGTGATTGTGTGTAATTGAGATGTTAGAATTAGCATTTAGACAAAGAATTAGTGTGCTAATTACGTTAAAAAGAAAGAAAATTATTTACTGTGCATGTTTATATATATGGCTTGTGAAAGTACCAAATTTGGTAGTTAATTTGTAATCTAATTTCTAAATTTAGCCTTGAATATGTTAATTCGGTAAGAAACGAAGAGAACAAAATTTGAATGAGTTAATTTGGTGTACAATGGTGATAACAGCGTTAATTTTTGTCAAGGATGTCAAAAAATAGAGTTTTGGTATAAAACATGGAATTTAAAGGATTTAAATTAGTTGTAGTTGTTGGTTAATTGTTCTAAATTAGTATATATGTGAGGAATCATGTTTGTATGTGTCTTGTATCAATTGGATATGTTAAATTTACTGTTTTGTGGATGAAATTCGTGTTAGTTGGGCTAAATAGATAATTGTTAACAGACTGTGTAGTTTCTGTCTGTGCACCAGCGCAGCTGCGCTGGTGTCAAGTGTGACGCCCCCAAAACAGGTATACATCACTCATCTTGAGTCGCCAGATACATGGTACATAACTTCAAATACAACTTAATTATACAACAGTCGTGTAAAATATGACAAAACATAGATGAGAGTTTAAACAAGAATATTGTCATCTAGACAATATCCACACTCAATGTTGTCCTCATTACAATTATTATCACATTATTTCGTAGAATAGTGAGGACTACTAAAGCTATTTATCCTGGACCATCACTCCATTTTCCGACTCGTCCCAGCTATATTCTCATTTCCTGAAGAGAACAATGAAAGCAAAGGGTGAGCTCAACTAGCCCAGTAAGAAATATTATGACTAAGATAATGCAGAATAAATTATTCTTAGTCTTCAACAGTATAACAACTGATAGAATACAACAGACAACAAGTTTTAGATCAACAACTGCAGCGGAAATAAGCAATCCATTAGAAGAGTCAAGTAGAGCATAAAATCTACTATCTTCTATGATTTAAAAAGTTTTTCATCAACTTTATTGCTGAGACTCAGCTTAATAAATAAAATCGAATCATCCCTACATTACGGCCAAGGATATTCATGTAATCATCAATGGTCATGATTATACCAAATAATCCCTGGTCATAATCATACCAACAACTGTCCATCAATGAACTACAGGCTAATGAAGACTTTCACCACATCATTCGTCACATTACGGTCATGATTATACCGAATAATCTCTGGTCATAATCATACCAAGTTCATCTATGCATGTAAGCCAAAGATGACTTTCATCACAATATAAGCATGAAGATGTTGACCATGACATAATAATTCAATAAAACAAGTTCAAAGGTAAATTTTAAAGATTTATAATTTAATTTATCCAGAAATCAATAATGTCCAAATTGTCAACATGACACTACTTTGTAGAGTAAAATTCAAGAATAATAATCATGTACCAAAAATAATTTGGACATAAAAGAAATATATTTTTCGGGTAAATAGTACCCCGTGAATAGTACCTAGTGAATAGTACTTCGAGAATAGTACCTCGTGAATAGTACTCCGTGTGACGAACGAGAATTTTATAATTTTATTTTAATATTTATTGAATTAAATAAATATTTTCGATGATTTAATTATTAGATTTAATAATTAATTGATGCAATTGTGGTAGATTAATTTAATTATATGTGTTGCAATTATTAAATTAATGTAGAGAATTTTTATTATTCAAGTATGTGATTATGTGAGCTTATTAAATTAAATAAAATATTTAATTAAGCATTATGTTATTTAATTAATGTAATTATTAATTAGAGATTTAATAAATTGTCATTATTTATTAATGAGATAGTTAATTATGTGACTATGTGAATTTATGAGAAATTATTATATTTTATTTAAAATAAATTAAATAAAATATGGGATTTATTTTATAAAGAGTGTGACATTTTCAAACTATATTGTAAAAGTTTTATTAAATTAATGGGTTTTGTAAATATTAAACTAGCCAAACGTGGCCTTAGAAGGAGTTACCACCAGTTACCCATGACTGGGCTAACTGGCCATGATGCGCGTCTGTACTATACTATATGATACGTATTCTCCTTCTTCTCTTATTATTTTCTAAGTCTGATAAAACTAACCAGAGAGAATTGAGAGAAAATCATATCTGTTAAAGAGAAAGTTTGAGTGTGTAATCAACAGGTTATTATAAAAAGGGTCATTTGGAATCACTCTTCATTAATTATACTCTAGGTAATTCTCCTTCCCAAATTCTTATTTTCACGTATTCAAGTTTCATGAATATGGCTTTCATAGTTTTTGGTTTAAACCTCTGTAATTGGGGTAGGAGTAATGATTATGGATTGTATATGTGTTATGATTTATCAAATCGTATTTAATTATATATATGTTGTAAACCATAACATCAAATTCATGAAAACATGTCGTATATGATTTCTACAAAATTATAGAGTATGGGTTTTGGCCTTATGGCCTTATACGTGATATTTTATGTAGTGATCGTATATTATCCCTAAATTTTACACTCCTAGATTATTATGCATGTTGATACGAAGAGACCAAGCCTTAAACGAACGGATTCGGTGTTATAACAAATTCGTAGTGTTAAATTTATGATTTTGTTCATTAACTTTAAGAACATCAAGAACAGTCCAATTTTACAAGATTTAATTCTGTTACTGGGTGTTTTAAATGGTTAAAATCACTTTGCAAAGGTTGGGTTATGTTTATGTATAAATTATAACATGTGGGTATGTGTAATTTGGTGAAATTAGTGCTAAAATGTGTTGATTTCGCTGAATTATGTGTTCTTCTCGAACTGGGAATCGAAGTCTGGAGTCTCGCGTCGTGGCGCCAACTCCAGAACTGAAGTCCCGCGCCGCAGCACCACCGCGCCACAACGCCAAGTCTCAGGCCGCAGCGCCGTCGCGCCGCAGCGCGAAGGTCATGTATAACAGTGGCGCCGCAGCGCCACTCTCCAGAAAGTTCAAGAATGAGATTTTTAAAATGTTAAGCCTAACAATGTGTTAGTGAATTTATGAAATGAACATGTAAACATGTTAGAAGTATAATTTGATGATAAAATAGTTGTTTAACGTGCAAGTAACACAATTACATGTGGATTGAATTATTGAATTCATAATTAGATTATTATTCATGAAGTGATATTATGTGGCAGTAAATGTGATAAATTGACTAAATATAGTCAATAATTTAAGTAGACAAAGAGAATGAGTTTATGATAATTAGTTAAGTTATAATTAACTGGTATTGTGAATGTGAATGGTATGTAGGATTTAATTCAAAAAACGTGATTAGTTAAAGTATAATCTACGCACGAGGTAAGTTCCCTAACCCTACTTGTCATTATTGTTTAAGCTTATTATTTACCTTGAATAAACTATCGTTACTATTATTCAAGTTCAAATGATTTATTAAAGATTAATTATCTTTTCAAAGTATGATTTAGTTATACAATAATTGTTCTATTGTATACTTCTTGAGATTATTATTCAAATTGAATATCATTATTGTTGAACCTTATTAGACTAGTGAAACCTTAATGATTCAACTAGTCCATAGTTGATGAGCGTTCTAAAATTCAGAACCCTTGATGAATTATCCAAACCAAACTTCCTTTGGTGCGGACTCGAATGTCAAACTGAGATAAACAACCCTGCATAGGGGATTATTTACGCTTTAGCGTTAAGATATTGTGCACAGTATGGTACTAAGTGCTGATCCCCCTAAGTACGAGAAGAAGGTCCATAGTCTTATGACTGTTAAAGGTTTCAAGTATAACCCTTGTTAACCTAGGACATAGTTCAAGGTCTTATGACCCTCAGAATTCTTTTGATTCTTGTTATTCACTCTTGATTCAAAAGTTAAGCTTTTATTCAGATGTCTTTGATTTATTCGCATGTTATTATACTGTTATTTCATTTTTATACTTGTGAGCATTTGTGCTCACTCTTGCTTAATAATAACATTGCAGTTAAGAACGAAGGAGTTGACGAACCTTCCACTAGTAAGGGCAAGGGCAAAGTTAGCAAATGATGGAGACTTGTTATTTGATATGACTTGTTATTTTATATGATGTATTTGTTTAAGACTTATTTATTTATAATTCCGCACAGATGTTTAAGGTTAGTTTAACCTGGGATTGTATTATTATTCAGATGTTATAACCCTTTAAAGAGAGGATTTTAATTCTAGTTATTGAATGATTGTAATTATTATGGGTAGATAGATAGATGATATTTATACAGTGAACACCAAATCCCGTGGAATCGAAGTACCTGGATTTGGGGGTGTCACAAGTTGGTATCAGAGCCGTAGGTTATGAACCTTAGGTGGGGGAACAACCTTAGGTAGTAGCCTTATAGAAAGAAGATAGTAAAGGAAAACTCTTATCGAGTTTTAAGAAATGAATTTTTGGTAATTCATTGAAGATAATAAAATACATTATGTTTTTATGTGTTAATTTATGTGTTCGTTAGTACGACTTAGTAAGTAAAACTTAAAATTTTATTGTCAGGATGACGAATGTTGGTGAAGCTAGTCAAGCTGGGGAGGAAGAACCCCGATTACCTATAGTACCTACAGAGGAGGAGCCCCGAGACATACATGTTGTTAGGGAACAGTTAGTTCAGAGGGAGTCATCTCCATTGATCACCATTGTTAGTCAAGAGCATGAGCCCGAGACTGATCCTGAGGAGGATCCTGAGGATGAGTTTGATGAGGAAGAGGAAGAAGATGAGTTACCACGGTACACCGTTGATGCAGAGATGTATGACACATTATACGACCGTAACGTTGAGTTACAGGATGAGGTTCAGGTATTGACTGAACGAGCGACTATTCAGCAGTCTACTTTAGAGGAGAAGAAGAGGGAGATTTCGACTCTTCACACACGATTGGGAAATGTGAAATGGGATTTGGTCCATGAGAAGGGTCAAACCGAAGATAAGACCGAGGAGATAGAGAAGCTAAAAAAGGAACTGAAAGAAACCTCTGGAAGACTGAAAATAGCAGAGGAAGGATGGGTAAGAGAATCATGTCGAGCTGATCGTGCAGAAGATGATAGTCGTGTAAAGAAGGCAAAGCTTGAAGAGACATACTCCACACTTAATCATGCAATAGATGAGGCTCAGGAACGAGTTTTGAGATACCCCATCCAGTTCGAAGGACTTCCGTCGTATATGCTGGATCGCAGGACGATGTCTCGTATCATGGATGAGGAGCGTGGCAAGGCTATTCAGCACCTTGATAGACAGGATTAGAATCTGTTTAATTATGTGAAAGACTTAATTAGTTTTTATATGTAAATTCTGATGTGTTTATGAACGAAGGAATATGTTAATATTTTAAATCCTGTGGATTCTTTATTCCAGGATAGTTGATGTAAATAGCATTTATGCTATAGTTTGATGTTACAACTTTGAGTTGAATTAAATATATTAAGTTGTTTAAGATGATGTGTTAAATTATTGAGTAATGCCTTAACTATTTAGAGAAATAAATAAAGTTATAATAAGCGTTTATTTTATCAGAAATATGCCGCCAAGGAGAAGACAACAACGTCAATCGGCTTAGGAAGAGTCAACTAATAATAACAATAACGCCAACGCTAATCCTGTTCAGCAGTTGGTGAACTTACTGACGGGAGCAATGAACAATCAACCTCAAGCTCCACCAAACATAACGTTTAAAGACTTCAAGGCGGTGGGACCGCCAGAGTTCAAAGGTTTCAGGAACCCAATCGAGGCTCAAACGCGGGTAATGGAAATGGAGAAAGTATTCGACGTTGCTAGGGTTAGAGAAGACCAGAAGACCGCTTTCGCAACGTTTATGCTGAAGTCTGAGGCTAGCTACTGATGGCAAGCAAACAAAGTGCGAGGAGGTGAAGGTGTAATTGCGTGGGAGAGATTTAAAGAAATATTTTTCGAAATGTACTTCCTAACTAGTTCGCAGAATCAGATGGAGATTCAATTTCTGGAACTGAAGCAAGGAAACATGAGCATACCTGATTACGCGGCTAAATTCGATGAGTTGGCAAGGTTTGCCCCGTACCAAGTACACACTGACGAAAGAAAGGCCAGAAGATTTGAACAAGGACTAAAGCCTTGGGTTTACAGTAAGGTGTCAATGTTTCAGATAAACACATTTGCCGGAGTACTAGAAAAGGCCATCCTCGCTGAAGGTGGGAGCGATGCTGTGACCAAGTACAATCAAGAGCAGAAGAAGAAGAAGAGTGAAGGTGAAGGAAATAACAAAACTGGTGGGGGTAACACTAGGGGTAGTCATAATCAGAAGAGGAAGTGGACGGATAACTCGTCAGCTGGAAGTTAACAAGGAGGACAGAAGAAGAAAATTGAAGCGTGCTCAAATTGTAGAAAAGCTCATCTGGGAGTTTGCATGAAAGGGAAGCGAGTGTGCTACAATTGTGGTCAGGAAGGCCACATAGCACCAAACTGTCCAAACCCAAAGAAGGGTGCTTGTTTTAACTGTGATTCTAAGGATCATCTAGCAAGAGATTGCCCCAAGAAGGGATCAGGAGGAGCAGTGCAAAGAGGTAACCGTGGAAATAGCAGTGGAAATACCATAACCATTACCGGACCACTTGCAACAAACCGACCGACCACTAGAACTTTCAATATGACAGTGCAGGACACAATTTAGTCTCGTGAGGTGGTATCAGGTATCATTCCGATCAATGAAATTAATGCTTATGTTTTATTTGATTCGGGTGCTACTTGTTCATTTATATCCGAAGACTTTGCTAATAGTTTAGATTTGCTTATGGATGAGTTGGAATATCCCATGAATATAGAAATTGCGAATAGAGAGATAATTCCTGTTAAGTACGTGTTTAAGAACTGTAGGGTGGATATTAAGGGTAATATCATGAACGTAGATCTTATCCCTATTCGGCTTGGAGAATTTGACGTTATTTTGGGTATGGATTGGTTATCCAATTGTGGGGCAGTAATTGACTGCCAGAAGAAACGTATTAACCTTATGACTCCGTCAAAGGTTGTGTTTTATGGTAGCAAGTCGCCTAGACAAGCGAGTTGCCTGACGATGATGCAGGCTAGGAGGTTGTTAAGACAAGGCTGTGTAGGATATCTAGCTTACATAGTCGACAGTCGAAAAGAGAATCCGAAGGTAGAAGAGATACCAATTATGAGGGACTTCGTCGATGTATTTCCAGACGATTTGCCAGGACTTCCATCAGATAGAGAGGTAGATTTCGTGATCGATTTGGCTCCCGGAACCGCTCCAATATCGAAGGCACCATACCGAATGGCACCAGTAGAGATGAAAGAATTGATGGTCCAACTACAAGAATTGCTAGACAAAAAGTATATTCAACCAAGCGTATCGCCGTGGGGAGCGCTGGTGTTGTTTGTGAAAAAGAAGGGCGGATCGATGCGGCTCTGCATTGACTACAGAGAACTGAACAAGGTCACGATTAAAAATAGATATCCATTACCAAGAATCGACGATCTGTTTGATCAATTAAAGGGAGCAAGATACTTTTCCAAGATAGATTTGAGGAGTGGTTATTACCAACTGAAGGTGAGGCCAGAGGATGTACCGAAGACAGCGTTCAGAACGCGATACGGTCACTATGAATTTTTTGTAATGTCGTTTGGTTTAACGAATGCTTCTGCAACTTTTATGGGACTAATGAATGGTGTGTTCAAGCCGTTTTTGGATAAATTCGTGGTGGTATTTATAGACGACATTCTGGTATATTGCAAAATCAAAGAAGAACATTTGAGGTTAACGTTGGAAGTATTGAGAAGGGAAAAGTTGTACGCTAAATTCTCGAAATGCGAATTTTGGATCGAGCGAGTACAATTTCTTGGTCACGTGATCGATAAAAACGGAATTTCGGTAGATCCATCCAAAGTAGAAGCCGTGATTAACTGGGATCAGCCGAGAACCCCGTCAGAAGTAAGAAGTTTTCTTGGATTGGCGGGATATTATAGAAGATTCATTCAAGATTTTTCCAAGATTGTAACTCCATTAACGAATTTAACTCGAAAAGCTGTGAAATTTGTTTGGTCGGAGAAGTGTGAGGAGAGCTTTCAAGAATTAAAGAAGAGGTTGAGTACGGCACATGTGTTATCTCTTCCGGATGATACATGCAATTTTGTTGTTTTTAGTGATGCGTCGCATAAAGGACTTGACTGTGTGCTAATGCAAAACGGTAAAGTCATCGTGTATGCTTCACGACAGTTGAAGGATTACGAGAAGGGATACCTGACCCATGATTTGGAATTAGCTGCAGTTGTTTTTGCTTTAAAAATTTGGAGGCACTATCTCTACGAGGAGAAGTGTGAGATATATACGGACCACAAGAGTCTGAAATTTATTTTCACACAGAAGGATTTGAATATGCGTCAAAGAAGATGGTTAGAATTAATTAAGGATTACGACTGTGAGATTTTATACCATCCGGGTAAAGCGAATGTAGTTGCCGACGCCTTAAGTAGAAAGGGTCGTGAGAAATTGATGATGTTAACTGCTCAGGAGGAGCTAATCACAGAAATAGAAAAACTAGAGTTGAAAGTGAAGTATTCAATGGAGATTGATGAGAAGCTATTTCAGATGCAATCTGGTACAACTTTACTAGATAAAGTGAAGGAGGCTCAGCTTCTGGATGATGAATGCAAAAAGGTGGCAAAGAAGATATACGAAGGCACCGAACTGAAATTTAAGATGGATAAGGAAGGAATGCTGAGATTTGATAGTAGAATTTGGGTACCGCCATTACAAGAGATTAAGGAAGATATTTTAAGCGAGGCTCATAGTTTACGATATTCGATTCACCCTGACAGTACCAAAATGTACCAAGATATTCGATAACATTTTTGGTGGCCAAATTTGAAGCGTGATGTTACGGAATGTGTTGCTAAGTGTCTGACCTGTCAGAAAGTGAAAGCAGAACATCAGAGACCAAGTGGATTGCTACAACCGTTAGAGATCCCAGAGTGGAAATGGGAACATATTACAATGGACTTCGTGGTTGACCTTCCGACGACTCAGAAAGCCTACGATGCAGTATGGGCTATCGTTGACCGACTGACGAAATCTGCACACTTCCTTCCGATCAAAATAAGATTCAACTTATATCAGTTGGCCAAGCTATACGTAAAAGAGATTATTTCGAGGCACGGAGTTCCGGCATCAATTGTTTCAGATAGGGATCCGCGCTTCACATCAAATTTCTGGAAACGTCTTCAAGAATGCATGGGTATGCAATTGCGAATGAGTACAGCTTACCACCCTCAAACAGACGGACAGAGTGAGAGAATGATTTAGACATTAGAAGATATGCTAAGAGCCTATGTGATGGACTTTAAAGGAAATTGGGATGATCACCTACCATTAGTAGAGTTCGGCTACAACAATAGTTACCACGCTAGTATTGGCATGCCGCCTTACGAAGCGTTATACGACAGAAAGTGCAGAACTTCGCTTTATTGGGATGAAGTTGGTGAAAGACAATTACTAGGACCAGAATTGGTACAGCAGACGACAGAAATAGTCAAAGTGATCCGAGCACGACTGGTAGCGGCTCAAGATCGATAGAAGAAATACGCTGATCCACATCGTAAAAATATTGAGTTTGAATCAGGTAGTTATGTTTTCTTGAAGGTCTCTCCCTGGAAAGGGAAGATCTGGTTCGGAAAGAAAGGAAAATTGAGCCCAAGATTCATTGGACCCTTTGAAGTACTAAGAAGAATCGGAGAAGTCGCGTACGAGGTAGCCTTACCTCCAGCACTCGAGAATGTCCACAACGTTTTCCATGTTTCTGTGTTACGACCCTACAAACCCGATTACAAGCATGTAATTGAATACGAACCCCTGCATTTTGAAAAAGACTTATCTTACGAAGAAATTTCTGTCCAAATTGTCGACCGAAAAGAACAAGTTCTCAGAAATAAAGTTATACCTTCTGTTAAGGTAATTTGGAGGAATCACAACGCTGAAGAAGCTACGTGGGAACTCGAAGAGAATATGATGAAGAATTACCCTCATTTATTTACTTAAATATGTATATGCAATTCTGGGACAGAATCTTTGTAAGGGAGGAGAATGTAACGGGTCGAATTTATTGAGTCGTGATTCTGGGGACAGAATCCTTTTAAGGGGGGAAAGATGTGACGAACGAGAATTTTATAATTTAATTTTAATATTTATTGAATTAAATAAATATTTTCGATGATTTAATAATTAATTGATGCAATTGTGGTAGATTAATTTAATTATTTGTGTTGCAATTATTAAATTAATGTAGAGAATTTTTATTATTCAAGTATGTGATTATGTGAGCTTATTAAATTAAATAAAATATTTAATTAAGCATGATGTTATTTAATTAATGTAATTATTAATTAGAGATTTAATAAATTGTCATTATTTATTAATGAGATATTTAATTATGTGACTATGTGAATTTATGAAAAATTATTATATTTTATTTAAAGTAAATTAAATAAAATATGGGATTTATTTTATAAAGAGTGTGACATTTTCAAACTATATTATAAAAGTTTTATTAAATTAATGGGTTTTGTAAATATTAAACTAGCCAAACGTGGCCTTAGAAGGAGTTACCACCAGTTACCCATGACTGGGCTAACTGGCCATGATGCGCGTCTGTACTATACTATATGATACGTGTTCTCCTTCTTCTCTTATTATTTTCTAAGTCTGATAAAACTAACCAGAGAGAATTGAGAGAAAATCATATCTGTTAAAGAGAAAGTTTGAGTGTGTAATCAACAGGTTATTATAAAAAGGGTCATTTGGAATCACTCTTCATTAATTATACTCTAGGTAATTCTCCTTCCCAAATTCTTATTTTCACGTATTCAAGTTTCATGAATATGGCTTTCATAGTTTTTGGTTTAAACCTCTGTAATTGGGGTAGGAGTAATGATTATGGATTGTATATGTGTTATGATTTATCAAATCGTATTTAATTATATATATGTTGTAAACCATAACATCAAATTCATGAAAACATGTCGTATATGATTTCTACAAAATTATAGAGTATGGGTTTTGGCCTTATGGCCTTATACGTGATATTTTATGTAGTGATCGTATATTATCCCTAAATTTTACACTCCTAGATTATTATGCATGTTGATACGAAGAGACCAAGCCTTAAACGAACGGATTCGGTGTTATAACAAATTCGTAGTGTTAAATTTATGATTTTGTTCATTAACTTTAAGAACATCAAGAACAGTCCAATTTTACAAGATTTAATTCTATTATTGGGTGTTTTAAATGGTTAAAATCACTTTGCAAAGGTTGGGTTATGTTTATGTATAAATTATAACATGTGGGTATGTGTAATTTGGTGAAATTAGTGCTAAAAATGTGTTGATTTCGCTGAATTTTGTGTTCTTCGCGAACTGGGAATCGAAGTCTGGAGTCTCGCGCCGCGGCGCCAACTCCAGAACTGAAGTCCCGCGCCGCAGCGCCACCGCGCCACATCGCCAAGTCTCAGGCCGCAGCGCCGTCTCGCCGCAGCGCGAAGGTCATGTATAACAGTGACGCCGCAGCGCCACTCTCCAGAAAGTTCAAGAATGAGATTTTTAAAATGTTTAAGCCTAACAATGTGTTAGTGAATTAATGAAATGAACATGTAAACATGTTAAAAGTATAATGTGATGATAAAATAGTTGTTTAACGTGCAAATAACACAATTACATGGGGATTGAATTATTGAATTCATAATTAGATTATTATTCATGAAGTGATATTATGTGGCAGTAAATGTGATAAATTGACTAAGTATAGTCAATAATTAAAGTAGACAAAGAGAATGAGTTTATGATGATTAGTTAAGTTATAATTAACTGGTATTGTGAATGTGAATGGTATGTAGGATTTAATTCAAAGAACGTGATTAGTTAAAGTATAATCTACGCACGAGGTAAGTTCCCTAACCCTACTTGTCATTATTGTTCAAGCTTATTATTTACCTTAAATAAACTATCGTTACTATTATTCAAGTTCAAATGATTTATTAAAGATTGATTATCTTTTCAAAGTATGATTTAGTTATACAATAATTATTCTATTGTATACTTCTTGAGATTATTATTCAAATTGAATATCATTATTGTTGAACCTTATTAGACTAGTGAAATCTTAATGATTCAACTAGTCCATAGTTGATGAGCGTTCTAAAATTCAGAACCCTTGATGAATTATCCAAACCAAACTTCCTTTGATGCGAACTCGAATGTCAAATTGAGATGAACAACCCTGCATAGGGGATTATTTACGCTTTAGCGTTAAGATATTGTGCACAGTATGGTACTAAGGGTTGATCCCCCTAAGTACGAGAAGGAGGTCCATAGTCTTATGACTGTTAAAGGTTTCAAGTATAATCATTGTTAACCTAGGACATAGTTCAAGGTCTTATGACCCTCAGAATTCTTTTGATTCTTGTTATTCACTCTTGATTCAAAAGTTAAGCTTTTATTCAGATGTCTTTGATTTATTCGCATGTTATTATACTGTTATTTCATTTTTATACTTGCGTGTATTTGTGCTCACTCTTGCTTAATAATAACATTACAGTTAAGAACGAAAAAGTTGAAGAACCTTCCACTAGTAAGGGTAAGGGCAAAGTTAGTAAATGATGGAGACTTGTTATTTGATATGACTTGTTATTTTATATGATGTATTTGTTTAAGACTTATTTATTTATAATTCCGCACAGATGTTTAAGGTTAGTTTAACCTGGGATTGTATTATTATTCAGATGTTGTAACCCTTTAAAGGAAGGATTTTAATTCTATTTATTGAATGGTTGCAATTATTATTGGTAGATAGATAGATGATATTTATACAATGAACACCAAATCCCGTGGAATCGAAGTACCTGGATTTGGGGGTGTCACACCCCGACATAAAAAGTACCCCAAATACCCGAGTGAATAGTAATTTGGATGAATAGTAACCCGTGAATAATACTCTGACACGAAAAGTGTTCCGAATACTCGAGTGAATGATACTAGAGTGAATAGTAATTGGATGAATAGTAACCTATGAATAGTAACTCGTAAAAGAAAAATACCAAAGAAAATGATATTCCATGACGAGTACAAAAGAAATGATATCTCATACGAGTATAATAGAATATACAAAACTGTAAATGGAATTTCATCCGCCATGCGGTAATCCACGTAGACAGATCATTTCCAACAGAATAATAAAGAATGGGATAACAAAAGAATTTACCAGGCATGCGATAGACCGCACAGACAGGTTATTCCCAACAGAATAATAAATAATAGAACCAAGTCATCCGTATTATGCGCAGACAGGATATTCTAACAGAATAATAAAAAACGGAACCAGGTCATGCGTAATCCGCATAGACAGGATATTCCAACAGAATAATAAAGAATGGAATAATAGAAGAATTTTACCATGTATGCAGTACTTCGCATAGACAGGTTATTCTAACTTAATAATAAAGAATGGAATAACAGAAGCTCTCTTCATGAATACGAAAGAAATAATAACCCTTACGAATATTGAATGAAAATAATATTCATACGAATACGAAAAATAATATCGCTTCAGAATATGAAATAAATAATACCCCTTACTTTAGAAGAAACTGGATACTAGAATAGTGGGTAGCAGACTTCTTTTCTTCTTTCTCTCTATAATTTCTCTCTATAATAATTGCTATTGTGAGACTTAGTGAATTGGTGAGAAATGAAGGAAGAATGAGCTTCTATTTATAGGAAAATATAGTTTCAATAATTGCACGTTTTGGGGCTCGAAATATTACAGTATAATACCTTCCTCTTTTTCTTCATTTTTAATTTAGTCCTGCAACTATTATCAAACTTGCACCACCTCCCCTAATAGTAAATAATGTGAATTAATAGTTCATTTATGTGACTCAATAGTATAATCATGTGAAAAAAATAATTACAGTATAGTACCTTCAACTTTAAATTTAGTCATGCAAGTATTATCAATCTTGCACCAATTCCCCTAATAGTAAATCATGTGAATCAATAGTATACATATGTGAACACATAGTTATAAGCATGTAAATTAATAGCAATTAATTGCTCATTTATCCGGTTAATTACCTGATTGGTCAATAAAACCTCCAGACATCAATTATTATTGAAATAAATATCGATTTCCACTAACACTAATAATTCCCACACAATAAAACTATTAATTTCATCTTTAATCAACAAGAACTTATTCATCATTAATATTATAACTCACAATATTTAACAATCAGGTCGTTCCCAGGAAAGAGGAGGCTTTTCGATAAGGATTTTTTCCTATTGGCGCGCAATTAGGTTATCTAACCTCTCCTTAGCAGAACTTCCAGACATTGTCAATATTACAAATAATAATATAAATAACTTTTCCGTCTCAATTATTGATTTAATAATATAACATATTATTCAGATGATACTGTGACAACAATTGATTCAATAATATGAGAGATATGATGCAGCAATTAATATAGCAATAATTGAATATAACTGAGTGACTTTTCACGTAAGCATCAATAATCAATACAGTGTACTACTATGCAATCACGCGTATTACTGTACTTTTACTACCGGGTAGTTCAACAGTTTTAACGGTAATACTTTCGCCGTTATTTTTATAAAATGATAATTTTGTCGTTTTCTAACTACGACAATACTTTCGTTATGGGTTCCACCAATGATTGTGTCGTCGTACGAATATTCTCTGACAAAAAGAATATTCCCTGACCAAATAAATATTTTATAACAACTTGCTTACTTTGCCAAAAAATTTCACATATCACCCTTAACTTTAACGTTTTATCAATTTAACCATTTACGAAATAAAATAATAATTGTAATAAAATTGAATACTTTTATTTCATAAAATTTGGGGTCTTACAATCTCCCCACCTTATGAAAATTCGCCCTCGAAATTTACGTACGAACCTGGTATGCCGAAGAGGTTAGGATACCTTGACTTCATTTCAGATTCTAACTCTTGAGGCATAACCTTTGAGCATCGAATATGATCCTTCTTATCCAAGATTTTAACACGTATCTCCTCATACGTTAAATCTTCTGCTATATCATCTAGTTCCAATTCAATAATGTGATTCGGGTCGTCCACATATTTACGTAACATCGATACTAAAGAAAACGTTATGAACACGCGACATACTTGCCGGTAAAGCGAGTCTATAGGTCACAGTTCCTAATCAATCGAGGATTTCAAATGGGCCAATTGAATTGAGGGTTGAGATTTCCTCTCTTCATCGATTATTGCTTCTAGAATAACGCCTTCTTGAACCTTCTTCTTCACATTCATTAGCTCCGGGTCTGTAGCTTGAGCGGTTTTATCTTTATCGATTTAAAGTCTGTTCAAATCGTATATTCGCTATCTTTACGTGGGTCCCTAGAGTCTGTAACTCTATCTTCATTATTTGTAAGTAATACGAAATAGGTTTTTGTGTTAACAACATCGCACTCGTAAACGCATACGATCTTCTACTCAACGCGTCAGCTACCACGTTCGCTCTTCCACGATGATATTGAATGGTATAGTCATAATCTTCAATAGCTCGAGCCAACGTCCTTAGCGCATGTTATGTTCGTTCTAGGTGAAAATATTTGAAGTATGAGAAATGGGTTTTGTACTGGGATCAATACAAAATTCGATTTCACGCTATAGGGGTAGGCTAGGAAGTCTTCAGGAATACGTCAGGAAATTTATTAACAATAGAAATATCATTCAAAACTGTGACTCTCATCCAAGACTTGGATAGCACATGTAATGAAAGTTTCTCCTAACCGAGTTTCAACCAATAAGTCAAATTCTAATCTCTCCGGAGTCAAATTTAAACGTTGAGCGCAAGCAAGAGAGATAAAAGAATGGGTATAACCGGTATCTAATAAGGTATAGACTTCACAAGATTTTATAATTAACTAACCCGTGCTAACTTCGTTCGGGTTACTCGCTTTTTGAGAAGTCACGAAAAACGCTCTTCCTGAAACCACCGACTTTATTTTGTCCGTATCCGCCTTTAGTGCCACCGTCCCAGCTGGACTTGACTTTGGTGCACAATAAAATCGAGCTAAATGACCTTCTATTCTCCAATTAAAACACGCTTTGGACTTTTGTGTACATTTTGTGTAACATTCCAGAATTTTAATTGTAATATTAAATATTTATTGAATTATATAAATATTTAATGGATGTGTTTATCGTTGAATAAATATTTATTTAATTGATTTGATTTTATTTGGTTAATTATTTGTTAAATAAATAATTAATGAATTAAGAAAATTATTATTATATTGATATTTCAATTTAATGGTTAATTATTTGTATTGAGTTATGTGATTAAATAATTTATTTAATTAATTATTATTTGAATTAATTAAATTAAATATGAAAGCTTGATTAAATATAGTGTGACAAATAACTATATTATAAGGAGTATTAAAATAAATTAAAGTAGTTTTAATTGAGTTTACCCAAATAAGGCTTAAATATATTAAGTCTTTAATTTTTAAAGAGTTTTGCCAAACGGAGCCTTATGGCTTTTGGATTTTTAATGTTTGAATTTTTAAATAATATAAATAAAACAAATAAAATAAATTAAATAATAAATATAATATATTTATAACCTAAGCGTTATATTTGTAACTGATATTCTAATAATTAGATGTATTATTGGTTATTAGTTTTAGGATTACGTATGTTAGTATTTGCTAAACCTAAGAAGAAAACTGAGAGTTCTGAAAGTTACAGAGAGTTCTGAGAGAATTTGAGAGAGAGATTGGGAAGAGAAAAACAACAAATTACTGTGTTTAGCAAGAATTTGTTCAACCATTTGAAGGTATTATTCATAACCATAATGTTATATATTTATATATATATATATATATATATATATATGTATATATGTGAGTTTTACGGCATAATCCCTAAACTCTGTGAATTCCATATTTTTTAATTATTTCTATAAAAATATATTGTGGTGATTATTCATGTTGGTGAGATTTTAGTGTATTATAAACAAGAAATTTGTTATGCTAATTTCGTTTTGACAGTATAAAATTTTGACAATATATGTATTCTTCATGTGGCTTATGTAAGTACCAATTTTAATGGCCAATTTGTATGTGAAACTGTAAATTGGCGCTTGTATATGCTAGTTCATTAAGAAACGAAGATAATGTAACTTGAACGAAGCGATTTGGTGAGGAATCGAAATCACAGTGTTGATTTTCGTGAAGGATGTCAAGAATGGAGTTTTCATATGAAAATGAGAAAGTTGAGAAATTAAAACAGTTAAAAGTGTTGTTAAATTGTTCTAATTAGTTGAATATGTTAACAAACATGTTTGTGATAGTTTGATATCAATTATAGATGTTAGTTTCACTATTTTATGGGTGAAATTCGTGTTAGTTGGCCTAAAAAATGTGCCGAAACACATTCTGCAAAACTGAGTTCTGTGTGTCGCGCTGGCGCGTAGATGCCGCGCGGGGGCGCAGCCTCCCAATACAAAACTCGCGCGGTCGCGCGAGTGCCCATTTTCAGACACTGAAGTCTGCTAATTCTGTAGACTTTGGTCGTTCTTTGTAGCTTAGCTAAAGGTTATGGTAATGTGTCCAACACTTAACAACAAGGCTAAAACAAAGTTGTGTTATGGGGTTAGTGAATTCAAAGTGGTAAAAATGATTAGTAAATTTCGAACGCGTTATGTGATAACTTAGTGTACACAATGAATGTTAGACAAGTGTTGCGAAGTAAACACTTAGAATTTCTGAAATGTAAATGGTAAAGAAAGACTTGTGCTAAAATAGTAAGTTAGCTAGAAATGTACATGTTATGGTATGTTAGCATATCTAATAGATAATGTGATTCCTAGTGGTTGTCAACAAGTGTAATACATCTAATATGGGATAATGGAATCTATGACGACTTTAATGAACGTTAAGTGTTGGTTTCGAAAGAAGTTTAAAGAAACACAAAATGAGATTATGTAATGATAAGTGTCATACGAAGAGGAGTAAACACCTGAAGATATGTGTTAAGTCTCAAAGAGATGCAAGTTATAAGAGATTAAGACTAAGAGTCATTGTGGTTTCGTTATATGTGTAACTAATGCTTGTGATTATGAACCTTTGAACTGTTGTAGGAGGTATGCAAAGTATTTAAGCTGTTTTTGGTAATTGGTAATCTACGAACCAGGCAAGTCTTTCAGTTTCTATTTGCTACGTGAACTTGATGATTAATTATTTTAAGTCGTTATTGCAAATAACATGATATGTGTTATATTTATGTGAAAGCATGAAACGTCAAAGTCAACTTATGACTACATTAATTGAGTAAAGCATGCCGATTGAGTAAGGAACTCAATCTTTATATTTATTATATGAACTGTAGCACGTATGTTATGATAGTTCAATGTTTAAGAGATATATGTTGAGCATGATGTTATATGCTACGTGTTGCATGAAAACTGTTAGATTTTGCTGGGCTGTCGGGCTCAACCGTGTAAATAACCATTTTTGCAGGTCAAGATTTCAAGGTAAAGCTATGTATTACCTGAAAGTTATGAATCCGACGTAATACTTGAAGATTCCTTATGTTTTATGAGAAATGTATTTAATATTTTGAATGTAATATGTTGTTGAATTAGAAGTGGAGTAATTCGGTATATATCGATATCTATTAATGATGTAAGACTTTGTATAGTCATTTTATTGTAATGATTCATGATATAAATTTGAATCGAAGAGATATAATGTAAAGGTTAAAAGTTCTGGGAATGAGAACAGTTTGTAAATAGAAAAATTTAATTGTAATAGAACATTTTAATTATTCCGCAAACTTCAATAGTTGTATTATCGTTTAATGATGTAAAATTAGAGATTGAATGTATTATTAACGACCGAGATCGAGAATTAAATTGTATGAATTGTGGGGTCGTTACAGTTTAGACTGATGTGTCCCTCCCCTCCGTATTTGTAACATACGACCGACATTCGTTCTCCTTCCTTGAAAACGGGTGTTGGTGCTGCTGTCTTTCCATCGTTGTTGAACCTTCTCTTCTTAAAATTTCCACTCCTATTATCTTGGCCATGATTACCACCGAAGTGGTTACCATTCTTGGCATGATAACTTTCCCCATGATGGTTATCATTGTTCCGATGGTCGTTGCCACCGGTACGATAATTATCGTGTTGTTGGTCGTTATCCTTTGGCTGGGCTGGCTCATTATCGCGCTCCAATAACTGAGTCCTATTCACTACATCTGAATACAAACATAATTTGTGAGAAATGAGGTATTGACATATTTCGGGTTTCAAACCTCTTAGAAACATTCGCGTCATTTTCTCCTCATTATCGACCAAATGGGATACAAACCGGGACAACTCCGTAAATTTAGCCTCGTATTGCGACACGGTCATATTGTTTTGCTCCAACTTGATAAACTCACCTCCTTCATGTGACGAATACTTTCGGGAAAGTACTTGTCGTTGAACAGCTCTTGGAACTTCTCCCAAGACATCTTAAGTGCGTCAGGCTGGGTACATTTTACAGTTTCCCACCAGTAATTTGCCTCTCCTCGCAACATAAAGGTGGCAAAGGGAACCTTTTGCTCCTCGGAGCATCCCAAGACATCAAATATCTTGGTGATCTGCTTTATCCATGTCTCCGCCTTAAGTGGTTTTGGCTCTCCAAAAACTCCGGTGGTCCCAGCTCCTTGAACTGTTTAGCGGTGACCGTCCGAGAGTTGCCAGTGTTTCCACTTGCATTTTGAATAGGAACCGCTCTCGCCTGATGTTGCATGAATTACATAAAGCCTCTGAACATTCCATCGTTCACCATTTCATCGGTGTTATTGTTTGCCTGAGGATTATTGTCTTCCTGTTGCACATTATCCTGGGTATTGATCGTTAGTGACTCAACGGTCTCATGTGCTTCATTGCTGATCTCAACATTTTCAGATGCCATTTTTAAACACTGTCACAAAACAAGGGTTAATCATCATATCACATATTATCCCTATACTCTGACCGACCAATTAAATACCAAATAAACTTAGGTAGGTCATACTAGCGAAGGAATTCCCCGTCTCTCCCCTCCTAGTTCTTATCTCACATCTCAGTCAGGGATCATATTCCTAAGCTTTGATACAAACTGTGACGCCCCCAAAACAGGTATACATCACCTATCTTGAGTCGCCAGATACATGGTACATAACTTCAAATACAACTTAATTATACAACAGTCGTGTAAAATACGACAAAACATAGATGAGAGTTTAAACAAGAATATTGTCATCTAGACAATATCCACACTCAATGGTGTCCTCATTACGATTATTATCACATTATTCCATAGAATAGTGAGGACTACTAAAGCCATTTATCCTGGACCATCACTCCATTTCCCGACTCGTCCCAGTTATATTCTCATTTTCTGAAGAGAACAATGAAAGCAAAGGGTGAGCTCAACTAGCCCAGTAAGAAATACTATGACTAAGATAATGCAGAATAAATTATTCTTAGACTTCAACAGTATAACAACTGATAGAATACAATAGACAACAAGTTTTAGATCAACAACTGCAGCGAAAATAAGCAATCCATTAGAAGAGTCAAGTAGAGCATAAAATCTACTATCTTCTATGATTTAAAAAGTTTTTCATCAACTTTATCGCTGAGACTCAGCTTAATAAATAAAATCGAATCATCCCCGCATCACAACCAAGGATATTTATGTAATCATTAATGGTCCTGATTATACCGAATAATCCCTAGTCATAATCATACCAACAACTGTCCATCAATGAACTACAGGCCAATGAAGACTTTCACCACATCATTCGTCACATTACGGTCACGATTATACCGAATAATCCCTGGTCATAATCATACCAAGTCCATCTATGCACGTAAGCCAAAAATAACTTTCATCACAATATAAGCATGAGGATGTTGACCATGATATAATAATTCAGTAAAACAAGTTCAAGGGTAAATTTTAAAGATTTATAATTTAATTTATCCAGAAATTAATAACGTCCAAATTGTCAACATGATACTGATTTGTAGAGTAAAATTCAAGAATAATATTCATATACCAAAAATAATTTAGAAAAAAAAGAAATATATTTTTCGGGTAAATAGTACCCCGTGAATAGTACCCAGTGAATAGTATTTCGGGAATAGTACCTCTTGAATAGTACCCCGACATGAAAAGTACCCCAAATACCTGAGTGAATAATATTCGGGTGAATAGTAATTTAGGTGAATAGTAACTCGTGAATAGTACTCCGACACGAAAAGTGTCCCGAATACCTGAGTGAATGATACTAGAGTGAATAGTAATCGGGTGAATAGTAACCCATGAATAGTAACTCATAAAAGAAAAATACCAAAGAAAATGATATTCTATGACGAGTACAAAAGAAATGATATCTCATACGAGTATAATTGAATATATGAAACTGCAAATGGATTTTCATCCGCCATGCGGTAATCCATGTAGACAGATCATTTCCAACAGAATAATAAAGAATGGAATAACAAAAGAATTCACCAGGCATGCGATAGACCGCACAGACAGGTTATTCCCAATAGAATAATAAATAATGGAACCAAGTCATGCGTAATACGCGGAGACAGAATATTCCAACAGAATAATAAAAAATTGAACCAGGCCATGCGTAATCCGCACAGACAGGATATTCCAACAGAATAATAAAGAATGAAATAACAGAAGAATTTTACCATATATGCGGTACTTCGCATAGACAGGTTATTCCAACGTAATAATAAAGAATGGAATAACAGAAGAATTTCATCATGTATGCGGTACTTCACATAGACAGGTTATTCCAACATAATAATAAAGAATAGAATAACAGAAGCTCTTTTCATGAATACGAAAGAAATAATACCCCTTATGAATATTGAATGAAAATAATATTCATACGAATACGAAAAATAATATCTCTTCAGAATATGAAATAAATATTACCCCTTACTTTAGAAGAAACTGGATACTGTAATAGTGAGGTAGCAGACTTCTTTTCATCTTTCTCTCTATTATTTCTCTCTATAATAATTGCTATTGTGAGACTTAGTGAATTGGTGAAAAATGAAGAAAGAATGAGCTTCTATTTAGAGAAAAATATAGTTTCAATAATTGCACGTTTTGGGGCTCAAAATATTATAGTATAATACCTTCCTCTCTTTTTTTCATTTTTAATTTAGTCCTGCAAGTATTATCAAACTTGCACCACCTCCCCTAATAGTAAATAATGTGAATTAATTGTGAGACCCCAGATTTTATGAATAAATATTTAATTTTTTCTCGAAATATTTTTTTTTATATTATGGTGTGGATTTGATATAATAGTTATGGGTAGTATTTATAAATTTTGCAAAGTATGCAAGTTGTCATATTATATTCGTTTGGTCGGGAAATATTCTTTTTGTCGGGGAATGTTCGTACAACGACACAATCATTGGTGGACCCCACAACGGAATTATTGTCGGATTGAAAAAAACGACAAAAATATTTTATTAAAAATAACGGCAGAAGTTTTACCATTGTTACTGTTGAACTACTCGGTAGTAAAAGTACAGTAATACGTGTGGTTGCATAGTAGCACACGGTATTGATTATTAATGCTTATGTGAGAAGTCACTCAGTTTGATTCAATTATTGTCAGTTAATAATATGAATTATTTAGCGATAATGACGTTTTGTTTTATTCGTATTATTAACGTAATAAAACTGAAACATCTTTTTATATAAAACAGAATACTTTATTAAAGTTATTCTATAAATAGAATATATTATATTTTTTTAAAAGATTTTTCTTTAAATATGGACCGTCAGATTAAAGTAATTAATCTGGACCGTTCATGGATTAGTTACTATGCATTCTATTTTTCTATAAATAGCAGCTCATTTCTTCATTATTTCTTACGAATTCACTGAACTCTAGAGAGAGAAACTATAGAGAGAAACTATAGAGAGAGAGAAGAAGAGTATTCTGCTACTTAACTACTTCCTTATTTCAGCTCTTCTTTAAAACGGTAAGGGGTGTTATTCTTTCTTATTCATGAAGAGAACTGTTGTTATTCCATTTCTTATTATTCTGTTGGAATAACCTGTATACGCGGTCTACCCTATACTTGGTGACATTCTTCTATTATTCTGTTGGAACATCCTGTCTGTGTGTTTTACACCGGACCTGGTTTCGTTTTTATTATTATTCTGTTGGAACATCCTGTCTGTGTGTTTTACACCGGACCTAGTTCCGTCTTGTTATTATTCTGTCGGAATATCCTGTCTGTGCGTTTACGCCGGACCTGGTTCCATTATTTATTATTCTGTCGGAATATCCTGTCTGTGCGTTTACGTCGGACCTGGTTCTATTATTTATTATTCTGTCGGAATATCCTGTCTGTGCGTTTACGCCGGACCTGGTTCCATTATTTATTATTCTGTTGGAATAACCTGTCTGTGCGGTCTTTCGCATGCATGGTGATTTCTTTTGTTATTCCATTCTTTATTATACTCAGTTGGTTAAGTTTTGACTTCTATACTCCATGAAATTTGTGGAATATCCTTGACATTTGCGCTTCATCTAGTATCTATTCATGAAAATATTCTCCTGATCATTCTTGAATTTTACTCCACAAAGCAGTATCATGTTGACAATTTGGACGTTATTAATTCCTGAATAAATTAATTCTTGAACTTGTTTTATTGAATTCTTATATCATTGTCATCATCCTCATGTTTATAAAATGTTGAAAGTCATCTGTGGCCTGTAGTGCATAGATGGACTTGGTATGATTATGACCAGAGATTATTCGGTATAATCATGACCGTAATGTTACAAATGATGTGGTAAAAGTCCTCATTGGCCCGTAGTGCATTGATGGACAGTTGTTTGCATGATCATGACCATTAATGAATATACGAATATCCTTGGCCGTAGTGCAGGGGTGATTCGATGATGTGGATTATTTTATTAAGCTGAGTCTCAGCGATCACAGTGTTGAAAAACTTTTTAAATCATAAAAGATAGTAGAGTTTATTTTCTACTTGACTCTTTTAATGGATTACTTTTTCCGCTGCAGTTAAACTTGATGTCTATTATATTTTATCAGTTTAACATTGTTGAAGGCTAATGATAATTTATTCTGCATTATCTTAGTCATAATATTTCTTACTAGGCTAGTTGAGCTCACCCTTTCTTTTACTGTTCTCTTCAGGAAATGAGAACGTAGCTGGGGGCAAGTCAGGGAACGGAGTGATGGTCCGAATGATAATATTAGTTAGTAGTCCTCACTATTCTATGTAATAGTGTGTTAATAAATGTAATGAGGACTCCTTTTGAGTATGAATACTCTCTAGAAGATAATATTTGTATTCAAACTCACAGTTTATGTTTTGTCGTATTGTACACGACAGTTGTATTAGTAAGTTGTATTTGTATTCTGTACTTTGTATCTGACGACCCAAGATGGGTGATGTATACCTAATTTTGGGGGCGTCACAGTTGGTATCAGAGCTTAGGGATATGATCCCTGGCTAGGATGTGAGAATAGAACTAGGAGGGGAGAGACGGGGAATTCCTTGCTAATATGACCTACCTAAGTTAATTTACTTGTTATTTAATTGGTCGGTCAGAGTATAGAGATAATATGTGATATGTTAATTAGCCTTTATTTTGTAACAGTATTTAAAAATGGCGTCTGAAAATGTTGAGATAAGCAATGGAGCACAGGAGACCGTTGAGTCTCCACAGATCAATAATCAGGACAATGTGCAACAGGATGGCGATAATCCTCCTGTAAACAACAACACTGATCAATTGACGAACGACGGTACGTTTAAGAGTTTTTTAGAATTCATGCAACATCAGGCGAAGGCGGCTCCTGTTCATAATGTAGGAGGAAACAATGGCAACCCATGGTTGGCCACCGCTAAGCAATTCAAGGAGCTGGGACCACCGGAGTTTTTGGAAAAGTCAGAACCACTTAAGGCGGAGACGTGGTTAAAGCAGATCACCAAGATATTTGATGTCTTGGGATGCTCCGAGGAGCAAAAGGTTCCCTTTGCCACCTTTATGTTGCGTGAAGAGGCAGATCACTGGTGGGAATCTGTAAAACGTACCCAGCCTGACGCACTCAAGATGTCTTGGGAGAAATTCCAGGAGTTGTTCAACGGCAAGTACTTTCCCGAAAGCATTCGTCACATGAAGGAGGTAGAATTTATCAAGTTGGAGCAAAACAATATGACCGTGTCGCAGTACGAAGCCAAGTTTGCCGAGTTGTCCCGATTTGCGTCCCACTTAGTTAATAATGAAGAAAGAATGACACGGATGTTTTTAAGAGGTTTGAAGGCTGAGATACATCAATATCTTATCTCTCATAAACTGTGTTTGTATTCAGATGTTGTAAATAGGGCTCAGTTAGTGGAGCGCGATAACGAGTCAAAGCAATCAAAAGAGAGCAATCGACAAAATGATAATACTGGTGATAACAGTCATCAAAGCGGTGACAATAAGCATGGAGGGAATCAACATGCCAGAAATGGTAACCACTTCGGTGGTAATCATGGCCAAAACAATAAGAATGGACACTTCAAGAAGAGAAGGTTCAACAATGACGTGAAGATTTTGGTACCAGCACCCGTTTCAAAGGAAGAAGAACGACCACCGGTCGTATGTTTCAAATGCGAACAGGAGGGACACATCCGTCCAAACTGTACGCAGCAATCCAAAGCGTGTTTTAATTACGGAAGAGAAGGTCACCTAGCTCAATTTTGTCGTATGGTGAAGTCAAGTCCAACTGAGATAGTGATGCCAAAGGATGTCCTAGACAAGCCAAAGCCGGTAGTTTAAGAGAGAGCGTTTTTTTTTCGTGACGAGGAACCTGAATAAAATTATCACGGGTATGTTAGTCATAAACTCTTTTGAAGTCTATACCGTGTTAGATACCGGTTCTACTCACTCTTTTATTTCACCTAGTTATGTTCAATGTTTAAACTTAACTCCGGAGAAGTTAGACTTTGATTTATCTGTTGAAATTCCGTTGGGAGAAACCTTCGTTATCTCCACTATTTATAAATCTTGTTCAAATCAACACTTTCACGTTACCTGTCGATCTTATCTCTTTGAAAATACTTGCATTGATGTGATTTTTGGAAACGATTGGTTAACTGCTCATCATGCTTTTCGTAAGGTTGTTAGTTTTCATATTCCTAACCAACCTATTATGCGAATTCAAGTAACCAAATCACTAAAGTCAATCATTGTCATATCAAGCCATAAGTAAAAATTCCCGTTCCTTTCATTGTTGACTTCCTGGTGTGGAATGCACCAAAGCCAGACTTTCCGTAGGAGACGTTGTAAATGACGATGGCAAGTTGATAGGTATCAATCTGACGTGTTATCCAAGTCTTGGATGAGGGTCACAGTTTTGAACGATATTTCTATTGTTAATAAATTTCTTGACGTATTCTTGAAGACTTCTTAGTCTACCCCAGAGCGTAAAATTGAATTTTGTATTGACCCCAGTACAAAACTCATTTCTTAAACCCTCAAATATTTCTTCAACTAAAACGAACGTATTATGCGCCAAAGACGTTGGCTCGAGCTGTTGAAGATTACGATCGTAACATCGTGGAAAAGCGAACGTGGTAGCTGACGCGTTGTGTAGAAGATCGTATATGGTTACAAGTGCGAATATACGAACCCACGTGAAGATAACGAATATACGATTAAAATCGACTTTAATCGATAAAGTTAAAGCTGCTCAACCTACATACTCAGAGCTGATAAATGTGAAGAAGAAGGTTCAAGAGGGCATTATTCTAGAAGCAAGAATCGACGAAGAGAGGAAATCTCAACTCTCGATTTAATTGGCCCATTTGAAATCCTCGATGAAGTAGGAACTGTGGCCTATAGACTCGTTTTACCGCCAAGTATGTTGCGTGTTCAGAATATTTTTTTTACGTATCGATGTTACGGACAACCTGAACCACATTATTAATTTAGAACCGGACGAGATAGCAAAAGATTTAACGTATGAGGAGATACGTGTTAACATCTTGGATAAGAAGGATCATATTCGATGCTTAAAGGTTATACCTCAAGAGTTAGAATTTGAAGTGAAGTCAAGGTATCCTCACATGTTCGGCATACCAAGTACGTACGTAAATTTCGAGGGCGAAATTCTATAAGGAGGGGAGATTGTGAGACCCCAGATTTTATGAATAAATATTTAATTTTTTCTCGAAATATTTTTTTTTATATTATGGTGTGGATTTGATATAATAGTTATGGGTAGTATTTATAAATTTTGCAAAGTATGCAAGTTGTCATATTATATTCGTTTGGTCGGGAAATATTCTTTTTATCGGGAAATGTTCGTACAATGACACAATCATTGGTGGACCCCACAGCGGAATTATTGTCGGATTGAAAAAACGATAAAAATATTTTATTAAAAATAACGGCAGAAGTTTTACCATTGTTACTGTTGAACTACTCGGTAGTAAAAGTACAGTAATACGTGTGGTTGCATAGTAGCACACGGTATTGATTATTAATGCTTATGTGAGAAGTCACTCGGTTTGATTCAATTATTGTCAGTTAATAATATGAATTATTTAGCGATAATGACGTTTTGTTTTATTCGTATTATTAACGTAATAAAACTGAAACATCTTTTTATATAAAACAGAATACTTTATTAAAGTTATTCTATAAATAGAATATATTATATTTTTTTTAAAAGATTTTTCTTTAAATATGGACCGTCAGATTAAAGTAATTAATCTGGACCGTTCATGGATTAGTTACTATGCATTCTATTTTTCTATAAATAGCAGCTCATTCCTTCATTATTTCTTACGAATTCACTGAACTCTAGAGAGAGAAACTATAGAGAGAAACTATAGAGAGAGAGAGAAGAAGAGTATTCTGCTACTTAACTACTTCCTTATTTCAGCTCTTCTTTAAAACGGTAAGGGGTGTTATTCTTTCTTATTCATGAAGAGAACTGTTGTTATTCCATTTCTTATTATTCTGTTGGAATAACCTGTATACGCGGTCTACCCTATACTTGGTGACATTCTTCTATTATTCTGTTGGAACATCCTGTATGTGTGTTTTACACCGGACCTGGTTCCGTGTTTATTATTATTCTGTTAGAACATCTTGTCTGTGTGTTTTACACCGGACCTGGTTCCGTCTTGTTATTATTCTGTCGGAATATCCTGTCTGTGCGTTTACGCCGGACCTGGTTCCATTATTTATTATTCTGTCGGAATATCATGTCTGTGCGTTTACGCCGGACCTGGTTCCATTATTTATTATTCTGTCGGAATATCCTGTCTGTGCGTTTACACCGGACCTGGTTCCATTATTTATTATTCTGTTGGAATAACTTGTCTGTGCGGTCTATCGCATGCATGGTGATTTCTTTTGTTATTCCATTCTTTATTATACTCAGTTGGTTAAGTTTTGACTTCTATACTCCATGAAATTTGTGGAATATCCTTGACATTTGCGCTTCATCTAGTATCTATTCATGAAAATATTCTCCTTATCATTCTTGAATTTTACTCCACAAAGCAGTATCATGTTGACAATTTGGACGTTATTAATTCCTGGATAAATTAATTCTTGAACTTGTTTTATTGAATTCTTATATCATTGTCATCATCCTCATGTTTATAAAATGTTGAAAGTCATCTGTGGCCTGTAGTGCATAGATGGACTTGGTATGATTATGACCAGAGATTATTCGGTATAATCATGACCGTAATGTTACAAATGATGTGATAAAAGTCCTCATTGGCCCGTAGTGCATTGATGGACAGTTGTTAGCATGATCATGACCATTAATGAATATACGAATATCCTTGGCCGTAGTGCAGGGGTGATTCAATGATGTGGATTATTTTATTAAGCTGAGTCTCAGCGATCACAGTGTTGAAAAACTTTTTAAATCATAAAAGATAGTAGAGTTTATTTTCTACTTGACTCTTTTAATGGATTGCTTTTTCCGCTGCAGTTAAACTTGATGTCTATTATATTTTATCAGTTTAACATTGTTAAAGGCTAATGATAATTTATTCTGCATTATCTTAGTCATAATATTTCTTACTAGGCTAGTTGAGCTCACCCTTTCTTTCACTGTTCTCTTCAGGAAATGAGAACGTAGCTGGGGGCAAGTCAGGGAACGGAGTGATGGTCCGAATGATAATATTAGTTAGTAGTCCTCACTATTCTATGTAATAGTGTGTTAATAAATGTAATGAGGACTCCTTTTGAGTATGAATACTCTCTAGAAGATAATATTTGTATTCAAACTCACAGTTTATGTTTTGTCGTATTGTACACGACAGTTGTATTAGTAAGTTGTATTTGTATTCTGTACTTTGTATCTGACAACCCAAGATGGGTGATGTATACCTAATTTTGGGGGCGTCACATTAATAGTTCATTCATGTGACTCAATAGTATAATCATGTGAAAAAAATAATTAGAGTATAGTACATTCAACTATACCTTCATTTTTAATTTAGTCATGCAAGTATTATCAATCTTGCACCAATTCTCCTAATAGTAAATCGTGTGAATCAATAGTACACACATGTGAACACATAGTTATTAGCATGTGAATTAATAGCAATTAATTGCTCATTTATCCGATTAATTACTCGATTGGTCAATATAACCTCCAGACATCAATTATTATCGAAATAAATATCGATTTCCACTAACACAAATAATTCCCACACAATGGAACTATCAATTTTATCTTTAATTAACAAGAACTTATTCATCATTAATATTATAACTCACAATATTTAACAACCAGGTCGTTCCCAGGAAAGAGGGGGCTTTCCGATAAGGATTTCTCCCTATTGGCGCGCAATTAGATTATCTAACCTCTCCTTAACAGAACTTCTAGACATTATCAATATTACAAATAATAATATGAATAACTTTGTCGTCTCAATTATTGATTTAATAATATAACATATTATGCAGATGATACTGTGATAACAATTGAATCAATAATATGAGAGATATGATGCAGCAATTACTGTAGAAATAATTGAGTATAACTGAGTGACTTTTCACGTAAACATCAATAATCAATACCGTGTGCTACTATGCAACCACGCGTATTATTGTACCTTTACTACCGGGTAGTTCAACAATTTTAACGGTAATACTTTTGCCGTTATTTTTATAAAATGATAATTCTGTCGTTTTCTAACTACGACAATACTTTCATTGTGGGGTCCACCAATGATTGCGCCGTCGTACGAATATTCCTCGATAAAAAGAATATTCCCCGACCAAACGAATATTTTATAACAACTTACTTACTTTGTAAAAAAATTTCACATATCACCCTTAACTTTAACCTTTTATCAATTTAACCATTTACGAAATAAAATAATAATTGTAATAAAATTGAATACTTTCATTTCATAAAATTCGAGGTCTTACATCAAGGCCAGAAACGGCTCAAGTGCAGCGTAGCTGCGCCGGTCCCAGGCTTGAGTATGGCGCAGCTGCGCCATACCCTGATAAAAGGTAATGATGTATGTTACTTCTGCACACTTTGAACATCTATTGTGAACTAGTTTAATGAGATGTTAATGTAATAAATATGTCATGAAGAGATTAAAACAGAATTGTATCATGTCATTAGTAATTCCAAAGTTGTAAAAAGATTAGCAAATTATGAAAGCGATACGTTAGGATTTAATTTACACAATGAGTAGTGAATAAGCGTTTTGGAAGTTAACACTTGTGATTTCTGAAATGCATATGGTGTAAAGTAAAACTTGTATTAAAGTAACAAGTTTAATTAAAAGTGGGTTTTATTTTGGAAAGTGGATGTTAGTATATCTAATAGATATTGTGATTCTAATAATATGTGTAGGTGAACGTGAGTTATAATTATAGCTTACGCACGTGGCAAGTTCATTACCCTAAACTTTAATTGAGCAATTTCTTTTATCCTTAAATTTTATTTGAGCAAGATCTAACCCTAATTTTACTCGAGCAAGTTTTGAATTCTAATCATCGTTGATTTACTCTAACATGTTTATAATTAATCAAGTTTATTTAGTTCATTCTTTTATAGTGAATGCAACTTATTGAACTCTAATCTCTAATATTGAGCTGTCATATTTCATTTACTCTGCACAAGTTGTTATCATGTTGAGCAAGCTTTATTTCCAGCTTGCTATCCGTTAAATGCATGTTCAGTAATTTAATTTCATATTTGATAAGATCTTAGCCTTAGCTTAATATTGTTCAAGCAAGGTTTATAGTTTTATCCAATGCTTATGCTTTTAGTTATTTCTAAGCACGAGTTTAATATTTAGTTGGTTCACCTATGATTCTTAATCGTCCTACATTAAGTTGTTATTGATCACTCGTAGTGTTATTAAACTTTGTTGATTCAACTAATCCTTTAGTTGATGATCGTGAAACTCTAAATTACCCTTAAAGCTTATCCAAACCAAACTTTCTTTGGTGCGGACTTGTACTCTAAAACTGAGAAGAACAACCTTATTATAGGGGAGTTATTTAACGCAATGCGTTTAGATATTTGTGTACAATACATGGTACGAAGGGCTGATCACCCTAAGTACGGGGAGTCCTTGCAGTATTACTGTTTAGGTTAAAGTTGAAAGATTACTTATAACCTTTGGACATAGTTCATGGTCTTGTGACCCTCAGTTATACTTTGTATGTTGATTCTAGTTTTTGATTATCATTGATAGAGTATTATTCGACTCTGATGAGCTTATTCATTGGCAATTATTATGCTATTCGTATTCATTGTTGTTTCAAGTGAGCATTTGTTTTGCTCACTCTTGCATAAATATAATTATTGCAACTAAGGTTGAGAAGGCGATGAACCTACCACTAGTAAAGGAAAAGAAAAAATGAACAAGTGATGAAGACTTGTAATTTATTTATTGTCATGATGATAGGCTTTATATTTAATGATGTGATGTAATTATTTTATTTCTGCACTTGATTGATGCTAAAGGTTAGACAAGCTGGGAGACTTTTTGATTAATGATGTAACCCTTTTTAATGGGAGGATTTATGATTTAAATTTTATTATATCTGGGTAGGTAAATATGAATGAATGGAAAGTGAGCACCAAATCTTGTGGGAATGAAGTACCAAGATTTGGGGGTGTCACACATAATATTATAATTATTAAACAATTCATTTAATTTAATTATTTCACTAAATTAAATCTTCAATCCATAAAATTACCATACATTAATTTAGTTAATATACACACTTTACTAAATTATTACATAACAATTTCATCAAATATTTATTTATCTCAATAAATAAAGCAACTTAAATATTTATTTAATTCAATAAATATTTAAAATTAAGTACAAAATTCCCGTTCGTTACATCAATCTTTGATGAAGACTTCAAATTCCAATCCTTTGATCCTTCATGATCTCTCTAATCCCTGGATCACACGTTCGTTACAAATTTTATGCAATGCCTGCGACGAACGAAACTTTTGTAATTAATTTTTAAATATTTATTGAATTAAATAAATATTTTGTTGATTTATTTATTGAGTTAAATAAATATTTAATGAAATTGTAGTAGATTAATTTAATTAAGTGTGTCACATTAACTAAATTAGTCAAGAATAATATTATAGTTCAAAGTGTGAATTTAATTGAAATAATTAAATTAAAAGAGTTGTTAAATAATTTTAATGTTATTCTAATTAATTTAATAATTAATTAGAGATTTAATTATTAGTTATAATTAATAAATGAGAATTTTAATTATGTGATGATGTGATTTAATGGGTAATATTACCTTTTATTTAAATGAGTTTAACTAATATTATTTGAGTAATTAAAGTGTGACAGATAAACTATATAATAAACAAGTTAATTAAAATAATGGGAAAAATGAGTTAATTTGGAACAAACCAAACATGACGTAAGGAACATGAGAGCAGTTAAGGCCCTGTTGCACTTAACTGCTGCCCATAATCCCACCGGTTATAATATACGTATTTTCTTATTCACTCTGTTAAGTCTGGAGAGCAAACTCAGAGAGAGAAAAGAAGGAATTGAGAGAAAAATCGACATTGAGAAAGAAGTTTGTAGAATCAAGGAGGAAGTTCCTATCATCTTTGTGTAATCTAAGCAGAGAAATCAAGGGTAATCCATTGTTCTCAAATTTTAAATTACGTTCTTAAAAGTTCTTCATGAAATCAATTTTTTTAACTTCATGTAATTGAATTTTTATGGATGATTGTTGAATATATGATGTTATATATGTCTATAACATGTTTTACATGACTTGTATGGGATTTATAATAATCAAATTCATGAAATCATGCTTTAGACTTGAGTTTTGAGTTTACAGTGAAAATATTATTTTAGTTCTCTGTAATTGAGTTTTTATGACCAAATTGTTGAGAAGTTGTTTGTAGTTGTTAATATGTATGTAAAATCTGCTATATGATGTTTATAAATGATTTTTGAGTAATTAATCTATGAAATCATGCTTAAATTGGAGTTTTGAAGTTTATAGAGAAATAAATATTTGAATATAGCCTATAAGTACAAAAATTAATGCCTAAATTGTATGTTAAACAGTAAATTGATGAGTGATTATGTTTATACATGTAAAAATAAAAAGAACGAAACTTGTATGGACTGGTTTGGTTAAAAAATGTGTTCGTGGTAGTTGATTTCGTTAAGAATGTCAAAAATAAAGTTTTTCACAAAAACATCAAAATTATGGTTTTAAATCTTGTTGTTTATGTGACTTAAGTTGTTACAAGCATGCTAAGAATGTTATAAAATGTTTCTGTTAAGTTTATAGTTTATGGGTAATATTGAATTCGTTGTTTGAGTGAAGTTTTGGCCTAATTTGGCCCTCTTCTGTGTTCTTCGCGAACTGCAGTAACTGAAACTGCTCTGCAGTGCCACAACGCCTCTTAGAAGGCTTAACTGCGCGCCGCAATGCCCGTACCAAGTCTTTTGACAGTACCGCAGCGCTTGCAGCACCGCAACGCCAGTTTTTAGCCCGTCACTTAGCAGAATTGCCCAAAAAATTTTATTTATGTGTTCAAGTCCAGAAGATGTGATTTAAACCCAATCTATTGAACATGAAAATGTATTAAACATATAATGTGATGTTAAAACAGATTCTTAACATGTTAAAGATGTTCTTACGTGTTTAATTGATATGTCGAATGCGTAGTTAACTCATCATTCGTGAAGTCTAATAATGTGTGAAAACTAATGTTGTGATTTGATTAATATAATCATAAACAGAGTTTAGACAAAATAGGATGTACTTATAATGTCGGTTATGTTATAATTAACTAGTATTGTGAATATAAATGGTATGTAGGATTAAATTGAGGAACGTGAATAGTAAACGTGTAATCTACGCACGAGGCATGTTTCTGAACCCTACTCTTATGTTGAGCAATTTTCTTACCTTATCTTGATTACAATTATGCAAGTATTCTAACCCTAATCTTTCTTTGAGCAAGGTTCCAAACCCTAATCTTACATTGAGCAATTTCTTATTCTATATTATGTTATGATTGAGCACGTTTTCTATTTCTAAACTTTCATTGAGTAAGTTCTTAAACTTTATTATTGTTGAACAAGCTTCATACTCTTATTTTGAATTATTCAGAGCTTAATCATTCAAGTTTATGATTCCAAATGAAATGTTCTAACTCTTTTGAAGTATTACTCTTATTATACAATGTTCATTCAATTGTATAGAGTTGAGATTCGATCTTTGATGTGAATATTGATTTCAATATTGCATTGAAACCTTGAATAGATAGTGAATCCTTATTGATTAAACTATTCCTTAGTTGATGATTATTGAACTCTAAATTACCCTTGAGATCAATCCAAACCAAACTTCCTTTGGTGCAGACTCTAATGTCAAAGCTAAGATGAACAACCATGTTACAGGGGATTATATTACACGATAGCGTTAAGATGTTGTGCATGTACATGGTACTAAGGGCTGATCCCCCTAAGTACGAGAAGTAAGGTCCATATAGTCTTACGATTGTTAAAGGTTTGAAGTAGAAATACTTGAAAGCCTGGGACATAGTTCATGGTCTAGTGACCCTCAGATGTACTTTTGATTCCTGTTCTAATCTTGATTCAAAAGCTTTCTTTTGTTCAATATCCATTGTTTATTCGCATGTATTATTATTTTTATTGTTCAACTTGTGGACAATTGTTGCTCACCCTTGCATAATAACATTGCAGCTAAGGTTGAAAAAGTTGATGAGCCATCTACTAGTAAGTGTAAAGGTAAAGCAAGCAAGTGATGAAGACTTGTTTATTATTATTTGAGAATGATAATGTTAAGACTTATGATGTTATGTTTATGAAGTTTTCGCATTGATGTATTAAGGTTAGATGACCTGAGATTGATTTGTTTAAGCTGTTATAACCCTTTATTGGGAAGATTTCTATTTCATTTATGAGTTTATTTATTTATGGGTAGTTAGATGATATTTATTTTGATGAGTGAACACCAAATCTGTGGAAAATTCGAGTACTTGAATTTGGGGGTGTCACAGGTTGGTATCAATTCTGTAGGTTATGAACCTTAGGTGGGGGGAAGATCTTAGGTAGTAGCCTTATAGGAGATCGAGAACATAGTGGTGATAAACTCTTATCGAGTTCGAAGAAATGAAGTCCTTAATTCATTCATTGAAGATAATAAAAGACTTTACGTGCTTATGTGATAAACTTATGTGCTCGCGAGTATCGATTAGTATCTAAAATTTAAAACTATGTTGTCAGGATGTCGGATATTGGAGGATCTAGTCGGTCTGGGGAGGAGGAACCCCGAGTGCCTAGAGAGGAGGAGCCCCGAGACATCCATGTCATCCGGGAGCAGTTGGTATAGAGAGAGCCATCTACATTGATCACTGTCGTGGGTCTGGAGCATGAGCTTGAGACTGATCCGGAGGAGGACCCTGAGGAGGTAGAGGAGGAAGAAGAGTTCCCACCGAACTCTATTGCAGATCAAATGTATGACGAGGTGTATGACCGTAACATTGAGCTTTAGGATAGAATCAGAGAATTGGAGGAGCTGGCAGATGAATGCCAGACCACTATAGGTCAGAAAAATGAGGAAATCTGGGGTCTTGATATACGTCTTGGACATGTGGAGTGGAAGTTAGTTCACACATAGGGGGATAAGGAGAAGCTGATGGCAGAGGTTGTGAAGCTAAAAGATGATCTGAAAGAAGAGTCCGTCAAGAGAGCAAGGGCTGAAGATGCGTACGAGGAGGCTTCACAACGTGATGTAGCCGAGGAAGAGGTACATAAAAAGAAGGCCAAGTTGGGGGAGATGGATTGTGCATTCCACACTGCAATGAACAGAGCTCAGGATCGAGTTATGTACTATCCAGTCCAGTTTGAAAACCTACCTTGGTATATATTGGATCGTAGGACGATGTTTCGTATCATGGAAGAAGAGCGCAAAGAAGCTGTTCGATGTCTTAGTAGGCCGTGATAAGAACGGTATGAGTTATGTGAATATCTATGGTAATTAATAATATAAATTCCAGCGTGAATATAAGCAATGGAATATGATGATTTAATCCTGAAGATTCTTTATCTCGGGATAGTTGATATAAATAGCAGTGATGTTATCTCTCTATGTTTTGAAAGTTATTAATGAATAAAATATCGATGTTTATTCAAGATGTTATGTGTTAAATGATAATCCTAAATTGTTTAAGTTAAGCTTTAAATACTTAAGAGATTGAGTAATGATCTAATAAGCGTATATCTTAAACAAAAAATGCCGCCAAGAAGACTCCCAACACGTCAACAAGCTCAGGAAGGATCCACGAACATTAACAAAAACAATAACAATGACAATGACAACGCTAATCCTATTCAACAGTTGGTAAACCTATTAACCAGAGCATTTGCGAATCAGCCGCAAGCTCAAGCTACCTCGTTCAAGGATTTTAAGGCGGTAGGACCGCCAAAATTTAGGGGATCCATGAATTCGGTCGAAGCTCAGATCTGGATTATGGAAATGGAGAAGGTATTTGACGTTGGAAGGTTAAACGATGATCAAAAGACCGCCTTTGCAACATTTATGCTGAAGTCAGAGGCCAGCTACTGGTGGCTGGTGAACAAGGTTAGAGGAGGACATGGTGTGATCACATGGGATAGGTTCAAAGAGATGTTCTTTGAGATGTATTTCCCAACGAGTTCTCAGAACCAGATGGAGGTTCAATTTTTGGAGTTAAAACAGTGTAACATGACGGTGCCGAAATATGCCACAAAGTTCAACGAGTTGGCTAGGTTCACAACTTATCAGGTGAATACAGATAAGAGGAAAGCTAGTAGGTTTAAACAAGGGTTAAAGCCATGGTTGTATAGCAAGGTGTCAATGTTCTAATTGGACACTTTTGCGGGAGTTTTGGAGAAGAAGAAGAATGAAGGTGAGAACAACAAAGCTAGTGGCAGCAATAGTGGTGGCGGTTATAGTCAGAAAAGGAAGTAGAATGATAATGTGTCTACTAAAAATCAACAAGGAGGTCAGAAGAAAAAGGTGGAGGCTTGTCATACCTGCGGGAAGAATCACCTTGGGGTATGCATGAAGGGGAAAAGGGTTTGCTACAATTTTGGTAAGGAAGGCCACATAACACCAAATTGCCCTAACCCTAAAAAGGGAGCTTGTTTTACTTGTGGGTCGAGGGATCATTTGGCTAGGGATTGTCCCAAGAAGGCAGCAGGAGGAGTAGGAGCGGGTGGAAGTAAAGGAAACAGCGGTGGTAGCACTCTGGCTATCACTGGACCGATGCCGCCAAACTGACCCACCGCCAAAACTTTCAACATGACCGTGCAAGATGTTGTGCAGTCCCGAGAAGTGGTGTCAGGTATCATTCTGATCAATAATATTAATGCTTAGGTATTATTTGATTCAGGTGCTACTTGTTCGTTTATATCCGACGAATTTGCTAAGAATTTAAATTTGCCTAAAGAGGAATTAGAATACCCTTTGAACATACAGATTACGAATAAAGAAGTAATTCCTATTAGGTTTGTACACAAGAACTGTAGGGTGGACATTAAGGGCCACGAGATGATGGTAGATCTAATCCCGATTAAACTTGGGGAATTTGACGTTATTTTCGAAATGGATTGGTTATTCAGTTATGGGGCGATAATTGATTGCTAAAGGAAGTGTGTAAACCTTATGACTCCGTCAAAGGTTATATTTTTTGGCAGCAAGTCGCCTAGACAAGCGAGTTGTCTGACTATGATGTAGGCTAGAAAGTTTTTGAGACAAGGTTGTGTAGGGTATTTAGCCTACATTGTCGATAGTCAGAAGGAGAGTTCGAAATTAGAGGAGATACCTATCGTTAGAAACTTTGGAGATATATTTCCAGATGACTTGCCAGGACTTCCGCCAGATAGGGAAGTAGAATTCATGATCGACTTAGTGCCGGGAACAGCCCCAATATCCAAGGCCCCGTACCGTATGGCTCCGGTGGAGATGGTGCAAATACAAGAACTGTTAGACAAGAAATATTTTTAGTCAAGCGTATCACCGTGGGGAGCATCGATGTTTTTTGTCAAGAAAAAGGATGGGTCGATGCGACATTGCATCGATTACAAAAAGTTAAACAAGGTCACAATTAAGAATAAGTATCCATTTCCAAGGATTGACGACCTTCTTGATCAGTTGAAAGGAGCTAGGTATTTCTCAAAGATAGATTTGAGAAGTGGGTACCATCAGTTGAAGGTAAGGAAAGAAGATGTACGAAAGACAACGTTCAGGACTCGTTATGGTCATTACAAGTTTCCGGTGATGTTATTTGGTCTAACGAATGCTCCTGCAGCATTTATGGACCTAATGAACAAGGTTTTTAAACCGTTTTTGGTTAAATTCGTGGTGGTGTTCATTGATGATATTCTGGTATATTCTAAGACTAAGGAGGAGCATGTGGAACATTTGAAGGTGACATTGGAGGCGTTAAGAAGAGAGAAGTTATGCGCCAAGTTTTCGAAATGTGAATTCTGGATAGAGAGAGTGCAATTCCTTGGGCATGTGATTGATAAGGACGGGATTGTGGTAGATCCATTGAAAGTTGAAGGTGTGATAAACTGAGTTCAGCTGAATACAACGCCGGAAGTAAGGAGTTTTCTAGGACTGGCAGGTTATTACAGAAGATTTATTCAAAAATTTTCCAAAATCGCGACTCCAATGTCGAATTTGACTAGGAAATTGGTGAAGTTCGTCTGGACGGAAAAGTGTGAGGAATGTTTCCAAGAGCTAAAAAAGAGGTTAAGTACGGCACTTGTGTTGTCTCTTCTGGATAACACAGGAAATTTTGTAGTGTATAGTGATGCATCCCATAAATGACTAGGCTGTGTGCTTATGCTGAACGATAAGGTCATTCCGTATACATCACACTAACTAAAAGTTTATGAGAAGGGGTATCCTACCCATGATTTGGAACTGGCTGCAGTGGTGTTTGCTTTGTGGATATGGAAGCATTATCTCTATGGGGAGAAATGTGAAATATATATCGACCATAATAGTCTGAAATATATTTTCACACAGAAGGATTTGAACATGCGCCAGAGGAGATGGTTGAAGTTAATAAAGGAATATGACTGCGAGATTTTATACCATCCGGATAAAGCAAATGTTGTTGCCGACGCCTTAAGCAGGAAGGGTAGAGAGAAACTGTTTATGTTAACCGCTCAGGATAAGCTAATTTCAGCAATGGTGAAACTGGAGCTGGGGTGAAATATCCTAAGGAGTCGAATGAAAAAACTGTTTCAAATAGAAACTGGTTCAACTTTAGTGGATAAGATTAAGAAAGCACAACTCAAAGATGAGGAATGTGAGAAAACCAGGAAAAGAATATCTGAAGGAGAGGAAGGGAAATTCAAAATTGACAACGAATGGATATTGAGATTGGAGAAAAAGAATTTGGATTCCGCAAGTATCAGAGGTAAAGGAGAAAATTTTGAGCAAAACTCATAATTCACGGTATTCGATTCACCTGGGGAGTACGAAAATATACCAGGATCTCCGACAGCATTTCTGGTGGTCGAATATGAAAAGGGACGTTATCGATTGTGTGGCCCAGTGTTTGACATGTCAGAAAGTTAATGCAGAACATCAAAGGCCGAGTGGATTGTTACAACCATTAGAGATATCAGAATGGAAGTGGGAACATATCACGATAGATTTTATGGTAGGGCTTCCAACGACTCAGAAAGGTTTTGACGCAGTTTGGGTTATTGTAGATCAGCTGACGAAATCAGCGCACTTCTTACCAATCAAGATCCGATTTAACTTAGATCAGTTGGCAAAATTATATGTGAAGAAAATTGTTTTAAGGCACGATGTTCTAGTGTCTACAGTCTCTGATCGAGATCCGCCTTTCACATCGAACTTCTGAAAGCGACTACAGGAATGCATGGGAACACAATTGAGAATTAGTTCGGCATATCATCCTCAGATAGACGGGCAGAGTGAAAGAACCATACAGACATAGGAGGATATGTTAAGAGCTTGTATCATGGACTTCAAAGGAAATTGGAATGATCATCTACCATTAGTGGAATTCGTTTACAATAATAATTACCACGCAAGTATTGGCATGCCGCCTTATGAAGCGTTGTGTGGCAGAAAGTGCAGGACTCCATTATGCTGGGATAAAGTTGTTAAACGTCAACTACTAGGACCAGAATTAGTGCAACAGACCGCCGAGATTTTCAAGGTGATCAGGACAAGATTGATAGCTGCTCAGGACAGGCAAAAGAAATATGTTGATCAATACCGACAGAATCGAGAATTTGAATCTGGTATCTACGTTTTCTTGAAAGTGTCTCATTAGAAGGGAAAGATCCGATTTGGTAAGAAGGGAAAATTGAGCTCGAGGTTCATTGGACCCTTTGAAGTATTGAGGAGAATTGGTGAAGTCGCATATAAGGTAGCCTTACCTCTAGTCTTAGAACATGTCCATAATATTTTCCATGTTTCTGTGTTACAACCATATAAGCCCGATTACAAACATGTTATAGAATATGAACCCTTACAATTTGAAAAATATTTATCTTATGAAGAAGTTCCTGTTCGGATAGTCGACATGAAGGAACAAATGCTTAGAAATAAAGAAATACCTTTTGTTAAGGTAATCTGGAGGAACCACAATGTTGAAGAAGCAACATGGTAACTCGAGGAACAAATGATGAAATATTATCCACATTTATTTGCTTAATATATGTGTAGAAATTCTAGGGACATAATCTTTGTAAGGGGGGGAGGGAGAATATAACGAGACGAATTAAGTGAATCGTGATTCTGGGGACAAAATCCTTTTAAGGGGGGAAAGATGTGACAAAAGAAACTTTTGTAATTAAATTTTTAAATATTTATTGAATTAAATAAATATTTTGTTGATTTATTTAATGAGTTAAATAAATATTTGATGAAATTATGGTAGATTAATTTAATTAAGTGTGTAATTAATAAATTAGTGAGGAATAATTTTATAGTTCAAAGTATGAATTTAAATAAAATAATTAAATTAAAAGAGTTGTTAAATAATTTTAATGTTATTCTAATTAATTTAATACTTAATTAGAGAATTAATGATTAATTATAATTAATAAATGATCATTTTAATTATGTGATGGTGTGAATTAATGGGTAATATTGCCTTTTATTTAATTGAGTTTAAATAATATTATTTGAGTAATTAAAGTGAGACAAATAAACTATATAATAAATAAGTTAATTAAAATAATGGAAAGAAGGAGTTAAATTGGAACAAACCAAAAATGACATAAGGAACATGGGAGCAGTTAAGGCCCCGTTGCGCTTAACTATGACGCCCCCAAATTCGGACCGCCTCACTCGAATTCGGTTCATCACGTTCTTATGGTAATACCATAATAACTAGAATCACACATTCACAACGAAAAATCTAATTTAGAATAATATACAATGATTTATTATAATTATTCCCCCAAGTCTTGCAACCTACAGTACTTTATAGATTACATAATAATATCAAATATAGACTTATTACATAATCCTACTTAAGCTTAAACATAGTTTGAAAATAGTATTAATACAACATAACACTTTTAAACATAAAGGAACAAGCTAGTCGGTAGCCCTGCTCTTACCCTTGTCTTTCCCAGAGACACTTTCCTGTTTCGCCTTAACTAAAAGGTTTTAAATAAGCAAGAATGAGCACGAATTGCCCAGCAAGTAATATACAACAAGGGTAAAGAGTTTTATAACACGAGTTTGAAACATCGAAGTATCATCTCTAAGATAGTTTAGGGTTTCAGAATAATATCATGAATAATGAATATCAACAATTCTTGAATCAACTCATTGGAATAAGAACGATAATTCAATAAAAATTAACAGATATATATGAATTCAAAGACTATCAATGTATCAAACTGGATAAATAATTATACTGAGCAGTCACTAAGGTCTATTAAACATATACCAGAATTACCAATATTAAACTGATAACCCAAAAGAATCAAGTAGTACCACAGTAATATTCACGCGTGTGTTGGGGCTTCCAACAATAAACACTCCCCTTACCATAAGGGTTGTTCAACTCAATTTTTAAGATTTCTGCACCAGTCAATTGGTTTGGACAGTTTTATAAACATGCATATTGTGAGACCCCAGATTTTATGAATAAAGATTTAAATTTCTCGAAATATTTTTTTTAATATTATGGTGTGGATTTGATATAATGTTATAGTTGTGGGTAGTATTTAAAAATTTTGCAAAGTATGCAAGTTGTTGTATTATATTCGATTGGTCGGAGAATATTCGTTTTAGCAAGGAATATTCGTACAACGGCGCAATCATTGGTGGACTGCACAACAGAATTATTGTCGGATTGAGAAAACGACAAAAATATTTTATGAAAATAACGGCGGAAGTTTTACCGTTAACTGTTGAAACACCCGGTGTTAAAAGTACAGTAATACGCGTGGTTGCATAGTAGCACACGGTATTAGTTATTAATGCTTACGTGATAAGTCACTCAGTTTGATTCAATTATTGTCAATTAATAATATGAATTATTTAGCGATAATGAAGTTTTGTTTTATTCGTATTATTAACGTAATAAAACAGAAACATCTTTTTATATAAAACATAATATTTTATTAAAGTTATTCTATAAATAGAATATATTATATTTTATTTAAAAGATTTTTGTTTAAATATAGACCGTCAGATTAAAGTAAATCAATCTGGACCGTTCATGGATTAGTTACTATGCATTTCATTTTCATATAAATAGAAGCTCATTCCTTCATTATTTTCTTACTAATTCACTGAACTCTAGAGAGAGAACCTATAGAGAGAAACTATAGAGAGAAAGAAGAAAAGTATTCTGCTACTTAACTACTTCTTTATTTCAGTTCTTCTTTAAAACGGTAAGGGATATTATTTGTTGTACTCGTAAGGAGTATTATTTTCTTTTGTATTCATGAAGAGAACTTCTGTTATTCCATTCATTATTATTCTGTTGGAATAACCTGTATACGCGGACTACCCTATACTTGGTGAAATTCTTCTGTTATTCTATTCTTTATTATTATGTTGGAATAACCTGTTTATGCGAAGTACCATACATGGTGAAATTCTTCTATTATTCTGTTCTTTATTATTCTATCGGAATATCATGTCTGTGCGTTTACGCCGGACCTGGTTCCATTATTTATTATTCTGTCGGAATATCTTGTCTGTGCATTTTATGCCGGACCTGGTTCCATTCTTTATTATTCTGTTGGAATATCCTGTATGTGCGTTTTACGCCGGACCTGGTTCCGTTATTTATTATTCTGTTGGAATAACATGCCTGTGCGGTCTATCGCATGCATGGTAATTTCTTTTATTATTCCATTCTTTATTATACTCAGTTGATTAAAACTTTGACTTCTATACTCCATGAAATTGGTCGAATATCCTTGATATTTGTGCTTCATCCGGTATCTTTTCATGTAAATATTCTTCTGAGCATTCTTGAATTTTACTCCACAAAAGTATCATGTTGACAATTTGGACGTTATTGGTTCCTGGAAAAATTAATTCTTGAACTTGTTTTATTGAATTCTTATATCATTGTCATCATCCTCATGTTTATATTATGTTGAAAGTCATCTGTGGCCTGTAGTGCATAGATGGACTTGGTATGATTATGACCAGGAATTATTCGGTGTAATCATGACCGTAATGTTACAAATGATGTGGAAAAAGTTCTCATTGGCCCGTAGTGCATTGATGGACAGTTTTTGGTATGATTATGGCTATGGATTCTCTTTAGCCGTAGTGCAAAGATGAATTATTTTATGGCCTAATCAGGACCGTTGATGAAAACACGATTATCTTTGGCCCGTAGTGCATGGATAATTCGTGGTCGTGATACTAAAGAATATCCTTGGCCGTAGTGCAGGGGTGATTCAATGATGTGGATTATTTTTAAGCTGAGTCTCAACGATAAATTAAAGTCATGAAAAACCTTTTAAATCATAAAAGATAGTAGATTTTATTCTTTACTTGACTCTTTTAATGGATTGTTGGTTCCACTGCAGTTAAACTTGATGTCTATTGTATTTTATCAGTTTAACATTGTTGAAGACTAATGATAATCTATTTTGCATTATCTTAGTCATAATATTTCTTACTGGGCTAGTTGAGCTCACCATTTCTTTCACTGTTCTCTTCAGGAAATGAGAACGTAGCTGGGACTAGTCGGAGAACAGAGTGATGGTCCTAGATGATAGCATTAGTAGTCCTCACTATTCTATGTAATAGTGTGATAATTATTATAATGAGGACTCCTTTTGAGTTTGTATAATCTCTAGTAGACAATAATTGTATTCAAACTCACAGTTATGTTTTGTCGTATTGTACACGACAGTTGTATAATTAAGTTTTATTTGAATTCTGTACCATGTATCTGGCGACCCGAGATGGGTGATGTATACCTAATTTTGGGGGTATCACACATATAGTCTAGCCTAATCAAATGGCATAGACACTTTCACAATATTCAAGAACAATACCAAGTTCACATGAATAATAGTTTTCTCAAGAGTCTTAACATACTAGCTCAATTGAACGAGAAAGTAAGATAACTTGCATTCAAAGAGATAAGGTTTGCTCACGATATCCGCTAAATAAAGTAATACACGGGTTTAGGATGCTTGCATTCAATATACGAATAACATGAAATTTAAGAATTTGCACAAAATCCAAAGTTGTGTAAGTTAGAAAACTTGCACAATAAAAGTAGGGTTCAGATACATGCCTCAAGCGTAGTTTACCAAAATTTAGCTCTCAACACCCTTTCGAATTCTAACATAATATAATACGCGTATAGGATATTCATTAGTTACATATGCTCATACATGATAAACATCTAACTTAGTTGTATACTCTTCACATACTTTGTCTCACACCTTACGTACATATAGCACAAAATCAGTTTATAATTTACAATGAAGCCAAACAATCATAGGCTCTAATCATTACTTTACAAATTACGAATACCTTGGACTTATTATTTGAAAGTCTATAATCACTTCGTTAAATATTTAATTCTATAACCTAGCATGCTTTCTAACACATTAGATTATGTACTGGTCATATATCACATGTTATAGTAACAATACAAGCATGCAAACACCTTCGAACTATTAGCAAAAACTGACCTTATTGCAAGCTGGTGCGGCCGCACTTGGTTTGTACTAAGGAGTGGTGCGACCGCGCTGCTCCTGGTGTAAACCAAGACATGGATGTTTCTGCAAAAGGTCAATGCACACCCACCTTGCACATATATGAATAATCATGCACAACACAAGTGTTAGTATATGGATAACCAAGTTTGACCTCATATAATAGCATATCATAGGTCATTATTCATTTTCATTTAATCAAGACTTCATATGTTAAGCTAACAAGGTCTTTCATGTCTAGTCATTACACATGGTACATGGTCCTTTGGCCTAAACTATACATGCTCGTTAGTTACATCATGTATTTCAAGTATGAAGTCATCACTTAGACTTATCACATTCCATGCTCAACTACTTTACAATTCTCATGTAGTTAACATGCTTGTCAATCATGTCTAGATGCATGATGGTCCATAAGTTCAAAATACTAATAGGGTATTCCCCAACAAAGTTGATTTTCAACTTTAACATTTTTATTGAAAATCTCATGTTAAACCAACTAAGCATGCAAAGTTACTTCATTTACTATACATCATGCCCTCCTATATACACATTAGAACATATAAGCATACTCACAAGTTCATAAATAATTCATCAAGTTTGTATTTAAAACCCTAAGTCTCCCTTAGTAAATCATCAAAACTTAAGCTTACAAAGTAAGTCCATGTACTCTATAACGTGCTTTTACGTTTATAGATTTAGATTATGATAGCATGCTTTCAAGCTCAAAACTTAATGTATACATAGCTTGCTTACACATAGCCTTTTACTTGAAATTTTCCCTTTTAATAATGCTTGAATATCTCATACTATTTCAACAATATAAACTAGTATTTTGGTCAATTATCAGAACTTAACATGTTGAGGCTTAAGGTCATAACATGCATTACACTATGTTTATCAAACTAGTTTCCAAATCTTTAAGTTTTCTTTGAATGCATGCTAACCCAAGCTAAAATAACTTACTATGTTCATAACAACATCTATTCATGTCCTAAGTTCATTTATATACATGTTCAACTTAAGTAGCATGCTCATGACATCTTAAAGAGCCAACTTCAGTAATTGTGATAGGCAACCTGTGCGGCTGCGCAGTGAAGGACTAGGGAAGTGGCGCGGCCGCGCCACTTCATCCAGAGACAAGAAAATATGGCTCTACTTCTGCAGAGCCTCAATCACAAGCATTGTCAACTCCTTCTACTGTAACACAAACTACTTCAAGACATGCATACACACTTAATTAACATAATGGCATGTTATCTTCCCCCAATTTACAGAGATTTCATGAGAATTACTAGATTTTGACAAAACTCAAACTAAGAACAATGTAGAAATTATACCTTCTTGAAGCTTAATTTGATTCCTCAAGCACTAATTATAATCCCTCAATGCTCAGCCACACTCACTTTCATTCTACACTTACCAGATAATTTCCTTAGCAACTGAGAAATGAAGAAGGTGAGTTTTCATTTATAGGAAATTGGTTGTCCAGCCATTGCTTTTACACCTTGGTTTGATTCAATGGAGATTGAGAAGAAATGTTGGGTATAGAAGAATTGGCCAACTACTCACCTCCATAACCATCATCACTGTTATTCTAGCTTCAACTACCGACTTGTGTTCGCGTATTATAGAGTGAGTTACTGTTCATGTACTTTGTGATACTCAATTTGGGACAAGAGCAAATCTCAACAAGTTTATTAACTAAGGCTTGGTTTGGTTCCTTTTAATTCCCATAATGTAATATTAAGGTACAATTGTTACCATATTAGGAATGTAAAGATAATTGTATATTATATCACACCGATATACTTTATTCGGATGTTATCACATTACAATGTCTTCTTCATTAAAATAATATGGTCATGGTATTTTAATGTATATCCACACACATATTGTCACATAAGTATTTCATGATGTATTTCTAACATATAGTTCCAATATAATTAATCACACTGCTTTATACAATAAGGTTTAATAATTCTTAATATATGATTGTTATATATAGTCATATAAGTATCACATTACACTTTATAATATAGTTGTATTCCATGTATTTTATATATTTAATTATTGCACACTTGCACATAACAGTCAATATAATATTACGAATTTACTTATTTGTTTTATGTCAAATAAATAAATTATTCACCTTTTTGATTAATTAACACTAATATTAATTAATATATTTCTCATTGATTAATGTAATTATTGATTTCTATAACAATTAATCATCTATATAAATCTTATTATATCTATAAACATGTTGCTGACAATAATAATCACATCTCATTAATTAATCACCATTAACAATTAATTAATACCCTACAATAACAATTAACAATTATTATAAACTAATTGTTCACTTAATAATTCTTTCGTCGACTAATATCATTATTAATATTTCCCATCATTGTGCCACACAAGGCATTCAACGAGTTTATTACAACTCCACGTTTTCTCACTTATTACAATTATTCATTTTAATATAATTGAGTTAACTCGTCGCATAACACGAAGTCGTTTCTATTCAAATAAATACTCGTTTCCATTAATATATCTATTTATTAATATATGGAAATTCTCGGGTATTACATCCTCCCTCCTTATAAAAATTTCGTCCCGAAATTGCTACAAGGTTACACAAATAGATGGGGATAATCCCTCATTATCCTATCTTCTAACTCTCACGTTGCCTCCTCGACATCGTGGATACGCCAAAGTACTTTTACAGAAGAAATGACTTCGTTCCTTAAAGTTTGCTCTTTCCTATCCAGAATTTGGACAGGAATTTCTTCATACGCTATGTTATTCTCCACTTTAATGGGTTCATAAGAAATCACATGCTTGTAGTCGGCCTTGTATCGTTATAACACGAAAATGTGGAACACGTTGTGGATGTGTTCCAACTCGGGTTGTGACGCCCCCAAAACAGGTATACATCACCCATTTTGAGACGCCAAATACATGGTACAGAACTTAAATACAAACTTAAATATACAACATAAGTTGCGAGTTTTAATACAAATATTGTCTTCAAGACAGTATTCAAACTCAAAATAAGTCCTCATTACAATTATTATCACACTATTTCACAGAATAGTGAGGACTACTAATGCAACCATCTGGACCGTCAATCCATTTCCCGACTAGTCTCAGCTATATTCTCATTTCCTGAAGAGAACAGTGAAAGAAAGGGTGAGCTCAACTAGCCCAGCAAGAAATATTATGACTAAGATAATGCAGAATAAATTATCCTTAGCCTTCAACAGTATAACAACTGATAGAATATAATATACAATAAGTTTTAGATCAACAACTGCAACGGAATAAGCAATCCATTAGAAGAGTCAAGTAGAGCATAATATCTACCATCTTCTACGATTTAAAAGGTTTTTCATCAATTTTATCGCTGAGACTCAGCTTAATAAATAATCAACATCATCGAATCATCCCTGCACTACGGGCCAAGGATATTCTTTAGTATCACGACCACAAATTATCCATGCACTACGGGCCAAAGATAATCATGTTTTCATCAACGATCGTGATCATATCATAAAATAATTCATCTTTGCACCCTTGGTCGAAGAGAATCCATGGCCATAATCATACCAAAAACTGTCTATTAATGCACTACGGGTCAATGAGGACTTTTACCACATCATTTGTAACATTACGGTCATGATTATACCGAATAATCCCTGGTCATAATCATACTAAGTCCATCTATGCACTACAGGCCACAGATGACTTTCAACAGAATATAAACATGAAGATGATGGCAATGATATAAGAATTCAATAAAACAAGTTCAATGATAAATTTTAAAAGATTTATAATTTAATTTATTCAGAAATCAATAATGCCTAAATTGTCAACATGATACTACTTTGTGGAGTAAAATTCAAGAATAATATTATACCAAAAAAAATTTAGACCGAAAATGAATCAATTTTTATCATGAATAGTACCCCGGGTGAATAGTAACTAAGTGAATAGTACCCAGTGAATAGTAACTTCAGGAATAGTAATCCCGTGAATATTACCCCGATATGAAAAAGTTAAAACTTATCAAAAATGCTCAGAATAATATTTCCATGAAAAGATACTAGATGAAGCGCAAATATCAAGGATATTCTACTAATTTCATGGAGTATAGAAGTCAAAATTTTAATAAAATAAGTATAGAATGAAGATCAAAACATGGATACAATCAATGATAGTAATCATAATAGACATCTGGGATGAAAAAGAGAATATTTTATTTTTCGGTGAATAGTGCCGTATTCATGAATAGTGTCGTATACATAAATAGTGTCGTATACGTGAATAGTAACCCCGACATAAAAAGATAGAAATTTCACAATAAAACTCATATCAATAATTCAGCATAATGATATTGAAGAAAATAATATTATTTATGAAGAAAATAACATCCTTTACGGATATTAAATGAAAATAATATTCATTTCGAATATTGAACGAATATAATATTCCTTACGAATATTAAATGAAAATAATATTTCTTGTGAATATTGAACGAAATAATATTCATACGAATACGAAAAATAATATCCCTTCAGAATATGAAATAAATAATACCCCTTACCTCAAAAGAATAGTACTTCTGACTGAATATCGGATATAACGTTGAAAAGAACTTGCACCGTATAGCAATACTCAAAGTATCAAAATACTCACAAGAATACGCTCGATAATATAGAGAGAGAAGATTTTATTTTCTGTTGTGATTTTTAATTCTAACCTAAGCACTTTATTTATAGGAAAATGCTTAGAACACCAAAGCAGAAAATTTAATAAAATATTAATATTTATTAAAAATTATACGCATACATTGAAAATCAAAATTCAGCACATTACACATGCAAGTGGGGACCTCCAACATGAAAAAACATGTTTTAAACATCTTTTGTAACAAAATCAATTCAGACTCAATATTTCAGAACTTCAATAATTCATAATAAATAGTCTTTTTATCAGAAAAATTTGAATCTTATGTACTTCCATAGAAAATTCAATTCTCTACAACTTTGTAAGTTTAAGTTTTTCCAAATTCCAAACGAAAAATGACCGAAATCCACATATGGGCGATTTTGCAGGCTATAATCAAATTTCAGTCAAAAATAGGGTCCACCAACACACAAAACATGTGTTAAATATTTTTTATAACAAAAATATTCTTCCTCATTTATTCATATATCACATATTCATTGTAAAATATCATCATTATTATATTATTAAAATATAATGAATTATTTTATCAGAAAAGATAAAATATAAATTTTTAACAATTGTCACTTTTCTAAAAATTCATTCATTTATATCCACATAAAATAAATATTTTCCTTATCATAAAAATTAATAATTAATTATTCATAAATAATATTACAGAATCACAATACTGACAACCAGGTCGTTCCCAGGAAAGCGGGGGCTTTTCAATAAGGATTTCTCCTTGCTGGCGAGCAATTAGGTGACTAAACCTCTCCTTAGACAGAACTTTCTAGACATTGCCAATAATGTTATCTAATAATATTATTAAAATAATATGAATTATTAATTTGATAATGAGAAATACTGTGTAGTGACAATTATTGAAACAACAATAATATAAAATATCAACGTAGCAATTATTGAATCAATAAAATAAAATATTGAACAGTAATTACTATAACAATTATTGAGTAGTGCATTCTTACGTAAGAATCAATAATTGGTGTAATACCGTGTGCTACTGTGGAACAACGCGTATTATTGTGTTTTAACCACCGGGTATGCCAACAGTATTAACGGTAACAACTACGCCGTTATTTATAAATAACTTATACTTGTTGTTTTCTTCATCCAATCACTTTTCGTTATGGGGCCCACACAAGGCTACGCCGTCGTACGAATATTCCACGACAGAAAGAATATTTCACGACGAAACGAATATTCCCCGACAATAATAAATATTTTATAACCACTTACGTATTTTGAAAATTTTATATATATCACCCTTAACTATAAACTTTTATCAATTTAACCATTTACTAAATAATAATTATAAGAAAAATTGAATAATTTTATTTCATAAAATTTCGGGGTCTTACACGGGTGGTAATGCAACTTTGTACGCCACTTCACCCACTTGCTTCAGTATCTCGAACGGTCCTATGAATCTTGAACTCAGTTTTTCTTTCTTGTCGAATTGTATTTTTCCTTTCTAGGGAGATACCTTCAGGAATACGAAACTGCCGACTTTAAAGGCTCGATCCTACCGATGTAAATCTGCATATTTCTTCTAGCGATCTTGAGCTGCTACTAGTCGGGCTCTTATCACCGTCACCACGTCTGCGGTTTATTGTACTAACTCTAGTCCGAGTATTTGTCGCTCTCCGACTTCGTCCCAACATAATGGCGTTCTGCACTTTCTTCCATAAAGAGCTTCGTATGGTGGCATGCCGATACTCGCATGGTAACTATTATTATATACAAATTCAACTAAGGGTAAGTGGTCGTCCCAATTTTCCTTGAAGTCCATCACGCAAGTCCTAAGCATGTCCTCTAGTGTTTGTATCGTTCGCTCACTTTGTCCGTCTGTCTGAGGGTGATAGGCGGTACTCAACCTCAAATGTGTTCCCATTCTCTTTTGCAAGCTTTTCCAAAAATTTGACGTGAAGTGCGAGTCCCGAGCAGAGATAATTAACACCGACACTCCATGTCGTGAAACGATCTCCTTTACGTACAGACTTACTAACTGATTTAAACTGTAGTGGATCTTGATTGGTAGAAAATGTGCGGTCTTTGTAAGTTGATCCACGATAACCCAAATGACATCATAACCTTTCTGCGTAATTGGAAGTCCTACTACGAAATCCATTGTAATGTGCTCCCATTTCCACTTTGGTATTTTCAACGGTTGTAGTAAACCACTCGGCCACTGATGCTCTGCTTTTACACATTGGCAAGTCAAACATTTACTAACACACTCTGTGACTTCCCGTTTCAAATTGAGCCACCAAAAATGTTGCCTCAAGTCACGGTACATCTTAGTGCCTCTCGGATGAACGGAACATGTCGTATTGTGTGCTGCGTGCAAAATCTCTTCTCTTAACTCGGTTACCGCTGGTACCCACACTCTCCCTTCGAATCATAAGATATCGTCTTTATCTATTTGAAATTTCTCTTCCTCATTTTTTGTAATCCTTTTCCTGATCTTCTCACATTCTTCATCTTTCCCCTGTGCTTCTTTTACTCTGTCCAACAATGTCGGACAAGCTTCCATTACAAACAACTTCTCTTCAGACCTCTCGGGTCCCTTTACCTCTATTTCCAATTTCTCCATTTCTATTATTAACTCATCCTGAGTCGTCAATTGAAACAATTTCACCCTTCCTTTCTTGCTCAGAGCGTCGGCAACTACGTTTGCCTTCCCCGGGTGATAAAGAATATCGCAGTCATAATCTTTGATCAATTCCAACCACCTCCTCTGACGCATATTCAACTCCTTCTGTGTGAAAATATATTTCAGACTCTTGTGGTACGTGTATATCTCACATTTTTCTCCGTACAAATAATAATACCATATCTTTAACGCAAAACTACTGCCGCTAACTCTAAGTCGTGAGTAGGGTATCGTTTTTCATAATCCTTCAGTTGTCGTGATGTATACGCAATGACTTTGTCGTGTTGCATGAGCACACAACTAAGTCCCTTGTGCGATGCGTCACTATACACCACAAAATTTCCCGCATCATCTGGTAGTGATAATACAGGTGCTTCGCTCAATCTTTTCTTCAACTCTTGAAAACATTCTTTGTATTTGTCGGTCCATACAAATTTCACCGTCTTCCTCGTCAGATTAGTTAACGGGGTCGCTATCTTAGAAAAATTTTGGATGAATCTTCGATAGTACCCAGCTAACCCTAAGAAACTTCTCACCTCTGTCGGTGTTCTCGGTTGTTCCCAATTACTTACTACTTTGACCTTCGCGGGGTCTACTGAGATTCCATTCTTATCCACCACGTGGCCTAAGAATTGAACCTTCTTCATCCAAAATTCGCACTTTGAAAATTTCGCATACATCTTCTCCTTTCGTAGTGCCTCCAAAACAATCTTCAGATGTTCGGTGTGTTCTTCCTCTGTCTTCAAGTAGATCAAAATATCGTCAATGAAAACTACTACGAATTTATCTAAGAATGGCTTGAAGACACGGTTCATCAAGTCCATAAATGTTGTCGGAGCATTAGTTAAACCAAATGACATTACCAAAAACTCGTAATGTCTATAACGGGTTCGAAACGCAGTCTTTGGTATGTCCTCATCCCGCACTTTTAGTTGGTGATATCTCGTCCGTAGGTCGATCTTCGAGAAACATTTTGCTCCCTTCAGTTGATCAAATAAGTCGTCTATCCTCAATAACGGATATATGTTCTTGATCGTTACTCTGTTTAATTCTTGATAATCGATACAGAGCCTCATCGATCCGTCCTTTTTCTTAACGAATAACACTGGTGCTCCCCAAGGAGACACACTCGATCGAATGTACCCCTTATCTAATAACTCTTGAAGTTGTACCGTCAACTCCCTCATTTCTACTGGCGTCATACGATATAAAGCTTTCAAAATCGGTGTCGTTCCCGGTGCTAAGTCTATTACAAATTATTCGATTTCTCTGTTTGGCGGAAGACCAAGCAGATCGTCCGAAAACACATCTTGAAATTCATTTACTACGGATATATCTTTAATTCCTACTCCGTTTTTCCGAGTATCTATGATGTAAGCTAAATAACCTACACATCATTTCCTTAACAATTTCTTGGCCTACATCATCGTAACGCAACACGATTGCTTAAGCGATGAGCTACCATAAAACAACACCTTAGACTTACTCGGAGTTTGAAGGTTCACACACTTGTTCTGACAATCAATTACCGCCTCATGGTTATATAACCAATCCATTCTCAGTATTACATCCAATTCTCCCAGTCTAATAGGAATCAAGTCTATGCTCAGTTCATGTTCTTTAATGTTTGCGTGACAATTTCGATAAATGTATTCTATAGGGATTATTTCCTTATTTGTAACTTCTACATTCAAGGAATCTTCTAAACGTACTCGAGGTGTACTAAGTTTACTAGCAAATTCTTCATATATAAAAAAATAGGTGGCACCCGAATCAAATAATACATAAGCATTTATATTATTGATTGGGATTATACCTGAGACCACGTCCTTCGCAGCTACTGTATCCTGGACGGTCATGTTAAAGGTTCGGGCAGTCGATCGGTTGGGTTACGCGGGTCCACCAATTATTAACTTTCTTCCTCCTCCCTGGCCTCCGCCAGTTCCACCATTTCCTTTCTTCGGGCAATCTTTTATCTGGTGCTCTGTTGATCCACAAGTAAAACATCCCCTGATCTTCTTTGGTTTCAGGCAATTTGGCAAAATTTGCCCCTCTTGGCCGCAATTATAACACGTTCTCTTTCCTTTCCAACATTCGCCCTGATGACTCCTCCCACACTTGTTACAAGCTTCAGTCCTTTTCTTGAAGTTTCCCTGGTGACTCCCACCTTGATTATTGTTTCTGTTGTTGTTGTTATTATTTTCCCATTTCCTCTTTTTGGCTCCGCTGCTGCTTCCTCCACGATACTCACTCCCAGTGTTCTTATTTTTCTTCTCCTTATGATATATACTTAAGGCCTCACTGCCACCTTTCGCAATAATTGCCTTCTCTAACAATGTCGCAAAGGAATCAATTTGGAGAATTGATACCTTATTGTACAGCCATGGCTTCAGCCCTTGCTCGAAGCGTATCGCCTTCATTTCCTCATCCCCAACTTGGTGCTCTGCAAATCGCGCTAGTTCATTAAACTTAGCTGCGTATTGCGCCACCGTCATATCACCTTATTTTAACTCTAGGAACTTCACTTTCATTCAATTCTTCATGCTCTTCGGGAAATAGTTCTCGAAGAACAGCATCTTAAACCTTTCCCATGTTATTGTTCCTTCGCCATCTCTCTGCTGATTAGCCTCCCACCAATAGTTTGCTTCTCCCCTCATCATATATGTAGTAAACACCGTCTTCTGATCTTCGCCCACACGAGCTATAGTGAAAACTTTTTTGATCTCCTTGATCCATGTTTGCGCAACTATCGGGTCAGTCGTTCCTACAAATTTCGGTGGTCCTACACTCTTAAAACCTTTAAAGTTTATGACAGGAGCTGCTTGGGGAATGGGTGGTACTAGTTCATTCGTTACCCTAAGAGCCTCTCCTAACAAATCTACAAGCCTCTACATCGGATCTACTGGTCCTCTCTCATCATTAACCGACTCTTCCAGTACAGTTATTCTACGTCTTGGTGCCATGATCTGCATCACAAAATTTTTATTTTATTATTATTCAGTTATATCACTTAAGTATTTCTCTTAACATCAAGAAGAATAACTTTATAACACATTTATAAAATAAGCTCATTTATATTCATATGCCAAATCGTTACAATTATATGCTTCTCTCTAGCATACTGCTATAAATGATAACACATATCCCCTATTATCACAAAAGACGGGGACAACACTAGCTTACTACCCCTCTACCATTTTTTAAAAGTTTGGGGTATTCAACCATCTCACATCTTACACAAAAGACTGAGATTTCAACAACAGATTAAACAACACATAAACAGAACACTACAACTACTAAACTTCTTCCTCTAGACTTAATCTAACATCCCACGCTCCACGACGCTCTGGTATTTTTTCTGAGTAATGTGCACCACCATGTCTCGGCTTACGGTATATCGGGTCTGTCCCTGGTCTGTCGGATAGTGATTTACCCCATAAATTAACCTCTACATGGTCATGCGTATAGCATAGCCCATATTGTTAATCTTCCTTCTCTTACACCTTACTTCATCCTCTAGATCATAAGCCTGATCATTAGCTCCTTCCCACTTCTCCTCGAAGTGGATCCTATCCATCACTTCTATTTCTAGCTGAGTGCGAAGTGCTTCCTTCTTCGTCCTCTCGCTCATCTCTCTTTGTTCCACCTCTTCTAGCTTCCCTTCTAGTTCTACATTCCTAGCTACTGATCAGTGAAATAAGGTCCCCATCTGGATCCCTGTAACATTCCATATTTTTTTAAATGTAAGTTATAAATATTTATTAATTTATATAAATATTTATTGGATATGTTTATTATTGAATAAGTAATTGTTCAATTTGATTGAGTTTATTTAGTTAATTATTTATTTGTTAAATAATTAATGTGATTAGTTAATTATTTATTTGTTAAATAATTAATGTGTTATGTGGATTGAATTATGTGATTAAGTAATTTATTTAATAAATTGTTATTAAATAAAGTGTAACAAATAACTATGTTATAAAGAGTTATTAAAATAAATTAAAGTAATTTTAATTTAGTTTTTTTCCAAACAAGGTGTAAGTATATTAATCATTTAAATTTTAAAGGGATTTGCCAAACAAAGCCTATGGCCTTGGATTTTTTTGAATTTAAATTATTAATTTAATAAATAAAATATAAATAATATATATATAAATATATTTTTGGTAACTGATAAACTTATTGATATATTTAATACAGTCGTCAGTTTCCAAACGTTTGAAAAATAGAGCGTGCGTTACTTTTATTTTTGAGTATACGTATACTGTTTTGTGGCTTAGCTATCAGTTTTACCTTAGAGTTGTCTGCTAAAAGGAGAAAAAGAAAAGTTTTAGAGAATTTGAGAGGAGAAAAGGGTCTGTGAAGTTGCAATTCTCAGAGGTTAGCAAGGATTTCAAAGCTAATTCAGTGGTGTTTGCAAGGAATTATTACGCTAATTGAAGGTATTTTCCCTAATTATATGAATATGCATATATGAGCCTACGACAAAATTTGATATACTCTGTAATTTCAAATTTGTTGAATTGTTGTTATACAATGGGTTACTTGTGATTATATGAGTTTATGATGATTAGAGGTAGTGCTTAAACGAGAATTGCATGATAAATTCGTTTGACAGTAGGAAGAAATAATGTCAGTATATGTATTTCTTATGTAGCTTATGTAAATAACAATTATGATGATCAATTTAGTGTGTGAAATTGAACTGTGACTATATTAGTTAGTTTGTTAAGAATTACAGAGAACTTAGTTCAAAAGAATCAAATTGGTGTATCATTATGATTACAGTATTCACTGTGTTAAGAAATATCAAAAATGGAGTTTTTGGGTTTTAAAATATGTTATTCTAGTATTTAATTTTTCTAAAATTATGGTTTAAGTTGTGTTAATTTAGTATTTGTATGCTTGGTGAAGTTTATGTGTAATTTGCATTAGTTATTCATGTCAATTAGTGTTGGAATTGAAGTTATAGACAGAAAATTTAGTTGTTCTGTTCTTCGTGGTTGGTTTCTGTGAGTTTCGGCGCCCCAGCGTCAAAATTCACGCCCCAGCGCCAAATTTCGCGCCCTGGCGCCAAATTTCGCGCCCCAGCACCAAAATGGGCCAGTAGCTCGCGCCCCAGCGCCGTAGCTCGCGCCCCAGCGCCACTGTTCCGCGCCCCGGCGTCAGAAAAGTTGCCTAGTTGGGCAGTTTTGACCTCCTGTAGTAAAACGGCCATAACTTTTTCATACGAACTCCGATTGAGATAATTCAAGATGATTCGGAAAGGGGACGAGTAGACCTACAACATTCATTCTTTAAGTTTTTTAATTTGAGGTCTGTAACAGTAATCAAAATGGCCATCTTTAGGACTATTGTGTATTTGGAGCCAATCGGAGGGCGTCGGGATGCACGAATGCAAGTGCAACCCTTTGGGTATTAGTATAACTTAATGATAACATGTTGGACATGTATTAGGATGTTGTATCAAGTTGTTAATGTACATGTGGTGCAATGGCATGATCATTTAAGTAGTTGTAATAAAGCTAAAAAGTAATGTTCATGAAAGATGTGGTGTTGTTTAAACTTAAACTTAGTTAGTAGCTATACTAAGAGTAATAAAGGAACTCATAAAGGTAATGTTAGTGTAACTAATGTGTATTGTCAATGCATATGGTATGTGTAGGACTTGGGGTGAACGTGAATAGTAATTGTTTAACCTACACACGAGGCAAGTTCCCTAACCTTTGCTACTTTATTATTCAGCAAGGCTACTTTTCACTGTTATGTTACACTTATGCAAGTTCTCTAACTCTACTTTTATAATTGTGCAAGTTTTCTTAACTCTAAACTTGTTATATTAGCATGCAAGTACCTTTAGTTTATCGTTCAAGTTATTATTTGTGGTGCATGCTTGATATTAAATTCTAAGATGTAACCTTAGCTTAACATTGTTCAAAGCAAGGTATGATGAGTTATTCAATTGTTATGCTATTAGATTATTCCTAAAGCATGAACTTAGAACGAAATGTTTATTCAGTATGATCATTCAATAACATAGTGTTATTATCTTGTATTCAACTAATCCTTAGTTGATGTCCGTTGAACTCCAAATTACCTTGAAAGCTTATCCAAACCAAACTTACTTTGGTGCGGACTTGTATTCTAAATACTGAGATGAACAACTCTTTTAATAGAGGTTTACGCTTAGCGTTGAAATGGTTGTGCACAATACATTGTACGAAGGGTTGATCCCCCTAAGTACGTGGAGTCCTTATAGTCTTATGACTGTTAAAGTTAAAGTTGAAAGATTACTTATAACTGTGGACATGATTCGTGGTCATTAAACCCTCAGTGAATGTTATAATTTTCAGAAAGTTAATAGAATATATTGTTCAGTTCTATTGGGCCTAATATTGGCAATTGATGTGAAAGTTTAAAGATTTACTTATTGTTATCTCAAGTGGGCCTTGTTTGCTCACTCTTGCCTGTAAAATTTCTTATAGCTAAAGTTGAAATGGGCGACGTACCTAGCACCAGTAAGGGAAAAGGAAAGATGAATAAATACTGAAGACTTGTAATAGTTTTGATAGTTTACTTTCAGAATTTGATTTAAAGATTGTAATGAAGTTATTTAATTTTTCGCATTTGAATGATTGTTGTTAAAGGTTTTATAACCTGGGAGATTTTTTTTTTATTTAAGTTTAATCATGTATGGGCAGGTTTTCTTTTATTATTCAATTCTATTATGATTGGGTAGTTAGAAATGAATGTTTTGATTACGTGAACACCAAATCTCGAGGTAATGAAGTACCGGGATTTGGGGGTGTCACAATCCCTGCCTCCTTACGGTGAGCAATTTCCACCTCCATCTCTTGCATCACTAATTTCCTCTAGTGGTCCTCGTCCCGCAGCTTTTGGAACTCAGACTCCCTCTCCTTAGCCTAAGCCTCTAGCTCCTCCACTCTACTTCCTAACACTAAAATCTTCTCCTCATACTTCCCCAACATCTGATCCTTGAAAGTAGCCTCGTCGGAGTCCTCCGGATCAGACTCCTCAGAAAGAGGCTCCATCTCCTCCTCTTCATCATTCTCGTCAATAGGGGCCACTACTTATATGGGCTCCGCTATCAATGGTGCCTCATATACCACGTGGATATCATGCGGCTCCTCCTCTACTACTTAGCTAGGTCCTCCCATGTCAGTCATCCTACAATCACCAACATAAGACAAGACAAACAATAACTCCATTAGAATGTTAAATAACATAAGTTCTTTGCATAGAATGAAGTTATATTTCATAACACACTAAGTCTCTCAAGGAAAAATCTACATGAGTTTTATCTCCTTCCTAACTTCTAAGTTCTCCTGAGTTATAATCTAAGGACACTCATTCCTAATGTTTATAACTATAGCTCTGATACCAACCTGTGACGCCCCCAAATTTGGACCGCCACTTGGTCACTCGAATTTAGTTCATCACGTTCTCATGGTAATACCATAATAACTAGAATCACACATTCACAGTAGAAAATCTAATTTAGAATAATATACAATGATTTATTATAATTATTCCCCCAAGTCTCGCAACCTACAATACTTAATAGATTACATAATAATATCAAATACAGACTTATTACATAATCCTACTTAAGCTTAAACATAGTCTGAAAACAGTCTTAATATAACATAACACTTTTAAACATAAAGAAACAAGGTAGTCGGTAGCCTTGCCCTTGACCTTGTCTTTTCCAGAGACACTTCCCTATTCTGCCTTAACTGAAAGGTTTTAAATAAGCAAGAATGAGTACAAATTGCACAACAAGTAATATACAATAAGGGTAAAGAGTTTTATAACACGAGTTTAAAATATCAAAGTATCATCTCTAAGATAGTTAAGGGTTTCAAAATAATATCATGAATAATGAATAACAATAATTCTTGAATCAACTCCTTGGAATAAGAACAATAATTCAATATAAATCAACAGATTTATATGAATTCAAAGACTATTAATGTATCCAACTGGATAGATAATTTATACTGAGCAGTCACTAAGGACTATTGAACATCTACTAGAATTACTAATATTAAACTGATAACCCAAAAGAATCATGTAACGCCCGAGAATTTTGGATTTTCAATGAATTAAATTTTTATTTGATTATGTGAATTAAATGATTTTAATTGATGTATTATGTGAGTAAGATATTCGAAGGTCGTTCTATGACCTAGAATATGTGGATGTGGTTAGTATTCTGGCCATGTGCTAGGATTCATTGTTTTGATTTATCAAGACGAAAATGAAGGTTTTCTGAGAATTTTCCTGTAAAAGCACGATTCATCCGATTTCGTTCGGAGTTTAGGTTTGAAATTTCGAGAAACGCGTAATGATAGAATATGAAGATGAGATGGAATATTTAATAATATTTTAGTTATGGCAAAAATAAAGTTTTCGCCTGCGGACTTAAAATCTAAGGGTTGGTGAAAGTGATTTCCGAAAGGGAAATGTAATGCGTATAATCATTTAGTTTATTATACGAATGAGATACGAGTATTATACTAGTTAAATACGAGTATTGTATGAAGAATAGTACGACGTATAATACGAATATCGTATAAATACTAGACGAAGAGAATACGTGAGTTATACGCGTAGAATATGATTAGTTATTATGGGATTTTGAGTTAAGGATTTTGTATAATCCAATTGGACTTGGACTAATAGCAAGCCCAATGAATTAAGTAAGCAAGCCCAAGTCAAGGCCCAATATTAATGTAAGTCAAGCCCAATCCAAGAAATCGAACCGCGGGTCGAACTGGCGGGTCACGGAATGGGTAAAACCCATGGGGCAACCCATGGGATGATCCATGAAGGAGGTGGGCCGGCCACTTGGCCACTAAGTAAAGTGATTACTTGGTGGCTAAGCTGAAGAGGAGGTGGAAAGTAAGGAGGTGACTCTTTGACCATTTTGCCCCCATGTTGAAATCCTATAAATACAAAGCTTAAGGTTGCACTTTTGGTGTTTTACAAACATTGTCCATTACATATTGAGAGAGAGAAAAGTTAGAAACACATAATCAAGTTACTTCCAAGCAAACCATAAGACGTTTTCTAAGAACGCGAAGAACGACAAAGGTAAATTCTCATAAACCGTAGTCTTCATCTTTTCGATTTCTTTCTAGTAGAGAATCGTAGATTGGTGGAGCATGTTTAGTGAGGAGGAATAAGGACGACTATTAATAATGAAAACATTGATAGGTCATGACCGAATGAAAAATCGTAAGTGTTTACATAAGTTAAAATTCGAAGGAAGTCGTGAACGTGAACTTAATTGTGATAGGACTATTTGAAAACCATTATAGCTAAGGTATGTGCAAATTGATTGGTTAGGATGTAGATAATGAATCAATGGAGTGTTCCATTTGATTTGGCTTATAGAACACGGGTAACAAAGTTATGGCGAATTTTGCAAAAATAGACGTTAAAGGTCGAAAACGTAGAAATCTCGGATTAAGAGTCAAAAGTTACCGTGTGACTTGAAAAAGTTGGTTTCCAATGTCAACATGTGAGATAAAGTATTTAAGAGTCGTGGACTCAAGAATCGTCGAATTCTGACTTATAACAAAGAAAATGAGTATTGAACGGTCGAAAACGATAAACGAACGCTAAAAAGAGACTAAAAGGTGAATTCCGTGTTAAAGGATTTGGAAATGTAAAATTCTTATATGAACACATAGAGGGTGTAATTTGTGAGTTGTAGGCTTTCGAATGAGTCAATTCGGATGTAAAACGAAGAAGTTATGAAGTCGGGAGTTTCGTTAGAAATGCAAACTGTTTTGACCAACTGGTGCACAGGGGCGGCGCCGCAGCGCCAAACCCATCACAAAATGGCAGTGCTGCTGCGCCAGATCCGGTTATGTCTTCTGTTAACTGGCGTCGCAGCGCCGAGTTTGTACTAGGGATGTCGCGCCGCAGCTCTGACAGTGTAAAAATGTTGACCAAGTTAGGTTTTTGTTTCATTTGAATGTAGACCTAAGATAAGACATTGAGGGTACTTAATGTACATAATAAGGCTGACCTTAAATCACTAATGAACTGTTAACGTTAGAAGATTTAGTATGGTTTAATAAGAATTAAACGAAGAACGCAAGAACGTAATAAGTGAACCGTGAATGATGTTCAAACGTTTGTACTTCACCAATAATGATCGAATGGCGGGTTAATAACGTAAGAACGTTAACAAGCCATAACAAAGTATAGAAAGACGAATTGGCTTTATTAACGAAATAAATTCAAGTAAGACATAGAAGAGAAAGAAGTTAGTTAGAACAAATAAAGTAAGTTTGTTTGATAGTTAATTTCAGTATGCTATGTGAATATATCATGTAGATCCTGTAAAGGCAGAGAACTAATTGAATAGTATATTCGAAGATGCTTGAAGGAAAGTCTTTCTTAACGCTTGTCTAACCTCCGTGTTAGTGAAGTTTTCAATAAATCATGTTATGAGATGCATGAATGGTTTAAAGAAAGAGTCGATGCCTATTTTAACTCGGCTACACTAGTATTGAAGAATGGATTGATTTGTTTACAAGTCTTTCGATATAGAACTGTTAACGCTATTCTATGCCAAGTATTTGGTACGGATGAGAAGGTAAGTTCGTCTATGAACAAACAAAAGTATTTTCATCGATTATTCGATGGGCACGCGAGGTTGCCAAATGTTAAACGTAAATACGTTTAACGGAAGAGTGTTGATCAACATAGAGTACAATAGGTTGATCACCTAGAAGTGCTCGTAAGTAAAGATGGATGGATGGCCTTAGTGCCGGATGTCCTTTTCAAGTATGAAAACAGAAAGAGTATGTTCATGGTCTTTTGACCGGTTCAGAAATTCCTAAGCTATTTTATATACGTTAATCATGGTTATGAAGTAAGAAGTACTATTCAAATGTTTCATAGTGCTTCGTAGATAATTGTTCCAGTTATAGATGATACATATATAATTCTCAATGTCATATTCATATGACTCTGTGTTAGACTTGTTGAGCTAGTTATGCTCACTCTTGCTTGAACCATATGATTGCAGCTAAAGCCGAACGAACTGAGAGTTCTAAGAGAAATAAGGGCAAGGTTAAGATGGATAGTTGATTATCCTGTAATAGACTAGAGTATTTGTATGTAATATACTTATGAATAACAAAGAATGTATTCGGTTTATGAACCTGGAAAAAGATTTATTACTATTGTAATAATAATATAGTAAGTACACTCATTTTGTTGTTATCTCAATGGAATGAATGTATGAAATGTATTATCGTGTAGCACCATCTGTCGGGTTGGAAGATACCCGGTTTTGGGGGCGCCACAAATCAAGTACTATAGATGATCAGTTTACAATACTCTAAGTTATGTATAACACCACAGTAATATTCACGCGTGTGTTAGGGCTTCAAACAATAAACACTCCCCTTACCATAAGGGTTGTTCAACTCAAATTTTAAGATTTCCACACCAGTCAATTGGTTTGGACAGTTTTATAAACATGCATATAGTCTAGTCGAATCAAATGGAATAGATACTTTCACAATATTCAAGAACAATACCAAGTTCAACATGAATAATAGTTTTCTCAAGAGTCTTAACATACTAGCTCAATTGAACGAGAAAGTAAGATAACTTGTATTCAAAGAGATAAGGTTTACCCATGATATCCGTCAAATAAAGTAATGTAAAGGTTTAGGATACTTGAATTCAATATACGAATCACATGAAATTTAAGAATTTGCACAAAATCCAAAGTTGAGTAAGTTAGGAAACTTGCACAATAAAAGTAGGGTTCAGAAACTTGCCTTAAGCTTAGTTTACCAAAATTTAGCTATCAACACCCTTTCGAATCCTAACATAATATAATACGCGTATAGGATATTCATTAGTTACATATGCTCATACATGATAAACATCTAACTTAGTTGTATACTCTTCAGATACTTTATCTCACACCTTGCGTACATATAGCACAAAATCAATTTATAATTTACCATGAAACCAAACAATCATAGGCTCTAATCATTACTTTACAAATTACGAATACCTTGGACTTATTATTTGAAAGTCTATAATCACTTCGTTAAACATTCAATTCTATAACCTATCATGCTTTCTAACACATTAGATTATGTACTGGTCATATTATAGTAACAATACAAGCATGCAAACACCTTCGAACTGTTAGCAAAAACTGACCTTACTTCAAGTTGGCGCCACCGCTCTTGGTTTGTACTAAGGAGTGGTGAGGTCGTGATGCTCCTGGTGTAAACTAAGACATGGATGTTTCTGCAGAAGGTCAGTGCACACCCGCCTTGCACATATATGAATAATCATGCACAACACACGTGTTAGTATATCGATAACCAAGTTTGACCTCATATCATAGCATATCATAGGTCATTATTCATTTTCATTTAATCAAGACTTCATATGTTAAGCTAACAAGGTCTTTCATGTCTACTCATTACACATGCTACATGGTCCTTTGGCCTTAAATATACATGCTCGTTAGTTACATCATGTATTTCAAGTATGAATTCATCACTTAGACTTATCGCATTCCATGCTCAACTACTTTACAATTCTCATGACTAGTTAACATGCTTGTCAATCATGTCTAGATGCATGATGGTCCATAAGTTCAGAATAGTAATAGGGTATTCCTCAACAAAGTTTGTTTTCAACTTTAACATTTTTATTGAAAATCTCATGTTAAACCAACTAAGCATGCAAAGTTACTTCATTTACTATACATCATGCCCTCCTATATACACATTAGAACATATAAGCATACTCACAAGTTCATATATAATTCATCAAGTTTGTATTTAAAACCCTAAGTCTCCCTTAGTAAATCATCAAAACTTAAGCATACAAAGTAAGTCCATGTACTCTATAACGTGCTTTTTTGTTTATAGATTTAGATTATGATGGCATGCTTTCAAGCTCAAAACTTAATGTATTCATAGCTTGCTTACACATAGCCTTTTACTTGAAATTTTTCCTTTTAACCATGCTTGAATGTCTCATACTATTTCAATAATATAAAGTAGTATTTTGGTCAATTATCAGAACTTAACATGTTGAGGCTTAAGGTCAGAACATGCATTACACTATGTTTATCAAACTAGTTTCCAAATCTTTAAGTTTTCTTTGAATGAATACTAACCCAAGCTAAAATAGCTTACTATGTTCATAACAACATATATTTATGTCCTAAGTTCATTTATATACATGTTTAACTTAAGTAGCATGCTCATGACATCTTAAAGAGCCAACATCAGTAACTGTGATAGGCAACCCGCGCGGCCGTGCGGTGAAGGACTAGGGTAGTGGCGCGGCCACGCCACTTCTTCCAGAGACAAAAAAATATGGCTCTGCTTCTGCAGAGCCTCAATCACAAGCATTTCCAACACCTTCTGCTGTAACACACACTACTTCTAGACATGCATACACTTAATTAACACAATGACATGTTATCTTCCACCAATTTATAGAGAATTCATGAGAATTGATAGATTTTGACAAAACTCAAACTAAGAACAATATAGAAATTATATCTTCTTGAAGCTTAATTTGATTCCTCAAGCACTAATTACAATCCCTCAATGCTCAGCCACACTCACTTTCTTTCTACACTTATCAGACAATTTCCTTAGCAACTGAGAAACGAAGAAGGTGAGCTTCCATTTATAGGGAATTGATTGTCCAACCATTGCTCTTACACCTTGGTTTGATTCAATGGAGATTGAGAAGAAATGTTGGGTATAGAAGAGTTGGCCAACTGCTCACCTCCATAGCCATCACCACTACTATTCTAGCTTCAACTACCGACTTGTGTTCGCGTATTATAGAGTGAGTTACTGTTCATGTACTTTGTGACACTCAATTTGGCACAAGAGCAAATCTCAACAACATTATTAACTAAGGCTTGGTTTGTTTCCTTTTAATTCCCATAATGTAATATTAAGGCATAATTGTTACCATATTAGGAATGTAAAGATAATTGTACATTATATCACACCGATATATTTTATTCGGATGTTATCACATTACATTGTCTTCTTCATTAAAATAATATGTTCATGGTATTTTAATGTATACCCACACACATATTGTCACATAAGTATTTCATGATGTATTCCTAACATATAGTTCCAATATGTTCAATCACATTGCTTTATACAATAAGGTTTAATCATTCTTAATATATGGTTGTTATATATAGTCACATAAGTGTCACACTACACTATATAATATAGTTATATTCCATGTATTTTATATATTTATTTATTGCACACTTGCACATAACAGTCAATACAATCTTAATAACTTACTTATTTGTTTTATGTCAAATAAATAAATTATTCACCTTCTTGATTAATTAACACTAATATTAATTAATCTATTCCTTATTGATTAATGTAATTATTGATTTCTACAACAATTAATCATCTATATAAATCTTATTATATCTATAAACATGTTACTAACAATAATAATCACATCTCATTAATTAATCACCATTAACAATTAATTAGTACCCTACAATAACAATTAACAATTATTATAAATTAATTGTTCACTTAATAATTTTTTCGTCAATTAATATCATTGTTAATATTTCTCATCACTGTGCCACACAAGGCATTCAACGAATTGATTACAACTCCACATTTCCTCACTTATTACAATTATTCATTTTAATATAATTGAGTTAACTCGTCGCATAACACGAAGTCGTTCTCGTTTCCATTAATACATCTATTTATTAATATATGAAAATTCTCGGGTATTACATTAACGGCTGCCTAAGACCCTACCGATTATAATATACGTATTCTATTATTCACTCTGTTAAGTCTAGAGAGCAAACTCAGAGAGAAAAGAGAAGGAATTGAGAGAAAAATTGACATTGAGAAAGGAGTTTGTAGAATTAATGTAACGACCCCAAAATCGGGACTAATTTCCTTCCCGATCTTGTTCGTTAATATTATTTTTCTCTAGCTTTAAAACATTATTTAATGTTTAAAAATAGCTAAAAATGCAGAATAATTCACTACAAAAAAATGGGGCTTTAGCAACAACCGATTTTCGTTGCTAAAGGTGCCAAATTTCGTTGCAAAAGGGTTTTGGCAACGACTTTACTGTTGTTGCGTCTTTCGTTGCGCAATGAGCATTGCTAATTGTTCCGTAACGAACATATTTTTTTCGTTGCCAAAATTAATACATTTTGCAACGAAATTTGGCTTTCGTACAGAGACATCGATCCTTTAGCAACAAAATGTATTGTTGCAGAATAATTAAACTTTCGTTGTTAAAAAGCCTTGGCAACGACATTATGCTGAATCAGCAACGAAAATGTTTGTTGCTGGTTATTTTTCAATAGCAACGAAAGTCGTCAATTAGCAACGACATTATATGTTGTCGTTTCTTTATATGTACAACGAAAGTTGATATGATTTGCAACGATAAAAAATATTGCCTTTTATTTTAGTATTAACAACAATATCCTCTCCGTTGTTATTAGGTTAATTTTTCGTTGTCAAATATTATTTTTTTAATGCCATTAGCAACGAAAATTTGTTGCTAAATGTAAAAAAAAATTGTTGCTATATTAAAATTTGTTCAATACTTTGGTAACGAATTATATTATTACCAAATCAAAATTTGACATTCTTTTTGTGTACCTGACAGGCTCAATGTCCCCATAGCAAATAATGGCAAAAATACAAAAAACTAAAATATTATTAACTTAATAAAATCATCCACTACATAATCATTCATTATCTTTACAATTAACCATCTAAATCTACCACAGTTCTACAATCAAAGTATATATCTACATATATAGAGAGAGCACACTTCATAATTTCGTACCTTGTCTTCCGTAAACGTAACATGAAAATTTGATACCCAGTAAGACAGGTCGTAGAAGCAGTCTTCCTGCACATATTTAAAAATAATAGCAAGCCAGGAAAATGAAACAAATAGGTCGCCAGAGGCACTTAGTACCAAAATCAATACACAAAGACAATAGAGTTGCTACGTGATACTAATGTACACCGTATTGCTCATAAGCAGAAAAGGACAAATAGGCAATCAGAATATCATTTACTACAAATCCAAATAAAAAAAGAACCTTCAGTGCGACTATATGATTGCTCTGTTACAAGAAAAAATTGAAATCTTAATCGGCCATTTCATGAATTAATTTCAATAAGCATAGTGGTAAACATATTTTCTATTACAAGACTTGTAGATTATTATTATATGTTGACCTCAACTCATAATTCTGTAACATTCAACAACCACAAGCATCACACAATCTTAAATACCATCACACAATCTTAAATAACAATGTTTAGATTTCTATATAGAAAGGACAATAATTATGGAAAAGTTGAGGCTATTAATCAATGTGAAAAAACTTTTCTTGAGGCGACAAATTTCCATACAATATATGCCCCAAAGATGTTAGTTATAATCACAAACATCATAGATTTATTTACCAAGAATTCAACATGTTGCAACAGACATTGGAAAGACACATTTTTTGATAACTTGGGAATTTTTAAGTGGTAAGGGCAGAACATACCCAGGTCAACGAGATAAGTTCCTCCCCTTCATAATTGGGTCCTACAAGAATAGTCCCTGATGAAGAATAGTCCTAGAGGGTTGGTATGGTCCCTTCTTAAATGTCGACCATCTCTCATTTTGATCATGAAACCATCAGAACTACTCTTCACCTCAACTATATTGAAAAACAAATGAAACACAAATAGATTATATGATATTTTGAATATACTTCATATGTTAAATTGAGGAAGGTACAACTACTACAAATAAACTAATAGATCATCCTTAGCTTAAATCTGACTAAAAAATCAGTTCAGATCATTAGAAGGAAACAACATGATCATTTAGTAGGCAACTTCTCTTTTTCACCCTTATTTTTTTAATAAGTGGTTAATTTGAACAAGACTTGGTAATTATAATGTCTAGGAAATTTTTTTTATTATGATATTCCTTTAGAGGCCTAAACTTCTACACTTGTCATACCTGGACAGTTTTACCCATCCCCATTTCATCAGCAAGAATTCCAATTAAATGATTATTATATAGTGAAACCAGCCACCTTAGTCCATTCATTTGGTACCTGAATGCAAAACTATAGTTAAAAAACAACTCAAAATAGTGGATGATAAGAGAAATTGTTCTATGTTAACACCTTACGCAGCTTATATTGCAATACTAGAGAAAAAAGGAGAACATCAATAAGGAAAAAAAGGCACTGAACTTTTTAAGAAAACAAAATCAGTTATTGCAACGAAAAATAAACTCACTCTCTAAGTTTCCCACCCACAAGACAACTTGGATGCTCTGGAACATTCTCTTTTATACTGCAGGAATAAAAAAATGTCAACAGTACGATACTGGAAGTAGTGTGAATGTCAATATCAAGAAATAAACTGTGTGACCTCCAAACTTTACTTTAAGAAAAATAGATTCATGTCTAAAATTTGACATGGGCATCAGACAAACTGGCTAAAAGAAATTTAAATACAAGTAACATTGTTCCATAAATACTATGAAGGAAAAACTACTCAAAAAATCTTATCCCAAAAAATTGTATGACATGAGCTACAGAATATAACTAGCACTTAAAAACATAAATCAATACCAATATTTGTTCATGCCCTGGTCCTTTGTCCAATACTGCAGTGCCATAGCAACATGTTCCTGCAATAGGGTAATAACAAGAAATGTGTAAAACTTAACCATGTTGGGCATCAGCCATATGAGCTCAGAAATACACATAGATGTAGTTAAGGTTGCAAAAGCTATTATCGTGATGTGTCTGAATACATGATGAACAGAAAACCCCCTTGCATGTATAAAGTTGCCGCCCTTAAGAGAAATGTCACAAGGGTAATGGCTAAGAAGTAGCTTACAAGGAGAAAGTAAAAAACAAAAGCAAAATGATGATAATATGTATATAACATGGCTTGGACCAAATAAGCTACTCCCACACTGAATGTCAAATATATTAAAGAAGAAAGAAGCACATAATTAATTCAACCGAAAGTAAAATGATGAAAATATGCATATAAAATGGCTTGGACCAAACAAGCTACTCCCACACAGAATGTCTAAAATATTAAAGAAGAAAGAAGCACATAAAAAATTCAACCGCTCTGATACATTAGATCATTCTATTTTACAAAACTTAGTGTGACCCTTGTCACTTGATTCTAACCTAACTAAAATTATAATTATTGGTTGTTTGATAATATGAAAAAGGACTGAAAGCTTCAAATGATATCTCAAAGTGTCTGACTTTTAGTCTCATGAAAAAGAATAATTTCCTCTTATCATTAGCAACATTCAAGACCTCTGCCAATGTAACATTATTCTAAAAGTGAACCAACTTAAGTAATCAAGGAAAATTCTAGAAGAGGCTAATCATGAGAATAAAGAAAGCTTTTACCCAAAAAAATTTAAAAAGAAGAAAAATTGTTCCACCAAGAAAGGAAAAATACCTCATCAGGTGAAAAGAAAGCTACAACATAAGGATAAACAGAACCAGCTAGATGCAAGGATATTACAGTTCTAAAAATAGAAGGAAACAACAACTCAATTACAGCAATCTTACCTGCAGCATCATCCTCCACCACTCCTTTTCTTAAATCATTTGAACTATGAAAGTCATGCTCTTCTGATGATTCTATCGATGTCTCATTGGACGAAGTGGGTAGCAAGGCCGCTCGTTTTAGCCAATCCAACCGCTGGTATTGTAAAAGTTTTTACATCCAGTACTTCTTTTCCCAGGCACAATAGAATATCTGATACTGTTCCCAAATTACTAAGCTCATCTTCATTTCTGGAAGTCGATGGTTTGTTACCACATCGTTTCTTCAACGCTGATTCAGTTTCACTGCCATCATCCAGATGAGGAAAGAATTGCCTCTTCTGATCAGTAAATGCCTTCAAAGCCAACCTGTAAACATTCAAAACCATGTAGAACAGAGTTCATAAGCAATCATAGAGAGACAGAAAAGAAAGAAATGCACTTGCAAATTAATGAATTCACCCATACAATTAGTGAAATTGTTTTGACATCATCGATGATTTTGGTCGGTAAACAAAACTTCATCAACTGTGTCCTTCATCAAGCGGGTGATTACAACAACATAAATTATCTCTAATCATGAGCTCAGTTAGTATAATATAAGATAAAGCAATAGTCAATTAGTCATAGTGTTCATGGCTAGTAAGTAACACAACTTTAGGCATGATACACCTGTTGATATGTAACGTCAGTTTGGATTACCAAACATCTATAAACCCTTACAATAAACTTCACAGAGGAGAACAGCTACCACACATTGTGGTGGTTTTAGTTTTAAACTTGTGATATTATAATCTGATTGCCATTAAAGGATGCACTTTACTTAACCATAGAAAGATAACCTCTCAAGTCCCTCACAAGAGTTAAAAGTTTCAATTGATATGAAATAGGAGGTCAACCTTGATATAATTCATGTCTGGATGTCAATGATCTCTTTAAAAATAGGTACAAAGTCGTGCATTGCTAATTTTGGGAAATTTTCATTCCCTCCCATAGTTTGGCATTATTCCACTAAGCACCCTTTGTACGAAAGATAGGTATGGCCTGTCGTTAGTTCTCGTCCATGATTTTTAACAGTTCACAAGTAGCACAGCCTACCGACAAAATTGCATAACGCTCGAGAATGAATGCACTAGCCGCTATAGCTGCTTATCCAAACACATTACAAATATAATTCATAATTACATTTATGTCTGAAAGTAGGCCTCAAGTATGACATAATGTAAACATTATATCTAATAAGATACACTCAAATGACCCCTTCTCATAATAAGAATATATATAACCCTACTCTGGTCCGGAATGGTTAATGATGGAATCGACTCAACCATCAAAATATAGATTATAAGTTCATAACCCTAACCCATTCTCATTTTGAGCAGAGGTGGAGGAAAGAGGTGATCGGCTTAAATTTCACTAGTTTCTCATTATTCTTTTTTCTTTTATGACTTTTGAAATTTATTGGCTTTTGTTACCAACTAAATTGTATTTTTAATACTTCTTTTGTCTTACTCAATTACTATGGCTACCAACTCTTTTTTCCCTTTTTTTACTCCATGTCGGCATTTTACTTGTGTCTTTGTGAATTTAGACAGAAGCATCCAATTAGAAAAGTTTATTAAGTACAATGGATCATTAGGAAAAATTAAAAGTTTGATGGTTCACCGCATGAAGTGGATATATGGGTAACAACTTGATTTACCCATTAGAAATTAGCCATGTACCAAAGAGTAGTTCATAGAAGATAATACTTTATTTACCCATTAGAAATTAGCCATGTACCAAAGAGTAGTTCCTAGAGTAGTTCCTATAAGGGGAAAAAATATTTTGGCAAGGATGGGTGCAATTTGTGCATACATATTTCAGAACTGTCAAATTGAAATTTCAATTTGAGGTGGAGAGAAAGAAATGGAACTGAAAGTAGTGAACAATTAATGGATAACATATGAACTATCCCAACAATCGTGCAGAGCATGATGTGGTCCTATAGTAGGTATAATAACCTATCATCAATGAAGATGCAGTTTTTTGGATCAGCATCGAGATGCATTAAAACTTGTAAATAAAAAGCGGGGTCAGGTTTCCTCTTTCCTGTGTTTAGGAAAAAGTGTCAGTGTATTAATTATGAAGTAAACGAGTGCACACAGAAAATAATCATGGATATCCAGTCTCACCAAAGGGCTTAGCTAATGTGAAATGCACATTTTAAGTGTAAAAAAACCAGTATTTATAACTTTCTGGCTGCACAAAGCTAGATTAAGAGCAAGAGAGAGGTGACAAAGAGAAACAAGTCAGTGAGAGAGGGTGAGAGAGAAAGATTTAGAGGATATCCCCGGCCCCGGTTCCCACCAAATACCAAAGCTAATAAACTCATCACCCTTTGAACTGAGTTAATGATCAGGATGCCAATACTCAAATTCAAATAGATGTGGTACATGTGACGCCCCCAAAATAGGTATACAATACCCATTCTGAGTCGTCAAAATACATGGTACAGAAACAACTATAACTTTATTAATAAAACATAAAAACTGTGAGTTTAAATACAAATATTGCCATCTAGACAATATCCACACTCAAATAAGTCCTCATTACAATTATTGATACATTATTTTACAAAAACGGTAAGGACTACTAAAACGACTTTCTAGAACCTTCATTCTATACCCCGACTAGTACTCGCTACATTCTCGCCTCCTGAGAAGAAAAATAGAACAAAAGGAAAAGGATGAGTTCAACTAGCCCAGTAAATAACATTATGACTAAGATAATATAAAGCAAATTATCGTTAGTCTTCAACAGGAAAAAATCTAATAGAATACAATATACAACAAGTTTTAAATCAATATTCGCAGCGAAAATAATAATTCATTAGAAGAGTTAAGTAGAGAATGCAAACTACTATCTTCTATATATGCATTTAAAAGTTCGTCGTCGATATTTTATCCATGTAGCATCAATCAATATATATCTGGAATTAAATATTCATCTTTGCACTACAAGCCAAAGATATTCATCAGTTGGTCATGTTCATCTAAACACCTGTTCATCTTTGCACTACGGGCAAAAGATATTCATCAGAAATCATTCATCTTTGCACTACAGGCCAAAGATATTCAGTTATATCATCATTTAGGACTGAGGATGATGAAAAATATTTTAAAGAAAACGAATCCAGTGAAACAAAAGAATAAATATTAAAGATTCGTATTTCAGCTATTCCACGTCCAAAAATACCTCATAAATAATCATAGTGGAGTAAAATTCAAGAATGATCAAAACATGGATACAATCAAATCTAGTATTCAGAATAGATATTTTGGATAAAAAGAAGAAAATTTTATTTTTCGGTGAATAGTGCCGTATACGTGAATAGTGTCGTATACGTGAATAGTAACTCCGACACTAAAAGATAGAAATTTCACAAAAAAATCATCATGCTTCGTGAATAGTACTCGTGAATAGTAACTCATGAATAGTAACTCCGACATGAAAAAATTCGAAATTTGATAAAAAGTTCCAACCAATATTTTGGTATAATGATATTGAAAAAATAATATTATTTAAGAAAAAAATAGCATCCCTTACCTCAGAAAGAATAGTACTTCTGACTGGAATACTGGATATAGTGTTGAAAGAACTTGCACCGTATAGCAATATTCAAAGTACTAAAATACTCACAAAAGTACGCTCGATATATAGAGAGAGAAAGAGAGAGAAATCTTTAGTTTCTGGTGTGATTTTCAATTCTAACCTAAGCACCCTATTTTATAGGAAAATGCTTAGAACACCAAAGCAGAAATTTTAATATTATATATATATATATATATATATATAAATTTTCTATGTCCAATATTTCTGTCAAAGATCAGCCACTCAAGTAGCCTACATCACAAAAAAACGTTTTTGTAAATTAAAATATTTAAAACTTTCAAAAATCAATTATTTCGGAACTTCGGAACTTCAATAATTCATAATAAGTAGCCCTTTTATCAGAAAATTCGAATCTCGCGACTTTTTATAGGAAATTCAATTCTCTACAACTTTGCAGAAGAAAATTTTTCCAAATTCCAAACAGAAATTAACCGAAATCCATAAACGGACGATTTTACACGCTATAATCAAATTTCAGTCAAGAAATGGGTCCACCAACATGTTTAACATGTTTTTAGTATTTATTGTAACAAAAATACTCCTCCTCATTTACTCATATATACCACATTCATTGTAAAAATATCATCATTATTATATTATAATAATATAATAAAATATTATTTTATCAGAAAAGATAAAATATCGATTTTCAACAATTGTCACTTTAAAATTTTCTCCATCTATATCCACATAAAATGAATATTTTCCTCATCATATAAATAAATAATTAATTATTCACAAATAATATTATAGAATCACAATACTGTCAACCAGGCAGTTCTCAGGAAAGAGGGGGCTTTTCAATAAGGATTTCTCCTTACTGGCGCGCAATTAGGTGACCAAACCTCTACTTAGACATAACTTTCTAGACATTGTCAATAATGTTATCTAATAATATTATTCAGATAATATGAATTATTGCTTCGATAATGAAAAATACTGTGTAGTGACAATTATTGAAACAACAGTAATATAAAATATCAACGCATCAATTATTGAATCAATAAAATAAAATACTGAACAGTAATTACTGTAACCATTATTGAGTAGTGCCTTCTTACGTAAGAATCAATAATTGGTGCAATACCGTGTGCTACTGTGCAACAACGCGTATTACTGTGTTTTAACCACCGGGTATTCCAACAGTATTAACGGTAACAGCTACGCCGTTATTTATAAATAACATATACTTGTCGTTTTCTTCATCCAATCCCTTTTCGTTATGGGGTCCACACAAGGCTGCGCCGTCGTACGAATATTTTCCAACAGTAAGAATATTCCACGACCAACCGAATATTCCCCGACAACAATGAATATTTTATAACTACTTATCTAAAAATATTTGCGCATTTGTACCCATAACTAAGCACATTAATCAAATAAACTCTTACTATTTCAAAATAATAAATAAAGAAAATTCCATTTTATTAAAAAAAATTCGGGGTCTTACAGTACACTTTATATCATGTGGGAAAACTTGAAGGAGGAATATAACCTTTCTCTTCCAAAAGGAGATCAGCTATAAAATAAAGCAGCATCCTCCCTATTTCCCCAAAAAAACATAGAAAGAATTTGTTTAGATTGGCATATGAAATGAATACTTCTCATGTGTATTCAGGATGCAGCTCTTTTTGAAGCTCCTCTCCTACATACTCTCATAACTTTCTAGAATTCTAGTTAAAATTGGCAAAACAAATCTATACTTCTCATATGTATTTGGTTGCACCTATTTGATCTTCTCACATACTTGTATCAACAAATAAGAATGTAGACCGAATTTCAGAAGCAAAAAAAACTGGCCCAAAACAAAATATATAACCGACATTTGGATCTAGTTAAGGTCAGCAGTTAGAACTAATTTATAAGATGGCAAGATATAGATGAAATTGAACTGTTCTTTGAAACTCAAACACACGATACAAGGTAGAAAAGAAACATATTCACTAAACCCTGCTAGGAAACGTTTGGCTAGCTTAGCTCGCATACCAGTAATACCCTTTAAAATAAAGACAAGTGCAAACCACAAAGATGAAAGCCACATTCTTACTGGTTTGACATTGTCTTACATAACTAAGTCCAAGAGAATACCAAGTGGTCCAATTCACAAGAATCGTGATAAAGCAGGACTGGTTCACAATAAATCTAAAAGAGTATTTCTTTAATAAGTAACATAGAAGAGTATTTAACCATGTGCAGGTACTCTTATACTCTATTATTTTTATACTTCATTTTACACGAAAAGTTGCTTGATGCATAACTTACAAAATAAGCACAAGCAGAATCCTCAGCGACTAATCTATTAAGAGATTATCATATAGATATGTAAATGTATTAGATTCCTTACTCGTTCGAAATCAAAATTAATCTAGAAATTAATCTTTATCACTTAAGAAGGAAAATATTTTACATTTAAACTTAAGCGTAATTTATATTTGAACTGAATGATAAAAATGGAGAACATACAAGATGGTATGGGAGCCACGATCAGAAGGTTTACCACAATACTCCTCAAGGTTCCTCTATAAACCCAAGAAAGTTTGGCAAACACAATTCAGTACCATTCATAGTCTTATACAACTACATAGATTCACTCTTTCAATTTATATACGTGGTTCGTAAACTAATGTAAAAGATGACAGACTCCCATAGGAGCATTTTGATAAGCGTCTCTACATAAATGAATTGTTAAAAAAAATTACCAGCAATAGAACTTAACATTAACTATTCTACACGATCTTAATGTAAGAGCTAACATACTATATTCTATTCATAAGATTATACATCGACCGGACCTTCGTAAAAGTATAAGTGCACTGGCTGCCTCTAGTCGGATTCATAACATATATATATATATAACTAACCAACTTAAACAATAAGAATAATCTGTTGGAAAGCATGCGCAAACATAGAGCTCCACATCTAAGGTGTCTTCATAATTTCAATTGGAGATTGAAGAGTGTAAAACCATAGATATGTGAAGGTTTACTACAAGGGGTAAAAACAGAGGGTTTACTTTACTAGTCAATAAAATATGTGTAACAAAAATTGAGGGTTTTCCTTACTTGACAAAAAGAGGTGTAGAAACATGAAGGCTCCTGTAAATGTAGTCACATTATATTCTTGAAATATGGATATTGAGTTGTAGGTTTATCTACAACCTAAAGGCAAGGTTTGCATCCTTCAGGATAGGAAATGCGATACTGAAGAGAGCAGGTAGGGTTCGAATATTGATCTCACAGTTGTGCAATAATATAGATAGAAAGCAATGCAAGATAACCCAATAAGGATCCCAATGTAACTAAAATTAAATTCTACTAATTGCCTTATGGTATTCAAACAATCCCCAAAATTTGTGCAACTTCATGCTATCAACTATATCTCATCAACCAGCAACTTGCATATGATAAGACATAAAAAATTGCAAACTAGCTGATTTCACAGAATAAACATTTAAAATAAGTAGACAAAACCAAAAATAAGCAGATCTAACCAGAGCAGGCGGCGGCGATGGAGACGGTGAAGGCGAGGGCTTGATCTCTCAAAGGACTTGGCCTGGATCCGACTAATAAGCATATCTAACCTGTTGTGCTCCACTTGGAGTTTCTTGATGCTGCCTTCGATGCGACTTTGGAGGAGAAGAGGAAATTGAGAAAATGATCTGGTTTTGGGGATGGAAGAAAGAGGGAGAAGAGAGAGAAAGTACAGGGGAGAAAAGAAAACGATTTGATTCGGGTTTTGTTATTGAATTCAAATAAAAAATAATAATATTTTAAATTATAATTTAAATAAGTTTTAATTATTTATGAAATTTTAAAATTAATCTCTATCACTAATTACAATAACAATTAGAATAGAGTATAGTTTAGAGTATAGTTTACAATTAAATAATGAATTTAAAGTATAGTTTATTAATGAATGAATATTAATTTATTTATTTTAATAAATACAATAATTAATACTCTAAATTACAATTTAAATAAATTTTTATCATTATAGAAATCCTAAATTTTAATTTTAAAATAAATACTCTAATTAGTAATTAAAAATGAATAAGAAAAAATATAATGAGTTTTAAAGTATAGTTTATTAATGAAATAATATTTATTTATATATTTCTAATAAATATAATAATCAATGCTCTAAATTATAATTCAAATAAGTTTTAATCATTTTCGAAATTCTAAATTTCAAAATGAATGTTCTATTTATTAATGTTTAGATGTCTATGAATAAATAAATATCTATTTCATGTGTGTGGAGTAATATAGTAGTGTGTATAAATATTTATAATCTATAATTAGATTTAAAAATCTAGAAACATACCTAAAATGTCAAATAATTTCTGCCTTCAAATTGGGATTATTGAAAATTGATAATGGAGGTTCTTGACTAAATGGAGGGTGTCAATTGTAAAAGGAAGACCAGGGACGTCGCTTGGATACAAGTTTGTTTTGGGAAATTTTTTGCCTCCATATAAAAATGTGACGTCATTGCATACTTTGTCACTAAATATAAGGATTTATGACGAACCAATGTTGTCACCCACCCATTCATCTAATTAGTGACGCACTATTATCTCGTCATATAAAATTGATAGTTGTGGCAATAAAAATTGTCATAATTTATTAATTTTTTGTCTTTACAAAATTTACCTACAAAATTTCTTAAAATTTTTAGTCTCCAAATAAAATTGTAACGATATTACGTACTTTGTCACTAAATATAAGAATTTCTGACGAACCATTTTTGTCACATCCACACATCTAATTAGTGACGCACTATTATCTCGTCATATAAAATTGGTATTTCTGACAATACAAAATGTCATAAATTATTATTTTTTTCGTCTTTAAAAAATTTTCCTCCAAAATTTTTAAGAAAAATTTTTCCTCCAAATAAAATTGTGACGATATTACGTACTTTGTCACTAAATATAAGAATTTATGACGAACTATTTTTGTCACTTATCCACTCATCTAATTAGTGACAAACTATTATCTCGTCATATAAAATTAATATTTATGACAATACAAATTGTCATAAATTATTATTTTTTCATCTTTAAAAAATTTTCCTCCAAAAATTTTCAGAAAAATTTTGCCTCCAAATAAAATTGTGATGAATTTGTATTTGGCATCACTAAATGTGAAATTAGTGACGAAAGCACATTGTCACTAAATTTTTCAAATAATTAATGACAAACTATTATGTTGTCATCGAAAGAAATATTGTGTGACAATAAATACTGTCATCAAATATTACAAAATATCACTAAAAGGTTTCCCTCCAGAATTTTGGTACGAAATTTTACCTCCAAAATAACTTGTGACGAAATTTTGTTAATAGTCATCAAATGTGTAAATTAATGACGATATAAATGATTAATAGTAACAAAATTAAAAGTAGTCACAAAAGCAAAAGTTTTAGTGACGATTATGAATTTCATAATTATTAATTAAAAAATTGTGACAAAATTTTGTGTGTGGCAAAAAAGTCGTCATAAAATGTGTGATTTCTTATAATGAATTTACTTTAATGTTGAGATTTGTTTAGTTAACTAATAAATTAGAATGACTCAGTGGTATTTTAATGACCCAATAATCCATAGGTCTTAGGTTTAAAACTTAGCTGTGATATTTTTGCTTCTTATGTTAGATTTTTTGTGTATTAGATAAATTATATTACCATATATATATATATATATATATATATATATATATATATATATATATATATATATACACACACATCTTAAATCTCCACATTAAACTAAATATTTATAAACAAATATTCATATAGATTTATCTTTAAAATTTATAAACAAATATTTATTTATAGATTTATAAATATTTCATCTAAAATTTATAAAAATTAGATATAAATATTTATATGAATATTTATTTACATATATATATATATATATATATATATATATATATATATATATATATATTTATATATATAAAAATATTCGTAGTTACTTTATATATATTTTGTAAGACCCCAACTTATTAATGAATAAAATCAAATTTTCTCTAAATATTATTGTGAATAATAAGGGGCTAATTTGATATAATACTTTGGTTATGGGTGAAATGTGTAAATTTTGCAAAATAAGCAAGTGGTTATAAAATATTCATTTTGTCGGGGAATATTCGTTTGGTCGTGGAATATTCTTGCTGTCGGGGAATATTCGTACGACGGTGCAGCCTTGTGTGGGCCCCATAGCGGAAAGTGATTGGATGAAGAAAATGGCAAGTATAAGTTATTTATAAATAACGGCGTAGTTGTTACCGTTAATACTGTTAGAATACCCGGTGGTTAAAATACAGTAGCACGCGGTATTGCACCAATTATTGATTCTTACGTAAGAAGGCACTACTCAATAATTGTTACAGTAGTTATTGTTCAATATTTTATTTTATTGATTCAATAATTGTTGCATTGATATTTTATATTATTGTTGTTTCAATAATTGTTGCTGCACAGTATTTTTCCATTATCAGATCAATAATTCATATTATTTGAATAATATTATTAGATAACATTATTGGCAATGTCTAGAAAGTTCTGTCTAAGGAGAGGTTTGGTCATCTAATTACGCGCCAGTAAGGAGAAATCCTTATTGGAAAGCCCCATCTTTCCTGGGAACGGCCTGGTTGTCATAAATGTGATTCTGTAATATTATTTGTGAATAATTAATTATTGATTCATATGATAAGGAAATATTTATTTTATGTGGATATAAATGAGGGATATATTTTTGTGGTTAAAAATGAAGGAGTTAATGTTGAGTTGTTTTATCAGTATTTTTATCGGAATGGAGGTATTAAAAATCAAATCAGGGTTTTTGAGAAATATTGCGGGTGTTATAATTTTTAATCCGACCGTTGGATCGTGGTAATTTTTGGATATGTTATACATATATAAGTTGAGTATATGTCCACAAATTTTGAACCGTTAAAATGAACGTATGATTTATTATGAATCTTACGAGATGACTGGTTCAGAAATTGTTGAATTTTCGGAGTTTATCATTTTGATGGAAAATTCTAGAATTGGTGGGCCCCACTTGTGGTTGGTGAAGAAATGTGCTGAATTGTATTTCAAATGTGGTGGGTGGGAATAGTAGCAGGTAAAGCCATCAGGTTGCAGGTCAAACCTACTAAAATTTTCCTATAAATAGAGGGCTAAGTTAGAATTGAAAATCACACCAGAAACAAGTTTTCTCTCTTTCTCTCTCTAGATTATTGAGTGTATTTTGTGAGTATTTAGATACTTTGAGAGTTTCTATTCATCAGAGCAAGTTTCTTTCAGCCTTATACCGGTATTCCGACCAGAAGTACTGATATCTTGAGGTAAGGGATATTATTTTCTTCTTAAATGATATTATTTTCTTCAATATCATTATGCTGAAATATTGATATGAGTTTTTATCAAATTTGGAACTTTTTGTGTCGGGGTTACTATTCATGTATACGGCACTATTCACGTATACGGCACTATTCACGAATACGGCACTATTCACCGAAAAATAAAATTTTTTCTTTTTGTCCAAGATGTCTATTATGGTTACTATCTTTGATTGTATCCATGTTTTGATCTTTATTTTTGAATTATGCTTCACAATTGATTATTATGAAGTATTATTGATCTTGGATAAACTGTTATACGAATCCCTACTATTTGTCCTTCTGTCTCATTGGATTCGTTCTCTTTAAGATATTTTTCATCATCCTCAGTCCTAAATGATGATATTAATGAATATCTTTGGCCTGTAGTGCAAAGATGTATGATTACTTGATGAATATCTTTGGCCTGTAGTGCAAAGATGAACAGGTGTTGAGATGAACATGACTGACAGGTGATACAAATGAATATCTTTGGCCTGTAGTGCAAAGATGAATATTTGGATAAAGATGATTATTAATTGATGTTACAGGGATAAAATATTGATGATGGACTTTTAAATCTTAGAAGATAGTAGAATTCTTTCTCTACTTGACTCTTCTAATGGTTTGCTGTTTCCACTGCAGTTGTTGATCTAAAACTTGTTGTCGATTATATTCTATCAGATTTTTCCCTGTTGTAGACTAACGATAATTTGTTTGTAGATTATCTTAGTCATAATATTCTTTACTGGGCTAGTTGAGCTCACCCTTTTCCTTTTTGTTCCATTTTTCTTCTCAGGAGGTGAGAACATAGCATGATCAAGTCGGGGTATGGAGTGATGGTTCTAGAAAGATGTTTTAGCAGTCCTCACTATTTCTGTAAAATAGTATTTGAATAATTGTAATGGGGATTTATTTGAGTGTGGATATTGTCTAGAAGACAATATTTGTATTTAAACTCACAGTATGTGTTGTCGTATTTTGCACGACATTTGTATTATTGAAGTTGTAGTTTGCTTTCTGTACCATGTATTTGGCGACTCAGAATGGGTGTTGTATACCTATTTTGGGGGCGTCACAGTTGGTATCAGAGCTTAGGGATATGATCCCTGGCTGAGATGTGAGACAAGAACTAGGAGGGGAGAGACGGGGAATTCCTTCACTAGTATGACTTGACTAAGTTTATTTGGTGTTTATTTGGTCGGTCAGAGTATAGGGATAATATATGACATGACTATTAACCCTTGTTTTATGGCAGTATTTAAGAATGGCAGCTGAGAACGTTAATAATGGAGTAAATCAGACCGTGGAGACACCTTTGATCACCACCCAGGGGAACGTGCAACAGGAAGGCAATATTCCTCCTGTAAACAACGTTACCGAGCAAACGATGAATGATGGAATGTTTAGGAGCTTTTTGCAGTTCATGCAAAATCAGACGAGGGAGACTCGTGTGCAGAATACGGGTGGAAATGATAACGCGCGGTTTGTCACAGCTAAGCAGTTCAAAGAATTGGGACCACCAGAATTTAAGGGAAAGCCGGATCCGATCATGGCGGAAACGTGGGTCAAGCAAATTACCAAGATATTCGATGTCTTGGGATGCACGGAGGAACAAAAGGTTCCATTCGCCACCTTTATGTTCCGCGGTGAGGCAGACTACTGGTGGGAGTCTGTGAAGCGTACCCAGCCTGACGCACTCAACATGTCCTGGGAAACATTTCAAAAACTGTTCAATGAAAAGTACTTTCCTGAAAGTATTCGTCATATGAAGGAGGTAGAGTTTATCAGACTGGAACAAAACAACATGACGGTGTCCCAGTACGAGGCGAAGTTTGCAGAGTTATCCAGGTTTGCACCTCATTTGGTCGAAAATGAGGAACGAATGACAAGGATGTTTCTGAGAGGTCTAAAACCCGAGATTCGACAATATCTTATCTCTCATAAATTTTCTTTATATTCAGATGTTGTAAATAGGACTCAATTATTAGAGCGAGATAATGAGTATGTGCAACCGAGGGACCACAACCAGGGTCATATCGGTGGCGGCAGTCATCGAAGCAATGAAAACCAGCAGGGAGAAAAATATTCGGACAAAAGTGGTAACCACTCTGGTGGTAATCGTGGTCGTGATAATAGAAGGAGCGAGTCGGGAGGAGATTTCAAGAAGAGAAGGTACAACAATGATAATGTGAAGACGTCAGCACAAACATCAACTGTTTCTAGGGGAGGAGAACGACCACCGGTCGTATGTTACAAATGTGGGAAAGAGGGACATATCAGCCCAAACTGCCCACAACAATCCAAGGTATGTTATAACTGTGGAAAGGAGGGTCATATAGCTCGAGAGTGTTCTGTAGCAAAACCAAGTTCAGCGGGGATGGTGACTCCAAAAGCTGTCCCGGATAAGTCGAAATCAGCGGTTCCTGGAAGGGCGTTTGTCGTTACTGGCCAAAACGCGAGAAACCCGAACGAGGTGATCACGGGTAAGCTAATCTTGAATTCTTGCGAAGTTTATACTTTACTAGATACCGGTTCTACCCATTCTTTTATCTCTCCTGCTTGTGCTCAACGTTTAAACTTGACTCCGGAGAAATTGGACTTTAACTTATCTGTTGAAACTCCGTTGGGTGAAACCTTCGTTACATCTACAGTTTATAAATCTTGCATGATCCAAGTTGGTACTATCACATTACCTGTTGATCTTATCTCTTTAAAGATACTTGCTTTTGATGTGATTTTAGGAATTGATTGGTTAACCATTCATCATGCTAAAATTGAATGTTTTCGTAAGGTTGTTAGTTTTCATATTCCTAACCAACCTGTCATACGAATTCAAACTACTAAACCACTAAAATCAGTCACTGTCATATCGAGCCACAAAGCTATTCGTTTATTGAAAAACGGATGTCAAGCTTTCTTAGCCCATGTAATGGATTTGAACAAAGACAAGTCAGATTTGAATAATATTTCTATTGTTAGAGAATTTCCCGATGTATTTCCTGAAGAACTTCCTGGTCTACCCCCAGAACGTGAAGTTGAATTCTTTATTGACCTTGAACCCGGTACAAAGACCATTTCTAAAACTCCATATCGAATGGCTCCTATTGAACTTCAGGAGTTAAAAGTCCAACTACAGGAGTTGTTGGACATCGGTTTTATTCGTCCTAGTACGTCTCCTTGGGGTGCTCCTGTTTTATTCGTAAAGAAGAAAGACGGGAGTATGCGACTTTGTATCGACTATCGAGAATTGAATCATGTCACTATCAAGAATAGGTATCCGCTACCTCGCATTGATGACCTGTTCGACCAGTTACAAGGAACACAATTCTTTTCAAAGATCGACCTTCGTTCTGGATATCATCAGCTGAAGATTAAAACTGAGGATATTCCAAAGACTGCCTTCAGAACTCGGTACGGGCATTATGAATTCTTAGTAATGTCTTTTGGATTGACTAATGCTCCTGCTGCCTTCATGGATATGATGAACCGTGTATTCAAAGAATATTTAGATCAGTTCGTTGTTGTCTTTATTGATGACATCCTCATCTATTCCAAAAGCCGTGAAGATCATGAGCGCCATTTGAAGCTGGTACTGCAAAGGCTTCGTGAAAATAAGCTATATGCCAAATTGAAGAAATGCGAGTTCTGGCTTGAGGAAGTAGCATTCCTTGGGCACGTGGTGTCAAAACATGGAGTATCTGTCGACCCGGCGAAGATTGAAGCCATACAAAGTTGGGAGCAACCGAAGTCGGTAACCGAAGTACGTAGCTTTCTAGGCTTAGCTGGTTATTATCGGAGATTTGTGGAAGGATTTTCTCGAATCGCTACTCCGTTAACTCAGCTGACTCGGAAAGATACAAAATTTGTATGGAGTGAGGAATGCGAGAAGAGTTTCCAAGAACTCAAGAGGAGACTCATTTCGGCACCTGTTCTGACAATACCATCTGGTTCGGATGGATTTGTTATCTACAGCGATGCTTCAGGCAAAGGGTTAGGATGTGTTCTCATGCAACATGGGAAAGTCATAGCCTATGCCTCACGACAACTCAAAGAATATGAGAGGAATTATCCTACTCATGATTTGGAGTTGGCAGCAGTCGTTTTTGCGTTGAAGATCTGGAGACACTACCTGTATGGGGAGAAAGTGGAGATCTATACAGATCATAAAAGCCTCAAATATTTCTTCACCCAAAAGGAACTCAACATGCGGCAGCGACGTTGGCTCGAGCTGTTGAAAGATTACGATCATATCATCCAATATCATCCTGGAAAAGCAAACGTAGTAGCTGACGCATTGAGTAGAAGATCATATGCGGGTACGAGTGCAATATTGTTAACACAAAGGCCCATTTTGTATGACTTACAAAGGATGGAGATAGAGATGAAGGCTCCAAGTACCCACATGATGATATCAAATATACAAGTAGAACCGACTTTAATTGATAAAGTTAAAGTTGCTCAAGCTACGGACATGGAGCTGATGCGTATGAAGAAGAAAGTGCAAGAAGGTGTTATTCCAGAAGCAAGAATCGATGAAGAAGGAATACTTCGAGTCAACTCCAGACTTTGTGTTCCTAACGATTTTGACTTGAAGCATAGAATAATGATGGAGGCACACAACACACCGTTTGCAATCCATCCTGGGAGTACCAAAATGTATCACGATCTTCGACATACATTTTGGTGGAGCAATATGAAAAGAGAGATCGCGGAGTTTATCTCGAGGTGTTTAACTTGTCAACGTGTAAAGGCGGAGCATCAAGTGCCAAAGGGTCCATTGCAACCACTTGAGATCCCGAAATGGAAGTGGGAACACATTACTATGGATTTTGTTACGGGTCTTCCCAAGGTTTCTCAAGGCATAGATGCGATTTGGGTTATTGTTGATAGATTAACCAAATCCGCTCATTTCTTGCCGATACGTGAGACTTATTCCCTTGAACGTCTTGCTAGTATGTACGTGAACGAGATTGTGAGATTGCATGGCATGCCAGTATCCATAGTTTCGGATCGTGACCCAAGATTCACTTCACGATTTTGGGTTAGCTTGCAGAAAGCTATAGGCACGGATTTACGATTCAGTTCGGCATACCATCCTCAAACGGACGGACAATCAGAGAGGACTATTCAAACTCTTGAAGATCTATTAAGACTTTGTGTCCTAGATCTCAAAGGGAGTTGGGATAAGTACCTACCATTGGTGGAATTCTCCTACAACAACAGTTATCAGGCGAGCATAGGTGTGGCTCCATTCGAGGCATTGTATGGAAGAAAATGTCGTTCTCCAGTATGCTGGGACGAGGTGGGTGAAGCAACATTGTTGGGACCAGAGTTGGTACGCATTACTACAGAAAAGATCCAAACGATTCGACAATGTATACAAACGGCACAGGATCGACAAAAGAGTTATGCGGATCTTCATCGGAAGGACGTGGAATTTAATATTGGGGATCATGTATTATTACGTGTTGCACCATGGAAGGGAGTTACAAGATTTGGGAAGAGAGAAAAGCTCAATCCAAGATTTGTTGGTCCATTTGAGATTCTTGAGCGAATAGGAAATGTGGCATATAGACTCGCATTACCTCCAAGCATGTCTCGTGTTCATAATATTTTTCACATATCTATGCTTCGTAAATATGTTAAAGACCCGAACCACATTATTGAGTTAGAACCAGACGAGATAGCTGAAGATTTAACGTACGAGGAGGTACCTGTTAAGATCTTGGATAGGAAAGAGCATGTCCTACGCACGAAGGTTATACCACAAGTTAAGGTTTTGTGGAGAAACCATGCTATTGAAGAAATGACCTGGGAGTTGGAATCAGAAATGAAAGCGAGGTATCCTCACCTTTTTGAAACATCAGGTACGTACGTCAATTTCGAGGACGAAATTTCATAAGGAGGGGAGGTTGTAAGACCCCAACTTATTAATGAATAAAATCAAATTTTCTCTAAATATTATTGTGAATAATAAGGGGCTAATTTGATATAATACTTTGGTTATGGGTGAAATGTGCAAATTTTACAAAATAAGCAAGTGGTTATAAAATATTCATTTTGTCGGGGAATATTCGTTTGGTCGTGGAATATTCTTGCTGTCGGGAAATATTCGTACGACGGCGCAGCCTTGTGTGGGCCCCATAACGGAAAGCGATTGGATGAAAAAAATGACAAGTATAAGTTATTTATAAATAACGGCGTAGTTGTTACCGTTAATACTGTTAGAATACCCGGTGGTTAAAATACAGTAGCACACGGTATTGCACCAATTATTGATTCTTACGTAAGAAGGCACTACTCAATAATTGTTACAGTAGTTATTGTTCAATATTTTATTTTATTGATTCAATAATTGTTGCATTGATATTTTATATTATTGTTGTTTCAATAATTGTTGCTGCACAGTATTTTCCATTATCAGATCAATAATTCATATTATTTGAATAATATTATTAGATAACATTATTGGCAATGTCTAGAAAGTTCTGTCTAAGGAGAGGTTTGGTCATCTAATTGCGCGCCAGTAAGGAGAAATCCTTATTGGAAAGCCCCCTCTTTCCTAGGAACGGCCTGGTTGTCATAAATGTGATTCTGTAATATTATTTGTGAATAATTAATTATTGATTCATATGATAAGGAAATATTTATTTTATGTGGATATAAATGAGGGATATATTTTTGTGGTTAAAAATGAAGGAGTTAATGCTGAGTTGTTTTATCAGTATTTTTATCGGAATGGAGGTATTAAAAATCAAATCAGGGTTTTTGAGAAATATTGCGGGTGCTATAATTTTTAATCCGACCGTTGGATCGTGGTAATTTTTGGATATGTTATACATATATAAGTTGAGTATATGTCCACAAATTTTGAACCGTTAAAAATGAACGTATGATTTATTATGAATTTTACGAGATGACTGGTTCAGAAATTGTTGAATTTTCGGAGTTTATCATTTTGATGGAAAATCCTAGAATTGGTGGGCCCCACTTATGGTTGGTGAAAAAATGTGCTGAATTATATTTCAAATGTGGTGGGTGGGAATAGTAGCAGGTAAAGCCATCAGGTTGCAGGTCAAACCTACTAAAATTTTTCTATAAATAGAGGGCTAAGTTAGAATTGAAAATCACACCAGAAACAAGTTTTCTCTCTTTCTCTCTCTAGATTATTGAGTGTATTTTGTGAGTATTTAGATACTTTGAGAGTTTCTATTCATCAGAGCAAGTTTCTTTCAGCCTTATACCGGTATTCCGACCAGAAGTACTGATATCTTGAGGTAAGGGATATTATTTTCTTCTTAAATGATATTATTTTCTTCAATATCATTATGCTGAAATATTGATATGAGTTTTTATCAAATTTGGAACTTTTTGTGTCGGGGTTACTATTCATGTATACGGTACTATTCACGTATACGGCACTATTCACGAATACGGCACTATTCACCGAAAAATAAAATTTTTCCTTTTTATCCAAGATGTCTATTATGATTACTATCTTTGATTGTATCCATGTTTTGATCTTTATTTTTGAATTCTGCTTCACAATTGATTATTATGAAGTATTATTGATCTTGGATAAACTGTTATACGAATCCCTATTATTTGTCCTTCTGTCTCATTGGATTCGTTCTCTTTAAGATATTTTTCATCATCCTCAGTCCTAAATGATGATATTAATGAATATCTTTGGCCTGTAGTGCAAAGATGTATGATTACTTGATGAATATCTTTGGCCTGTAGTGCAAAGATGAACAGGTGTTAAGATGAACATGACTGACAGGTGATACAAATGAATATCTTTGGCCTGTAGTGCAAAGATGAATATTTGGATAAAGATGATTATTAATTGATGTTACAGGGATAAAATATTGATGGTGGACTTTTAAATCTTAGAAGATAGTAGAATTCTTTCTCTACTTGACTCTTCTAATGGTTTGCTGTTTCCGCTGCAGTTGTTGATCTAAAACTTGTTGTCGATTATATTCTATCAGATTTTTCCCTGTTGAAGACTAACGATAATTTGTTTGTATATTATCTTAGTCATAATATTCTTTACTGGGCTAGTTGAGCTCACCCTTTTCCTTTTTGTTCCATTTTTCTTCTCAGGAGGTGAGAACATAGCAGGATCTAGTCGGGGTATGGAGTGATGGTTCTAGAAAGATGTTTTAGCAGTCCTCACTATTTCTGTAAAATAGTATTTGAATAATTGTAATGGGGATTTATTTGAGTGTGGATATTGTCTAGAAGACAATATTTGTATTTAAGCTCACAGTATGTGTTGTCGTATTTTGCACGACATTTGTATTATTGAAGTTGTAATTTGCTTTCTGTACCATGTATTTGGCGACTCAGAATGGGTGTTGTATACCTATTTTGGGGGCGTCACATATTTAGTTTAATGTTGAGATTTGTTTAGTATTTTATTTAGTTTGATAAGAAATTTTGAAAAGAATATGTATATATATATATATATATATATATATATATATATATATATATGTGTGTGTGTGTGTGTGGACGGGCTGACATGACGAATATTGAACTTTATCCCAAAAAATATGTTGATGCACAGATTCAAACCCAAGACTTCCAGTTTGGAATATTGATCCAATGACCACCCGAGCACCTCGGCCTAGTTGTTATTATTTTTCACGGATTAGTATTTAGTACTATTATTATTATTAGTACTATTATTGTTATTATTATTATTATTGTTATTATTGTTATTATTATTATTATTATTATTATTATTATTATTATTATTATTATTATTATTATTATTATTATTATTATTATTATTATTATTATTATTATTATTATTATTATCTTAATTTACGGCAACTTTTTAATAGTCGTTGTAAAAAGTTGTATAAAATATGTAACAAAATAAAAATTATTGCAAATGAATGTGGTCCATATTAGGCAACGAAATATAGCAACAAAAAAACTTTCGTTGCCCATGATGAAGAGAAATCAAGTGGTTAGAAATTTTGCAACGAATTTCTAACGAATTTTGTTTCCAAATTTTGCAACTACTTATGAGTTTCGTTATAAAAAGTGAAAGCCTGAGTTTCGTTATAAAAAGTGAAAGCCTAACACAATCCACAACGAATGACAAATTTCGTTGCTAAACATACACTTTTAGCAACAACTTATAAAGTTGTTGCTTGAAAAATCATTGCTAAAGTCTCATTTTTAGCAACAAAAAAACTTTCGTTGCCCACGATGACGGGAAAGCAAGTGACCGAAAATTTTGCAACGAATTTCTAACGAATTTTTTTCCCTCCAATGAATTAGCAACAAAATTTTGCAACGACTTATGAATTTCGTTACAAAAAGTGAAAGCCTGACACAATCTGCAACGAAGGACAAATTTCGTTCCTAAACATATACTTTTAACGACTTCTTATAAAGTCGTTACCCGAAAAATCGTTGCTAAAGGCCCATTTTTTTGTAGTGATTTTTACATTTCTTTCCGTCTTTCATTCGTTCCCTGAATCGCAACCTTTACGATTCCCTTATTTCAAAGTCATAATTATTTTATGATTTATTTTATCAGAGTAAGATATGAATATATGCAAATCATCTCTTCAAACATATCCTTCTGTATATATATAGTGTAATCACTATATTAACTTTCAGTAAATAGTAATCGTCACTACACATTCTTTTTTCAAAATAACTTTCTTTATTGATTAAATAATCCAATATTTACATATCTTTCATTTATAGCTTCGCAAATTGTCAACACAATGTAATACAATTTCTAAATAAAGAAAACAATTTTCCTAAACATGCTCCTAGTCTTTATTCTGATCAGGTCAGCAAGAGAACTCATCGCATATCAAATTTGCAAAAATGTTTGCAAGACTGAGCACAACGGCCCAGCAAATCTAACAGTTTTCATGCTTCACATAGCACATAATATCATGCTTAAATCATATCTCAAGATTATTACAATTTAAGTAACATTTGTATCTCATGCATATCAAATATCAAGTCAAGACTAAGTTTTAAAAACTCAATCAAATTTAGTCAATAGTTGACCTTCATCATTCCACAAGTATAACATGTAATCCATGTAATCATGTCAAGTTCATATAATAAATAGGAACCGGAATACTTGCCTCTTTGATGCGAAGCTATTAATTTTACACGATTACACATATTCGAAGTATTATGCTCCTGTATAGCACCAATATACACATAATGTTATTACAATGTATAACATTACCATATTCTACAAATTCTATTTAAACTTGTGTTTTGCAAGTCTAATATCTCATTTTTAACTTCTCTTATTTTAATAAGTTTGCTACATATGTGTGGAATATAAATCTAATTAACTTTTACTAGCTTAATAAACCAACCAACTTATTTTTCAAATACCTCATCCATGCTTAAATGTGAATCTTTTATTGGTACCTCGTTGAACACAAAGATAAGCAGAAATAACTACATCTTGGATTAAATAAGGCTAGCTTTTCCTTGTAAGTATTCTCACTCATATCCTAGTCTTGATTTACAAATGTTAGGTTTTATGAAAATTAAAGAAGCAATCAAATTGCAAAAATTAGCGGAAGCAAAATAAAATCAGATTTTAAAATTTTTCACAAACCAATTACTCGGCTCATCCTTTATGCATATTATTAATTAAACGAAGAATAAAAAGTTATGAAATCATACCGTTGTAGAAACGAGCTTCCTCAGGTACGAGTTGTAACAACCCGATATTTTCTATATAATTAAATCAGAAATTTTGCATATAATTTTTTTTTAAGATGAGGGTTTGTACAAGATAATGTGTATATGTAAGTATGTGGTAAATAAAAATATATTTATTACATGAATATTTACAAATAATTTTATTTTAGAATTATTGATTATTATAAACTATATTTTTATAATAATTAATTTTATTGTAATAATATTTTTATTAATTATTTTCCATGAAAATATAATCATATATTTAAATAAAATATGGAGTGATTTTTAGAATAATTATAATAATTATTCTATTATATGAATTTTAGTACAGATTATTAAGTTAATTATTTTACCTTAATTATTAAGGTTAAATAGGGGAGAATAAATCAAATATGAAATCCAAACCCTAATTTTGGATTTTTATCAAGGAATGAGAATAATAATATAATAATATTATATTTTTATTTTTCAGTGCTATAAATATGTACTGTATGTACGTATTGATAATGGTTGGTCAATTATCGTTTATATTTTCAAAACCCTATTATTAATTGGTTAAACCCTAGTTCAAAAGTTAATACGCATTCAAGACGGTGTAGTAATGGCGTTATTTGATTTATGTTGTGTTATATAGGATTTTATGTTAATTTTGAAAACCCTAATTCTAAAATTAGTAACCCTAATTATAAAGCCCTAATTTTTGAAATGAGAAACCCTAATTTGAAACCTAAATTGGAGTTTGTGATCAGTTAGAAATTGTGTTAATGTGATTAATATCAGTTATAATAGGTTTTATTGCTAATTATAAAAAATTTAATTATTATTTTAAAACCCTAAATAACATTTTGATATATTACTATTAAGAAACCCTAATTTCTATATTAGACAACCCTAATTAGTAATTATAAAATTTAATTACTAATTGTAAACCCTAACTGCTAAATTAGTAAGGTTAATTAATTAGTAAATAATTAAACCCAAATGTTCATGTTTAATGTAATTAGAAATATAATCTAATTAAAGAAACTCTAATTATAATTTTAAGAAACTAAAATTTCTATTTTTCTCTATAATTGCAAAATCCTAGAAATCCTTCAATTTTGTGCTAACCTTAGGGTTAAACCCTAAGGGTCAAATCCTAAGGGTTTGACATGTTACATAATTGCCATTAAATTCATAAGGCTAATGATAATTTTACCCCTCTTACATTATTTAAGGTAACTTGTAGAATTTAGTCTAGATGAGTTGTTGGCCAACCCTAATGTAGGATGTGACTAACTTTCCAGCAAATCAGCCTCATATCTCAGCATAATACATTGCATCTAAGTGTTTATATAATGATCAAAGAGAGAGAGAAAGTCACATTTTTGCTCATTTTGCTAAAACATCCAACCAATCCTCTCTCTCACTAAAACCAATGAAATTTGGTAGCATATCAGTCACATAATCAAGCCCCACTAACACCATAACAAAATCAGAAGCTCAGAATCAGAAGATCAAAGTGAAGTATAAAAATTAACCCTAGAAAATTTGATCTTGATCCACATGTTAGATGTTATGATTGAGTGTTAAAATATGTTGGTTATAGTATATAATGATGATCTGGGTTGCTAGATGTTAGATCCATAACATCTAGAGGCTCGAATTTGAAGATTTACAAAATCTAAAAATTTCGTTTTTAATCTCTGACAACCAAATGCCAGGCCCTGTAGATCGTTCTCTGTTATGTGTTTTTGTGTTTTAAGTGTTGGATATTGTAGTATGTTATAAGATCTTTACTCTGGAAGTTGAATCAAGGTCATAACTTTAACAAATTACAAGTTATTCTTGGTCAAAGGTCGTTGACCGACCATAACCAGACCATTTCTGGGTAACCCAGAAAGGGGTTTTCAGCGTCTGACAGGATGTTTGAAGTCCAAGATCTGTCAGATTATTGAAGTTTTGATGTTGTTGTTATAACTAGATTGTAGACTGTAATATGGACTTTGAATCTTGACCTTTAGATCCCTTAAAGACTCAACTGATCGAACATAGTGAGTGGTCAAATTAGGCCACTCGGTCACAATTGCTTTTTTCTGGAATTTCCAGAAACGTAAATAACACATATTCTGACAGCTTTTGACCGATCAATATCTTGCTATTGTTTTGATGTTATGGTTATGTTTCGTAAAGAATCTGTAGTAATACATGTTGTCTATACACTGAAGGCTTAATATCACTATTACATCAAAAGGATTGCAAGTTGTGGAAGCCCAAAATGGACAAGTCTAATTGTTCTTCATTTCTGGGTAACCCAGAAAATGAAGAACAGGTCTGACAGTCCCTTTCAAGGCTTAGATCTCGTTGGTTATATGTGTTATGAACTTGGTTGTTGTTGGATATTGTAGTTTTGCATTAGCTTTACACGATCTGACCAGTAGCATATCTAGAAACACATGACACAGTTCGCAATTCTTGGTCAAACAAGGCATCTCGAGACTGTGTATGATTTTCTTGGTTTGCATGATGAACACGAAGAACACCTATAGCGACGGTTATGTCACTATAGGTGGTCTTTAGCGACAGTTTCTATATAAAAATTATATTTTTATTAAATAATTATAGAAAATTAGTTTTTAATTATTAAAAATACAAAATAAATTATAAAAAATTATTTTAAGGTCTGAAAATTTATTTTTAATTATTTTAATTATATTTCATAAATATTTATTATTTTTGAAATATTAGAGGTATTTAATTTATTTAATTATTATATTAAATAAATTATTTAAAAATGATTTTAATACTTAAAAAATCATTTAAAATTATATTATGATACAAGAAAATATTTTAAGTTATTTTTAATAACTTTTAATATTTTGTGATAAATTTCATTAATAAATTAATATTAATGATAATTAAGTTATTTAATAAATGAATTAAATAAATTAAAAATGATTTTAATATTTTTAAAATCATTTTAAATGATAATAAGGTATTTAAAAATATTTTAAGTATAAAATATAACTTTCAATATTTAAAGGTAAAATTCATTAGTTAATTATTATTAATGATATTAAAGTTATTTAATAATTATATTAAATAATTTAGTTTAAAAATGATTTTAATATTATAAAAATCATTTTAAAATGAAAATAAAGTGTTTAAAGATATTTTAAGTTATAAAATATTACTTTTAATATTTAAAGGATAATTTCATTAATAACTTAATATTAATGATATTAATTTAATATTAATGATATTAAATTTATTTAATAATTATATTAAATAAATAGTTTTAAAATAGTTTTATTAATTTTAAAAATCATTTTAAAAGGATATAGATAAATTAAAAATATTTTAAGTTATAATTAATGACTTTTAATATTTTGATAAATAGTACATTAATATTTAACTATTAATGGTAATTATTTAAAAATAATTTTAATGGTTTTAAAAATCATTTAAGGGTAATATTAATGCTTTAAAAATATTTTAAGTTATTATAAATAACTTTAATATTTTGGCAATTGTTTCATTAATAGTTTAATAATAATTAAATATTAATGATAATAGAATTGTTTGATATTTAAATTATTTAATAATTATTTCGATGTTTGAAAAGTCACGATAAATTATAATGAATGTTTAAAAATTATTATAAGTCATTTAAAAATAATAAGACTGATACTAACTTACAGGATAGAGTCTTAGACTCGATAAATACCCGATTAAGCTGTCGGTACACCGACACATTTCAAAAATTGATCTGGACTTAGATAATATGATTAGATAAGTGATTATTTGTGATTCAATGGTTGTTAAACCTATGTGCCAATGTGATTAGGTTATGTACTGACTGTAATAAGCAGTATTATGTGTTACGATATGTTATTCTAATCAGTAAAATGATCTTATTACTGATAGGTTGTTATACAAAAGATAAAACTAAGTCGTGAATTGTAAGCAACGTATCAGGCAAGTATCTTACATTTGTATTTTCTTTATGCAATGGACATGAGTAAGAATATTTTTGAATTATATTATTACTGTACAGATTATTAACCCTATATTATATACGCTCATTGATTATCAACATGTTAGTATATGGTAATTCAGATATATATTCTGTTCGTTAATTTCTATAAATGGTTATACAAGTGTCCCCACTTGGATAATCATTGAATTTTGTCACACGTTGATACACCTTTGTCAATTACCCATATATATATATGTTGAATTATAGATTATTTGTGACGCCCCCAGAATAGGTATACAACACCCATTCTGAGTCGCCAAATACATGGTACAGAAAGCAAACTACAACTTCAATAATACAATTGTCGTGCAAAATACGACAACACATACTGTGAGTTTAAATACAAATATTGTCTTCTAGACAATATCCACACTCAAATAAATCCTCATTACAATTATTCAAACACTATTTTACAGAAATAGTGAGGACTGCTAATACATCTTTCTAGAACCATTACTCCATACCCCGACTAGATCCTGCTATGTTCTCACCTCCTGAGAAGAAAAATGGAACAAAAAGGAAAAGGGTGAGCTCAACTAGCCCAGTAAAGAATATTATGACTAAGATAATATACAACAAATTATCGTTAGTCTTCAACAGGGAAAAATCTGATAAAATATAATCGACAACAAGTTTTAGATCAACAACTGCAGCGGAAACAGCAAACCATTAGAAGAGTCAAGTAGAGAAAGAATTCTACTATCTTCTAAGATTTAAAAGTCCATCATCAATATTTTATCCCTGTAACATCAATTAATAATCATCTTTAACCAAATATTCATCTTTGCACTACAGGCCAAAGATATTCATTTGTATCATCAGTCGGTCATGTTCATCTCAACACCTGTTCATCTTTGCACTACAGGCCAAAGATATTCATCAAGTAATTATACATCTTTGCACTACAGGCCAAAGATATTCAGTAATATCATCATTTAGGACTGAGGATGATGAAAAATATCTTAAAGAGAACGAATCCAATGAGACAGAAGGACAAATAGTAGGGATTCGTATAACAGTTTATCCAAGATCAATAATACTTCATAATAATCAATTGTGAAGCAGAATTCAAAAATAAAGATCAAAACATGGATACAATCAAAGATAGTAACCATAATAGACATCTTGGACAAAAAGGAAAAATTTTATTTTTCGGTGAATAGTGCCGTATTCGTGAATAGTGTCGTATACGTGAATAGTACCGTATACGTGAATAGTAACCCCGACACAAAAAGTTCCAAATTTGATAAAAACTCGTATCAATATTTCAGCATAATGATATTGAAGAAAATAATATCATTTAAGAAGAAAATAATATCCCTTACCTCAAAATATCAGTACTTCTGGTCGGAATACCGGTATAAGGCTGAAAGAAACTTGCTCTGATGAATAGAAACTCTCAAAGTATCTAAATACTCACAAAATACACTCAATAATCTAGAGAGAGAAAGAGAGAAAACTTGTTTCTGGTGTGATTTTCAATTCTAACTTAGCCCTCTATTTATAGGAAAATTTTGGTAGGTTTGACCTGCAACCTGATGGCTTTACCTGCTACTATTCCCACCTACCACATTTGAAATATAATTCAGCACATTTCTTCACCAACCACAAGTGGGGCCCACCAATTCTAGAATTTTCCACCAAAATGATAAACTCCGAAAATTCAACAATTTCTGAACCAGTCATCTTGTAAAATTCGTAATAAATCATACGTTCATTTTTAACGGTTCAAAATTTGTGGGCATATACTCAACTTATATATGTATAACATATCCAAAAATTACCACGATCCAACGGTCGGATTAAAAATTATAACCCCCGCAAAATATCTCAAAAACCCTGATTTTTAATACCTCCATTCTGACAAAAATACGGATAAAAATCTCAACATTAACTCCTTCATTTTTAACCACAAAAATATATTCCTCATTTATATCTACATAAAATAAATATTTTCTTATCATATGAATCAATAATTAATTATTCACAAATAATATTACAGAATCACATTTATGACAACCAGGCCGTTCCCAGGAAAGAGGGGGCTTTCCAATAAGGATTTCTCCTTACTGGCGCGCAATTAGATGACCAAACCTCTCCTTAGACAGAACTTTCTAGACATTGCCAATAATGTTATCTAATAATATTATTCAAATAATATGAATTATTGATCTGATAAATGAAAATACTGTGCAGCAACAATTATTGAAACAACAATAATATAAAATATCAACGCAGCAATTATTGAATCAATAAAATAAAATATTGAATAATAACTACTGTAACAATTATTGAGTAGTGTCTTCTTACGTAAGAATCAATAATTGGTGCAATACCGTGTGCTACTGTATTTTAACCACCGGGTATTCCAACAGTATTAACGGTAACAACTACGCCGTTATTTATAAACAACTTATACTTGTCGTTTTCTTCATCCAATCGCTTTCCGTTATGGGGCCCACACAAGGCTGCGTCGTCGTACGAATATTCCCCGACAGCAAGAATATTCCACGACCAAACGAATATTCCCCGACAAAATGAATATTTTATAACCACTTGCTTATTTTGCAAAATTTGCACATTTCACCCATAACCAAAGTATTATATCAAATTAACCCCTTATTATTCACAATAATATTTAGAGAAAATTTGATTTTATTCATTAATAAGTTGGGGTCTTACATTATTGTTGAACATATAAAACCTTGTTATATTATCCAACTGAATTGCTTTGGTTTGGAACCCAGACAAGTATGAACATCCCTTATACGAAAAAAACTTTTTATGTATCAAAGGTGGACAGAGTGAACAATAACATCGTTCTTGCGTGTAGTATTGATCAATACAGGGCACAACGGGCTGATCACCCCGTGCCCATAAGTTATGACGGTTAACAGATGAAGTTCTGTTTAACCTTTTCGAAAATGAAAATAATGTTCATAGTATGTCACCTTAACCCTATTTATAGTCATTATGTAGTTTCAAAAATTTGAAAGAGGGTTGTTATGTTATTATTAACGGTTCAGATTACTTCACAACTATCGATTTGTTGTAGAAGGGTAGTATAAAGAAAATATTTAAATTCTTTCAGCTATATATATATATATATATATATATATATAATTGCTATTACTTGTTGGGCACTCAAATGCTCATCCTTACTTAATTTAAATATTTTCAGCTAAGTGTGAAGAACCAGAAAGCTCATGCAAAAATAAAGGAAAAGGAAAACTAACCAAATAAAATTTGTGGTAGTTTATGTATTAGTTTGCTATTATTAAGATAAGTATGATATATATTAGCTTTCATGTATTGTAATGAATGTTTAAAGGTCTCGTATCTGGGGATTTGACTCTGATGATATGTAATTAAGTTTATGTTTATATTATTGTTATTATTATTGTATTATTCCGCTCATAAAAATGGTATCGTAAAGCACCGAGTTCGGGTTTCAAGTACCTGAATTTGGAGGCTTTACACGAGTTCACCTCCTACTTCTCCGCGATCTCCTTGAATCTCCAGGTAGATTCCTTCCTTTGATCAATGTAAGTCACCCAATATTAAATTCCCTTCCATGGTGCAACACGTAACAATACATGATCCCCAATATTAAATTCCACATCCTTCCGATGAAGATCCGCATAACTCTTTTGTCGATCCTGTGCCGTTTGTATACGTTGTCGAATCGTTTGGATCTTCTCTGTAGTAATGCGTACCAATTCTGGTCCCAACAATGTTGCTTCACCCACCTCGTCCCAGCATACTGGAGAACGACATTTTCTTCCATACAACGCCTCAAATGGAGCCATACCTATGCTCGCCTGATAACTGTTGTTGTAGGAGAATTCCACCAATGGTAGGTACTTATCCCAACTCCCTTTGAGATCTAAGACACAAAGTCTTAATAGACCTTCAAGAGTTTGAATAGTCCTCTCTGATTGTCCGTCCGTTTGAGGATGGTATGCTGAACTGAATCGTAAATCCGTGCCCATAGCTTTCTGCAAGCTAACCCAAAATCGTGAAGTGAATCTTGGGTCACGATCCGAAACTATGGATACTGGCATGCCATGCAATCTCACAATCTCGTTCACGTACATACTAGCAAGACGTTCAAGGGAATAAGTCTCACGTATCGGCAAGAAATGAGCGGACTTGGTTAATCTATCAACAATAACCCAAATCGCATCTATGCCTTGAGAAACCTTGGGAAGACCTGTAACAAAATCCATAGTAATGTGTTCCCACTTCCATTTCGGGATCTCAAGTGGTTGCAATGGACCCTTTGGCACTTGATGCTCCGCCTTTACACGTTGACAAGTTAAACACCTCGAGATAAACTCCACGATCTCTCTTTTCATATTGCTCCACCAAAATGTATGTCGAAGATCGTGATACATTTTGGTACTCCCAGGATGGATTGCAAACGGTGTGTTGTGTGCCTCCATCATTATTCTATGCTTCAAGTCAAAATCGTTAGGAACACAAAGTCTGGAGTTGACTCGAAGTATTCCTTCTTCATCGATTCTTGCTTCTGGAATAACACCTTCTTGCACTTTCTTCTTCATACGCATCAGCTCCATGTCCGTAGCTTGAGCAGCTTTAACTTTATCGATTAAAGTCGGTTCTACTTGTATATTTGATATCATCATGTGGGTACTTGGAGCCTTCATCTCTATCTCCATCCTTTGCAAGTCATACAAAATGGGCCTTTGTGTTAAAAACATTGCACTCGTACCCGCATATGATCTTCTACTCAATGCGTCAGCTACTACGTTTGCTTTTCCAGGATGGTATTGGATGGTATGATCGTAATCTTTCAACAGCTCAAGCCAACGTCGTTGCCGCATGTTGAGTTCCTTTTGGGTGAAGAAATATTTGAGGCTTTTATGATCTGTATAGATCTCCACTTTCTCCCCATAAAGGTAGTGTCTCCAGATCTTCAACGCAAAAACGACTGCTGCCAACTCCAAATCATGAGTAGGATAATTCCTCTCATATTCTTTGAGTTGTCGTGAGGCATAGGCTATGACTTTCCCATGTTGCATGAGAACACATCCTAACCCTTTGCCTGAAGCATCGCTGTAGATAACAAATCCATCCGAACCAGATGGTATTGTCAAAACAGGTGCCGAAATGAGTCTCCTCTTGAGTTCTTGAAAACTCTTCTCGCATTCCTCACTCCATGCGAATTTTGTATCTTTCCGAGTCAGCTGAGTTAACGGAGTAGCGATTCGAGAAAATCCTTCCACAAATCTCCGATAATAACCAGCTAAGCCCAGAAAGCTACGTACTTCGGTTACCGACTTCGGTTGCTCCCAACTTTGTATGACTTCAATCTTCGCCGGGTCGATAGATACTCCATGTTTTGACACCACGTGCCCAAGGAATGCTACTTCCTCAAGCCAGAACTCGCATTTCTTCAGTTTGGCATATAGCTTGTTTTCACGAAGCCTTTGCAGTACCAGCTTCAAATGGCGCTCATGATCTTCACGGCTTTTGGAATAGATGAGGATGTCATCAATAAAGACAACAACGAACTGATCCAAATATTCTTTGAATACACGGTTCATCATATCCATGAAGGCAGCAGGAGCATTAGTCAATCCAAAAGACATTACTAAGAATTCATAATGCCCGTACCGAGTTCTGAAAGCAGTCTTTGGAATATCCTCAGTTTTAATCTTCAGCTGATGATATCCAGAACGAAGATCGATCTTTGAAAAGAATTGTGCTCCTTGCAACTGGTCAAACAGGTCATCAATGCGAGGTAGCGGATACCTATTCTTGATGGTGACATGGTTCAATTCTCGATAGTCAATACAAAGTCGCATACTCCCGTCTTTCTTCTTTACGAATAAAACAGGAGCACCCCAAGGAGACGTACTAGGACGAATAAAACCGATGTCCAACAACTCCTGTAGTTGGACTTTTAACTCCTGAAGTTCAATAGGAGCCATTCGATATGGGGTTTTAGAAATGGGCTTTGTACCGGGTTCAAGGTCAATAAAGAATTCAATTTCTCGTTCCGGGGGTAGACCGGGAAGTTCTTCAGGAAATACATCGGAAAATTCTCTAACAATAGAAATATTATTCAAATCTGACTTGTCTTTGTTCAAATCCATAACATGGGCTAAGAAAGCTTGACATCCGTTTTTCAATAAACGAATAGCTTTGTGGCTTGATATGACAGTGACTGATTTTAGTGGTTTAGTAGTTTGAATTCGTATGACAGGTTGGTTAGGAATATGAAAACTAACAACCTTACGAAAACAATCAATTTTAGCATGATGAGTGGTTAACCAATCAATTCCTAAAATCACATCAAAAGCAAGTATCTTTAAAGAGATAAGATCAACAGGTAATGTGATAGTGCCAACTTGGATCATGCAAGATTTATAAACTGTAGATGTAACGAAGGTTTCACCCAACGGAGTTTCAACAGATAAGTTAAAGTCCAATTTCTCCGGAGTCAAGTTTAAACGTTGAGCACAAGCAGGAGAGATAAAAGAATGGGTAGAACCGGTATCTAGTAAAGTATAAACTTCGCAAGAATTCAAGATTAGCTTACCCGTGATCACCTCGTTCGGGTTTCTCGCGTTTTGGCCAGTAACGACAAACGCCCTTCCAGGAACCGCTGATTTCGACTTATCCGGGATAACTTTTGGAGTCACCATCCCTGCTGAACTTGGTTTTGCTACAGAACACTCTCGAGCTATATGACCTTCCTTTCCACAGTTATAACATACCTTGGATTGTTGTGGACAGTTTGGGCTGATATGTCCCTCTTTCCCACATTTGTAACATACGACCGGTGGTCGTTCTCCTCCCCTAGAAACAGTTGATGTTTGTGCTGACGTCTTCACGTTATCATTGTTGTACCTTCTCTTCTTGAAATCTCCTCCCGACTCGCTCCTTCTATTATCACGACCACGATTACCACCAGAGTGGTTACCGCTTTTGTCCGAATGTTTTCCTCCCTGCTGGTTTTCATTGTTTCGATGACTGCCGCCACCGGTATGACCCTGGTTGTGGTCCCTCGGTTGCACATACTCATTATCTCGCTCTAATAATTGAGCCCTGTTTACAACATCTGAATATAAAGAAAATTTATGAGAGATAAGATATTGCCGAATCTCGGGTTTTAGACCTCTCAGAAACATCCTTGTCATTCGTTCCTCATTTTCGACCAAATGAGGTGCAAACCTGGATAACTCTGCAAACTTCGCCTCGTACTGGGACACCGTCATGTTGTTTTGTTCCAGTCTAATAAACTCAACCTCCTTCATATGACGAATACTTTCAGGAAAGTACTTGTCATTGAACAGTTTTTGAAATGTTTCCCAGGACATGTTGAGTGCGTCAGGCTGGGTACGCTTCACAGACTCCCACCAGTAGTCTGCCTCACCACGGAACATAAATGTGGCGAATGGAACCTTCTGTTCCTCCGTGCATCCCAAGACATCAAATATCTTGGTAATTTGCTTGACCCACGTTTCCGCCATGATCGGATCCGGCTTTCCCTTAAATTCTGGTGGTCCCAATTCTTTGAACTGCTTAGCTGTGACAAACCGCGCGTTGTTATCATTTCCACCCGTATTCTGCACACGAGTCTCCCTCGTCTGATTTTGCATGAACTGCAAAAAGCTCCTAAACATTCCATCATTCATCGTTTGCTCGGTAACGTTGTTTACAGGAGGAATATTGCCTTCCTGTTGCACGTTCCCCTGGGTAGTGATCAAAGGTGTCTCCACGGTCTGATTTACTCCATTATTAACATTCTCAGCTGCCATTCTTAAATACTGCCATAAAACAAGGGTTAATAGTCATGTCATATATTATCCCTATACTCTGACCGACCAAATAAACACCAAATAAACTTAGTCAGGTCATACTAGCGAAGGAATTCCCCGTCTCTCCCCTCCTAGTTCTTGTCTCACATCTCAGCCAGGGATCATATCCCTAAGCTCTGATACCAACTGTGACGCCCCCAGAATAGGTATACAACACCCATTCTGAGTCGCCAAATACATGGTACAGAAAGCAAACTACAACTTCAATAATACAATTGTCGTGCAAAATACGACAACACATACTGTGAGTTTAAATACAAATATTGTCTTCTAGACAATATCCACACTCAAATAAATCCTCATTACAATTATTCAAACACTATTTTACAGAAATAGTGAGGACTGCTAATACATCTTTCTAGAACCATTACTCCATACCCCGACTAGATCCTGCTATGTTCTCACCTCCTGAGAAGAAAAATGGAACAAAAAGGAAAAGGGTGAGCTCAACTAGCCCAGTAAAGAATATTATGACTAAGATAATATACAACAAATTATCGTTAGTCTTCAACAGGGAAAAATCTGATAAAATATAATCGACAACAAGTTTTAGATCAACAACTGCAGCGGAAACAGCAAACCATTAGAAGAGTCAAGTAGAGAAAGAATTCTACTATCTTCTAAGATTTAAAAGTCCATCATCAATATTTTATCCCTGTAACATCAATTAATAATCATCTTTAACCAAATATTCATCTTTGCACTACAGGCCAAAGATATTCATTTGTATCATCAGTCGGTCATGTTCATCTCAACACCTGTTCATCTTTGCACTACAGGCCAAAGATATTCATCAAGTAATTATACATCTTTGCACTACAGGCCAAAGATATTCAGTAATATCATCATTTAGGACTGAGGATGATGAAAAATATCTTAAAGAGAACGAATCCAATGAGACAGAAGGACAAATAGTAGGGATTCGTATAACAGTTTATCCAAGATCAATAATACTTCATAATAATCAATTGTGAAGCAGAATTCAAAAATAAAGATCAAAACATGGATACAATCAAAGATAGTAACCATAATAGACATCTTGGACAAAAAGGAAAAATTTTATTTTTCGGTGAATAGTGCCGTATTCGTGAATAGTGTCGTATACGTGAATAGTACCGTATACGTGAATAGTAACCCCGACACAAAAAGTTCCAAATTTGATAAAAACTCGTATCAATATTTCAGCATAATGATATTGAAGAAAATAATATCATTTAAGAAGAAAATAATATCCCTTACCTCAAAATATCAGTACTTCTGGTCGGAATACCGGTATAAGGCTGAAAGAAACTTGCTCTGATGAATAGAAACTCTCAAAGTATCTAAATACTCACAAAATACACTCAATAATCTAGAGAGAGAAAGAGAGAAAACTTGTTTCTGGTGTGATTTTCAATTCTAACTTAGCCCTCTATTTATAGGAAAATTTTGGTAGGTTTGACCTGCAACCTGATGGCTTTACCTGCTACTATTCCCACCTACCACATTTGAAATATAATTCAGCACATTTCTTCACCAACCACAAGTGGGGCCCACCAATTCTAGAATTTTCCACCAAAATGATAAACTCCGAAAATTCAACAATTTCTGAACCAGTCATCTTGTAAAATTCGTAATAAATCATACGTTCATTTTTAACGGTTCAAAATTTGTGGGCATATACTCAACTTATATATGTATAACATATCCAAAAATTACCACGATCCAACGGTCGGATTAAAAATTATAACCCCCGCAAAATATCTCAAAAACCCTGATTTTTAATACCTCCATTCTGACAAAAATACGGATAAAAATCTCAACATTAACTCCTTCATTTTTAACCACAAAAATATATTCCTCATTTATATCTACATAAAATAAATATTTTCTTATCATATGAATCAATAATTAATTATTCACAAATAATATTACAGAATCACATTTATGACAACCAGGCCGTTCCCAGGAAAGAGGGGGCTTTCCAATAAGGATTTCTCCTTACTGGCGCGCAATTAGATGACCAAACCTCTCCTTAGACAGAACTTTCTAGACATTGCCAATAATGTTATCTAATAATATTATTCAAATAATATGAATTATTGATCTGATAAATGAAAATACTGTGCAGCAACAATTATTGAAACAACAATAATATAAAATATCAACGCAGCAATTATTGAATCAATAAAATAAAATATTGAATAATAACTACTGTAACAATTATTGAGTAGTGTCTTCTTACGTAAGAATCAATAATTGGTGCAATACCGTGTGCTACTGTATTTTAACCACCGGGTATTCCAACAGTATTAACGGTAACAACTACGCCGTTATTTATAAACAACTTATACTTGTCGTTTTCTTCATCCAATCGCTTTCCGTTATGGGGCCCACACAAGGCTGCGTCGTCGTACGAATATTCCCCGACAGCAAGAATATTCCACGACCAAACGAATATTCCCCGACAAAATGAATATTTTATAACCACTTGCTTATTTTGCAAAATTTGCACATTTCACCCATAACCAAAGTATTATATCAAATTAACCCCTTATTATTCACAATAATATTTAGAGAAAATTTGATTTTATTCATTAATAAGTTGGGGTCTTACATTATTGTTGAACATATAAAACCTTGTTATATTATCCAACTGAATTGCTTTGGTTTGGAACCCAGACAAGTATGAACATCCCTTATACGAAAAAAACTTTTTATGTATCAAAGGTGGACAGAGTGAACAATAACATCGTTCTTGCGTGTAGTATTGATCAATACAGGGCACAACGGGCTGATCACCCCCGTGCCCATAAGTTATGACGGTTAACAGATGAAGTTCTGTTTAACCTTTTCGAAAATGAAAATAATGTTCATAGTATGTCACCTTAACCCTATTTATAGTCATTATGTAGTTTCAAAAATTTGAAAGAGGGTTGTTATGTTATTATTAACGGTTCAGATTACTTCACAACTATCGATTTGTTGTAGAAGGGTAGTATAAAGAAAATATTTAAATTCTTTCAGCTTATATATATATATATATATATATATATATATATATATATATAATTGCTATTACTTGTTGGGCACTCAAATGCTCATCCTTACTTAATTTAAATATTTTCAGCTAAGTGTGAAGAACCAGAAAGCTCATGCAAAAATAAAGGAAAAAGAAAACTAACCAAATAAAATTTGTGGTAGTTTATGTATTAGTTTGCTATTATTAAGATAAGTATGATATATATTAGCTTTCATGTATTGTAATGAATGTTTAAAGGTCTCGTATCTGGGGATTTGACTCTGATGATATGTAATTAAGTTTATGTTTATATTATTGTTATTATTATTGTATTATTCCGCTCATAAAAATGGTATCGTGAAGCACCGAGTTCGGGTTTCAAGTACCTGAATTTGGAGGCTTTACACGAGTTCACCTCCTACTTCTCCGCGATCTCCTTGAATCTCCAGGTAGATTCCTTCCTTTGATCAATGTAAGTCACCCAAGTGTATGGCCTCTAGAGGTGATCCACCAAAGAAGAATAATTTTCAAGAAGAATGGTGTATTGGCACAAACCCTAGTTTTTCCTATCTCTATAGAAAAAGGGGCGTACTCTCCAACAACTTGGAAATTGCATATTTGATATCTGATATAAGACTCCTCTTATAAAGATATCAGGTAACCCTATTTAATTAAAATAAGGTATTATTTATTTAATTAAACTCTTTTAATTAAATGGGCTCCCTAATCTTATTAGGGATAATTAATTAAACTCCTTTTAACTAATTTTCCCTCCTAATCCTATTAGAAATAAATGAGAGTACTTATATTAAATTAATTCCTAAACTCTTTTAGAAATTAAAATAATAATAATAGTAATAATATTAATAAGACTCCTCTTATTAATTTATATTTAATATTTCTAAAATATTAAATAATATATATTAAGCTATTTAATTTATTCTATCACCATAGATTAAATTAAATATACTTAACATATTACAACGATTATGTCATTAACTTCTTAAATAATTATTCTTTCTTTTATGGTGTGACTCTTTAGTTTCTCCACATTAAACCGGTTGTGAATAAATCAATTAGAACAATTCTAATCTTATTTAAATAAATAAATTAAACGATTAATTTATTTAAATAAATAATATTTATTCTACAATAGGGATAAGCCTCCCTAGCGTTCAATGACTTTCCAGATAATATAGATTTCAATATTAATCATAAAAGAACCTTTGAGTTAATAGTTACCGTACAATTCAATCCTTCCACCATACAATGTTCCAATTAAATATAAGACATGGAATTACTGTCAAGTCTTATTTTATTTAATTATATGTATTTCGATTCCCAAATACACAACTCCTAATGAATGCACTAATTTCATTCCACCTTGGTCAAGGATTTCTGGGTTGTCATTTATCGAATCGCATAAGACATTTCACTTCTTTTACTAGAAGTGGTTGATTCTTTATTGATCATTCATTATCTCCATATATAACTTATTACACCTAAGTATACCCTTTGATATACCCTAAGGGTCTTAAGAAATAAGTCAAAGTGTAAATCATTATATACAAGATACTATGATGATCTCAAGTCTAAAGATTATTTGTACTACTATCACTACAGGAATTCCTATTGACAGACAAGTAAAACTCCATTATGTATTCCTTAGCGAGTCACGTTCAGTGAACTTATTCTCCAATAAGCACCTACATACTTGCTTTAGTATCTCCATACAAATGATCATGAGATCAATCATCCTCCTCCAATGAGCAAACAACGTATGTACTAATCTATCCGGATTCACTAATCCCCTTTTTAGTAATCCACTGATTGGGAACATTTTAGTTTTAAGCTATCTAAGAATTTAGATCTCATTAGCATGATCTCATCATGATTCTAAAAGCATTGCTTAAAACTATGGGTTTATCACATATTATTAAAACAGCACCATATTGATAATAAATGCCTTTAATAAATAATTCTTTTATTAATAAATAAATAAGATTGATTACAATGTATATGCTTTATCATCATACATGATTGGCTTGTATGCATACTACTTTTAATCTCCCACTTGCACTGAAGCCAATCGCCTTGGTATCCCATACCCATCTTCTCTAACTGACGATCAAACTACTGTTGTGTTAACACTTTAGTAAATAGATCTGCAATATTGTCTTGAGAGTCCACACGCTCCAGGGTGAGGTCTCCTCTTTCAATGATCTCTCTGATCAAATAAAACCGCCACAATACGTGTTTGGATTTCTGATGAGAACTGAATTCCTTAGCCTGTGCAACAGCTCCGGTGTTGTCACAGAATAAAGGTACTGGTCCTGTAATGCTAGAAACCACACCAAGTTTGGTAATGAACTTCTTCATCCAAACAGCTTCCTTTGCAGCTTCACTTGCAGCTATGTACTCTGCCTCTGTCACTGAATCAGCAACTATTTGCTGTTTGGAACTCTTCCAACTCATTGCGCCACCGTTTAAGTTAAACACATACACCGAAATGGATTTACTGTTATCTTGGTCTGTTTGAAAACTTGAGTCTGTGAAGCCCTCTAGTTTCAATTCAGACCCACCGTAGACAAGAAATACATCCTTAGTTCTTCTTAAGTACTTTAGGATATTTTTAATTGCCTTCCAGTGTTCTTCTCCTGGATTTGACTGATATCTGCTTGTTACACTAAGTGCATGAGCGACATCTAGTCTAGTACATATCATACCGTACATGATAGATCCTATTGCTGAAGCATAATGAATCTTACTCATACGGTCTCTCTCCTCAGGTATCTTTGGGGCCTGTTTCTTGGAGAGATGTATTCCATGGCTCATCGGCATGAGACCTCTTTTGGAATCTTTCATGCTAAATTTCTTTAGCATCGAGTCAATGTATGTTCCTTGGGACAAGCCAAACATCCTTTTAGATCTATCTCTATAGATCTTTATCCCCAGAATATAGGATGCTTCTCCCAAGTCCTTCATGGAGAAGTGTTTAGATAACCAGATTTTAATTGATTGTAACATAGGAATATCATTCCCTATCAGTAATATATCATCAACATATAATACGAGGAATAAAACAGCGCTCCCACTAACCTTCTTGTACACACATGGTTCATCCTCATTTTTGATAAAATTAAACTCTTTTATTGTCTCATCAAAATGGATGTTCCATCTACGAGAAGCTTGCTTCAATCCATAAATGAATTGTTGTAACTTACAGACTTGATTTGTTCCGACCTTTGAAACAAATCCCTCTGGCTGTGTCATAAACACATCATCCTCAAGTTTTCCATTGAGGAAGGCCGTTTTCACGTCCATCTGCCAGATTTCGTAGTCATGATAAGCTACAATCGCAAGCAAAATCCGAATGGACTTGAGCATTGCTACTGGTGAGAATGTTTCGTCATAGTCAACTCCTTGTCTTTGTTTGAAACCTTTTGCGACCAGTCGGGCCTTATAGGTCTCTCCCTTGCCATCTACTCCAGTCTTCCTTTCAAAGACCCATTTACACCCAATAGGCTTAATGCCTTCAGGTGGTGAAACTAAAGTCCATACTTGGTTCTCATACATGGAGTCCATCTCGAATTTCATGGCTTCTTGCCACTTCTTTGAGTCTTTATTACTCATAGCCTGTTCGTAATTCAATGGATCATCATCATCTATGATGCGTACCTCATCGTCATCCTCTATGACAAGTCTATACCTATCAGATATCTTTGGTACTCTTCCAGATTTACGAATAGGGTGTGGTACAGAAAGAATCTCTACTTGGTTAGGTACCTCACTTTGATCTGTAGTATTTTGTGGTTCTTGAACCTCTTCAAGATATATCTTACTCCCACTGACCCCTTCAAGGATAAACTCCTTTTCCAAGAAAGCAACATGTTTCGCAACAAACACCTTTTGATCAGTTGGATGATAGAAATTGTGACGCCCCCAAAATTAGGTATACATCACCCATCTTGGGTCGTCAAATACATGGTACATAATACAAATACAACTTACTAATACAACTGTCGTGTACAATACGACAAAACATAACTGTGAGTTTGAATATAATTATTGTCTACTAGAGACTATACAAACTCAAAAGGAGTCCTCAATACAATTATTGTCACACTATTTAACAGAATAGTGAGGACTACTAATACTATCATCTGGTCCATCACTCCGTTCCCCGACTCGTCCCAGCTATATTCTCATTTCCTGAAGATAACAGTGAAAGAAAAGGTGAGCTCAACTAGCCCAGTAAAAAATATTTTGACTAAGATAATGCAGAATAAATTATCATTAGCCTTCAATAGTGTTAAACTAATAAAATATAACGAACATCAAGTTTAACTGCATCGGAACAAGAAATCCATTAAAAGAGTTAAGTAGAGAATAAAATCTACTATCTTCTATGATTTAAAAGGTTTTTCAACACTGTTATCGCTGGGACTCAGCTTAATAAAATAATCAACATCATCGAATCACCCCTGCACTACGGCCAAGGATATTCTTTAGTATCACGACCATAATTATCCATGCACTACGGGTCAAGAATATTTGTGTACTCATTAATGCTCATGATCATGCCAACAACTGTCCATCAATGCACTACGGGCCAATGAGGACTTTTACCACATCATTTGTAACATTACGGTCATGATTATACCGAATAATTCCTGGTTATAATCATACCAAGTCCATCTATACACTACAGGCCACAGATGACTTTCAACATTTTATAAACATGAGGATGATGACAATGATATAAGAATTCAATAAAACAAGTTCAAGAATTAATTTATCCAAGAATTAACAACGTCCAAATTGTCAACATGATACTGCTTTGTGGAGTAAAATTCAAGAATGATTAGAATAATATTTTCATGAAAAGATACTGGATGAAACGCAATTATCAAGGATATTTCACTAATTTTATGGAGTATAGAAGTTAAAACTTAACCAACTAAATATAATAAAGAATGGAATAAAAAAAGAAATCAACCGGCATGCGATAGACCGCACAGATAGGTTATTCTAACAGAATAATAAATAATGGAACCAGGTCCGGCGTAAACGCACAGACAGGATATTTCGACAGAATAATAAATAATGAAACCAGGTCCGGCGTAAACGTACAGACAGGATGTTCCGACAGAATAATAAATAATGGAACCAGGTCCGGTGTAAAACACACAGACAAGATGTTCCAACAGAATAATAACAAGACGGAACCAGGTCCGGTGTAAATCACACAGACAGGATGTTCCAACAGAATAATAATAAAAACAGAAATAGGTCCGGTGTAAAACACACAGACAGGATGTTCCAACAGAATAATAGAATAATGTCACCAAGTATATGGTAGACCGCGTATACAGGTTATTCCAACAGAATAATAAGAAATGGAATAACAAAAGTTCTCTTCATGAATAAGAAAGAATAACACCCCTTACCGTTTTAAAGAAGAACTGAAATAAGGAAGTAGTTAAGTAGCAGAATACTTTTCTTCTCAATCTCTATAGTTTCTCTCTATAGTTTCTCTCTCTATAGTTCAGTGAATTCGTAAGAAATAATGAATGAATGAGCTGCTATTTATAGAAAAATGGAATACATAGTAACTAATCCATGAATGGTCCAGATTGATTACTTTAATCTGACGGTCCATATTTAAAGAAAAATCTTTTAAATAAAATATAATATATTCTATTTATAGAATAACTTTAATAAAGTATTCTGTTTTATATAAAAAGATATTTCTGTTTTATTACGTTAATAATACGAATAAAACAAAACTTCATTATCGCTAAATAATTCATATTATTAACTGACAATAATTGAATCAAACTGAGTGACTTCTCACATAAGTATTAATAATCAATATCGTGTGCTACTATGCAACCACACGTATTACTGTACTTTTACTACCGAGTAGTTCAACAGTATCAATGGTAAAACTTCCGTCGTTATTTTTAATAAAATATTTTTGTCGTTTTCTCAATCCGACAATAATTCTATTGTGGGGCCCACCAATGATTGTGCCGTTGTACGAATATTTCCTGTTAAAACGAATATTTCCCGACCAATCAAATATTATATAACAACTTGCGTACTTTGTAAAATTTATAAATATTACCCACAACTATAACATTATATCAAATTAACTCCATAATATTCAAAAATGATAATTATAGAAAATTCATCTTTATTTATAAAAGTTGGGGTCTTACAACCTCCCCTTCTTATGAAATTTTGTCCTCGAAATTAGGGTACGTACCTAGTATGTCGAAGAGGTAAGGATACGTTGACTTCATTTCAGATTCTAACTCCCAAGTCATTTCCTCAACATCGTGATTTCTCCACAAAACTTTGACTTGAGGTATAACCTTGGAGCGTAGAATATGTTCCTTCTTATCCAAGATTTGAATAGGAACTTCTTCATACGTCAAATCTTCCGCTATTTCGTCCGGTTCTAACTCAATAATGTGGTTCGGGTCTTCAACATATTTACGTAACATGGATATGTGAAAAACGTTATGAACACGAGATATACTTGGCGGTAAAGCGAGTCTATAAGCCATAGTTCCTACTCGATCGAGGATTAAAAATGGACCGATGAATCGGGGATTGAGCTTTTCTCTCTTTCCAAATCTTGTAACTCCTTTCCATGGAGCAACACGTAAGAACACATGATCTCCTATATCAAATTTCACGTCCTTTCGATGAAGATCAGCATAACTCTTTTGTCGATCTTGTGAGATTTTTATACGTTGTCGGATCGTTTGAATCTTTTCTGTAGTCATACATACCAACTCCGGTCCCAACAACGTTGCTTCACCCACCTCATCCCAGCCTACTGGAGAACGACATTTTCTTCCATACAATGCTTCGAATGGAGCCATGCCAATACTTGCTTGATAACTGTTGTTGTAGGAAAACTCCACCAATGGTAAGAACTTGTCCCAACTTCCCTTGAAATCAAGGACACAGAGTCTTAATAGATCTTTAAGAATTTGAATAGTCCTCTCTGATTATCCGTTCGTCTGAGGATGATATGTCGAACTAAATCGTAAATTTGTGCCCATAGCTTTTTGTAAACTAACCCAAAATCGTGAAGTGAATATTGGGTCTCAGTCAGAAACTATGGATATTGGCATACCATGTAGTCTTACAATCTCGTTTATGTACATACGAGCAAGACGTTCAAGTGTATAAGTTTCTCGTATCGGTAAAAAATGAGCAGACTTGGTCAATCTATCAACAATGACCCAAATCGCATCAATACCTTGAGAAACCTTAGGAAGACCGGTAACGAAATCCATTGTAATGTGCTCCCACTTCCATTCTGGAATTTTAAGTGGTTGCAATGGACCTTTTGGTACTTGATGCTCCGCCTTGACTCGTTGACAAGTTAGACACCTTGAGATAAACAGCGCTATCTCTTGTTTCATATTGCTCCACCAAAATGTATGACGAAGATCATGATATATTTTGGTACTTCCAAGATGGATTACAAACGGTGTGTTGTGCGCCTCCATCATGATTTCATACTTTAAATCAGGGTTGTTAGAAACACAAAGTCTGGAGTTGACTCGAATTATTCCTTCTTCATCGATTCTTGTTTTCGGCATAGCACCTTCTTGCACTTTCTTCCTCATACGCATAAGCTCCATGTCTGTAGCTTGAGCAGCTTTAACCTTATCGATTAAAATCGGTTCTACTCGTATATTCGTCATCATCACATGGGTCCCTGGAGTCTTTAACTCTATCTCCATCCTTTGCAAGTCACACAAAATGGGCCTTTGTGTTGACAATATCGCACTCGTACTTGCATATGATCTTCTACTCAATGCGTCAGCTACCATGTTCGCTTTTTTAGGATGGTATTGAATGGTATGATCATAATCTTTTAACAGTTCAAGCCAACGTCGTTGTCGCATGTTGAGTTCCTTTTGAGTGAAGAAATATTTGAGGCTTTTATGATCCGTAAAGATCTCCACCTTCTCCCCATACAAGTAATGCCTCCAAATTTTAAGTGCAAAGACAATAGCTGCCAACTCTAGATCATGAGTAGGATAATTTCTCTCATATTCCTTGAGTTGTCTTGATGCATAGGCTATGACTTTTCCATGTTACATAAAAACGCATCCCAACCCTTTGCTCGAAGCATCACTGTAGATGACAAATCCCTCCGAGCCAGATGGTATTGTTAGAACAGGTGCTGAAATGAGTCCCCTCTTGAGTTTTTGAAAACTCTTCTCACATTCTTCGCTCCAACCGAACTTTGTATCTTTCCGAGTCAGCTGAGTTAATGGAGTAGCGATTCGAGAAAATCCTTCCACGAATCTCCGATAATAACCAGCTAAACCAAGAAAGCTACGTACTTCGGTCACTAATTTAGGTTGCTCCCAGCTTTGAATAGCTTCAATCTTTGCCAGGTCAACAGATATTCCACGACTTGATACTACGTGCCCAAGGAATGCTACCTCCTCCAGCCAGAACTCACATTTCTTCAACTTGGCATAAAGCTTGTATTCACGAAGCTTTTGGAGTACCAGCCTCAAGTGTTGCTCATGATCTTCATGGCTTTTGGAATAAATAAGGATGTCATCAATAAGGACGACCACAAAGTGATCCAAATATTCCTTGAATACCCGGTTCATCATATCCATAAAGGCAGCAGGAGCGTTAGTCAATCCAAAGGACATGACTAGGAATTCATAATGCCCGTACCGAGTTCTGAAAGCCGTCTTTGGAATATCCTCAGTTCTAACCTTCAGCTGATGATATCCAGAACGAAGATCGATCTTTGAAAAGAATTGTGCTCCTTGCAATTGGTCAAACAAGTCATCAATACGTGGTAATGGGTACCTATTTTTGATGGTGACATGATTCAACTCCTGATAATCAATACAAAGTCGCATACTTCCATCTTTTTTCTTCACGAATAGAACAGGAGCACCCCAAGGAGAAGTATTAGGATGAATAAAGTCAATGTCTAACAATTCCTGCAGTTGGATTTTTAACTCCTGAAGTTCAATAGGAGCCATTCAATATGGGGCATTGGAAATGGGTTTTGTACCGGATTCAAGGTCGATATAAAATTCAATTTCACGCTCTGGGGGTAGGCCAGGAAGTTCTTCAGGGAATACGTCAGGAAATTTATTAACAATTGAAATATCATTCAAAACTGGCATATTTTTATTTAGATCCGTGACATGAGCTAAGAAAGCTTGACATCTATTTTTCAATAAACGAATAGCTTTATGGCTTGAGATGGCAGCGATTGATTTTAATGGTTTGGTTGCTTGAATTCGCATAATAGGTCGATTAGGAATATGAAAGCTAACAACCTTACGAAAATAATCAATTTTTGCATGATGAGTAGTTAACCAATCAATCCCTAGAATTTTTTCAAATGCAAGTATTTTTAATGAAATAAGATCGACAGGTAATGTGTGGGTACCAACTTGAACCAAACAAGACTTATAAACCGTGGATGTAATGAAGGTTTCTCCTAATGGAGTTTCAACAGATAAGTCAAAGTCTAATTTCTCTGGAGTCAAATTTAATCGATGAGCGCAAGTAAGAGAAATAAAAGAATGGGTAGAACCGGTATCAAATAAAGTATAGACTTCGTTAGAGTTTATGATAAGCTTACCCGTGATGACCTCATTCGGGTTCCTTGCTTTCTGGGAGGTCACAACAAACACTCTCCCTTGCACTACCGGTTTTGACTTTTTTGGGACGGCCTTTGGTGTCTCTATCCTGGCTGAACTTGTTTTTGGTAAATGACAAAATTGAGCTAAATGACCCTCTCTTCCACAATTATAACATGCTTTAGACGACATCGCGCAGTTTGGACTGATGTGCCCCTCCCCTCCGCATTTGAAACATATGATAGGTGGTCGTTCTCCTTCCTTAACAACGGGTGTTGGTGTTGATGTCTTTCCATCATTGTTGAATCTCCTCTTCTTGAAATGACCATTCTTATTGTTTTGACCCTGATTACCACTGAAGTGGTTACCATTTCTGGCTTGTTGATTCCCTCCACGCTTGTTGTCACCGCTTCGATGACTGCTCTCACTGGTATTATTATTTTGCCGACTGCTCTCTTTTGGTTGCGTTGACTCATTATCGCGCTCTACTAACTGAGCCATATTCACAACATCTGAATACAAACACAGTTTATGAGAAATAAGATGTTGACGTATCTCAGGTTTCAAACCTCGCAAAAACATTCGCGTCATTCGCTCTTCATTATCCACCAAGTGGGACGCAAACCGGGACAACTCAGCAAATTTAGCCTCATACTGCGACACGATCATATTATTCTGCTCCAATTTGATGAAATCCTCCTCCTTCATGTGTTGAACACTTTCGGGAAAGTATTTGTCATTGAACAACTCTTGGAACTTCTCCCAAGACATCTTCAGTGCGGCAGGTTGAGTACGCTTAATCGATTCCCACCAGTAATCTGCCTCTCCTCGCAACATAAAGGCGGCAAAGAGAACCTTTTGCTCCTCGGAGCATCCCAAGACATCAAATATCTTGGTGATCTGCTTTATCCATGTTTCCGCTATAAGTGGTTTTGGCTCTCCCTTAAACTCCGGTGGTCCCAGATCCTTGAACTGTTTAGCAGTGACCGTTTGAGAGTTCTCAGTGTTTCGACCTACATTTTGGACAGGAGCCACTCTCGCCTGCTGTTGCATGAACTGCATAAAGCTTCTGAACATATCATCATTCATCATCTGGTCAGTGTTGTTGTTTGCATGAGGATTGTCACCTTCCTGATGCACATTATCCTGATTATTGATATGTGATGAATCAACAGTCGCTTGTGCTCCAGTGCTATTCTCAACATTCTCAGATGCCATTTTCAGATACTGCCACAAAATAAAAGTTAATTGATATGTCATATATTATCATTATATTCTGACCGACCAATTAAATACCATGCAAATAAACTTAGGTAGGTCATACTAGCGAAGGAATTCCCCGTCTCTCCCCTCCTAGTTCTATTCTCACATCTTAGCCAGGGATCATATCCCTAAGCTTTGATACCAACTGTGACGCCCCCAAAATTAGGTATACATCACCCATCTTGGGTCGTCAGATACATGGTACATAATACAAATACAACTTACTAATACAACAGTCGTGTACAATATGACAAAACATAACTGTGAGTTTGAATACAATTATTGTCTACTAGAGACTATACAAACTCAAAAGGAGTCCTCAATACAATTATTGTCACACTATTTAACAGAATAGTGAGGGCTACTAATACTATCATCTGGTACATCACTCCATTCCCAGACTCGTCCCAGCTATATTCTCATTTCCTGAAGAGAACAGTGAAAGAAAGGGTGAGCTCAACCAGGCCAGTAAGAAATATTTTGACTAAGATAATGCAGAATAAATTATCATTAGCCTTTAACAGTGTTAAATTGATAAAATATAACGAACATCAAGTTTAACTGCATCGGAACAAGCAATCCATTAAAAGAGTCAAGTAGAGAATAAAATCTACTATCTTCTATGATTTAAAAGGTTTTTCAACACTGTTATCGCTGTGACTCAGCTAAATAAAATAATCCACATCATCGAATCACCCCTGCACTACGGCCAATGATATTCTTTAGTATCACGACCACAATTATCCATGCACTACAGGCCAAGAATATTTGTGTACTCATTAATGCTCATGATCATGCCAACAACTGTCCATCAATGCACTACGGGCCAATGAGGACTTTTACCACATCATTTGTAACATTACGGTCATGATTATACCGAATAACTTCTGGTCATAATCATACCAAGTCCATCTATACACTACAGGCCACAGATGACTTTTAACATTTTATAAACATGAGGATGATGACAATGATATAAGAATTCAATAAAATAAGTTCAAGAATTAATTTATCCAAAAATTAACAACGTCCAAATTGTCAACATGATACTGCTTTATGGAGTAAAATTCAAGAATGCTTAGAATAATATTTTCATGAAAAGATACTGGATGAAACGCAATTATCAAGGATATTCCACTAATTTCATGGAGTATAGAAGTTAAAACTTAACCAACTGAGTATAATAAAAAATGGAATAACAAAAGAAATCACCCGACATGCGATAAACCGCACAGACATGTTATTCTAACAGAATAATAAATAATGGAACCAGGTCCGGCGTAAACGCACAGACATGATATTTCGACAGAATAATAAATAATGGAACCAATATTCCAACAGAATAATAAATAATGGAACCAAGTTCGTCGTAAACGCACAGACATGATATTCTGACAGAATAATAAATAATGGAACCAGGTCCGGTGTAAAACACACAGACAGGATGTTCCAACAGAATAATAACAAGACGAAAACAGGTTCGGTGTAAAACACACAGACAAGATGTTCCAACAGAATAATAATAAAAACAGAAACAGGTCTGGTGTAAAACACACAGACAGGATGTTCCAACAGAATAGTAGAATAATGTCACCAAGTATAGGGTAGACCGCGTATACAGGTTATTCCAACAGAATAATAAGAAATGGAATAACAAAAGTTTTCTTCATGAATAAGAAAGAATAACACCCCTTACCGTTTTAAAGAAGAACTGAAATAAGGAAGTAGTTAAGTAGCAGAATACTTTTCTTCTCTCTCTATAGTTTCTCTCTCTATAGTTAAGTGAATTCGTAAGAAATAATGAATGAATGAGCTGCTATTTATAGAAAAATAGAATGCATAGTAACTAATCTATGAACGGTCAAGATTGATTACTTTAATCTGACGGTCCATATTTAAAGAAAAATCTTTTAAATAAAATATAATATATTCTATTTATAGAATAACTTTAATAAAGTATTCTGTTTTATATAAAAAGATATTTTTGTTTTATTACGTTAATAATACGAATAAAACAAAACTTCATTATCGCTAAATAATTCATATTATTAACTGACAATAATTGAATCAAACTGAGTGACTTCTCACATAAGTATTAATAATCAATATCGTGTGCTACTATGCAACCACACGTATTACTGTACTTTTACTACCGAGTAGTTCAACAGTATCAATGGTAAAACTTCTCCCGTTATTTTTAATAAATTATTTTTGTCGTTTTCTCAATCCGATAATAATTCCGTTGTGGAGTCCACCAATGATTGTGCCATTGTACGAATATTCCCTGTTAAAATGAATATTTCCCGACCAATCGAATATTATATAACAACTTGCGTACTTTGCAAAATTTATAAATATTACCCACAACTATAACATTATATCAAATTAACTCCATAATATTCAAAAATGATAATTATAGAAAATTCATCTTTATTTATAAAAGTTGGGGTCTTACAGAAATAATACCCCGATGTTTGTTTAGGGTATCCCACAAATCTATATTTGTCAGATCTAGTCTGTAGCTTATCATTTTCAAACTTTTTGACATAAGTTGGACAACCCCAAGTCTTAACATGCTTAAGATTTGGTTTCCTCCCTGTCCATAACTCATATGGGGTCTTGGGGACGGATTTTGTAAGTACCTTGTTAAGTAGGTATATAGCCGATTCTAGGGCATATCCCCAGAAGGAAACTGGAAGGTCGGTAAAGCTCATCATGGATCGAACCATGTCCAATAATATTCGATTTCTCCTTTCAGATACACCATTTATCTGTGGCGTCCCTGGTGGAGTCCATTGTGAGATTATACCATATTCTTTGAGACAATTGAGAAATTCATCGCTTAAGTATTCACCACCTCGATCTGATCGAAGAATTTTAATACTTTTACCCGTTTGTTTCTCTACTTCACTTCTGAACTCTTTGAACTTTTCAAATGATTCAGATTTGTATTTCATTAAATACACATATCCTAATCTTAAGTGATCATCAGTGAATGTAATAAAATAAGAATACCCTCCTCGTGCATTCATTGTCATAGGTCCACATACATCTGTGTGTACCAACGCTAACAACTCTTTAACTCTTTCTCCTTTTCCACTAAAAGGAGATTTAGTCATTTTTCTCATGAGACAAGATTCACAAGTTGGATATGATTCATAATCCGATAGCTCTAGGAGCCCATCTTTATACAACTTGGATAATCTTGTTTCATTAATATGACCAAGTCTACAGTGCCACATGAAGGTATAATTAACATCATCTCTTTTCCTTTTCTTAGTTTGTTCAATTTGAAGTATATTTTCATGCAAGTTAAGTATATAAAGTCCATTTCGCAAATTACAAACACCATATAAAACATTATCTTTATAAATAGAACAGCTGTTGTTCTTTATTATAATATTAAAACCATCCATATCCAATACAGAGATAGAAATAATGTTTCTAATGATATTTGGAATAAAATAACAATTATTTAAATTAATGAACTTACCCGTAGGCAGTGCTAAATAATACGTCTCTACAGCTAATGTAGCAACCTTTGCTCCATTTTCCACTCATAGGACGACCTCATCCTTGCTCAGCTTTCTACTTCTGACCAGTCCCTGCATATTATTACATATGTGAGAACCACAGCTGGTATCCAATACCCAAGTAGAAGTTTGACTTTCAGAAAAATTAATTTTAATCATAAACAAACCTTGATTAAGATTCGAAGCTTCTTCTGCTTTTGTTCCGCAAGATAATCCTTGCAGTTCCTCTTCCAGTGACCCGGCTTGTTGCAATGGAAGCAAATTCCTTTACTAGCTGGATCAGGTTTCTTTTGATCCTTCACTTTTGTCTTTCCCTTAGCCTTCTTAGATTTCTTCTTTTCAGAAGATACCTTGGGCCTCTTCCTTTTCTTGGAAGAATCATCCACTAGTAAGACATGGTTCTTCTTGGATGGGAAGTGACCTTCAGCAGTTTTCAATATGTTAAGTAACTCAGGAAAGCTGACGTCCAACTTATTCATGTGAAAATTCACAACAAATTGTGAGAAAGTGTCAGGGAGTGACTGCAAGATCAAATCTTGACTCAACTCCCCATCCATGACGAACCCAAGCTGTCCAAGACGTTCAATCAGATTGACCATCTTTAGGACATGAGTCTTAACAGTAGTATCCTCGGTCATCCGAGACCGGAAGAGCTCCTTAGATATTTCATATCTAGCAGTCCTACTTTGCTCACCATACAACTCTTGAAGGTGCAGTAGCATAGTAGGAGCATCCATGGTTTCATGCTGACGCTGAAGCTCGTTACTCATGGATGCGAACATGATGCATTGAGCCACAGATGTATCATCTTGCCACTGTTTAAAAGTGGCAATCTCTTCCTCAGAGGCTGTTTCTGCAACTTTTGCAGGTACGGGCGAATTTAGGACATAAGAAATCTTTTCAGCAGTGAGAACAATTCTCAGATTCCTTAACCAGTCCGTGAAATTCGGTCTGGTCAGTTTGTTAACATCAAGTATGCTACGCAGTGAAATTAGTAAATGTGACATTTTCAAAATTCTGCATGTAAAAAGATAATATTTTAGCAAACATTCATTTAATTAATTACCAAAATAAATTAGGTCTTATTTTATATTGGTATCTCCCACTATTTTTTTCAAACTATATTACCCTCTTTTATATAGTTCGGCAAAATCTAATTAAAGTTTTCGCTAGTGAGAATAAGGATCTCATTTCAAATATATATAGCCTTGTGGTGACACAACAAACTATATATAAATAAATAGGTAGACAACTCCTTGTCAATTACATCATCATGTAACTCCTTATGTTTTGCCTCTTAGATTATTTTGATCAAATGGTGGCACATCCGAATCAAAAATTATCTAAGTTAAGTCCAACCTAGCACTTCCATATATTCAAAAAAAAAATATTATCCTTGTGGTGACACAACAAAACAATTATTAAATATTTAATACTCTATTAATTTTATCATGCTAGAAGGCGACATTCGATATTCTAAATATCTTTGAACGCTTAAGACTTAATATATAAAAAAATTTGAGGGATTTGTTATTATTTGTCTCATCTTGTTTAGCGCGCATGCAAATATATATATAAAATACGCGTCATATTATTAAACATGCGAAGCATGTTTCCATAATATATAATATATATAATACTAGCATGCACATATAGAATACTATATTCTACCCAGATTGATTATGGACTTTTATTCTAGTTTGGTTCACTAGAGCCACCAAGTGAACCAAAAGGTCAAACCCTAGGGTGCAAGGATAAACATTTAAACATAACTATTACATTTAAACCCGGAGTCCATTACAAACGGGTCTTCGAGCGCTCATTTGTAAGACCCCAACTTTTTATAAATGAAATTGAATTTCCTCTATTTATTATTTTGAAATAGTAAGGGTTGATTTGATTAATGTGGCAAGTAATGGATAAAATGCGTAAATATCTCAAATACGCAAGTGATTATAAAATATTTATTTTGTCGAGAAATATTCGTTTGGTCGTGGAATATTCTTGCTATCGGAAAATATTTGTACGACGACGCAGCCATTTGTGGGCCCCGTAACAAAAAATTGTTAGATGAAGAAAACGACAAGAATAAGTTTTCTAAAAATAATGGCGTAGTTTTTACCGTTAACACTGTTGAAATACCCAGTGGTTAAAACACAGCAATACGCAGTGTTGCACAGTAGCGCACGGTATTGCACCAATTATTGATTCTTACGTAAGAAGGCAATACTCAATAATTATTACAGTAATTACTGTTCAATATTTTATTTTATTGATTCAATAATTGCTACGTTGATATTTTATATTATTGTTGTTTCAATAATTGTCGCTGCACAATATTTTTCATTATCAGATCAATAATTCATATTATTTTAATAATATTATTAGATATCATTATTGGCAATATCTAGAAAATTCTGTCTAAGAAGAGGTTTGGTCACCTAATTGCGCGCTAGTAAGGAGAAATCCTTATTGGAAAGCCCCCTCTTTTCCTGGGAACGGTCTGGTTGTTAGTATTGTGATTCTGTAATATTATTTGTGAATAATTAATTATTAATTTATATAATAAGAAAAATATTTAATTTATATGGATATAAACGAAGAAATTTTTAGAAAAGTGATAATTGTTGAAAATTGATATTTTATCTTTTTTGATAAAATAATTCATTTAAATATATTATTATATTTTAATAATATAATAATGGTGATATTTTTACAATGAATGTGTGATATATGAATAAATGAGGAAGAAGAGTATTTTTGTTACAAAAAATGTTTAACACATGTTGTGTGTTGATGGACCCCATTTTTGACTGAAATTTAATTATAGCCTGCAAAATCGTTCGTATGTAGATTTCGGTTAATTTCTGATTAGAAATTGGAAAAATTTAAACTTACAAAGTTGTAGAGAATTGAATTTCCAATGGAATGGACATAAGATTTGAATTTTTCTGATAAAAGAGCTATTTATTATGAATTATTGAAGTTTCAGCATATTGGGTCTGAATTGATTTTGTTACAAAAATTGTTTAAAACATGTTTGGTGTTTTGGTGGGACCCACTTGCATGTGTTAGTTGCTGAAATCAGATGGTAAGGTGTGCGTAGGAAAATAAAATAAATATATTAATGTTTTATTAAATTTTCTGCTTTAGTGTTCTAAGTATTTTCCTATAAATAGGGTGCTTAGGTTAAAATTGAAAAACACACCAGAAACTGAAATTTTCTCTCTCTATATTATCGAGCGTATTTTTGTGAGTATTTATATATCTTGAGTGTTGCTATATGATGCAAGTTCCATTCAGCGTTATATCCGATATTCCAGTCAAAAGTACTGCTCTTTTGAGGTAAGTGATTGTAAGGGATTGTAAGGGTTATTATGTTTTTCAGTTTTACAATTTTTCTGACCCTCAAAAATTCTGAAAAAAATTAAAATGATAATTTGATGAGTTTTCTAGATTGTGTCCAAAAATAGCGATTTTTGGATGTATAGATTAGGAGTTATGATTTTTTTGGGAAAAGACTATTTTAAAAGTAAACCCTTATAACTCCTTGTGGCTAACTCCAAAATTAGTGAAAATTTTATTGGGAGTACATGCATATAACAGCTGTATACTCTGTAAATTTCAAAATTTTTGGACAAAAGTACAGTTTATGATAAATGTCTAAATATTCGGCAGTTTTGGCCATATAAAAAATAGTAAATGAATTTTAAAAATTCCAAGAAAAATATATGTTCAATATGGGACTATATTCTGCTAAATCTCAGAAAAGAAATTTTTTTTGGGACTGATTTGGTATTTTTCATGAAAATAAACTAGTTATTAGTAAATGAATTAAATATGTTATGTGAAGTAAGAAAATTAGAAAATATGATTTTATGGCTTGAGAATCCTATATAAGGTATATGTAAATTTCTGATGAGGGTTTTGGTTATTGATGATGAAATCTTATGAGTTTGGCATTTTAGGATGATTAAATGTATTAATTAGTAAAGTGTAAACAATTAAAATAAATTATTTATAAGTTTAAGAAGTGATTAAAATATTGTTGTAATATTAATAATATTAGATTATGAGATTATTAAGTGATTTATAACATTTGAATTAAGGTGTTGTAAATATTGATATGGATTTTATTATGAAACTTTATTTTTTCGTGTCGAGATTACTATTCATGAGTTACTATTTATGAGTTACTATTCACGAGTTACTATTCATGAGTTACTATTCACGAGCTACTATTCACGATAAAATTAATTTCTTTTTCTGACCAAATTATTGTTGATTTATGAATCTTACTCTTGAAATTAAATCCATGTTTTGATTATATTATTTTTATTATCATATATAACATTTTTATAATCCTAGTGATGAAATTTCTCTTTGACTTGAGTGTAAAGATGGGTAAATTATTGGAATGATCATGACTATGGGTTCTCTTTGGCCAGTAGTGCAAAGATAAATTGTTGACTGGTATGATCATGACCATTGAATGTATAATTGAATATCTTTAACTTAAGTGCAAATGTGAATTGATCAACATGGTTATAATTATTGTTTATATAAATTATAAAATGATTATATATTTATTTGAGATATTAATATCTTTGGCCCTAGTGCAAAGATGACATGTTGTTGAATATCTTTGGCCTGTAGTGCAAAGATGAATTTATTAGTATGATTATGAACAGGAACTGTGATTTGGTATAACCATGATCTTTGATGTTTCAGCTAAAGACAGGTGATGAAAATTATTTTCGTCCTGGATGAGAAGAGGAATTTAGAACCACAATTATGATTATGAATTATTCATATGATTGTGGACCAGAACTATTGATTGATGTTACATGGATAAAATATTGTTGGTGGACTTTTAACATGGAGAAGATAATAGACTTTATGGTCTATTTGACTCTTCTAATGGATTGCTCGTTCCGCTGCAACTATAGTTGAAAAGTTTTATCATCTACCATATGTTTTAAATCTCTGATTCATTACTGACGAAGGCTATTGATAATTTAATTATCTTTAGTCATAATATTCTTTACTAAGCTAGTTGTGCTCACCCTTTTGCTTCACAATTCCTTTCAAGTAATAAGAGTGTAGCTGGATCGAGCGGAGGTAACAGGGGAATAAAACGGTGGTCTCTAGCTGTGGAGGTTCTACCTAAACAGTATGAAAATAATTTTATTGAGAACTTTAGAATAGTGTGTTGTATTTTATACATCATTTAGTAGTTATATTTGGTAAATCAAATAGCGGGAGGCGAACCCAACGTTAGAAGAGTGTTTTGCCACTATCATACAAGATGTCTAATGACATACAACCTCGTGTTATCATAAGACAGGGTTGTGCACATCCACTTGCTGAGTATATCTACGAGCACTACCTATATAATATTGGAGTTTGGTTAAATTATAATTTTCAATTGCAGACAGTGGAGGTAGTTATATGTCAAGAGAAGATTCACCATTGGAAAGAACATGATAGTAATCTTCTCATTTTTCTTTGGGGTCTATTGGGTCAACCACGGATAATTCTGTGGGCATATGATATCTATCATAACCTAGACGCATGGTCTCCCATGTACGAAGGTTTCCTTGAACACTTTCTAAAGATTTTAATTTCTAAAATAGTTATTGACTGTACCTTTATGTAAGGTGCCATTGTGACGTGCTATCCACGGTTGGGACATGAGTCATAGTTGGTATATATTTGTATCAAAACTCACAACATATGTGTTGTTGTATTTTGCACGACAATTGTAGTAATAAAGTTATAGTTGTTTTCTGTACCATGTATTTGGCGACTCAGAATAGGTTGAATGGGTGTTGTATACCTATTTTGGGGGCGTCACATCCTTGCTCCTTGATCTCGGGTTCTTTGAAAAATTCTAACTAATCCTATACAATTAAACTATTTAATTTAAATAGAAACCTTGATCAGCAGTCAAGGGGAAGTACATAAGAGAGAGATAGAATTTACATCAAGAAGAAAATCAGAAAAGACGAGGTACGTAGACCCCATTTAATAAAACCCATTCATTCAAACATCCAACCAAAATAAATTCAATCATATTGGTCAATAGTCCATAATCAATCCCATTTATTATCATACATATCATCATATGTATCAATAAATAAAATCATTTCATATATATATATATATATATATATATATATATATATATATATATATATATATATATATATAATACCGTGATAGAGTAAACATATATTAAATATGTCTGCGCCTTAAAAATTCATGCGTGCCCACCATACTAAATCACCTGCTCAGCTTTAATATGATACCAATACTTTAGTTTTGTTTTTCATGAATCTCAGGTCCTGTAAAGTTGGTAAGTAATATATATATAACATTGATTAAACCAGCCGCATTAATTAAACCAGCCGCAAATCACGAAGGAAAAAAAAATAACACAGCGAAATCAAAACAGTTCGCTATTTAAAAAAATCAAAAATTGAATTCGGCCCTTTATTTTTTTATTTTTATTTTTTTTCTTTTATAAAATAATAATTTTATACAACAAATTATGCCCAGTAAATTATTCTAAATACATCACTACAAGAAAGAGAGCCATCTGTGACCAATAATATCAGCGACCGCCGTATCCGGTCGTTGATAATAGTAATAGCGACTGCTATCTGCGACCGATAGGATTCTAGTCGCTAGTTCATATCAGCGATCGCATGCGGTCGCTGTTCGGTCGCTGATATGAATTTTCCTCCTAAAATTTGGTGCGAAACTTTGGCGGGGCGACCACTCTTTGTCAGAGACCACGGTCGATCGTTGATATGTCCACGTCATTAAATATTAGCGACCGCATGCGGTCGCTGAGGGCAGTCGCTGATTCTCATGAACTTAATCAAGTTCAGCAGTTCGCTCGATCAGTACTGAAGAAAAAAAAAGATGGGGAGACACTGACGAGAGGGAGAAGAGGGAGTAGGAGGAGAAGAGAAAAGGGAGGAAAACTGTCGCTACCGCCGACGCCTTCACCACCGACATCACCGGTCGACGCCTTCACCACCGCCAGTAACCCCTTTAATTAATCCCTAAATTAAACTATTTTTCTGTTATTGTTGATTGAATGGGCATGATTTGTTTTTCTGAAGATGTGAATGTGTTGATGTTCTGCTTCTAGATGCCATTTTCTTGAATTTTTTGGGTTTAATTTGAGTTTGACTGAAAATCCAAATGGGTTTGACTGAAAATCCAGTTTAATTTACAGTGTCTTGTTCAAAATGGGTAGAACCCTAATGGGTATGAAACTTTTGGGATAATCAATGAATTTAAAAAAGAGAGATTCTTTTATGAGTTAATTGATACCTATATGTATATATTTACACACATACATCATATATGTATAATTTTGTAAGTATATACACACACTTTACACCACAAGAATAATTTGGGAACATGCATGATTAGGTTTCATGTTTTAATATGAGATTATCTAAAGTTGGATAATTTTTTATTACTGAATAACAGTTGCTGAAATTTGGAAAAATTTTGAATATAACATTACTGCTGAATATATTGTTGGTGAAATTTAGATAAATTGTTGTTGATATTACTGAAATTGGGACAATTTTTGGGCTTCTTATTGTTGTTACTAATATTGGATTCTCCTAAATTATGCCCTGAAATTGGTCAAGTATGCATGCCCTCGTGCATGTGGATAGTCCATATTATAGGGGAAGATTTTGCCGAATTTTTTTCATATATAAGTCAAATGACTATATAACTTGAACATTAGGGCTTAATCCAAAACCTTGGTTGCAATATATGATCATACTCCCGCGCGTAGTCGTGTAGAATTACCAACTCAAACAGTACAAGTATACTACACTCCTAGTCCTGTTAGGAAAAGGGATAGACCGCCTACAGATTGGCAAATTGTAATTCATACTCTCGCGCGTAATCGTAAAGAATTAGTTGATGGGGAGATTTACCAAGAGCAGATGCTTCATAGTCAAACTATAATAAATGTGGAGGACGACAATGAAGGCACTCCACGTCCGTCTATTGATCAAGAGTTGTGGGAGAGGGCGTCTGTTGTGAAGAAGAACTACATTAAAGGTCAAGGACAACGACGACGCTCATCCTTCAGTGGCTCAGGCTGCTCTTCTACCCAGTCTACACAGTCATCGAGCCATCCAGCTGTTCATACTCCGGCTGACTGTGTTAGAGCTATATGTCAAGATCGAAATCTTCTGACGATACTGGGCGGGCATCTGGGGGCTCTGGATCCTGAGGAGTTAGCTAAAGCAGTGGCGGCAGTAGCAGCATCACAGCATGGGGATGGCGACGAGGTATATAATCAATTTGTTGTATATATTGTCGTAATATACCAATATTAACATAGTTAGTATATATTTGTAACTTATTTTATTATTTTGTTAATTACAGGGTGATCAAGGAGGCGATGATGCTTGACGTACCTGCTTTATATATAAATCTCTTTTATAGTTATAGTATAAGCTTGTACTTTTACAAGTTTTTCTTTACTTGTATGTATGTTACTTAAACAAGTTTTGAAATGTTATTATTGCATGTGTATGTTCATAACTTGTATATTCAGTTATGTTATTTAAACTAGTTTTGAAACTAGTTTGGTGTATGTGTTGGTGGGTACAATGGATGTTTATTTTATTGTGTATGCTGCTTATCTTGTTGTGTATGTGTGTTGGGATAAAGCAGGTACAAAATAGGTACATGTTTTTGGGAATTTTGCAAAACAGCAAAAATCTGTTTATTTTTTTTCATATCAGCGACCGCATGTGGTCGCTGATACTTATTAGCGACCGAATTTATATTTGAGACTATCAGCGACCGGAAGCGGTCGCTGATACCGGTCGCTGCCACGTGGATCACGTCAGCTTTGTTCATGGTCTATGCTGACTCAGCTCAGCGACCGAATTTATCATTTCGGTCGCTCTTATCGGTCGCAGATATGGCGGTCGCTAATAGTGGTCGTTGATGTGCGCCTTAGCGATCGGATTTTGTGCGACGCCGATTAGCGACCGTATGCGGTCGCTGATATCTATCTACGACTATATACGGTCGCTGATAAACATTTTTCTTGTAGTGCATATGCATACATATATGGAATAAAAAAAATAATTAATAATTAGCATAAAGTTTGGCACTTGATACCACTGTTAGGTTTTGTGAAAATCAAAGAAGCAATCAAATTGCAAAAATTAGCGGAAGCAAAATAAAATCAGATTTTAAAATTTTTCACAAACCAATTACCCGGATCATCCTTTATGCATATTATTAATTAAACGAAGAATAAGAAGTTATGAAATCATACCCTTGTAGAAACGAGCTTCCTCAAGTACGAGTTCACCTCCTACTTCTCCGCGATCTCCTTGAATCTTCGGGTACATTCCTTCTTTTGATCAATGTAAGCCACCCAAGTGTATGGCCTCTAGAGGTGATCCACCAAAGAAGAATAATTTTTAAGAAGAAGGGTGTATTAGCTCAAACCCTAGTTTTTCCTATCTCTATAGAAAAAGGGCGTACTCTACAACAACTTGGAAATTGCATATTTGATATCTGATATAAAACTCCTCTTATAAAGATATCAGGTAACCCTATTTAATTAAAATAAGGTATTATTTATTTAAATAAACTCTTTTAATTAAATGGGCTCCCTAATCTTATTAGGGATAATTAATTAAACTCCTTTTAACTAATTTTTCCTCTTAATCCTATTAGGAATAAATGAGAGTACTTATATTAAATTAATTCCTAAATCCTTTTAGAAATTAAAATAATAATAATTGTAATATTATTAATAAGACTCCTCTTATTAATTTATATTTAATATTTCTAAAATATTAAATAATAAATATTAAGCTATTTAATTTATTCTATTACCATAGATTAAATTAAATATACATAACATTTTATTACGATTATGTCATTAACTTCTTAAATAATTATTCTTTCTTTAATGGTATGACCCTTTAGGTTCTCCATATTAAACCGGTTGTTAATAAATCAATTAGAACAATTCTAATCTTATTTAAATAAATAAATTAAACGATTAATTTATTTAAATAAATAATATTTATTCTATAATAGGGATAATCCTCCCTAGCGTTCAACGATTTTTCAGATAATATAGATTTTAACATTAATCATAAAAGAACCTTTGAGTTAATAGTTACTGTACAATTCAATCCTTCCACCATACAATGTCCTAATTAAATATAAGACATGAAATTACTGTCAAGTCTTATTTTATTTAATTATATGTATTTCGATTCCCAAATGCACAACTCCTAATGAATACAAATTAAAAATTACTTTCTAATTTCATTCCACATTGGCCAATGATTTCTGGGTTGTCATTTATCGAATCACATAAGACATTTCACTTCTTTTACTAGAAGTTGTAGATTCTTTATTGATCATTCATTATCTCCATATATAACTTATTACACCCAAGCATACCCTTTGATATACCCTAAGGGTCTTAAGGAATAAGTCAAAGTGTAAATCATTATATACAAGATACTGTGATGATTTCAAGTCTAAGGATTATTTGTACTACTATCACTACAGGAATTCCTATTGACAGGCAAGTAAAACTCTATTATGTATTCCTTAGCGAGTCACGTTCAGTGAACTTATTCTCCAATAAGCACCTATATACTTGCTTTAGTGTCTCCACACAAATGATCATGAGATCAATCATCCTCATCCAATGAGCAAGCAACGTATGTACCAATCTATCCAGATTTACTAATCCCCTTTTTAGTAATCCATTGATTGGGAACATTTTAGTTTTAAGCTATCTAAGAATTTAGATCCCATTAGCATAATCTCATCAGCATGATCTCATCATGATTCTAAAAACATTGCTTAAAACTATGGGTTTATCATATATTATTAAAACAGCATCATGTTGATAATAAATGGCTTTAATAAATAATTCTTTTATTAATAAATAAATAAGATTGATTACAAAAGTATATGCGTTATCATCATACACGATTGGCTTGTATGCATACTACTTTCAACAAATTCCATAATTTCTCAAATTGAGAAATCCATATGATGATACTATTTTGTATCATACAATATAAATCCCGATATGTATGTATATATATATATATATATATATATATATATATATATATATATATATATATATTCAACCAATTTTATTTATTTATTTATTTATTTATTTTTACTTACGGTCCAGATTTTAAGCCCACCCCTTATTTAACTCACCCGAGCTCACCCCCCCTTTACCGACGGATCCGGCGACGGTTCGGTCATACAACCGTCGTCTATACTTTTAGCGACGCTATATGTTGTCTGTCGCTAAAAATATAGACGACGGTTGTATGACCGAACCGTCGCCAGGTCTGTCGCTAAAGGGGGGTGAGCTCGGGTGAGTTAAATAAGGGGTGAACTTAAGATCCGGACCGTTTTTACTTAATTGCAACATTAGAGCATATATCTCATAATGTTAGTCAATTCTCCTATTTTAGTCAAAATAGCTTTATTTTGACATTTTAGCAAACACTTGGTGTGCATGTCTGAAAAATTCAGATTTCATATACATTTTATTATGTTAACACATAATCTCCATGCAATCCCTCCTTATACCTTCAGAATCCATCTGATTCTCCATCAATTACAACCTTCCACAACCAATTTCATTAAACAGAAACTAATACTCAAATAATCTTTATGAATTAGATGAGAAAAGTGTTTTACCTGTTTTTGGAAATTTGGTTGTGTGATTCTTTACACATTCTGAATTGAACTCTTTCTTCAATGAATTTGTTCTGATTTTTTTTATTCCCAGCTAGAACCCTTTTTATCTTGACTTGCCTTCAATTTGAACAGATTTTAGGTAGAGACGAAAGAGAGGATTGCAGGGGTCAGAATATATGGATTGAGAGGGCAACAAATAAAGAAATGATTATAAGTTTATTTAAGAGCTCAGATGATTGCTTAGTGTCATTACTAAGCCTAAATAACCCCCACCTCATGCTTTTCTTTTTTAAAACAATGATTCAGCATAATGCCTTTTGTATACCTACTAACATTATAACATATATACATATATATAGTATACGAATATACATATATATATATATATATATATATATATATATATATATATATATATATATATGTACTATTAATAAAACATTAATTTGTTAATTTATACATTTATATTATGTATTAAACTATTTCTAATTATGGACTTGGTCCATAATAAACTTAACACTTTTAGTGTAACAAATTAACTATTTATATAATTAACATTCACCCCATTATCTAATTTAAATAACTTATTTAAATTATACAATCTATAATGTATAATTAAATTTAATTTCGCTCATTCTCTCTATAAATTATTTTCAAATAATTTAATTATATATTAAATATATAATTTAATATATTCAACCATTTATTCAAATATGAATTCAATTTACTAATTTGATACCAATATAAATATTTTATATATTGGATCTCATTTTCTTAAATAAATTACTCCTACACTTTGCTTATATAAAAAGCTACTTTCAATTTCTTATAAGTTGGTCACCCAACTTAAGTCTTCTCTAGTCTTCTCTTTCGTCTTTAAAAGCTTGCAAATCACCCTCTGACATATTCTTAGCATATTCTCGGAATATTCTTTATTTCTTAGCATATTCCTTAAGATATTTTCTTATATTTCAAATATTAGGTTTTCAACCCCAAAGTTTTCGTAACTCGCACAATTCTCCCTCTCTTATCTATAACTTGCTTTTGTTAAATTATTTAATTACCCAATCTTAGTAACTTAATTTAATCAAATAAGTTATTGAGTAAATCTCCTTAATTTATTTTACCTTATTAGAATCATATAATTTACATAACACATTTTTGATATATAAATTATATGAAATATAACATAACATACTCAAATTACATATTTCTTTTATAATTGCAAAATAAATATGCTATACATAATTTCTTATATAAATATAATTATTTACATACATAATATATTATAGTATAATATCATTACCTCATTATCATAAATTCAATTAAGAATTTATTTACTTTCTTAAGATATTACGATAAATATAATATATTTCCTTTATTAAATTAATTTTATATAAGAATTTATTCTAATAGTCTTGGGTAAAGTATATATAAATATTATATGCTTAATCCGCCTCTTTTTGCCTCATTACGCAAACTGTTTTCAACAATTTTATTTTCCTGCGCAATAAATATATATTTATATTTATCACCTTGCAAATATTTTTTACAATGCACATGTACTCACATCACATATAGAAAATAAATAATAAATTTATTCTCTCACCTTATAAATTATTTATATCAATTTAGAGGTTCCATCCACAGCAACCGATTGCTATGGAGCAATTCCTTTTTTGGCCTGTTGAAATTTCAGCTGGAGCAAAAAAAATAAATTCATCAGGCCAAAAAAGGGTTGCTCCACAGCAACCGGTTGCTGTAGATGGAACCTCATCAATTTATTTATGTATAGTAAGTATAACTTAATATATTTACCTTATAAATGAAAATTTATTCAGTAAATAAGATATTATAATTAAAATAATATCTTTTCTTTATTAAAATAATTCAACTCTAGAATTTATTTTAATATCATTTATTTAAAGTATACAATAATTCTTGTATACTAATTACTTTCTTTTCCCTTTTATAAATTGTTTTCAATAATTTAACTGTAATAAATATAATAATATACTTACCATATTAAAAACATACATACATTACATCCAATAATGTAATACATGATTTCTTCAATAAAAGGGTGGTTATACATTAAGTATATATTTAACACCACCAATTCACTACATTAAAATTATTTAATATTATAGATTGTTTTAATTCTACCCATCTCATTTCCTTTAATAAATTACGTCTACAATTTATTTACATATAATAAATATTTAATACCAATATATTTATTAAGCATAAGCATTACATATTACATAGTTCATACCCACTTATGCAATTTAATGTCATACAACATATTATCTAATAAAAATTTTATTTATTTAATTCTTATTTTAATATTACCCAAAAATTTGGGTTATCACATTATTTCTCCCTTATAAGAATTATGTCCACGGAATCACAATACCAAATCATTCTTAATCGGTTTAGATCTTATTCTTTCTCGTAACTTTATCGTTGAATCATTTTAACGTACCATTTCCTTAGATTTTATATAACCTATCTCCTTTTAATTATTAAACCGTATAGATTTTTCTTAAAAATCTTTAATAAATCATCTATTTTCACTCTAGGCTTTAAACTTTAATCCTTAATTTAATCATTTAAGATTTTCAATTTAACCTTTACGTTTTCCTCCTCTGAGGATTTCTCTTCTATCATCTCATTCAATCATTTCTACCCTTTTTAGGAAGTTAAAAACTTTTCATATTATGTTGAGGGGTCATATAGACTATGAACTCTCAAGTTTACCGGTATTCACCGTAACCAATTCTGTAAACATGTTGTATTAGGTGATCAGCCTAGTACAGTTACGAGTACGTTAGGTGATCAGCCTATCATACCCTACGTCGTGCACAACGTATCAATCTTGTTTAGCGACTATTTGCGCTACTAGATCGGATTATTTTATCCAATCAGGGTTGTTCACCTCAGACTTAGCATAAGATTTGCACCAAAACAATTTGGCTCGGGATAAATTCTCAAAGAAATACTTGAATTTTTATAAACATTTGCCTAGCTGAATCAAATAGCTTAGACATATATCAATAATTCGAACATCAATCGAAACATTTGTCTAGCCACTTTAATTGGCATTGACTTTTCTTTAATTGGCTTAAAATTCTGAAAATCAATTTATGACGTCATGATTCCGCACTGTATTTACAGTCCGTTTGAGGATTTCGTCATTTCGTGACTTTGCCATATTACATTATACCATAGTGGACTGACGATCCTTAGATCACATCCAACACTAGTTAATACTGCATTGATGACTCCATCATTTTTATCATCTCTGCACCAGGTTCCATGATGCCTTAATGACATGTAAAATACATTTTGATATATTTCAAATCATTTTTGTCTAGCCAAAGCAATTAGCATAGACTCTTCTTTAAACGGTTCAAAACCATTGAAAATCAATTTTAGTGTTATCATGTCGCAATAGATAACGAGATGTTAGTGGCTCACAATCCACATACACACCTTTGTGACCATATGTTACTGATAACAAAATTCGTTTTTAAAGGCATCATAATGCGAATTTAGCTTGATGTCAAAAATTTTGAAGTTTAGCATAGCTAGAAGATTTGGAATACCTATGCTTCCACCATCAACTTCAATTTCTCTAATGATCAATTTCTTAATAATTCTATCTATTTCTATCATACTTAAAGCTTACTATACTGAAAATCCTCAGTTCTTCTTCCACAACTTTTCTATACCCTAGTATAGTTCATCAAACTTGCCACACATCATGAGTTCAGGAACTTACCACAATAATATGAGTTTAGGAACATGTCCTAGCAATACGTAGTCTAAGAACCAATCAGGAACTATCCATACGCTTAGGGGTTCAAAAATATACCATACAATTATGAGTCACAAATTTACTATAAGTATGAGTTTTAAGAACTCGTACCTAATCTTAATATTCTCTAGCTATTAAATATAAATATTAGAAAAGAATCACCTTCTCTTCACATGTATATCGATAGCGCGACACCAATATTTCAATGATTATCAATGTGATAAACTAAGTAGTCGTTAGACCAAGCACAAAACATCTACCCATACAAAGGCTTGTACAACTTAGCTATCACTTGAGTTCTCAGTTGAAATCTCACATAATTCTAGCTTTCTCTTTACTCAATACTAATTCAATTTAATCCGTATCTCAACATTTACCACTCTTACTTGAGTTTACATCGTACCATTTCATAGTACATTCTCTTTATAGCGTCAGGCTATATCTTCTTAATCATTTAACATATCATATGTTATTCAACAATTCAATCTGATCACGCCGTGATTTTATTTTGCAACTATTTCTTCTTATCCTTTTGATCATTTTATCCTATGATCTTCTTATTCTTCTCTTTAATCATATTATATTATGATTTTGTTTACACTTTTCATCTTATAGGCATCGTCTATTTATAATCACTTTTCATCTTTATTACTGGAGTCAGGTAACTCCGAATTTTTATCCTTATAGCTCTTCAAGATTCTTCTTTGAATCTTCTTTATCTTCTTCTTTACTTAATAATGAATTTTCAAAAATTCATCTCTTATCACTTAAACTCTATTCGAGTTTATTGCTTATCATCCTTATCCTCATCTATAAGGTTATAACCTAAGGTACTTTTACCTAAGGTTTATAACCTACAGCTCTGATACCAACTGTAACGACCCCAAAATCGGGACTAATTTCCCCCCCGATCTTGTTCGTTAATATTATCTTGCTCTAACTTTAAAACATTATTTAATGTTTATAAATAGCTAAAAATGCAGAATAATTTTTACTTTTCTTTCCTTCTTTCATTCGTTCCCTGAATCGCAACCTTTACTATTCCCTTATTTCAAAATCATATTTATTTTATGATTTATTTTATCATAGTAAGATATGAATATATAAAACTCATCTCTTCTAACATATCCTTCTGTATATATATATATATATATATATATATATATATATATATATATATATATATATATATATATATATAGTGTAATCATTATATTAACTTTCAGTAAATAGTAATGGTCACTACACATTCTTTTCTCAAAATAACTTTCTTTATTGATTAAATAATTCAATATTTACATATCTTTCATTTATAGCTTCGCAAATTGTCAACACAGTGTAATGCAATTTTTGAATAAAGAAAACAGTTTTCCTGAACATGCTCCTAGTCTTTATTCTGATCTGGTCAGCAAGAGATCTCATCGCATATCAAATATGCAAAAATGTTTGCAAGACTGAGCACAACGACCCAACAAATCTAACAGTTTTCATGCTTCACATAGCACATAATATCATGCTTAAATCATATCTCAAGATTATTTCAATTTAAGTAACATTTGTATATCATGCATATCAAATATCAAGTCAAGACTGAGTTTTAAAAGCTCAATCAAATTTAGGTAATAGTTGATCTTCATCATTCCACAAGTATAACATGTAATCCATGTAATCATGTCAAGTTCATATAACAGAAGACTTGCCTCTTTGATGCGAAGCTATTAATTTTACGCGATTACACATATTCGAAGTATTATGCTCCTATATAGCACCAATATACACATAATGTTATTACAATGTATAACATTACCATATTCTACAAATTCTATTTAAACTTGTGTTTTGCAAGTATAATATCTCATTCTTTAACTTCTCTTATTTTAATAAGTTTGCTACATATGTATGGAATATAAATCTTTTTAGCTCTTACTAGCTTAATAAACCAACCCACTTATTTTTCAAATACCTCATCCATGCTTAAATGTGAATCTTTTATTGGTACCTCGTTGAATAAAAAGATAAGCAGAAATAACTACACCTTAGATTAAACATGGCTAGCTTTTCCTTGTAAGTACTGTCACTCATATCCTAGTCTTGATTTACAAATTCCATAATTTCTCAAATTGAGAAATCCATATAATGATACTATTTTGTATCATACAATATAAATCCCGATATATATATTCAACCAATTTTATTTATTTATTTATTTTTACTTAATTGCAACATTAGAGCATATACCTCATTCCAAGTAGACAACACATGCATAAGTAAGATCTAAACTCTTACTGCAAAAAACTAAGTGTTAAGTCCAATACGAAATTGAGAAACCCTAATGATAATCTCATTATTTACCTAAAGTGTAGTAGTGCTACAAGTACTAGTGTATATATATTTGGGAATTAAGTTTAAAATTTCAAGTTCATCCAACAAGAACTTGAGAGTAAACATCAGAGGTTACCATCCTAAAAACTCTAATCAGAATTGATTAATTTCCCCTTCTTGTTAAATAAAAAGAATTAATGCAGAGCCAAACTGAATGTCTTAATCTGCATATATGTCAATCCGCATAGTTTTTGGTTAAGTTCAAACCTTTAAAAGACTCTACTAAAGATGGTAATATGTAATGAACCTCTACAATTCTCCTATTCTCTCTAATCTATATGTTACAAATAAATGCCTGTATCTTATTCCTACTTTCATATTTTTCTCATTTCTTGTTAATAGCAATTGCTATAGCATTTTATTCCATACCTTCACATTTTACTTGTTTAGATTCTACAAGTATGTGACCTTCTCTTCCATCTACGTCATTTACTAATTTATTCCCATTATCTATTAAAAAATATTTTAACCTATTCCTATATGTTAAGGACGTTTTCTTCTTTCATTATTCCTCCAAATGAAGATTTTTGTACCAAAATTCTCAAATCTTCATCCATGAGTAGATTACACGTCCATATTTCTAATTTATATGGACTACCTTTCCATTTGCCATGTCTAGCGATATTTTCCTTATACATAATAAATATACAAAAGTTCATTTCATCCAACAGTATCACATACACCTACGTCAAATAAGCAGGCAAAGCAAAGAGGCCTGCAATCAACATGCACATCATCCCCACTCTTATCTAAAGGTAAAAGAATAAAATAGAAGCTTGACATGGTTATATTTTATCAGTGACTATACTAAGTATGTGAAAAGGGTGATAGATTCTAGAAGATAATAAAAATCGTTAGACAACTAATTACACCCACAAACTAAAAATGTTTTCCACACAAATTCTAATTCTTATTGCCTTTAAAATCATCGGTTAAAAGTAATTTTAACAATAAAATAATGGACATGACACAAGACAACAAATAGGATAAAATCTAAAAATATTAAATAGTCCACAAATGAGACAATTCCTTCCGTCATCAATACTGAACTCTTATTTTCTCAACTTGTTGATACCCCCAAATGAGTACCTTAACTTTAAGTTGAAAAATTCTTTCTTAATTCTCCTAAATAGATCTCATATCCGATTTACCTAACTTACTGAAATTTTTAGATACATATTAAAACGTGTCCATGACTCATACTAGTATTACGAAATGCGACTGATTACTTGATATTAATAAAGTACACAATCAACACATGTGCACATAGCGACCGTGACAGAGAGAATATAACACACTACCTTTCTCATAACGTTAGCCAATTCTCCTATTTTAGCCAAAATAGCTTTATTTTGGCATTTTAGCAAACACTTGGTGTGCATGTCTGAAAAATTTAGATTTCATATACATTTTATTATGTTTAACACATAATCTCCATGCAATCCCTCCTTATACCTTCAGAATCCATCTGATTCTCCATCAATTACAACCTTCCACAACCAATTTCATTAAACAGAAACTAATACTCAAACAATCTTTATGAATTAAATGAGGAAAATGTTTTACCTGTTTTTGGAAATTTGGTTGTGTGATTCTTTACACAATCTGAATTGAACTCTTTCTTCAATGAATTTGTTCTGATTTTTTTTATTCCCAGCTAGAACCCTTTTTCACTTGACTTGCCTTCAATTTGAACATATTTTAGGTAGAGAGAAAGAGAGGATTGCAGGGGTCAGAATATATGGAATGAGAGGGCAACAAATAAAGAAATGATTATAAGTTTATTTAAGAGCTAAGATGATTGCTTAATGTCATTACTAAGCCTAAATAACCCCCACCTCATGCTTTTCTTTTTTAAAAAAATGATTCAGCATAATAATGCCTTTTGTATACCTACTAACATTATAACATATATACATATATATAGTATACGAATATACATAATACATATATATAATATATTCATATACGTACTATTAATAAAACATTAATTTGTTAATTTATACATTTATATTATGTATAAAACTAGTTCTAATTATTGAATTAGTCCATAATAAACTTAACACTTTTAGTGTAACAAATTAACTATTTCAATAATCAACATTCACCCAATTACATAATTTAAATAACTTATTTAAATTATACAATCTATATTGTATAATTAAATTTAATTTTACTGTGACAACCCGAATTTTCAAAAATTATTAAAATAAGAATTTAATAAATAAAAATCTTATTACGAGATGTTTTGAGCTTGTATATGTGTATATATGTGTTATATATTGTGAAATATATGATTTGGTGTGACAACTCGAGAATTTAGAAAATTTTTAAAATTTTAATTAATTGATTTAATGTTCAAAATTAGAACCTAGACAGAAAATTAGTGTATGCGTTTGATATTTTTAAGATGGAATTTTGAGGATTTCAAAATTCTGTGAAGGATTTAGGTGAATTATTCAGGATTAAGGGTATACGTGAATATGTTCTGTGTATATATGTACAGTATGTGGTTAAGGGTCAAGGGTTGACCAGATAAATTATATCTGTAACAAACCCTAGGTATATATTAAGAATGTCAACGTTCGATTAGAAAATTCTTACGAATTATAAGAAACCCTAGAAACTGGTTTTGAAAACCCTAATTTCAGTTCCGGGAATTCGAAACCCTAATTCGGTGTATAAAATCCTAAATTGGGAACTTAATGGCGTAAGTGTAAATAATTATAAGATTATTTAGGGTAAAGCTTAAGTAATTAGCAAACCCTAATCTAATTACGAAATCTAATTTCTAAATTAGAAAATTAATTTTCTATTAGAAAACCTAATTCTGGGTTTTAAACCATAAATGACCAATTACGACCCTAATTGCTAAATTAGTGATTTTAATTAGGAAATACTAATCCTAATTAGCAAGATTAAAGTTATGGTTAAAATTTTTTAATATAATTAGAAAATTTTAATTTAAATTTAGAAATATTAATTTTCTATTTTAAAAACCGAAATTCGGAGATCTTAGAAATTAAAGTGCAAAGTTAAGGTTTCAAACCCAAAACCCTAAATGGCTCAAACCCTAAACCCTATGAGTTTGTATCAAAAGACTATTCTAGAATTAAAATTATATGGAAATGACCATTTTACCCTTTTAGCAATTCTTTAATAAGTTAGTGTGTAGATCTTGCCAAGATAATGGGTTGGCGACCAAACCCTAGTCATAGCCCTAGCTATATGTCCAAAATCAGCCAATTTGACAGCCACATACCTTGCATTTGCATCAAGTTATTAGATTAAAGAGAGAGAAAGGGCCTATTTATTTTTTCATTTTCTCTCCTTGACCCTTCTCTCTCTAAATTCAAAATTTTAGAGTGAGATAGTGATATATACTAAGCCAATATCATTCCCTAACTTTACAAGATCAGAATCAAAAGGAAGAAATCAAAAATCAAAGCTTAAAGGTATAAGAACCCTAAATCTTGAAATCTTTTGATTTGATGTTAAAAGTTATAATTGATTGGTTAAAGATGTGTAATAAGGTGTCTTTTTGTGATCTGGTTTGTTAAAACCCAGATCCATAACATCAAAGTACTCGAAATCATGTTTTAAAAAAATTTGGAAAAATTTCTAAATGCCGTCTAACAAGTAAATGTCAGACGTCATAGATCGTTGTAAGTTAATGTGTTTAGTGTTTTAAATGTTTATACTTGTAGTATGTTAGTTGGTCTTTGTTCTGAAACTCGAAACAGGGTCATAGCATGTCTGGATTTCGTTTTATAGACAGTCAAAGTACGTTGACCGAGCACGACTTCTGGAATCTGGGCAAACCCAGAAACCCAAAAAGTCTGACAGTGTATTTCCAGGTCCTTGATCTTGGTTCTCTTTGATTTTTAGGTCATGTTATTGTTTTAACTTTGTAAACTGATATGTGGGCTACACATAAAAGTCGTTATAACACCCAAATCATGAACAGGAACGAAATTATTTAAGGTCAAAGTAGGTTGACCGAACTGCCGGAAGAAGAAATCTGGGTAACCCAGAATATTCAAAGGCGTTTTCTGACAGGTAGTTTGACCATGATAAATCTGACATTTGTGATGTTGTTGAACTGAGATGTTGTCATGTACATGTAGATTGACATCCCAACTTCATGATTCAACCTTTATATCGTATGAATCAAGCCCATATTACTCGTTTCAAGGATCACAAAGTAGGTGCTAAGGCTGTTCTTCATTTCTGGGTAACCCAGAAAATGAAGAACATGCTTGACATGATTTTTAGAGGCTCATATGTTTCTGTTGTGATGTAGGATTTCCAGAAAACTTGATTCAAGTTGTAGTAGTACACTTATACTACATACTAGGTATCATTAGCTTCACAGAAATCAACACGAACCTAGTTTAATTTCTGGTCAAATTTACCTACTTGTTAACAACCATGAAGTTCTGGAAAAGCTCAAGAACATCCCAAGAACACATTTAGCGACGGATTTGTCGCCTAAAGACCCTATAGCGACACTTAATTTCTAAAAATAATTATTTTATTTAAAAATTAGAGAAAAATAGTTTTTAATTATTAAAAATACAAAATAAATTCTGAAAAAGTTATTTTAAAGTCTGAAAAATAGTTTTTAATTATTTTGAGTATATTTCATAAATATTTAATATTTTTGGAATATAAATGATATTTAATTTATTTAATTATTATATTAAATAAATTATTTAAAAATGATTTTAATTCATGAAAAACAATTTTATGGTATAATAAAATATTTTAAGTTATTTTGAGTGACTTTTAATATTTTGTGATGAAATTCATTAATTAATTAATGATAATGATAATTAGTTTATTTAATAAATGAATTAAATAAATTAAGGAAAAATAGAATTAATGTTTTATAAATCATATAAAAATGATTTAAGTGTTAGAAAAATATTTTAAGTTATAAAATATAACTTTTGATATTTTGTCATGAAAATATTAATATTTTAATATTAAAAGCAAATACCGGATAATGAATTTAAGTGTTTAAAAATCATATAAATATGATTTTAAGGTATTAAAAAAAATACTTTGATATATTATAAATATATTATAATATTATGACATGTATTTCATAAATATTTGATAATAAATAAATATTAATGATAAAAGAATTATGTGGTATTTAATTTATTTAAATACGTTTTTAATGATTGAAAATTCACGATAAATAGTAATAATTATTTAAAAATTATTACAAGCTTACGAAAAATATTTCGACTCTTATTAAAATTATTGAAGTTAATTGTTAAGTGTTTAGTCAGAGTTTAATTGAACTTAAACTCGAAGTAAAGTCCGACTAGACCGTCGAGATGTTAGAATTATGTCGGGTTCAACTCAGACTGCAATAGTTTGACCTGATACTGAGTCTTATGTGTGTTATAGACTGATAGGGTTATGTGTTATGTGTTTAGGTTATTCTATGTTTATATATATAGTAGCATTATATTGTGATGATATTATTCTAATATTGGAGATTTATATTACTAATATTAGGTCTTCGACCAGATAAAGCTTATTAAATTGCGTAGCTGTAATCAACGGTTCAGGCAAGTTTGTTTTTACTTAACTCTACTAAAGAGTTGTTTCATTCATATAAGCTTATGGTTAATCATTGCTGGTTACCATGAATTGTACTCTGTACATATTGCATGTATAAGTCAGATATGAAATGCTGATCACCTTTATTATCAGTTGGTTCAGATATATTTGTTCATGTATAATATTTGTTCAGTCAAAAGTTTGTTCCTGCTAGTTCATAATTATATTGTTGAATTATAGCCAACTTATTATTCAGACTCTTTCAATCATGATATATCGTTATATTATTGAAATTAAACTTGCTGTGTAAGACCCCGAATTTTATGAAATAAAAGTATTCAATTTTTCTTATAATTACCATTTAGTAAATGGTTAAATTGATAAATATTAAAGTTAAGGGTGATATATGAATTTTTTTTTAGAAATACACAAGTGGTTATAAAATATTCATTGTTATCGGTGAATATTCGTTTGATCGTGGAATATTCTTACTGTCGGGGAATATTCATACGACGGCGCAGCCTTTTGTGGGCCCCATAACGGAAAGCGATTGGATGAAGAAAACGACAAGAGTAAGTTGTTTATAAATAACGGCGTAGTTGTTACCGTTAACACTGTTAGAATACCCGGTGGTTAAAATAAAGTAATACGCGTTGTTGCACAGTAGCACACAGTATTGCACCAATTATTGATTTTTACGTAAGAAGACATTACTCAATAATTTTTACAGTAATTACTGTTCAGTATTTTATTTTATTGATTCAATAATTGCTGCGTTGATATTTTATATTACTGTTATTTTAATAATTGTCACTACACAGTATTTTCTATTATCGGAGCAATAATTCATATTATCTGAATAATATTATTAGATAACAGTATTTGCAATGTCTAGAAAATTCTGTCTAAGGAGAGGTTTGGTCATCTAATTGCACGCCAGTAAGGAAGAGATCCTTATTGGAAAGCCCCCTCTTTCCTGGGAACGGCCTGGTTGCCAGTACTGTGATTCTATAATATTATTTGTGTATAATTAATTATTGATTTATATGATGAGAAAAATATTGATTTTATGTGGATATAGATGGAGAAAATTTTTAATGTGACAATTGTTGAAAATTAATATTTTATTAAAATAATTCATTTAAATATATTATTTTAATAATATATTGATGGTGATATTTTTACAATGAATGTGAAATATATGAGTATATAAGGAGGAAAAGTATTTTTGTTGGATTAAATGTTTAACACATGTTTTGTGTGTTGGTGGACACAATTCTTGACCGAAAATTTATTATAGACTGTAAAATCATCCGTTTATGGATTTCAGTCAATTTCTGTTTGGAATTTAGAAAAACTTTCTTCTGCAAAGTTGTAGAAAATTGAATTTCTTATAAAAACTCGCGAGATTCGAATTTTCTGATAAAAGGGCTATTTATTACGAATTATTGAAGTTCCGAATTATTGAGCCTGAATTGATTTTTGTTACAAAAATTGTTTAAAACATGTTTTGCATTTGTGGTGCATTTGTGTGAAAAATATGTTTTTGATGTGGTGGGCTAAGGAAAATTTGGTTATAAATATATTATTATATTCAATTTTCTACTTTGGTGTTCTAAGCAATTTCCTATAAATAGGTGATTAGGTTAGAATTAAAAATCACACCAGAAACTGAAGTTTTCTCTCTATTTCTCTCTCTATATATTGAGCCTATTCTTGTGAGTATTTTGATATCTTGAGTGTTGCTATACGGTGCAAGTTCATTCAGCGTTATTCCAGTCAGAAGTACTGCTCTTTTGAGGTAAGGGATAGTAAGGGATTGTAAGGGATTGTAAGGGATAATAAGGGATGTATTTTTTTAAAATGATATTATTTCTTTCAATATCATTATATCGGAATATTGGTAAGATTTTTCTTGTGAAATTCTTATCTTTTCATGTCGGGGTTACTATTCACGAGTTACTATTCACGAGTTACTATTCATGAGTTACTATTCACGAGTTACTATTCACAAGTTACTATTCATGAGTTACTATTCACGATGGGTTACTATTCATGAGTTACTATTCATGAGTTACTATTCACGAGTTACTATTCACGGATACTATTCACTACAAAATTGATTTTTTTTTTCTAACCAAATTATAATTGATTTATGAATATTACTCTGGAGATTAAAACTATGTATTGATTATATTGATTTTATTATCATATATAACATTTTTATAACCCTGATGTTGAAATTCTCTTTCACTGGAGTGTAAAGATGGGTAGATTATTGGTATGATCATGACTAGGGTTCTCTTTGTCCAGTAGTGAAAAGTTAAATTGTGACTGGTATGATCATGACCATTGAATTTATAATTGAATATCTTTAGCTTAAGTGCAAAAGTGAAATGATCAACATGGTTATAATTATTGGTTATATAAATTCTGAAATGATTATATATTTCTTTGAGATAATAATATATTTGGCCTGAAGTGCAAATATGAACTGTTGAGGAATATCTTTGGCCTGTAGTGCAAAGATGAGTTGTTGATGAATATCTTTGGCCCGTAGTGCAAAGATGACTTGATGTTGAATATCTTTGGCATGTAGTGTAAAGATGAACTGTTGATGAATATCTTTGGCCCGTGGTGCAAAGATGAATTTATTAGTATGATTATGAACAGGAACTGTGATTTGGTATAACCATGATCTTTGATGTTTCAGGTAAAGACAGGTGATGAAAATTATCTTCGTCTCGGATGCGAAGAGGAATTTAGAATCACAATTATGATTATGAATTATTCATATGATTGTGAAAAGGAACTGTTGATTGATGTTACAGGGATAAAACATTGTTGGTGGACTTTTAACGTAGAGAAGATAATAGACTTTATAGTCTATTTGACTCTTCTAATGGATTGCTTGTTCCACTGCAACTATGGTTGAAATTTTTATCATCTACCATATGTTCTAAATCTCTGATTTAATTCTGTTGAAGGCTATTGATAATTTAATTATCTTTAGTCATGATATTCTTTACTGAGCTAGTTGTGCTCACCCTTTTGTTTCACAATTCCTTTCAGGTAATAAGAGTGTAGCTGGGTCGAGTGGGGGTAAAAGGAGAATAGAATGGTGGTCATCATTTAGTAGTTATATTTGGTGAATCATCTAGGGTGAGGCGAACCCAACGTTGGAAGGGTGTTTTGCCACTATCATATAAGATGTCTAATGATATATAATCTTGTGTCATCATAAGACAGGGATGTGCTCATCCACTTGCTGAGTATATTTACGAGCACTACCTATATAATCTTGGTGTTTGTTTGAAGTATAATTCTCAATTAGAGACAGTGGAGATAATGATATGTCAAGAGAAGACTCACCATTGGGAAGAATATTATAGTAAACTTCTTGTTTTTCTTTGGGGTCTATTGGGTCAACCAAGGATAATTCTGTGGTCATATGATATCTATCATAACCTAGAAGCATGGCCTCCCATGTACGAGGGTTTCCTTGAGCACTTCCCAAAGATTCTAATTTCTAAAACAGTTTTTAACTATACCTTTATGTAATGTGTCATTGTGACGTGCTATCCAAGGTTGGGACATGAGTCACAGTTGGTATATATTTGTACCCAAACTCACAGTATATGTGTTGTCGTATTTTGCACGACAATTGTAATAATAAAGTTGTAGTTATTTTCTGTACCATGTATTTGGCGACTCAGAATGGGTTGGATGGATTGGACCTATTTTGGGGGCGTTACATGCTGGGCAATCCTTATGCTCACCCTTGCTATATCATGATAAAATATTGTAGATTAAGACGAACGCGTCGGATACAATGAAAGGTTAAAGACAGTTCCAACTTAAAATTAATGTGCGCGATTAGCTTTATAATTGTATAAGTATGGTATATTAATGTTATGTGTTAAATAAGTATGTATTGTGTATTAAGTTAAGGTTACTCGACCTTGGGGAATAGTGTGTAATGTATTGTATAAATAATTTATGTTTATATCTTCCGCAAATACAGTAATAGTATTAGAATGATCGAACCGGATCCGCGGTGAATCGGGACCTCGAATTCGGGGCCCTCACAGTTGGTATCAGAGCTGTAGGTTATGAACCTTAGGTAGGAATACCTGAGACTAGTAACCGCAGTGATTAGGATAAGTACTAACTCACATAGAGTTAGTTGGGTCGGTAAGATTCAAAGATGAATCTCGACGAGTTATAAGATACAGAGTTCCCTAACTTTGATAATAAAGTTGAACAGTAGTGAGAAATAGATAAAGTCTAAAAGACTGAAAGTCCAGTGATAGGAGATCGTAAAATAAAACGATATTGATATAGAAATGAATCGTAATGTATACGATGAGATCACTCCGTGATAAGATAAAGTTATAGTATGGAGAAGGATCAAGCGAATGATTGAAAAGTTACAGCAAGTTTGCTGGGTGACAGATGTACTATGAATTGGTACAGATTCATGAAAGGATTATGAATACGAGTTGAATGAAATTCGTATTGAGAAGGGTGTTAAGGTTAGGTGGGGATTCAATTGAGGACTCATGTCAGCAGCTGAGTTGTATGATTCCTTGTATGGGCAGGGAATTGTACTTGGTGTAAAAACTACTTAGTTCTGGCAATGATAATCATTGAAATGTTTATGTCGCGCTATTTGTTATATGCATGTTAAGAGGGTGATTCCTTTCTCATGTGTATAACAGATAGATAGGTCATAGGTAGAGAATATTAGGTTAACTATGAGTTCTTAAAATTCATAATTATGTGACATTCTTGATTCATAGTTATATGAAATCTTTATGAACCCCTCAGCGAATGGACGCCAAAGGTCTGACTAAGACAAATTCTTAAACTCATATGATTGTGGCAAGTAAATGAACTCATAAGTGTGGTTTGACAGGGTATAGTTGTGTGTAAACGGAATATTGAGGATAATAGGAATAGATAGATTGGTAAGCAAATGATTATTAGTGGAGACATAAGTTTTTCGAAACTCCTAGCTATGCTAGACTTCGAAATTTTGACATCAAGCTAAATACGCACTATGTGCTTTTAAAAATAAAATAAAAAATATAGACTCGTAATCATTTTTGAAACGGTACTTGTCTACGCTACTTGTTTCAGGTTGACGAAGATGATTTGAAATATCAAAATATATTTTATTTATCACTCATGTACCATGTAACCTGGTGTAGAGATGATAAAAGTTGAAAGAGTTGTAAATACAGGAATACTTAGTGTGAATTTGATCTAAAATCGTCATTCCACTATTATATGATGTGTTATGACAAAGTCATACGATGACGGCATCCTCAAACGGACTGTTAATACAGTACGGCATCATGGCGTCATTCTCAAAAATATTTTCAAAAATTTTAATTTGCCAACGGGGTTTAGCTACACTTAAATAATTCGATTGAATTGAATTATTGATATGGGTCTATGCTATTCGATTCAGCTAGACTAAAGTTTATGAAAACTCTAAGTGTTCATTGAAAGAAATTTCCCGAACCAAATTATTTTGGTGCGAAATCTAATAAGATTGAGGTAGAATTTTTGTGCCTATAGCAGTGACGAGAAACAGATAAAAGCAGTACTTAGCCAGTACAGGGCATATCGGGCTAATCACCCTTTGTGTTCGTAAGTTATGTCAGTTTGTGGATGAATTTCCGTAAAACCTTTGCGAAAATGACAGACAAATAGTCTATACGACTCCTCAGCACAATTTGAAAACTTTTACTCTTGTGAGTGGGGTATTGGGTAGCATGTAACGATGAGAAGGAATAGTGAATGGTGAATGGTGTACGGAGTAAGGTGTAAGGTAAATTTCGGGACAAAATTTTTGGAAGAAGGGGTGAATGTGACAACCCGAGAATTTAGAAAATTTTTAAAATTTTAATTAATTGATTTAAGGTTCAAAATTATATCCTAGACAGAAAATTAGTGTATGCGTTTGATATTTTTAAGATGGAATTTTGAGGATTTCAAAATTCTGTGAAGGATTTAGGTGAATTATTCAGGATTAAGGGTATACGTGAATATGTTCTGTGTATATATGTACAATATGTGGTTAAGGGTCAAGGGTTGACCAGATAAATTATATCTGTAACAAACCCTATGTATATATTAAGAACGTCAACGTTCGATTAGAAAATTCTTACGAATTATAAGAAACCCTAGAAACTGGTTTTGAAAACCCTAATTTCAGTTTCGGAAATTCGAAACCCTAATTCGGTGTGTAAAATCCTAAATTGGGAACTTAATGGCGTAAGTGTAAATAATTATAAGATTATTTAGGGTAAAACTTAAGTAATTAGCAAACCCTAATCTAATTACGAAATCTAATTTCTAAATTAGAAAATTAATTTTCTATTAGAAAACCTAATTCTGGGTTTAAAACCCTAAATGACCAATTACGACCCTAATTGCTAAATTAGCGATTTTAATTAGGAAATACTAATCCTAATTAGCAAGATTAAAGTTATGATTAAGAAATTTTAATATAATTAGAAAATTCTAATTATAATTTAGAAATATTAATTTTCTATTTTGAAAATCGAAATTCGGAGATCTTAGAAATTAAAGTGCAAAGTTAAGGTTTCAAACTCAAAACCCTAAATGACTTAAACCCTAAACCCTAAGGGTTTGTATCAAAAGACCATTCTAGAATTAAAATTATATGGAAATGACCATTTTACCCTTTTAGCAATTCTTTAATGAGTTAGTGTGTAGATCTTGCCAAGATAATGGGTTGGTGACCTAACCCTAGTAATAGCCCTAGCTATGTGTCCAAAATCAGCCAATTTGACAGCCACATACCTTGCATTTGCATCAAGTTATTAGATTAAAGAGAGAGAAATGGCCTATTTATTTTTCATTTTCTCTCCTTGACCCTTCTCTCTCTAAATCCAAAATTTTAGAGTGAGAGAGTGATATATACTAAGCCAATATCATTCCCTAACTTTACAAGATCAGAATCAAAAGGAAGAAATCAAAAATCAAAGCTCAAAAGTATAAGAACCCTAAATCTTGAAATCTTTTGATTTGATGTTAAAAGTTGTAATTGATTGGTTAAAGATGTGTAATAAGGTATCATTTAGTGATCTGGTTTGTTAAAACCCAGATCCATAACATCAAAGTACTCGAAATCATGTTTTAAAAAAATTTGGAAAAATTTCTAAATGTCGTCTGACAAGTAAATGTCATACGTCATAGATCGTTGTATATTAATGTGTTTAGTGTTTTAAATGTTTATACTTGTAGTATGTTAGTTGGTCTTTGTTCTGAAACTCGAAACAGGGTCATAGCATGTCTGGATTTCGTTTTATAGACAGTCAAAGTACGTTGACCGAGCACGACTTCTGGAATCTGGGCAAACCCAGAAACTCAGAAAGTCTGACAGTGTATTTCTAGGTCATTGATCTTGCTTCTCTTTGATTTTTTGGTCATGTTATTGTTTTAACTTTGTAAACTGGTATGTGGGCTACATATAAAAGTCATTATAACACCCAGATCATGAACAGGAACGAAATTATTTAAGGTCAAAGTAGGTTGACCAAACTGCCGGAAGAAGAAATCTGGGTAACCCAAAATATTCAAAGGCGTTTTCTGACAGGTAGTTTGACCGTGATAAATCTGACATTTATGATGTTGTTGAACTAAGATGTTGTCATGTACATGTAGATTGACATCCCAACTTAATGATTCAACCTTTATCTTGTATGAATCAAGCCCAGATTACTCGTTTCAAGGATCACAAAGTAGGTGCTAAGACTGTTCTTCATTTCTGGGTAACCCAGAAAATGAAGAACAGGCTTGACATGATTTTTAGAGGCTCATATGTTTCTGTTGTGATGTAGGATTTCCAGAAAACTTGATTCAAGTTGTTGTAGTACACTTATACTATATACTAGGTATCATTAGCTTCCCATAAATCAACACGAACCTAGTTTAATTTCTGGTCAAACTTACCTACTTGTTAACTGCCATGAAGTTCTAGAAAAGCTCAAGAACATCCCAAGAACACATTTTGCGACTGATTTGTCGCCTAAAGACCCTATAGCGACGCTTAATTTCTAAAAATAATTATTTTATTTGAAAATTAGAGAAAAATAGTTTTTAATTATTAAAAATACAAAATAAATTCTGAAAAAATTATTTTAAAGTCTGAAAAATAGTTTTTAATTATTTTGAGTATATTTCATAAATATTTAATATTTTTGAAATATAAATGATATTTAATTTATTTAATTATTATATTAAATAAATTATTTAAAAATAGTTTTAATTCATGAAAAATAATTTTATGGTATAATAAAATATTTTAAGTTATTTTGAGTGACTTTTAATATTTTGTGATAAAATTCATTAATTAATTAATGATAATGATAATTAGTTTATTTAATAAACGTATTAAATAAATTAAGGAAAAATAGAATTAATGTTTTACAAATCATATAAAAATAATTTAAGTGTTAGAAAAATATTTTAAGATATAAAATATAACTTTTGATATTTTGTCATGAAAATATTAATATTTTAATATTAAAAGCAAATACCGGATAATGAATTTAAGTGTTTAAAAATTATATAAATATGATTTTAAGGTATTAAAAAAATACTTTGATATATTATAAATATATTATAATATTATGAAATGTATTTCATTAATATTTGATAATAAATAAATATTAATGATAAAAGAATTATGTGGTATTTAATTTATTTAAATACGTTTTTAATGATTGAAAATTTACGATAAATAGTAATAATTATTTAAAAATTATTACGGGCTTACGAAAAATATTTTGACTCTTATTAAAATTATTTAAGTTAATTGTTAAGTGTTTAGTCAGAGTTTAATTGAACTTAAACTCGAATTAAAGTCCGACTAGACCGTCGGGAAGTTAGAATTATGTCGGGTTCAACTCAGACTGCAATAGTTTGACCTGATACTGAGTCTTATGTGTGTTATAAACTGATAGGGTTATGTGTTATGTGTTTAGGTTATTCTATGTTTATATATATAGTAGTATTATATTGTGATGATATTATTCTAATATTAGAGATTTATATTACAAATATTAGGTCTTCGACCAGACAAAGCTTATTAAATTGCGTAGCTGTAATCAACAGTTCAGGCAAGTTTGATTTTACTTAACTCTACTAAAGAGTTGTTTCATTCATATAAGCTTATGGTTAATCATTGCTGGTTACCATGAATTGTACTCTGTACATATTGCATGTATAAGTCAGGTATGAAAGGCTGATCACCTTCATTATCAGTTGGTTCAGATATATTTGTTCATGTATAATACTTGTTCAGTCAAAAGTTTGTTCCTGCTAGTTCACAATTATATTGTTGAATTATAGCCAACTTATTATTCAGACTCTTTCAATCATGATATATCGTTATATTATTAAAATTAAACTTGCTGGGCAATCCTTATGCTCACCCTTGCTATATCATGATAAAACATTACAGATTAAGACGAACGCGTCAGATACAAGGAAAGGTTAAAGACAGTTCTAGCTTAAAGTTAATGTGCGCGATTAGTTTTATAATTGTATAAGTATGGTATATTAATGTTATGTGTTAAATAAGTATGTATTGTGTATTAAGTTAAGGTTACTCGACCTTGGGGAATAATGTGTAATGTATTGTATAAATAATTTATGTTTATATCTTCCGCGGTGATTCGGGACCTCGGATTCGGGGCCCTCACATTTGGTGTGAATATAGAAGATATATATATATATATATATATATATATATATATATATATATATATATATAAATATATATTGGAATAATGAGGTTTAGTAGTTAATTTAATTTAACTATTGAAGAAGATAAATGAAATTGTTTGAATATTTAAACCTTACTTGGTAGTGGTGTTGTAGTAAAGTGAATAAAAGAGTTAATTCACTTAATTAAAATAGTGAGTTAATATATGAGTTTTGCTAATTGTATTTGGTATTTTTAATATATATTACATGCCATGGTAATATATGAAAATGTTTAGTATCTTGAATGATGTTAATAAAATATAAATTGTTCGTGAGAGAAAAAAACCAATATACCTATAAATAATTATTGGTTAGAGATTAATAAATTGAATTAATATTTAAGGGCGATGAATTAAGTATTATGAAATAATATTCTAATTTAATTTAATAATTAAATTAGAGAGTTAATAATGATTAAATGAATTATTATAATATTAGTTTAATTTGATTTTGTATTTAAAATGATGTGTTAATTTATTAAATAAAATTATAATTATAATAAAAATTATAATTTTATTGTATTGGTTTATGTGGTAAATTGATTTAATAAATTATTATTAGATTTAATTTAATTTGAATATGAGAATTTATTGAAATAATGTGTGACAATAAACTATATTATAAATGATTTATGAAAATAAATTAAAAGTGTTTTAATTTGGTTTTACCAAACAAAGCCTTAGAGCTTTTGAAATTCTTAGTTTAATCTTGTTTTGCCTAACAAGGCTTAAGGAATGGTTAAGCCATTATTATAATTGGTTTTGCCAAACAAAGCCTTATGGTTTTTATTTATTTTTAAATTATAACTGACATCAGTTTTATATATTTTTATATTATATATTAATACGTATTATATTATACATTATATATCAGTTATATTTTCTATTACGTAAAAGAACAGAAGGAAGAAAGAAGAGAGAATAGAGAAGAGAGAAGAGAGAACAGAGAAGAGAGAAGAGAGAAGAGAGAAGAGAGAGAGCTCTAGAGAGAGTTTGAGAGAAGAAGTTTTGCAAGAACAAGGAGTAGTAATCAAAAGTTGTGTTATTATCTTCTAGCAAAGGTATAATCTTTCTTCTCAAAGTTCTAGTTTTCTTTTAAGGTTCTAGTTTCTTTTATATGAAAAGTTCTTTGTAAAAGTTATATGGGTAGTAATTGTGATTATATATTTGGTATATATACTAATTTGTAGATAAATTATTTTCATATGTTTAGTATATGATTTAGAGTAGTTTACTTCATGTAAATATGATATATATGGAGAAAATTATTTAACAGTGAAATATATATGAATATGGCTTATTTTGAAATCAGAATTGATGTTTAATTCATAGTATAATGTATAAATTGACTATTGATTGTGAAAATATATGAAGAAATGAAAACAAAGTAATTGAAACTAACTGTTTTGGTGTAAAACGATTTCACAATGAGGAATTTCGCTATGAATACCAAAAGAAGAAGAAATAATAGAAATAGTGAAATTAAAGGTTGTAATTTTGATGTTTATGTGGTTAGAAACGTGTTAGAAACATTAGTTTATGTTTCTGTAAACATATTACAACTTGGGTTAGTTGGTATGATTGTTATAAAGGAGTGTTTATGCCTAATTTGGCTTTCTGCAGTGTTCGTCGCGAACTGTAGAAGGTACCCCCACCCCGGCGGGCTATTATAGTGTAAAACCCCTGCCCCGGCGGGGGGGGGGGGTAGTCTGACTTACAAATATTGAGAAAATCTTATCAGACATGTTTTACTAAAATAACCATAACTTTTTTATACGAACTCCGATTGAGGAGATTCAAGATGATCCGAAACAAGAAAGAATAGACCTAAAACTTTCATTCTTTAAGTTTTTCAATTTGAGATCGTTAGTAGGGGTAACAATGGTCATCTTTAGTGTGACACCCCCAAATCCGTGTACTTTCAACCCACAGATATGGTGCTACACGGTACTCATCACTATACATTCATTCCATTGAAACAACATCAAAATGAACATAATTACTACATTCTTATTACAATAATAATAATAAATCCTTTCCTATGTTCTGTAACCGAAACATTCTTTGTTTATCATAATATGATTCATACAACATACTAGTCTATTATAGGATAATCTATTTATCCATCTTAGCTTTGTCTTTATCCCTACTAGGATCATCAGTTCTTTTGGCCTTAGCTGCAGTTATATAATTCAAGCAAGAAGTGAGCATAACTAGCTCAGCAAGTCTAACAAAGGATAATACAAATACCACGTCGAGAATTATATGATTATTTTCCATAACTGAACAAGTAGTTATGAAGTACTATGAAACCTTAACTAGCACTTCTCATTTCATAAAGACAATTCCAGAGTATATATAATAACTTAGGAATTCTGAACTGGTCGAAAGACCATGAACATTATCTTTTCGTTTTCATTCATAAAAAGGACATCCCGGCACTAAGTCCGTAAGTCGGATATATCTTACGAGCACTTCTAGGTGATCAGCCTATAGTACTCTATGTTGATCAACACTTATCCGTTAAACGTATTTATGTTTAAGTTTTGGTAACCCCACGTGCCCATCGAATAATAGATGAAAATAAATTTATTTGTTTATATACAAACTTACCTTTGAATCCGTACCAAATATTTGGCATAGGATAGCGTTAACAGTTCTATATCGAAAGACTTATAAACAAATCAATCTAACTCTTAAGAATAGTCTAGCCGAGTTAAAACTGGCATCGACTCTTTCGTAAAACAATTCATGCATCTCAGAACATGAATCACAAAAAACTTGGCTAACATGGAGGTTAGACAAGCGTTAAGAAAACTTGTCTTTAAGCGTCTTCGAATATAATATTCAACAATTCTTGACCTTTACAGTATCTACATGATATGTTCACATAGCACATTGTAATTAGCTACCAAACAATCTAATCACATTATTTTTACCAACTTCTTTCTCTTCTATGTCTTAAGTGAATTTATTTCATTAATAAATGTCAATTCAACTTACTATGATTCCTTACGGCTTGTTAACATTCTTACGTTACTAATCGAGACTCGATCATCTTTTGTTAAGTACACTTATTGAATACTGTTCACGGTTTACTTACTTAAACTTCGCATTCTTCGTTTACTTACTATTAAACCATGCTCAAGTTCCTAAAGTCATCACTAAATAAGTGATCTAAGATTGGTCTTATCAGGTATATTAAGTACATACATGCTCCTCTATTGGTTTACCATCACTTGGGATTAGAAACCAACTTCTCCAACAAAATCCTACTGCCGGCGCTGCGGCGCCGGACACTAACACACCATTGGCGCTGCGGTGCCAACTAACAATGGCTAAAGTTCGGACCCGGCGCTGCGGCGTGACAATCCTTTATACTAGTGGAGCTGCTGCGCCACTCTCTAATAACTAATATTACTATACACGGCCCTGCGGCGTGACCATTAAATCTTGGGTTGGCGCTGCGGCGCCTCCCCTGAGCCTTTGATTTTTTTTTTCAAATTTTAACTATGATTCTTCCCGGACTCAGAACTTAGTCGTTTTAAGTCGGAATCGGCTCGTTCAAAAGCCATTTTCTTACTCGTAACATATACTTTGATTTCATTTGGACAAAACTAGTTTTCAAACCCGTTAACGATGAATTCACTATTAACGTCCTAATAACGCATTTGTTAAACGTTCTTGAGCGTTCAAAGCTCGTTTTCTTCGTTCCAAGTCAGAATTCGACCGTTCTTGAGTCCACGACTCTTGAATATGTTATACTACGCTATGTCATTGAAAACCAAGGTTTCCGAACTAAATGGAAAGTTTTGACTACTAATCCAGAATTATACGATTTCAACATTTAACGTCTAATTTTGTAAAATTTGCCATAACTTTGGTACTCGTGTTTTCTATGCAAAATCAAATAGAATCAATCCATTGATTCATTGTCTATATCCTAACCAAGCAATATTTACATACCCTATAAATGATGGTTTTCAATTTGTCCATCAACAACCAAATCAACGTTAAAGGTTTCTTCGGTTTAAACTCACGTAAACACTTACGATTTCTACTTAAACATGACTTATCAATGTTTTAATCATTAATAGCCATCCTTATTCCTCCAGAAGAGACATGGTCGGCAAATCTATGATTCTCTACGAAAAAAAAAATTTAAACGAATCAAAGACTAAGGTTTTACGAATTATTACCTTTACGTTCTTCGTGTTCTTGCTAAAAACTCTTATGATTTGCTTCAAGGTCACTTGATTACTTGTTTCTAGCTCTTTCCTCTCTCTCAAATATGTTGGCTAATGTTTATAAAATAACAAATGAACTAGCTAAGCTTCCTTTTATAAGAATTTCAAATGGAGGGAAAAATGGTTAATTGTTGACCTCCTTACTATTCACACCTCCACAACAACTTAGCCACCAAGTAACCACTTTACGTAGTGACCAAGTGCCTGGCCCACATGCCTTTTGGGTCCCCCCATGGGTTGCCCCATGGGTTTTACCCATCCGATGACCCATCAGTTCGATCTGCGGTTCAGTTTCTTGGATCGGGCCTTATAATTAATTCATATTGGGCTTGATTTCACAATGCATTGGGCTTGATATAATCCAAGTCCAATTGGATTCTACAAAGTCCATAAACTCAAAGTTTGATAAGAACTAATCGTATTCTACGCGTATAACTTACGTATTCTCTTCGTGTAGTATTCGTACGATATTCATTTTATACGTCGTATTAATATTCGTACTATACTCGGATACTTACTAGTATCATACTCGTATATCACACGTATAATAACCCTAATCATTATACGCATTTCATTTCCTTCTCGAAAATTACTTTCCTTAACCCTTAGGTTTTAAGTCCGCAAGCGAAAACTTCGTTTGCCATAACTAAAATATTATTGGATATTCTATCTCGTCTTAGAATTCTATCATTATACGTTTCTCAGAATTGCAAACTTAATTCCCGAGCAGAAATGGATGAATAGTATTTTTACGAAAATTTATCGGAAAACTTTTATTTTCGTCTTGGAAATTCAAAACAATTAATCCTAGCACATAGCCAGAATCCTAACCACATCCACACATTCTAGGTCATAGAATGACCTTCAAATAGCTTACTCACATAAATAATCAATTAAATTCATTTAATTCAAATAATCAAAAATAAAAATTTAATTCATAAAAAAAATCCGATTTTCTCGGGCGTTACATTTAGGACTGTTGTGTTTTTTGGGACAATCGGAGGGCATTGGGCATGCACGTATGCAAGTGTAGTGCTTTTGATGATAAAAGATGTTGTTCTAAGTTATAAAATATGAATGTTAGTAAATATAATGATGTATTAAATAAGTTGTATAAGCATACTAAGCACACACAAGAGAAACAAATCGGGCGTGTGACGAATGAACGTCGAAACGCCATGACAAGTATTAATGAATGTAAAAAGTGTTTTAAGTCAAATGAAATGAATATTATAAGATATAAAATGGGGTTAATATAAAACAAATAAGTAGTCCTAGCAAGACTTAAACACTTGAATGAATTCAAGTATTATTAAAAAGAAATATAGTGAGATATACGTCAAAAGTAAACACAATCAAATTGAACATGGTTTATTGATTAACAAGAAGGGTTATGAGATATAGGGTATAGTTTACATTACAACTACTATGCATTGCTATGTGACTAATAGTTTATGTGTATGATTTTATAATTGTGTAGGGCACGTGAAGTGCAGATATCTGTAAGCTGTTAAACTGTTATTGGTAAACAACGATCAAGGTAAATCTTTCAGTTCCTATTTGCTATGTGAACTTGATGATTAACTGTTTTAAATCTTTATTGCAAAGAGCACGATGTGTTATATATTTTTTGAAAGTATGAAACGTTAAAGTCAATTTATGACTTCGTTGATTGAGTAATGAATGTTGATTGAGTAAAGAACTCAATCTTTATACTTATTATGTGAACTGCAGCATGTATGTTATGTTAGTCTAATGATTATGAGATATATGTTGAGTATGTTATTATGTGCTACGTGATTCATGAAAACTGTTATATTTGCTGGGCTGTCAAGCTCAACATTGCAAATAACCACTTTTGCAGGTTAAGGATTCAAGGTAATGTTAAGTGCTACTTGAAAGACATGAATCAGATGTAATGCATGAAGATTTATATACTTTGACTGAGTTGTTAGTAATTAAACCGTGTTTAAGGTTCTGGATGATGTATTTGATAATTTATGATGTAAATTTTCATATTTAGTTGTAAAGTTTGAGCTACCCAATGTATAAGGGATATCTAGCTGAGGTGTAAGATTTTATATAACAACTCTGATGAAGCGAGTCATAAAATAAAATTGATTCAGAAATGTATAGATGATAAAAGTTTTGAATCAGAAAATTAAAGTAAGAAGACAGAAAAGTTTTAATTATTTCGTATTTTATTAAGTTTAACATCGAATAATGATGTAAAATCAGAAGTTAGACGTGTTATTAACGACCGAAGTCGATAATTGAATTGTATGAATTTTGGGATCATTACAGTTGGTATCAGAGCTGTAGGTTATAAACCTTAGGTAGGAGTACCTTAGGCTATAACCTTAGAGGAGAAAGGTGAAGATAATGAAAGAGTAAACTCATATAGAGTTTGATCAATAAGAAATGTATAGGGAAGAGATTAAAATATATATGAGAAGGTTCAAACAGGAATCTCGAAGACTTACAAAAGATGAGAATCAGAAGTTACCTGACTTCGGTAATAAGATGTTAAATGTTATTAAATAGACGATGTCTACAAGATGAATGTGATTAAATGAATAATATTAAGAATGAACTCAAATAGAGTTTAATTGATGATATATTCAGAGAATGCTTATGAAACAAGGTAAGATAGTATATGTGGGTTCAAAGAAGAACCTGAAGAGTTAAAATTGAGTCGAATAATCATAAGAAAACATAATTAAAGAGGAAGTAACGAGGATCGTGAAACCAAAATGATCATAATATAAGAAAAGAATCATAAAGAAGGTAATTATAGAATAAGATCACGATATGATCTGGTTAAGTTGTAAAAGGATAGATGATCTGTTATGAATGAATAATTATAGCTTGATGCTATGAAGATAATGTACTATGATATAAACTCACTAGGAGTTATAGATAATATGATACAAGAAATTCGTATTGAGCAAGTTAAGGGCAAGATAAGAATAAGTTAAGAGTAAGGTAATGTTAGGTAGGATTTTAATTGAGGACTCATATAGTGACTAAGTTGTACAAACTTTTGTATGGGCAGAGATTTTGTGCATGTACTTGGTTTATCACATTGATAATCATTAGAATGTCGGTGTCGCGCTATCAATGTATATGTGGTGGAAAGGTGATTCTTTTCTCATGTGTATATTTGATAGTTAGAGGATTTTAAGATTAGTTTAGATGATATTAAGATTAGGTACGATTCTTAAAACTAATGCATATGGTAAGTTCGTGACTCACAATCATATGGTATGTTTTGAACCCCTCAGCGAATGGACGCCTATGGTCTGACTAGGATAAGTTTCTAAACTCATATGATTATGGCAAGTTCCTGAATTTCCAAAGTGTGGTAAGTTTGATGAACTATATTGGGTATAAAATGGTTATAGTATAGAGAGCATTGATGAAGTTGAAGATTAATAAAATGGTTAAGTAATGAAGTAATTGAGTAAAGATTGAAGTTGATGTATATTTGGATATTCTAAATCTACTAGCTATGATAGACTTTTGAGATTTATTGACTTCGTGTCGATGGTTGTACTTTTGATTTTTGAAAAATGTTGGATCACACTAGTGAACCAAAGAATTTTTAAAACAATGCTATTATTCACGTTTTTATGCTGTTTGTTTCGGCTAGATAAAAAAAATGATTTTTAAATTTTTAAAATATATTTTAATTATATGTATTGGGTGATATGATAAACGATGGAGTCATCAATGCAATGGAACCTGATGTTAGATGTGATTATATGATCGTCAGCCCACTATGATGAGATGTAGCATGACAACGTCATAATCATGACGCTATAAAAGGATTTTTGTGACTTCTTTAAGATATGAGAATATATATATATATATATATATATATATATATATATATATATATATATATATATATATGTATATTTCGATTGAAGTCCGAATTGTTAACAAAGATCTAACTATTGATTCAGCTAAACAAATATTGAAAGATGTTTATGCAATTCAAGCGCTTCTTGAGAAGTTATGCTAAACCAAATTGTTTTGGTGCGGATTCAGGTGATGAAAAGCTAAGGTAACCAACCCTTTTATAGGGGAGTACGCGGAAATGTTTAGATGTTTGTGCACAATATATGATACGAATGGCTGATCACCCTAACTACGGGAGTCCCTACAGTCTAATGACAGTTTAGGTTTAAGTTGAAAAAAATACTTATAACCTTGGACATAGTGCACAATACATCGTACGAAGGGCTTAACACCCTAAGTACAAGAGTCCCTACAGTCTAATGACTGTTTAGGTTTAAGTTAAAAGAAATACTTATAACCCTGGACGAAGTTGAAGGTCTTGTGACCCCTCAGCATGATTCGAGAATATTTTAAATTCTTGAGTTATTCATACTGCTTCCTAATTATTGAGCAATTGTGGAAGATTCTTGTTATTCTAAAAGGCGAATGTGGTAAGGATGATATTTCTTAGACAGAAGTAAGTCGTTGAATGCGACACTGAATGATGAATATATTGAATAAATGAGAAAAGAAATTTTGAAATGAGAAGGAGATGAGTTATCAAAGAATAATGTAAAACTTTTAATAGAAAAGTTAATAATTATAAAAAGATCTTTGTAGAAAAAAAATGGTTATAGAACCTAATGAATGAATAAAAGATTAACGTAAAATCTATTTTGATAGATTGAATGAATGAAGATTAATAAATAAAATTTTGAGGACGAAATTCTTAGAAGAAGGAGTGAATGTAATATCCCGAGTGTTTATGAGTTGAGTATATGATAACGATCCTTAGAAAAGGAAATAAATGAGTTAAAAATATATATAATACTCAAAATATAATTGAGTTCAAGTGAAAGTTATGAAATAAAACCAAGAATTTGTTGAAGAAATAAATGTAGTAGGAAGTATAAAACCTATATTAAGGTAATGTATTGAAGTTATTCAGCGATAATTTTTTTTTTAAAGAGATTTGATGAAAACCTGAGTAAGGTAGGGTTTCGGTGATTCGGAGGACGGAATCCTTATAAGGAGAGAAGGATGTGACAATCCGAATTTTTGAAAATTATTAAAATAAGAATTTAATAAATAAAATTATTATTACGTGATGTTTTGAGTTTGTATATGTGTATGTATGTGTTATATATTGTGAAATATATGATTTGGTATGAATATATATATATATATATATATATATATATATATATATATATATATATATATATACTGGAATAATGAAGTTTAGTAATTAATTTAATTTAACTATTAAAGAAGGTAAATGAAATTGTTTGAATATTTAAACCTTACTTGGTAGTGGTGTTGTAGTAAAGTGGATAAAAAAAGTTAATTCACTTAATTAAAATAGTGACTTAATATATGAGTTTTGCTAATTAAATTTGGTATTCTTAATATATTACATGTCATGGTAATATATGAAAAGGTTTAGTATCTTGAATGATGTTAATAAAATATAAATTGTTGGTGAGAGAAAAAAACCAATATATCTATTAATAATTATTGGTTAGAGATTAACAAATTGAATTAATATTTAACTGCGATGAATTAATTATTATGAGATAATATTCTAATTTAATTTAATAATTAAATTAGAGAGTTGATAATGATTAAATGAATTATTATAATGTTATTTTAATTTGATTTTGTAATTAAAGTAATGTATTAATTTATTAAATAAAATTATAATTATAAAGATAATTATAATGTTATTGTATTGGTTTATGTGGTAAATTGATTTAATAAATTGTTATTAGATTTAATTTGAATATAGAAATTTATTTAAATAAAGTGTGACAATAAACTATATTATAAATGACTTATGAAAATAAATTAAAAGAGTTTTAATTTGGTTTTATCAAACAAAGCCTTAGAGCTTTTGAAATTCTTAGTTTAATCTTGTTTTGCCAAACAAGGTTTAAGGAATGATTAAGTCATTATTTTAATTGGTTTTGCTAAACAAAGCCTTATGACTTTTGATTTTTTTAAAAACTATAACTGATATCAGTTTTATATATATTTATATTATATATTAATACGTATTATATTATACATTATATATCAGTTATATTTTCTATTACGTAAAAGAACAAAAGGATGAAAGAAGAGAGAAAAGAGAGAGCTCTAGAGAGAGTTTGAGAGAAGAAGTTTTGCAAGAACAAGGAGTAGTAATCAAAAGTTGTGTTAATATCTTCTAGCAAAGGTATAATCTTTCTTCCCAAAGTTCTAGTTTTCTTTTAAGGTTCTAGTTTCTTTTATATGAAAAGTTTTTTGTAAAAGTTATATGGGTAGTAATTGTGATTATATATTTGGTATATATAATAATTTGTAGATAAATTGTTTTAATATGTTTTGTGACGCCCCCAAAATAGGTCCAATCCATCCAACCCATTTTGAGTCGCCAAATATATGGTACAGATAACAACTACAACTTTATTACAACAATTGTCGTGCAAATACAACAACACATATGCTATGAGTTTGGGTACAAATATATACCAACTGTGACTCATGTCCCAACCTTGGATAGCATGTCACAATGACACATTACATAAAGGTATAGTCAAAAACTGTTTTAGAAATTAGAATCTTTGGGAAGTGCTCAAGGAAACCCTCGTACATGGGAGGCCATGCTTCTAGGTTATGATAGATATCATATGGTCACAGAATTATCCTTGGTTGACCCAATAGACCCCAAAGAAATATGAGAAGATTACTATCATGTTCTTTCCAATGGCGAGTCTTCTCTTGACATATCATTATCTCTACTGTCTCTAACTGAGAATTATACTTCAAACAAACACCAAGATTATATAGGTAGTGCTCGTAGATATACTCGACAAGTGGATGTGCACAACCATGTCTTATGATGACACGAGGTTGTGTGTCGTTAGACATCTTGTATGATAGTGGTAAAACATCCTTCCAACATTGGGTTCGCTTCACCCTAGATAATTTACCAAATATAACTACTAAATGATGACCACCGTTCTATTCCCCTGTTACCCCCGCTCGACCCAGCTACACTCTTATTACCTGAAAGGAATTGTGAAACAGAAGGGTGAGCACAACTAGCCCAGTAAAGAATATCATGACTAAAGATAAATAAATTATCAATAGCCTTCAACAGAATTAAATCAGAGATTTAGAACATATGGTAGATGATAAAAAATTTCAACCATAGTTGCAGCGGAACGAGCAATCCATTAGAAGAGTCAAATAGACTATAAAGTCTATTATCTTCTCTATGTTAAAAGTCCACCAACAATATTTTATCCCTGTAACATCAATCAACAATTCCTGTCCACAATCACATGTATAACTCATAATCATAATTGTAGTTCTAAATTCCTCTTCTCATCCAGAACAAAGATAATTTTCGTCACTTGTCTTTACCTGAAACATCAAAGATCATGGTTATACCAAATCACAGTTTCTGTTCATAATCATACTAATAAATTCATCTTTGCACTAAGGGCCAAAGATATTCATCAACAGTTCATCTTTGCACTACATGCCAAAGATATTCATCAATAATTCTTCTTTGCACTACGGGCCAAAGATATTCATATCTCAAAGAAATATATAATCATTTCAGAATTTATATAAACAATAATTATAGCCATGTTGATCAATTCACCTTTGCACTTAGCTAAAGATATTCAATTATAAATTCAATGGTCATGATCATACCAGTCACAATTCAACTTTTCACTATTGGACAAAGAGAACCCTAGTCATGATCATACCAATAATCTACCCATCTTTACACTCCAGTGAAAGAGAATTTCAACATCAGGGTTATAAAAATGTTATATATGATAATAAAATCAATATAATCAATACATAATTTTAATCTCTAGAGTAATATTCATAAATCAACGATAATTTGGTTAGAAAAAGAAACCAATTTTGTCATGAATAGTAACTCTTGAATAGTAACCCATGAATAGTAACTCGTGAATAGTAACTCGTGAATAGTAACTCATGAATAGTAACTCGTGAATAGTAATCCATCGTGAATAGTAACTCATGAATAGTAACTCGTGAATAGTAACTCATGAATAGTAACTCGTGAATAGTAACTCCGACATTAAAAAGTTCCAAATTTGATAAAAATTTCTAACCAATATTTCGGCATAATGATATTGAAGAAAATAATATCATTTAAGAAGAAATAACATCCCTTACTATCCCTTACCTCAAAAGAGCAGTACTTCTGACTGGAATAACGCTGAACGAACTTGCACCGTATAGCAACACTCAAAGTATCAAAATACTCACAAGAATACGCTCAATATATCGAGAGAGAAATAGAGAGAAAACTTTAGTTTATGGTGTGATTTTCAATTCTAACCTAAGCACCCTATTTATAGGAAAATGCTTAGAACACCAAAGTAGAAAATTGAATATAATAATAATATATTTAACAAATTTTCCTTAGCCCACCTTGACCATCTGAATTCAGCCATAACACATGTTAATGATGTCCACAAAATACAAAAAAATGTTTTTCTAAACAAAAATAATTAAAACTTCCAAAAATCAATTATTTCGGAATTTTGGAACTTTAATAATTCATAATAAATAGCCCTTTCATCAGAAAATTCGAATCTCGCGAATTTTTATAGAAAATTCAATTCTCTACAACTTTGCAGAAGAAAGTTTTTTCAAATTTCAAACAGAAATTGACCGAAATCCACAAACGGATAATTTTACAGTCTATAATAAATTTTCGGTCAAGAATTGTGTCCACCAACACACAAAATATGTGTTAAACATTTAATCCAGCAAAAATACTCTTCCTCCTCATATCCTCATATATCCCACATTCATTATAAAAATATCACCGTTAATATATTATTAAAATAATATATTTAAATGAATTATTTTATCAGAAAAAGATAAAATATTAATTTTCAACAATTGTCACATTTAAAAATTTTCTCCATCTATATCCACATAAAATCAATATTTTCCTCATCATATAAATCAATAATTAATTATACACAAATAATATTACAGAACCACAGTACTGGCAACCAGGCCGTTCCCAGGAAAGAGGGGGTTTTCCAATAAGGATCTCTTCCTTACTGGTGCGCAATTAGATGACCAAACCTCTCCTTAGACAGAACTTCCTAGATATTGCCAATAATGTTATCTAATAATATTATTCAGATAATATAAATTATTGTTCCGATAGTAAAAAATACTGTGTAGTGACAATTATTAAAACAACAGTAATATAAAATATCAACGCAGCAATTATTGAATCAATAAAATAAAATACTGAACAGTAATTATTGTAACAATTATTGAGTAATACCTTCTTATTTAAAAATCAATAATTGGTGCAATACAACGCGTATTACTGTGTTTTAACCACCGGGTATTCCAACAGTGTTAACGATAACAACTACGCCGTTATTTATAAATAACTTACTCTTGTCGTTTTTTTCATCCAATCGCTTTCCGTTATGGGGCCCACAAAAGACTGCGCCGTCGTACGCATATTCTCCGACAGTAAGAATATTCCACGACCAAGCGAATATTCCCCGACAACAATGAATATTTTATAACCACTTGTGTATTTCCAAAAAAATTCATATATCACCCTTAACTTTAATATTTATCAATTTAACCATTTACTGAATAGTAATTATAAGAAAAATTGAATACTTTTATTTCATAAAATTCAGGGTCTTACATGTTTAGTATATGATTTAGAGTAGTTTACTTCATGTAAATATGATATATACGGAGAAAGTTATTTAACAGTGAAATATATATGAATATGGTTTATTTTAAAGTCAAAATTGATGTTTAATTCATAGTATAATGTATAAATTGACTATTGATTGTGAAAATACATGAAGAAACGAAAACAAAGTAATTGAAACTAACTGTTTTGGTTGTGAAACGAATTCACAGTGAGGAATTTCCCTATGATAGTCAAAAGAAGAAGAAATAATAGAAATAGTGAAATTAAAGGTTGTAATTTTGATGTTTATGTGGTTAGAAACGTGTTAGAAACGTTAATTTATGTTTCTGTAAACATATTACAACTTAGGTTAGTTGGTATGGTTGTTAGAAAGGAGTTTTTAGGCCTAATTTAGCTTTCTGCAATGTTCGTTCGTGAACTGCAGAAGGTATCCCCGCCCCGATGGACTATTACAGTGCAAAACCCCCGCCCAGGCGGGGGGTAGTCTGACTTACAAATGTTGAGAAAATCTGATCGGACATGTTTTACTAAAACAACCATAACGTTTTGATACGAACTCCGATTTAGAAGATTCAAGATGATCCGGAACGAGAAAGAATAGACCTACAACTTTTATTCTTTAAGTTTTTCAATTTGAGGTCTTTAGAAGAGGTAAAAATGGTCATCGTTAGGACTATTGTGCTTTCTGGGACAATCGGAGGGCGTCGGGCATGCACATATGCAAGTGTAGTGCTTTTGACAATAAAAGATGTTGTTCTAAGTTATAAAATATGAATGTTAGTAAATATAATGATGTATTAGATAAGTTGTATAAGCATACTAAGCACACATAAGAAAGACAAATCGGGTGTGTGACGAATGAACGTTGAAACGCCGTGACAAGTGTTAATGAACGTAAAAAGTGTTTTAAGTCAAATGAAATAAATATTATAAGATATGAAATGGGGTTACTATAAAACCAATAAGTGGTCCTAATAAGACTTAAACACTTGAATGAATTCGAGTATTATTAAAAAGAAATATAGTGAGATTTAAGTAGAAAGTTAACACAATCAAATTGAACATGGTGTATTGATTAATAGGAAGGGTTATGAGATATAGGGTAAAGTTTACATTACAACTGCTATGCATTGCTATGCGACTAATAGTTTATGTACATGATTATATAATTGTGTAGGGCACGTGAAGTGCAGATAGCTGTAAGGTGTTAAACTATTATATGTAAACAACGATCAAGGCAAGTCTTTCAGTTTCTATTTGCTATGTGAACTTGATGATTAACAATTTTAAATTTTTATTGCAAAGAGCATGATGTGTTATATATTTGTTGAAAGTATGAAACGTTAAAGTCAATTTATGACTACGTTGATTGAGTAATGAATATTGATTGAGTAAGGAACTCAATCTTTATACTTATTATGTGAACTGAATCATGCATGTTATGTTAGTCTAATGATTATGAGATATATGTTGAGCATGTTATTATGTGCTACGTGATGCATGAAAACTGTTAGATTTGCTGGGCTGTCGAGCTCAACCTTGCAAATAACCACTTTTGCAAGTTAAGGATTCAAGGTAATGCTAAGTGCTACCTGAAAGAAATGAATCAGAAGTAATGTATAAAGATTTATATACTTTGGCTGAGTTGTTAGTAATTAAACCATGTTTAAGGTTCTGGATGATGTATTTGATAATTTATGTTGTAAAATTTCATATTTAGTTGTAAAGTTAGAGCTATCCAATGTATAAGGGATATGTAGCTGAGATGTAAAATTTTATATAACAACTCTGATGAAACGAGTCATAAAATAAAATTGATTCAGAAATGTGTAGATGATAAAGGTTTTGATTCAGAGAATTAAAGTAAGAAGAGAAAAAAGTTTTAATTATTCCTCATTTTATTAAGTTTAATATCGAATAATGATGTAAAATCAGAAGTTAGACGTGTTATTAATGACCAAACTCGATAATTGAATTGTATGAATTTTGGGCACGTTACATTCACTCCTTCTCTCTATAAATTATTTTCAAATAATTTATTTATATATTAAATATATAATTTAATATATTCAACCATTTATTCAAATATGAATTCAATTTACTAATTTGATACAAATATAAATATTTTATATATTGGATCTCATTTTCTTAAATAAATTACTCCTACACTTTGCTTATATAAAAGCTACTTTCAATTTTTTATAAGTTGGTCACCCAACTTAAATCTTCTCAAGTCTTCCCCTTCGTCTTTAAAAGCTTGGAATTCACCCCATGTCATATTCTTAGCATATTCTCGAAATATTCTTTATTCCTTAGCATATTCCTTAACATATTTTCTTAAGTTTCAAATATTAGGTTTTCAACCCTAAAATTTTCGTAACTCGCACAATTCTCCCTCTCTTATCTTTAACTTTCTTTTTTTAAGTTATTTAATTACCCAATCTTAGTAAATTAATTTAATCAAATAAGTTACTACATAAATCTCCTTAATTTATTTTACACTCTTGAAATCATATAATTTACATAACACATATTTGATATATAAATTATATGAAATATAACATAACATACTCAAATTACATATTTATTTTATAATTACAAAATAAATATGCTATACATAATTTCTTATGTAAATATATTTATTTACATAACCAATATATTATAATATAATATCCTTATCTCATTATCATAAATTCAATTAAGAATTTATTTAATTTCTTAAGATATTACGATAAATATAATATCTTTTTTTTATTAAATTAATTTTATATAAGAATTTATTCTAATACTCTTGGGTAAAATATATATAAATATTATATGCTTAATCCGCCTCTTTTTGCCTCATTACGCAAATTGTTTCCAACAATTTTATTTTCATGCGTAATAAATATATATTTATATTTATCACCTTGCAAATATTCTTTACAATGCATATATACTCACATCAAATGTAGAAAATAAATAATAAATTTATTCTCTCACCTTATAAATTATTTATATCAATTTATTTATATATAGTAAGTATAACTTAATATATTTACCTTATAAATGGAAATTTATTCATTAAATAAGATATTATAATTAAAATAATATCTTTTCTTATTAAAATAATTCAACTCTAGAATTTATTTTAATATCATTTATTTAAAGTATACAATAATTCTTGTATACTAATTACTTTCTTTTCCCTTCTATAAATTATTTTCAACAATTTAACTGTAATAAATATAATAATATACTTACTATATTAAAAACGTACATATATTACATCCAATAATGTAATACATGATTTATTCAATAAAAGGGAGGTTATACATTAAGTATATATTTAATGTCACCAATTTACCACATTAAAATAATTTAATATTATAGATTATTTTAATTCTACCCATCTCATTTCCTTTAATAAATTACCCCTATAATTAATTTACATATAATAAATATTTAATACCAATATATTTATTAAGCATAAGCATTACATATTGCATAGTTCATACCCACTTATGCAATTTAATATCATACAACATATTATCTAATAAGAATTTTATTTATTTAATTCTTATTTTAATATTACCCAAAAATCTGGGTTATCACAATCAAGGTGGAAGTTCCTATTATTTTTGTGTAATCTAAGGAGAGAAATCAAGGGTAATCCCTTGATCTCAAATTTTAAATTACTTTCTTAAAAGTTCTTCATGAAATCAATTTTTTTAACTTCCTGTAATTAAATTTTTATGGATGATTGTTGAATATATGATGTTATATATGTCTATAACATTTTTTATATGACTTGTATGGGATTTAGAATAATCAAATCCATGAAATCATGCTTTAGACTTGAGTTTTGAGTTTACAGTGAAAATATTATTTTAGTTCTCTGTAACTAAATTTTTATGGCTAAATTGTTGAGAAGTTGTTTGTAGTTGTTAATATGTATGTATAATCTGCTATATGATGTTTATAAATGATTTTTGAGTAATTAATCCTTGAAATCATGCTTAAATTAGAGTTTTGAAGTTTACTGAGAAATAAATATTTGAATATGGCCTATAAGCACAAAAATTGATTCCTAAATTGTATGTTAAATAGTAAATTGATGGGTGATTATGTTTATACATGTAAAAACGAAAAAAACAAAACTTGTATGGACTGATTTGGTTGAAAAACATGTTCTTAGTAGTTGATTTCGTTAAGAAGGTCAAAAATGGAGTTTTTCACAAAAACATAAAAATTATGGATTTAAATCTTGTTGTTTGTGTGATTTAAGTTGTTAAAAGCATGCTAAGAATGTTATAAAATTTTTCTATTAAGTTTATAGTCTATGGGTAATATTGAATTCATTGTTTGAGTGATGTTTTGGCCTAATTCGTTGTTATAGGTAATATTGAATTCGTTGTGAGCAAAAATTGAAACTGCTTTGCAGCACCGCAGTGCCTCTTAAAATGTGACGCCCCCAGAATAGGTATACAACACCCATTCTGAGTCGCCAAATACATGGTACAGAAAGCAAACTACAACTTCAATAATACAATTGTCGTGCAAAATACGACAACACATACTGTGAGTTTAAATACAAATATTGTCTTCTAGACAATATCCACTCTCAAATAAATCCTCCTTACAATTATTCAAACACTATTTTACAGAAATAGTGAGGACTGCTAATACATCTTTCTAGAACCATCACTCCATACCCCGACTAGATCCTGCTATGTTCTCACCTCCTGAGAAGAAAAATGGAACAAAAAGGAAAAGGGTGAGCTCAACTAGCCCAGTAAAGAATATTATGACTAAGATAATATACAACAAATTATCGTTAGTCTTCAACAGGGAAAAATCTGATAAAATATAATCGACAACAAGTTTTAGATCAACAACTGCAGCGGAAACAGCAAACCATTAGAAGAGTCAAGTAGAGAAAGAATTCTACTATCTTCTAAGATTTAAAAGTCCATCATCAATATTTTATCCCTGTAACATCAATTAATAATCATCTTTAACCAAATATTCATCTTTGCACTACAGGCCAAAGATATTCATTTGTATCATCAGTCGGTCATGTTCATCTCAACACCTGTTCATCTTTGCACTACAGGCCAAAGATATTCATCAAGTAATTATACATCTTTGCACTACAGGCCAAAGATATTCAGTAATATCATCATTTAGGACTGAGGATGATGAAAAATATCTTAAAGAGAACGAATCCAATGAGACAGAAGGACAAATAGTAGGGATTCGTATAACAGTTTATCCAAGATCAATAATACTTCATAATAATCAATTGTGAAGCAGAATTCAAAAATAAAGATCAAAACATGGATACAATCAAAGATAGTAACCATAATAGACATCTTGGACAAAAAGGGAAAATTTTATTTTTCGGTGAATAGTGCCGTATTCGTGAATAGTGCCGTATACGTGAATAGTGCCGTATACGTGAATAGTAACCCCCGACACAAAAAGTTCTAAATTTGATAAAAACTCATATCAATATTTCAGCATAATGATATTGAAGAAAATAATATCATTAAGAAGAAAATAATATCCCTTACCTCAAAATATCAGTACTTCTGGTCGGAATACCGGTATAAGGCTGAAAGAAACTTGCTCTGATGAATAGAAACTCTCAAAGTATCTAAATACTCACAAAATACACTCAATAATCTAGAGAGAGAAAGAGAGAAAACTTGTTTCTGGTGTGATTTTCAATTCTAACTTAGCCCTCTATTTATAGGAAAATTTTGGTAGGTTTGACCTGCAACCTGATGGCTTTACCTGCTACTATTCCCACCTACCACATTTGAAATATAATTCAGCACATTTCTTCACCAACCACAAGTGGGGCCCACCAATTCTAGAATTTTCCATCAAAATGATAAACTCCGAAAATTCAACAATTTCTGAACCAGTCATCTCGTAAAATTCATAATAAATCATACGTTCATTTTTAACGGTTCAAAATTTGTGGACATATACTCAACTTATATATGTATAACATATCCAAAAATTACCACGATCCAACGGTCGGATTAAAAATTATAACACCCGCAATATTTCTCAAAAACCCTGATTTGATTTTTAATACCTCCATTCCGATAAAAATACTGATAAAAACCTCAACATTAACTCCTTCATTTTTAACCACAAAAATATATCCCTCATTTATATCCACATAAAATAAATATTTCCTTATCATATGAATCAATAATTAATTATTCACAAATAATATTACAGAATCACATTTATGACAACCAGGCCGTTCCCAGGAAAGAGGGGGCTTTCCAATAAGGATTTCTCCTTACTGGCGCGCAATTAGATGACCAAACCTCTCCTTAGACAGAACTTTCTAGACATTGCCAATAATGTTATCTAATAATATTATTCAAATAATATGAATTATTGATCTGATAAATGAAAATACTGTGCAGCAACAATTATTGAAACAACAATAATATAAAATATCAACGCAGCAATTATTGAATCAATAAAATAAAATATTGAATAATAACTACTGTAACAATTATTGAGTAGTGCCTTCTTACGTAAGAATCAATAATTGGTGCAATACCGTGTGCTACTGTATTTTAACCACCGGGTATTCCAACAGTATTAACGGTAACAACTACGCCGTTATTTATAAAAAACTTATACTTGTCGTTTTCTTCATCCAATCGCTTTCCGTTATGGGGCCCACACAAGGCTGCGTCGTCGTACGAATATTCCCCGACAGCAAGAATATTCCACGACCAACCGAATATTCACCGACCAAAAATAAATATTTTATAACCACTTGCTTATTTTGCAAAATTTGCACATTTCACCCATAACCAAAGTATTATATCAAATTAACCCCTTATTATTCACAATAATATTTAGAGAAAATTTGATTTTATTCATTAATAAGTTGGGGTCTTACAACCTCCCCTCCTTATGAAATTTCGTCCTCGAAATTGACGTACGTACCTGATGTTTCAAAAAGGTGAGGATACCTCGCTTTCATTTCTGATTCCAACTCCCAGGTCATTTCTTCAATAGCATGGTTTCTCCACAAAACCTTAACTTGTGGTATAACCTTCGTGCGTAGGACATGCTCTTTCCTATCCAAGATCTTAACAGGTACCTCCTCGTACGTTAAATCTTCAGCTATCTCGTCTGGTTCTAACTCAATAATGTGGTTCGGGTCTTTAACATATTTACGAAGCATAGATATGTGAAAAACATTATGAACACGAGACATGCTTGGAGGTAATGCGAGTCTATATGCCACATTTCCTATTCGCTCAAGAATCTCAAATGGACCAACAAATCTTGGATTGAGCTTTCCTCTCTTCCCAAATCTTGTAACTCCCTTCCATGGTGCAACACGTAACAATACATGATCCCCAATATTAAATTCCACGTCCTTCCGATGAAGATCCGCATAACTCTTTTGTCGATCCTGTGCCGTTTGTATACGTTGTCGAATCGTTTGGATCTTCTCTGTAGTAATGCGTACCAATTCTGGTCCCAACAATGTTGCTTCACCCACCTCGTCCCAGCATACTGGAGAACGACATTTTCTTCCATACAACGCCTCAAATGGAGCCATACCTATGCTCGCCTGATAACTGTTGTTGTAGGAGAATTCCACCAATGGTAGGTACTTATCCCAACTCCCTTTGAGATCTAAGACACAAAGTCTTAATAGATCTTCAAGAGTTTGAATAGTCCTCTCTGATTGTCCGTCCGTTTGAGGATGGTATGCTGAACTGAATCGTAAATCCGTGCCCATAGCTTTCTGCAAGCTAACCCAAAATCGTGAAGTGAATCTTGGGTCACGATCCGAAACTATGGATACTGGCATGCCATGCAATCTCACAATCTCGTTCACGTACATACTAGCAAGACGTTCAAGGGAATAAGTCTCACGTATCGGCAAGAAATGAGCGGACTTGGTTAATCTATCAACAATAACCCAAATCGCATCTATGCCTTGAGAAACCTTGGGAAGACCTGTAACAAAATCCATAGTAATGTGTTCCCACTTCCATTTCGGGATCTCAAGTGGTTGCAATGGACCCTTTGGCACTTGATGCTCCGCCTTTACACGTTGACAAGTTAAACACCTCGAGATAAACTCCGCGATCTCTCTTTTCATATTGCTCCACCAAAATGTATGTCGAAGATCGTGATACATTTTGGTACTCCCAGGATGGATTGCAAACGGTGTGTTGTGTGCCTCCATCATTATTCTATGCTTCAAGTCAAAATCGTTAGGAACACAAAGTCTGGAGTTGACTCGAAGTATTCCTTCTTCATCGATTCTTGCTTCTGGAATAGCACCTTCTTGCACTTTCTTCTTCATACGCATCAGCTCCATGTCCGTAGCTTGAGCAGCTTTAACTTTATCGATTAAAGTCGGTTCTACTCGTATATTTGATATCATCATGTGGGTACTTGGAGCCTTCATCTCTATCTCCATCCTTTGCAAGTCATACAAAATGGGCCTTTGTGTTAAAAACATTGCACTCGTACCCGCATATGATCTTCTACTCAATGCGTCAGCTACTACGTTTGCTTTTCCAGGATGATATTGGATGGTATGATCGTAATCTTTCAACAGCTCGAGCCAACGTCGCTGCCGCATGTTGAGTTCCTTTTGGGTGAAGAAATATTTGAGGCTTTTATGATCTGTATAGATCTCCACTTTCTCCCCATAAAGGTAGTGTCTCCAGATCTTCAACGCAAAAACGACTGCTGCCAACTCCAAATCATGAGTAGGATAATTCCTCTCATATTCTTTGAGTTGTCGTGAGGCATAGGCTATGACTTTCCCATGTTGCATGAGAACACATCCTAACCCTTTGCCTGAAGCATCGCTGTAGATAACAAATCCATCCGAACCAGATGGTATTGTCAAAACAGGTGCCGAAATGAGTCTCCTCTTGAGTTCTTGGAAACTCTTCTCGCATTCCTCACTCCATACGAATTTTGTATCTTTCCGAGTCAGCTGAGTTAACGGAGTAGCGATTCGAGAAAATCCTTCCACAAATCTCCGATAATAACCAGCTAAGCCCAGAAAGCTACGTACTTCGGTTACCGACTTCGGTTGCTCCCAACTTTGTATGGCTTCAATCTTCGCCGGGTCGACAGATACTCCATGTTTTGACACCACGTGCCCAAGGAATGCTACTTCCTCAAGCCAGAACTCGCATTTCTTCAGTTTGGCATATAGCTTGTTTTCACGAAGCCTTTGCAGTACCAGCTTCAAATGGCGCTCATGATCTTCACGGCTTTTGGAATAGATGAGGATGTCATCAATAAAGACAACAACGAACTGATCCAAATATTCTTTGAATACACGGTTCATCATATCCATGAAGGCAGCAGGAGCATTAGTCAATCCAAAAGACATTACTAAGAATTCATAATGCCCGTACCGAGTTCTGAAGGCAGTCTTTGGAATATCCTCAGTTTTAATCTTCAGCTGATGATATCCAGAACGAAGATCGATCTTTGAAAAGAATTGTGCTCCTTGCAACTGGTCAAACAGGTCATCAATGCGAGGTAGCGGATACCTATTCTTGATGGTGACATGGTTCAATTCTCGATAGTCAATACAAAGTCGCATACTCCCGTCTTTCTTCTTTACGAATAAAACAGGAGCACCCCAAGGAGACGTACTAGGACGAATAAAACCGATGTCCAACAACTCCTGTAGTTGGACTTTTAACTCCTGAAGTTCAATAGGAGCCATTCGATATGGGGTTTTAGAAATGGGCTTTGTACCGGGTTCAAGGTCAATAAAGAATTCAATTTCTCGTTCCGGGGGTAGACCGGGAAGTTCTTCAGGAAATACATCGAAAAATTCTCTAACAATAGAAATATTATTCAAATCTGACTTGTCTTTGTTCAAATCCATAACATGGGCTAAGAAAGCTTGACATCCGTTTTTCAATAAACGAATAGCTTTGTGGCTTGATATGACAGTGACTGATTTTAGTGGTTTAGTAGTTTGAATTCGTATGACAGGTTGGTTAGGAATATGAAAACTAACAACCTTACGAAAACAATCAATTTTAGCATGATGAGTGGTTAACCAATCAATTCCTAAAATCACATCAAAAGCAAGTATCTTTAAAGAGATAAGATCAACAGGTAATGTGATAGTGCCAACTTGGATCATGCAAGATTTATAAACTGTAGATGTAACGAAGGTTTCACCCAACGGAGTTTCAACAGATAAGTTAAAGTCCAATTTCTCCGGAGTCAAGTTTAAACGTTGAGCACAAGCAGGAGAGATAAAAGAATGGGTAGAACCGGTATCTAGTAAAGTATAAACTTCGCAAGAATTCAAGATTAGCTTACCCGTGATCACCTCGTTCGGGTTTCTCGCGTTTTGGCCAGTAACGACAAACGCCCTTCCAGGAACCGCTGATTTCGACTTATCCGGGATAACTTTTGGAGTCACCATCCCCGCTGAACTTGGTTTTGCTACAGAACACTCTCGAGCTATATGACCTTCCTTTCCACAGTTATAACATACCTTGGATTGTTGTGGGCAGTTTGGGCTGATATGTCCCTCTTTCCCACATTTGTAACATACGACCGGTGGTCGTTCTCCTCCCCTAAAATTTGTTGTTGGTGCTGGTGCTGATGTCTTCCCGTCATTGTTGAATCTCCTCTTTCTGAAATTTCCACTTGACTCACCTCTCCTATTATCATGGCCACGATGACCACCCGAGTGGTTACCGCCTTTGTTCGTATTTTTCCCTCCTCGTTGGTTATCATCGCTCTGATGATTGCTGTCACCGGTATGACCCTGGTTGTGGTCCCTCGGTTGAGTATACTCATTATCTCTCTCTAATAATTGGGCCCTGTTGACAACGTCTGAATACAGAGAAAATTTATGAGAGATAAGGTATTGACGAATCTCAGGTTTTAAACCTCTCAGAAACATCCGCGTCATTCGTTCCTCATTTTCGACCAAATGAGGTGCAAACCTGGATAACTCTGCAAACTTCGCCTCGTACTGGGACACCGTCATGTTGTTTTGTTCCAGTCTAATAAACTCAACCTCCTTCATATGACGAATACTTTCGGGAAAGTACTTGTCATTGAACAGTTTTTGAAATGTTTCCCAGGACATGTTGAGTGCGTCAGGCTGGGTACGCTTCACAGACTCCCACCAGTAGTCTGCCTCACCGCGGAACATAAATGTGGCGAATGGAACCTTCTGTTCCTCCGTGCATCCCAAGACATCAAATATCTTGGTAATTTGCTTGACCCACGTTTCCGCCATGATCGGATCCGGCTTTCCCTTAAATTCTGGTGGTCCCAATTCTTTGAACTGCTTAGCTGTGACAAACCGCGCGTTGTTATCATTTCCACCCGTATTCTGCACACGAGTCTCCCTCGTCTGATTTTGCATGAACTGCAAAAAGCTCCTAAACATTCCATCATTCATCGTTTGCTCGGTAACGTTGTTTACAGGAGGAATATTGCCTTCCTGTTGCACGTTCCCTTGGGTAGTGATCAAAGGTGTCTCCACGGTCTGATTTACTCCATTATTAACGTTCTCAGCTGCCATTCTTAAATACTGCCATAAAACAAGGGTTAATAGTCATGTCATATATTATCCCTATACTCTGACCGACCAAATAAACACCAAATAAACTTAGTCAGGTCATACTAGCGAAGGAATTCCCCGTCTCTCCCCTCCTAGTTCTTGTCTCACATCTCAGCCAGGGATCATATCCCTAAGCTCTGATACCAACTGTGACGCCCCCAGAATAGGTATACAACACCCATTCTGAGTCGCCAAATACATGGTACAGAAAGCAAACTACAACTTCAATAATACAATTGTCGTGCAAAATACGACAACACATACTGTGAGTTTAAATACAAATATTGTCTTCTAGACAATATCCACACTCAAATAAATCCTCATTACAATTATTCAAACACTATTTTACAGAAATAGTGAGGACTGCTAATACATCTTTCTAGAACCATCACTCCATACCCCGACTAGATCCTGCTATGTTCTCACCTCCTGAGAAGAAAAATGGAACAAAAAGGAAAAGGGTGAGCTCAACTAGCCCAGTAAAGAATATTATGACTAAGATAATATACAACAAATTATCGTTAGTCTTCAACAGGAAAAAATCTGATAAAATATAATCGACAACAAGTTTTAGATCAACAACTGCAGCGGAAACAGCAAACCATTAGAAGAGTCAAGTAGAGAAAGAATTCTACTATCTTCTAAGATTTAAAAGTCCATCATCAATATTTTATCCCTGTAACATCAATTAATAATCATCTTTAACCAAATATTCATCTTTGCACTACAGGCCAAAGATATTCATTTGTATCATCAGTCGGTCATGTTCATCTCAACACCTGTTCATCTTTGCACTACAGGCCAAAGATATTCATCAAGTAATTATACATCTTTGCACTACAGGCCAAAGATATTCAGTAATATCATCATTTAGGACTGAGGATGATAAAAAATATCTTAAAGAGAACGAATCCAATGAGACAGAAGGACAAATAGTAGGGATTCGTATAACAGTTTATCCAAGATCAATAATACTTCATAATAATCAATTGTGAAGCAGAATTCAAAAATAAAGATCAAAACATGGATACAATCAAAGATAGTAACCATAATAGACATCTTGGACAAAAAGGGAAAATTTTATTTTTCGGTGAATAGTGCCGTATTCGTGAATAGTGCCGTATACGTGAATAGTGCCGTATACGTGAATAGTAACCCCCGACACAAAAAGTTCTAAATTTGATAAAAACTCATATCAATATTTCAGCATAATGATATTGAAGAAAATAATATCATTAAGAAGAAAATAATATCCCTTACCTCAAAATATCAGTACTTCTGGTCGGAATACCGGTATAAGGCTGAAAGAAACTTGCTCTGATGAATAGAAACTCTCAAAGTATCTAAATACTCACAAAATACACTCAATAATCTAGAGAGAGAAAGAGAGAAAACTTGTTTCTGGTGTGATTTTCAATTCTAACTTAGCCCTCTATTTATAGGAAAATTTTGGTAGGTTTGACCTGCAACCTGATGGCTTTACCTGCTACTATTCTCACCTACCACATTTGAAATATAATTCAGCACATTTCTTCACCAACCACAAGTGGGGCCCACCAATTCTAGAATTTTCCATCAAAATGATAAACTCCGAAAATTCAACAATTTCTGAACCAGTTATCTCGTAAAATTCATAATAAATCATACGTTCATTTTTAACGGTTCAAAATTTGTGGACATATACTCAACTTATATATGTATAACATATCCAAAAATTACCACGATCCAACGGTCGGATTAAAAATTATAACACCCGCAATATTTCTCAAAAACCCTGATTTGATTTTTAATACCTCCATTCCGATAAAAATACTGATAAAACACCTCAACATTAACTCCTTCATTTTTAACCACAAAAATATATCCCTCATTTATATCTACATAAAATAAATATTTCCTTATCATATGAATCAATAATTAATTATTCACAAATAATATTACAGAATCACATTTATGACAACCAGGCCGTTCCAAGGAAAGAGGGGGCTTTCCAATAAGGATTTCTCCTTACTGGCGCGCAATTAGATGACCAAACCTCTCCTTAGACAGAACTTTCTAGACATTGCCAATAATGTTATCTAATAATATTATTCAAATAATATGAATTATTGATCTGATAAATGAAAATACTGTGCAGCAACAATTATTGAAACAACAATAATATAAAATATCAACGCAGCAATTATTGAATCAATAAAATAAAATATTGAATAATAACTACTGTAACAATTATTGAGTAGTGCCTTCTTACGTAAGAATCAATAATTGGTGCAATACCGTGTGCTACTGTATTTTAACCACCGGGTATTCCAACAGTATTAACGGTAACAACTACGCCGTTATTTATAAACAACTTATACTTGTCGTTTTCTTCATCCAATCGCTTTCCGTTATGGGGCCCACACAAGGCTGCGTCGTCGTACAAATATTTCCCGACAGCAAGAATATTCCACGACCAACCAAATATTCACCGACCAAAAATAAATATTTTATAACCACTTGCTTATTTTGCAAAATTTGCACATTTCACCCATAACCAAAGTATTATATCAAATTAACCCCTTATTATTCACAATAATATTTAGAGAAAATTTGATTTTATTCATTAATAAGTTGGGGTCTTACATAAAAGGCTTAACTGCGCACTGCAGTGCCAGTACTAAGTCTTTTGACAGCGTCGCAGCGCCAGTTTTAAGCCTGTGGGTCAGCGCTGCAACGCCACTTAGCAGAATTGCCTAAAAAATTTTAGTTATGTGTTCAAGTCCAGAAGATGTGATTTAAACCCAATCTATTAAACTTGAAAATGTATTAAACATATAATGTGATGTTAAAATAGATTCTTAACATGTTAATGATGTTCTTACGTGTTTAGTTGATATGTCGAATGCGCAGTTAACTCATCGTTCGTGAAGTCTAATAATGTGTGAAAACAAATGTTGTGATTTGATTAATATAACCATAATCAGAGTTTAGACAAAACAGGATGTACTTATGATGCCGGTTATGTTATAATTAACTGATATTGTGAATGTAAATGATATGTAGGATTAAATTGAGAAACATGAATAGTTAACGTGTAATCTACGCACGAGGCAAGTTTCTGAACCCTACTCTTATGTTGAGGAAGTTCCTTACCCTATCTTGATTACGATTATGCAAGTTTTGTAACCCTAAACTTTCTTTGAGCAAGGTTCTAAACCCTAATCTTACATTGAGCAATTTCTTATTCTATATTATGTTATGATTGAGCAAGTTTTCTATTTCTAAATTTCATTGAGTAAGTTCTTAAACTTTTTTATTGTTTAACAAGCTTCATACTCTTATTTCGAATTGTTCAGATCTTAATCATTCAAGTTTATGATTCCAAATGAAATGTTCTAACTCTTTTAAAGTATTTCTCTTGTTATACAATGTGCAATAAATTGTATGGAGTTGAGATTCGATCTTTGATGTGAATATTGATTTCAATATTGCATTGAAACCTTGAAAAGATAGTGAATCCTTATTGATTTAACTAATCCTTAGTTGATGATTATTGAACTCTAAATTACCCTTGAGATCAATCCAAACCAACCATCCTTTGGTACGGACTCTAATGTCAAAGATGAGATGAACAAACCTATAACAAGGGATTATATTACGCTATAGCGTTAAGATGTTGTGCACAAACATGGTATTAAGGGTTGATCCCCCTATGTACGAGAAGTAAGGTCCATTTAGTCTTACGATTGTTAAAGGTTTGAAGTAGAAATACTTGAAAGCCTGGAACATAGTTCATGGTCTAGTGACCCTCAGATATACTTTTGATTCATATTCTAATCTTGATTCAAAAGCCAAGCTTTCTTTTGTTCAATATCCATTGTTTATTCACATGTTATTATTATTTTTATTGTTAAACTTGTGGATAATTGTTGCTCACCCTTGCATAATAACATTGCAGCTAAGGTTGAAAGAGTTGATGAGTCATCCTCTAGTAAGGGCAAAGGCAAAGCAAGCAAGTGATGAAGACTTGTTTTTTATTATTTGAGAATGATAATGTTAAGACTTATGATGTTATATTTAAGACTTATTTGTTTATGAAGTTTCCACATTAATGTATTAAGGTTAGATGACCTGTGATTGATTTGTTTAAGCTGTTGTAACCCTTTATTGGGAAGATTTCTGTTTCATTTATGAGTTTATTTATTTATGGGTAGTTAGATGGTATTTATTTTGATGAGTGAACACCAAATCTATGAAAAATTTGAGTACCTTGATTTGAGGGTGTCACAACACCTAAGAGGTATCCACAAATAGTAATAGATTGAAGAATGATTTTTAGACTCAACTAGGTTTTAGATGACTAGTCCTAATTCTCTCCACTCTAACAACTTAGGGTTTTGAGAATACTTGTAACGAATGAATATATTAAGTCGTGATTCTGGGGATAAAATCTTTTTAAGGAGGGAAGGATGTAACAAACGAGAATTTTGTAATTAATTTTAAATATTTATTGAATTAAATAAATATTTTAATTAATTTATTTATGGAGATAAATAAATAATTGATGAAATTATGGTGTAATAATTTAGTTAAGATGGGTTATGATAATTAAATTAATGAATGGTAATTTTATGGTTTGAAGATTTAATTTAATGAGATAATTAAAATAAATGAATTATTAAATGATTACAATGTTGTTCTAATTTAATTTAAGACTAAAATGCAATGTGCACCCCAAACTTTACACCCTTGTTGACTTTTGCATCCCAAACCGAAAAAGGTATCTAAGTACACCCCAAACTTTAATTAAACGTAATAGAAATCACACTTTTTTTACTTAACCGGTCAAAAGTGATCGGCTAAGGCTGTAATGTGGATCTGAAGGGGTATTTAAGTCTTTTCCTTTTTATCTTTTTCAACATTGACATTTCTTTTCTTTCTCTCTCTTCTCCATAACCAACTTTCTCTCTGTTCTCTATTTCTCTTTCCTCCGCAAATGATCGTCCGTTAACATGACCTCAACAATCGACTCTCCGTCAAGGTTTTGGTGGAGGTACTCGGAAACACCACAGGCACCGCAAGGTCCTTCATGCTTTGAAAAATGTGGCAAGGCAAGGTCATATGGCACAATAAGTGTCTCAAGTCACTCTGGAATATGATTCGAGCCACGCTCAAAGCTATGTCCGGTCTCATGTTGAACAAGGTCATGCTGAACTCTTGGACTGCCACCGAGTCCATATCACCGCCCACAGCCAGTGGTCCAAATCCAGAGCACCATGCTTTGAAATTTGATTGCATTGCTTCGAATAATTAATCTAGGTCTTCTTGCTCGAATCCACCAAAATAATCCACATCATTCAGATATCTACAGGAAAATATAACTTTTTCTTTAATTCTAGAATGTTCTGACTAATGAACAATAATTATAAACAAGCACATAAATATTTGTCCCTTCCATTTCCTTTTTCTCCAAAACAAAACTCATAAATACATTGTTAACGAACCTGGGAGAACCAGAGACAATGACCAATTTGGTAATGAGATCAGGATGACTTATGGAAGCAATTGCGCCAATCATTGCAGAAACAGAAGCTGCAGAACAATTTTCTAAGTATCGCGAGCTTTTACCTAAGAAGTTTGAGGTGGAAGGGTATCGCGAGCTCGAACGCCTCTTTTAGTTCCTGCACACTGCCGTCGCCATTCGGATCCCTCTCTCCGCCCTTGCAGAATTCGGTGAACTCCTCGAGATTGATGAATCCATCGCAGTCGGTGTCAATTTCGACCATCATGCGGCTGACTTCCTCCGGCGAGGTGTTGGATCCAAGCGCCTGCATCATGTCGGTGAGCTCGTCGGCAGAGATCTTGCCATCGTCGTTGGCGTCGAACCGGTTGAAGACGCGTTTCAATTCGTTCGTGTCTTGGAGGTACAACGACTGAGTGGTAGCGACAACGATAGGGTTTGAGTTAGCAGTGACGACCATTTTCAGTTTTTGAGAGGGAAGGAGAGGAGAGAAATAGAGAATAAAGAGAAAGTTTTTTATGGAGGAGAGAGAGAAGGGAAAGAAATGTCAATGCTGAAGAAGATAAAAAGGAAAAGACTTAAATACCCCTTCAGATCCACATTACAGCCTTAGCCGGTCACTTTTGACCGGTTAAGTAAAAAAAGTGTGCTTTCTATTACGTTTAATTAAGTTTGAGGTATACTTAGACACCTTTTTCAGTTTGGGGTGCAAAAGTCAACAAGGGTGTAAAGTTTTGGGTGCACATTGTCTTTAATTCTTAATTTAATAATTAAATTGGAGAGGTTAAATAAAATTATAATTTATAATGGAAATTATAATTATATGACAAATGCTAATTTGAATTATGAATTTAATTAAATTAGTTGTATAATGGGTGTGACATAAGAACTATATAATATAAGTGTTATAAAAATAAATTAAGGTGGGGAATTTTAGTGTAGCCAAACATGGCCTTGTGGCCTTTGGCATAATATAACTGATATAACCTATTTGTTTTTTAACTGATGAACGTGGGAGAGGCCTATATCAGTTTATTTGGTTTGCGTATTATTTCTCCTAAAGCTAAGTTAGAAACACAGAGAAAAATACAGAGAGTTAGAGAAAAAGAACAAGAGAGAGAGAGTTATAGAGAAATTGAGAATTTTCTGTGAATTGGGTGTCAAAAGGAGGAAGAAGGCCTATTGAAACTTTGTCACCATCTTTGCTAATATACAACAAAGAATTAAAGGTATAATTTACTCCTAATTTTCAAGTTTTGGTTTTGTAATTTTTATTCTCTGTAATTAATTTTTTGTTGGATTAGGGTTTGAAGTGTTGATTATATACATGTGTTATCTGATAATTATCAAATATAAACAACCTTTAGTGATCAAATTCATGGAAATTTGTTTAAAGAAGAAAATTTAAATAACAGTGGTATATACGTGTGAAAATGGCTTATTAAGACCAAAAATATATGTTCAATCCTTGTTATAATCTGTAAATGGATTGTGAATTATGTTAGTATGTTAAGAAATGAAAACAACACAATTGAAATGGTTTAATTTGGTTAAGAAACGAAATTTTGGTGATTGAATTCGCTAAATGTATTGCAATTGAAGAAAATAGCAAAAATATGGTTTTTAATCCTCTAAATTTGATTATGTAAGTTATTTTAGGTGTTAGAATGATTGATTGTATGTGTTATGAGGCTTTGGTTAAGTTTGTTGTGTAAGGGTTTATCTGTGTTGCTGTAGAAAGTATGAAATTGGAATTTTGGTTTGTAACAGTGCTGAAGCTGCTGCAGTTTCTGTCTGTGTACTGGCGCAGCTGTGCCGGTACAAAAGGCAGAAACGGTACAGCTGCGCCTGTTGGGTTTCTGAGATCGAGCACCAGTGTAGCTGCGCTGGTGCCAAGGCTTTGGGCAGTGCAGCTACGCCGTCCCCTGAGTAGAGATAGTGTGGTGTTAAGGCTTTGGGCAGCGCAGCTGCGCCGTCCCCTGAGTAGAGATAGTGTGTTGTTTTTTAGTTGTAGTCTATGATATGTTGACCTAACCTAGCCTAGTATGCATAAAAAGATATTAATCACATTATAAGATGTTATAACAGATTGTAATGCATTGTAATACCAAATATGAAGATTTTAAGTATTTACTTAACAAGTTATATAATGTTTGAAACTCAATGTTTGTAAGAGTTAGAGGTGAGAATGGAATGCTAAAGCTTTACATTATATGATAGTGAGTTTTCAGATTCGTGTTGTGTGGTTAACCAATATGGTTAGACCTTAAGTTAAAGGTTATGAGTGTAAGACCCCAAATTTTATGAAATGAAAGTATTCAATTTTTCTATTCAGTAAATGGTTAAATTGATAAAAGGTTAAAGTTAAGGGTGATATTTGAAAATTTTACAAAGTAAGCAAGTGGTCATAAAATATTCGTTTGGTCGGGGAATATCTTTTTGTCTGGGAATATCCATACGATGACACAATCATTGGTGGACCCCATAACGGAATAACTGTCAGATATAAAAATCGTCAGAAATAACCTTTTTATAAAAATAACGACAAAACTTTAACCATTAAACTGTTGAAATATCCGGTGATAAAAGTACAGTAATACGTGTTATTGCATAGTAGCACACAATACTACACAATATCTCTGATTATTTATGCTTACGTAAGAAGTCACTCAGTTTTATTTAATTATTGCAATAGTAGTTGCTGTATAGTATCTCATATTATTGATTCAATTATTGTCAGAGTATAATTTGCACAATATTTTGTATCATTTAATCAATAATTGAGATAACACATTTATTCATATTATTATTTACATTATTGACAATGTTTAGAAAGTTCTGTCGAGAAAATGGATTAGGTTATTTAATTGTGCGCCAATAAATAGAAATCCTTATCGGAAAGCCCCCTCTTTCCTGGGAATGATATGATCGTTAAAATTGTGAGTTATAATATTAATAATAAATAATTGTTAAAAGATTAAAAATATGTTTATTAAAGATAAGTGATTTATGGTAAATATTTATTCAATTTTTTATATATAAATAGTGGTGTTTGTTATGAGGTGTTTGTTATAAGTTTGGCTTATTATTCCATGAGGAGATGTGCTAATTTTTCAGACCGTCAGTTGAAGTTATAATAATAAATCAATCTGGACCGTAGGTTGTGATTTTAATAGTAAATCAACCTGGACCGTCGGTGGTGGTTTTAATAGTAAATCAATCTGGACCGTCGGTGGTATTTTTAATAGTAAATCAATCTGGACCGTCGGTTGTGGTTTTAATAGTAAATTAATATGGACCGTCCGTTTTAATAGTAAAATAATCTGGACCGTCCATGAATCAGTTACTATTTAGTCCATTCTCCTATAAATAGAAGCTTATTTCTTCTTTCATTCTCACCAATTCACTAAGACTAACAAGAGAAGCTATAGAGAGAGAAACTATAGAGAGAAAGAAGAAGAGTATTCTGCTACTTCACTAATGCAGTATCCAATCTTCTACTAAGGTAAGGATGTTATTTTCGTATAGTAAGGGGTATTATTTATTTTCATATTCTTAAATCTAAACTTACTATAGTAAGTATTGCTTCTATAATCCATGAAATTAGTAGAATATCATTGAGTTTTGCGCTTCATCTAGCATCGTTTCATGGGAATATTGGTATGAACTTTCTTATTAAATGTCAATATTTTCACTCGGGGTACTATTCACGGGTTACTATTCACTTGAGTACTATTCACTTGGGTATTATTCACTCGGGAATTCGGGGTACTTTACATGATGGGTTACTATTCACTCGGGTATTATTCACTTGGAGATTCGGGGTACTTTACATGACGGATTACTATTCACTTGGGTATTATTCACTCGGAGATTCGGGGTACTTTACATAATATTCACGAAATACTAATCACTCGGGGTAATATTAACTTGGTACTATTTACCCGGGTACTATTTACTCGGGTACTATTCACGACAAAATTAGTTTCTTTTCTGTCCAAATTATATTTGATACATGAATATCATTATTAAATTTTACAACACAATTAATTATAATGTTGACAATTTGGATATTCTTGAACTCTGGATAAATTGAATTATAAATTTCTGATATTTATCTTTGATCTAACTTAATTAAATCCTTATATCATTGCCATCATTCTCATGCTTATATTGTGGTGAAAGTCATCTTTGGCCCGTAGTGCATAGATGGACTGTTGATTAGTATGATTATGACAAAGAATTGTGTATTGGTACATGTATTGTTACAGACAAATGATGTGGTGAAAGTGATCTTTGGCTTACGTGTAAAGATTGACTGTTGATTATTAGTTTTATAGTTGTATATCTTTGGCTTACGTGTAAAGATGGACTGTTGATTATTGGTCTTACAGTTGTATATCTTTGGCTTACGTGCAAAGATGGACTGTTGATTATTGGTCTTACAGTTGTATATATTTGGCTTACGTGCAAAGAGGGACTGTTGATTATTGGTTTTACAGTTGCATATCTTTGGTTTATGTGCAAAGATGGACTGTTGATTATTGGTCTTACAGTTGTATATCTTTGGCTTACGTTCAAAGATGGAATGTTGATTATTAGTTTTACAGTTGTATATCTTTGGCTTACGTGCAAAGATGGACTGTTGATTATTGGTTTTACAGTTGTATGTCTTTGGCTCGTAGTGCAAAGATGGACTGTTGATTTACATGATTATAAATATGAATTGTGAATTTAACTATAATCTTTGGTGGTTCAGGTGAAAACAGGTGATGAAAGTTCTCTTTGTCTTGGGTACAACAAAGACCTGTTGATGGATATTATAGGGATTAAATATTAATGATGGACTTTTAATTTGGAGGATATAGTAGACATTATGTTCTACTTTACTCTTCTAGTGGATTGCTAGTTCCGCTGTAGTTGCTGATCTAAAGCTTGTTGTCTATTGTATTCTATCAGATTTTTTTCTTGTTAAGGGCAAAGGATAATTTGTTCTACATTATCTTAGTCATAACATTCTTTAATGGGCTAGTTGAGCTCACCTTTTTTCTTCACAATTCCTTTTAGGTAGTAAAAGTGTAGCTGGGTCGAGCGGGGATAACAGGAAAATAGTGTGATGGTCCGAGACTGTGAAAGTGTGTCAATACATTATAAAATAGTAGGACATTCAATATATAATTGTATTAAGGACTTAAGATGGGGGTGTCGTATTTTATACGTCATTTAATAATTGATTTTGGTGAATAACAATAGGTTGAAGAGAACCCGACTGTGAAAGCGTAAAAAATGTACCCCATTAGAATGTGGAGGACATAATTGTACTAAGAGTTTTAAGGGTGTGTTTCCACTATCATACATATTGTCTGACCACATACAAACCCATGTTATCATAAGATATGGTTGTGCACATCCACTTGTTGACTATATCTATGAGCATTATCTATATAATCTTGGAGAACGGTTGGAGTATAATCATCGGTTTGAGATAATGGAGGTAATTATATGGCAAGAAGATACACACCATTGGAATGAACACAATAGTAATCTTCTCGTTCTTCTTTGGGGTCTATTGGGACAACCAAGGGTAATGTTCAAGTCCTATGATATCTATTATAACTTAGATGCATGGCCTCCCATGTATGAAGGATTCCTTGAATATTTTCCAAAAATTTTAATTCCTAAAACAGTTATCGACTGTACCTTTATGTAAAGCATCATTGGTTTGGAGTGTGAGTACTGTTATTTGTATTGAAACTCGCAGCTTATCTGTTGTCGTATTTTGCACGACAGTTTAACAGTTGTATAAATGAAGTTTGTATTTGAATTCTGTACCGTATATCTGGCGACTCAGAATGGGTCGTGTGGACCTATTTTGGGAGCGTCACAATGAGAATTGAACCTATAAGGTTAATGATAGTATAGCTAATCGATAATGCAACTCTAATGGTATATGTAGGGTGTTTGGTGAACGTTTATTAAACTTGTGTAGCTTATGCACGAGGCAAATTCTCTAACCCTCATTTTTCATTATGCAAGTTCCTAAACCTTATATTTAAGTTGAGCAAGTTTATTGATTCCTTCTTGTTTACAATTATGTAAGCTCTTGTATTCTAATTCTTTACATTAAGCGAGTTTCATATTCTTAACTTTTGTTTCTAGCTATTTAAAGCATAAATTGTTCAAGTTCATTGTCTCAAATGAGTTTTCTAACTCTTTTGGATGTAATACTTTGTATATACCATGTTTATTCAATTGTATATTGTTGATATTCAATCTTTGACTTAAGTATCATTGTTCAATTTTATATTATCGAGTTGAACCATCGAATAACAAATAAACTTTTATTGATTGGACTGATCTATAATTGATGAGTGTTCTAAAATTCTAGAATCACTGTTAAGCTAATTCCAAACTAAACTTTCTTTAGTTCGAAAATCCTAAAGTCAAACTGAGTTGAACAACCCTAATATAGGGGATTATGTACACGTTAGCGTTTAGATGTTTGTGCACAATACATGGTACGAAGGGCTGATTCCCCTAATTACGTAAGGAAGGGAAACGACTGTTAAGGTTGAGGTAAAAATACCTAATAACCGGGGACATAGTTCATGGTCTTAAGACCCTCAGATATAAATCTTGAACTCATTTTCTATTCTTGATTCATAGAACAAGTTCCCTATTATTCAATATTCATTGCTTACCCTTATGTTGCTGCTATTATCAATCTTTATATTAGTGAGCAATTGTTTACTCACTCTTGCAATTAACACTGCAGCTAAAGTTGAGAAAGTTTAAGAGCCGTCTACTAGCAAGGGCAAGGGCAAGGGCAAGATGTCCAAATGATGAAGACTTGTTTAATTTTATTTACTGAATTTGTGTTATGAGACTTATTTAATTATGTGATGTATTCCGCAGACTTATGTAATAATTTAAGGTTAGATTACCTGAGATTATTTTAAGTTGATGTAACCCTTTAATGGGGAAGATTATTGTTTAAGTTATTTAAGTTATGTCTTTATCCTTGATTATAGGTAGTTAGATGTAATTATTTTGGATAGTGAGCACCAAATCCTATAGGAATGAAGTACTCGGATTTGGGGGTGTCACAGGTCGGTATCAAAGCTTTAGGTTATGAACCTTAGATGGGGGAAACCTTAGGGAGTAACCTTTAAGGAGACAAATAATATAGTGGTGATAAACTCTTATCGAGTTCTAAGGAATGAATTGAGATAATTCATTAAGGATAAACAATAAAAGACTTTATGTGTTATGTGATAATAAATTATGTGCTCGCGAGTATTAAAGAGTGTCACATAATAAATAAAACTTAAAAGTATTTTGTTGTCAGGATGTCTAATGTTGAAGGATCCGGTCAAGCTAGGGAAGAGATACCTCAGGTACTTAGAGATGAGGAGCCTCGAGATGTCCATGCTGTTCGGGAGCAGTTGATCCAGAGGGAGCCTTCTCTGTTGGTTGCTGAGGAAGGACAGAAGAATGAGCAGGTGTCTGATCCCGAGGAGGAGGACTCTGAGGAGATAAAGGTGGGGGATGAGGAAGAGGATCCTCTGGAGTTTCCACCAAACTCCATATCAGCTGAGATGTATGATGCGCTGTGTATTAACCCAATATTTTTGATATAATTAAATAAGAAATTTTGTGTATAATTTTTTTTTAATAAAGGTGGGAATATGTACAAGGTAAAGTATATGTATATATGTGATAAATAAAAATTTATTTATTACATGAATAATTGTAAATAAATTTTTAAAGAAATTATTGATCATTATAAATTATATTAAATTAATTTTGTAGTAAAAATATTTTTATTATTTATTTTCTATGAAAATATGATTATTGTATTATTTAAATAATATATGATATGACTATTAGAATTATTATAATAATTATTCTATTATCTGAATTTATTCAGATTAGTTAAGTTAATTGTTTTAACTTAATTAATAAAGGTATATATGATGTAAAGCCGAATATGAATTCAAAACTCTAATTATGAATTTTGAATAAAGAATGAGAATAATAAAATAATATTAATTATATTTCAGTGCTATAAATATGTATGATATGCATGTAATGTTAGTTTGTGGAACAGATATAGTAGAACAGTAGAAAACCCTAGTATTAAACTGTTAAAACCCTAATTGAAACTCAAATATGAGTTCAAGATTTGTTATGTCGTTGTGTTATGCGATAAATGATACGTATTATACATTTTAAGGTTAATTAGGGAAAACCCTAATTATTAGAAACCCTAATTTCTAAATTAGGAACCCTAATTGTCAAATTAGAAACCCTAATGCTAAATTAGAAAGTTAAATGTTAATTAATAAATCTCTAACCTAATTTCCAGGACCTAGGTGATTAGGAAACCTAATCTAATTAGGGAATCCTAAATTCCATTTTTAGGAACTTTAATTTCCATTGTAGCCCTAATTAGAAATCCTACAAAAATCAATGTACAAAACCTAAGGGTTAAACCCTAAGGGTTTGCCAAGTTATAATTTAGCCATTAAAATCAAGAGTCAAATGACCATATTGCCCTTCTTGCATTATTTATTAAGTTGCTTGTAAAATTTGCCAACACTTTAGTGGTTGAACAACCCTTGACTTGCCAATGTGCTGAAAATCAATACATATCAGTCATAACCATCATCCATATTCATTTCATCACATTATATATAAGATCAAAGAGAGAGAAAAGTCATATTCAAGCTCATTTGTTCAACCAATACTCAACCAAGTCTCCCTCTCTCTCCAACCCTATGAAAATCTTAAGCATTTTCAGTCCCAAAACAAATCCTTAGATCAACCATACCAGATCAGAAAGCTTAGATTCAAGATAGATCAAAGAAAGGTATAAAACCCTAGAACCAAATCTAATCTTGATTGATATGTTAAAAGTTGTGTTTTAGTGTTTAAATATGTAGTATATAGTGTTAATAAGTGATCTGGGTTGGTAGATAGTGGATCTATAACATCTAGATACACGAATTTGAAGTTTTTCAAAATCTGGAAAAATTTAAAAATGATGTGTGACAATATTGGTCATTTTACCGATCAATATATGCGTGCAAGTATACACGGTCAAGAAGTAATAAAGACTAAGTAAAGTATCATTCCCACGGAGAATTAACTAATAAATTTCACCAAGCACTAATCCATAACCATTTCAGTCTTATTTAAATGAATGATTTAATATTTTATATTTAAATTGGGAAATTAAATAAACCTAACTATTCCTAGAGTAAGACTAGATAATGAAGACCTGAGATCACAATTTCATCTATTGAATCATTTAAATCAACGCACTCCATGTTAAGCCAAATTACTTGCGCTAGATTGCTAGTCGAGAACACGAAAGTAAAGTACAGCCATATCTCAATGTACCATACCCATTTCACATATAATCCACAATTGATAGAATACACATGAACATCCACATTACCTAAACCACTATATGTCTATGTGATTTACAAATAATTAGGGTTTAAGCCCAAGTTCTCAATTAACTACAAATGGTGCTTCGGTATACGTCTATCCTAAGCACAAATCATACATCCTATCACAATGTAGAACATACAATAAGATCAGATCTAAACCCATACTGCGTCTCTCAAGTTCATATAGATTATCATAGTAATTGATGGCTAATCAACTAAGCAAATAAGCATGAATCTAATTAGACAATCTCATAGCAATCAATAAGGCTAACAACGAAATACATTAGAATAAACTAATCCATAGAATCTATTGCAATCTCAGAATAAAGTTTAATTCATAGCTGAATCAAATCTATCATCCACATATAGAATAAACATCGTAAGATACAATTGTGAATCAAAGAGAAAATAAGAGTAGAGAATTATGGGGCAAATCTGTTCTCCTGCTCCAAGATGGAATCTCTGATGCTTTCCAACTGCTTCAAGTCTTCGTATCTAATCCAATCTAGAAAATACCTACACTAATCTACTCTAATCTATTATTGAAATTAAAGAGAGAAAGCCACAATAGCTATGTGAATCCCCCAAGGGATGGAATATCCCTTTACATACTGATAATACGTCTTATATATAAGCCCTCATTGAACCTTCCTCTCAGTTACGTTTTAAATTTCAAATTTTAAAATAAAGTTAACAACTGCAGTCGATGACGCGCGCGGCCGAGCGCGATCCCCATACTAAACAGGCGTGAGCGCGCGTACATGCAAATTAAGCTTTTCCGGTTGATGGCGTGGGCGCGCATGTTCCAGCTTATACAACTGCGTTGTCGCGCGGCTCCTGCAATCTGCATTCTTGTGTTCTGCTATTGCTGCTTCCTTATTATGCTGCTAATGATCTTTTGACATGCTACTATTGCTTCTTTGTCCAACAATGGTCAGTTTCTTTTCCCCACTCGACCCTCGTGTCATGCCTTCACTGATCTCATGCCACCTATCAACGCCGAGCTATGCCATTTCCTGCACTTTTACACCTGAGGAGTTCTCAGTACATGCAATGCAAAATAACACGAAATGCACTAAAAACACACTAAAATGTACTTGAGATGGGCGTAGTTCTATTGAATTTATATCCAATAAGTAGGTATAAAACCTACTTATCAGACAACCAATGTCAGACCTCATAGATCTCTTTTTGTTTATGGTTTTGTATGTTTAAAGGTTTTTAGTTGTACTCTGTAATGTTGTTAGTAATCTGAAAGTGGATTCATGATCATTGCTTGTGTATATCAAAAGTTATGCACGGTCAAAGTTCGTTGACCGAACACGAAATCAGCTTTCTGGGAAACCTAGAAAACAGAAAAACGTGTTCTGGCAGTGACTTTGACTGGCTTTGATTTTGTTTCTGGAATGTTGTTAGGGTGAATATTTGCATCTAGAGTATAGTATGTCATGAGTACTACAAGTCCAGAGCACTTTCAAACCTTAGAAAGCAATAGATCGGTTGTAGTAATCGGTCAAAAGTTATTGACCGTTAAACTTTGCTTTCTGGGTAACCCAGAAAGTTGAGACAATGGTCTGACAAGTTCTTTAGGAACTTAGATCTTGTAACTTGATGATATCTAAACATTCTAAGTGTTCAAACAAAGGACCCTGTTAGTTACTCTACAAGGCCCGACGTCTAAAACACATATAACATGAACATATTGATTGGGATAAGGCCACAAAGAGCGTTGACCGGCCATGACTTCATGATTCTGGGCAGCCCAGAACCATGAAGAACACGTCTGACAGAAAGTTTAAGCCACTAGATCTTGCACTGTGTTATGTTTTGATCCTGTTTATGATTGATACATGTAGTATTACAACAATACTACATGATCAATGTCTTATCATGCCCAGAACCAACTTAGATAAGGAATTGTTGTGGGTCAAAGTAGGTACCTTTATCATTGCTTATGCATGTTCTTGAGGCTCAAGAACACCTAAGGTGACACTTTCTATCGCTAAAAGCTTTAGCGACAGAATTATTAATTTCCAAAAATTATTTAAAAATAGAAAATAATTTCTAAAAATTTCAAAAATTATTTTAAGTTATAAAAATTAACTTTTAATAATTTGAATTTTTTTTCATAAATATTAGTATTTATTTGAATATTATTGATATTTAATTTATTTAATAAATGTATTAAATAAATTAATTAAAAATAATTTTATTATATTAAAAATCGTTTTAAATAATAATAAAGTATTTAAAAATATGTTAAGTTATAAAAAAATAACTTTTAATATTTTTAGATAAATTTTATTAATTATTTAATATTAATGATATTAGATTTACTTAATATTTATATTAAATAAATTGATTTAAAATGATTTTAATAATATAAAAATAATTTTAAATGAAAATAAATAGTTTAAAAATATTTAAGTAATAAAATGTGACTTTTAATATTTAAAGGTAAATTTCATTAATAATTTAATATTAAGGATATTAGATTTATTTAATAATTATACTAAATAAATAGTTTAAAAATAGTTTTATTAATTTAAAAATCATTTAAAAAGGATATAAATGGTTTAAAAATATTTTAAGTTATAATTAATAACTTTTAATATTTTGATGAATAATAAATTAATATTTAAATATTAATGGTAATTATTAAAAAAATAATTTTAAATCATTTAAGGGTAATATTAATATTTTAAAAAAATGTTTTGAGTTATTATACATTACTTTAATATTTTGGCAATGGTTTCATTAATATTTTAATATTATTTAAATATTAATGATAATAGAATTATTTAATATTTAAATCATTGAATAATGATTCCAGTGTTTGAAAAATCATGATAAATTATTATAATTATTTAAAAATTAGTATAAGTCATTGAAAAATAATATGAATGATATCTGAATTATCCAGAATAACATTTAAAATATAGATTAGAGTTTTATTAACAATGAACTCGATAATTATCCGATAAAGCCGCCGGTACACCAAATTATCTTCGAAATTGATCCGGACCTAGATAATTTGACTGGATTGGTGATTGTTTATGATCCAATGACTAATATAACTATGTGACAATGTGTTGACTGCTAATAGCAGTACTATGTGTTATGATATGTTATTCTAATCGAACGAATAATTTTATGAATGATAGGTCGTTGTATTAAAGATAGAACTAAGTCGTGTAACTGTAAACAGCAGAGCAAGCAAGTATCATACCCTTTGCATTTACTTTATGCAATGGACATGTGTAAGCCAGTTTCAGAACTATATTGCTATTGTGCCAGTTTATTAACTCTATTATTATTGTTCATGTATTTATACTTTGTAGACATGCCAGTTCTTGAATTCTATCCGATCATTGGTTATCAATACAATATTATTGTATAATTCAGATATTTATTCTATTCGTTAATTTCTAAAATTGGTTATACAAGTGTCCTTACTTGGATAATTGTTGTACTTGTTGATACATACCTATTAAATTCTGGTATGTATACATTGATTTAAAAGTCGTCTAATCTATTTGACTCGGCTAGACACGGATTTAAAAATATCATTGAACTTGATAGAACTTTATTGTATCCAACCGAATTGTTTTGGTTCAGATTCTAGAGTAAGTATGAACATCCCGAATATGAGAAACTTTTATGTGCCAAAGGAGGATATGATGAACGAAAATATCATTCTTGCATGTAGTATTGATCAATATAGGGCATAACGGGTTGATCAGCCCCCGTGCCTGTAAGTTATGACGGTTTACGGATGAGACTGCTCAACAATTATAGTCAGTACGTAGTTTTAAAATTTGAAATAGAATTGTTATGTTGTTTAGTATTGCTTCAGTTTACTTTACAACTATTACTTCGTTGTAGAAGTATTGTTCAAAAAAAATATTTAATTCTTTCTGCTAACGTTTATTATCTGCTATTATTTGCTGGGCACCCAAATGCTCATTCTTGCTTTAAATATAAATATTTTCAGCTAAGCGTGATCAACCTGAAGGTTCAGACAGGAACAAAGGAAAGGAAAACCTAGCAGAATAAACTTTATGATATCTTATGTAATAGTTAGTCTATATTAAGATAATGATATTTATTATCTATTATGTTATGTAATGAAAGATATTAAAGGTTGTGAACCTGGGATTAGACAACTCTGATATATATAAATTAAGTTTGATATTTATATTATTATTATTATTCTGCTCAAAGATATGGTATCGTGAAGCACCGAGTTCCAGTTTTAAGTACCTGAATTTGGGGGCGTCATAGGTTGGTATAAGAGCTTTAAGTTAGAAACCATAGGTGGGGGTAGACCTTAGGCTATAACCTTAGGACAGAGAGAAACGTTGAAAATACAAATAACTCAAATAGAGTTTAAAAGGAGATGAATTAGATAAATTCATCGTAAAACCAAATAAAAGATAACTTATATAAAACTTTTATTTGCTGTGTGTATATATTATTTGCTAGTCAGAATAATTTATGTTAAGATGTCAGGTGAAAAAGGATTAGGATACTCTGAAATTGTAAAGAAGGAGTCAACCTCCATAATAGAGCCAATATCAAAACTAATAGCTGAAATAGAGGCTCACATTGAAAGTAACCCTGATGAGGTGATTATACTGGAAAATGTAGTACAGGACCCATAAACGGTAGTATAACAGATAGGTAGAGTATAGTTAGAGAATATAAGGTTAAGTTCAAGTTCTTAAAACTCATACTTATGGTAAGTTCATGACTCATAATTATATGAAATGTTTTTGAACCCCTCAGCGAATGGACGCCAATGGTCTGACTAGGATAAGTTCCTGAACTCATAATGTGTGGTAAGTTTGACGAACTGGGTATAGTTATATGTGGGAATGGATTATTGAGGATAATAGAAATATATAAAATACTAAGCAATTGATCCTTAGTGAAGGCATAGTAAATAAGTAGTATTAGTATTACTTGAATATGTATGTTCTACGTTGTATATATGATAAGTATGTGTGTAATGTAATATTCTCAACTTTTGTATAAGTTGTAGCAACGAATCTCGACTTTTGTGGTCACAAAGGGATATCGAATGTTTATAGCGATATATGCTATATGGTGTAAAGTACTATGAATTAGTTGGATGTACATGAATATATGTTTGATTCAGGAAATAAGTTTTTATGTATCTATTTGATAGCTGGTTAATACAGAAAACCAAGTTTTCAAAATCTAATATTTTGAATACATGATTATTTGAGTAGAAAATTTCGCGTTATATATATACCATAAGACATATAACGTAAGTCGATAAAGGTTAATTTATGATTTTATTTAATCAGATAATGCCACTAAGAAGACGAAACTGAAACCAAAGGGCAGAAGCATCTGTCAACAATGTTGGAGGACAACTAGACCCAATATAGAATTTTGCGAATATGGCCGCTCAGGCTATATAGAATGAAATGTCAGCTGCGAGAAATCAGCTAGACAATCGTTTGGCAAACTTCAAAGACTTTAAGACAGTAGGACCACCTAAATTTAGAGGAACAACTGACCCTATAGAAGCGTTTGTGATAGCTAGGGTAACGGAGGGGCAAAAGACAGCTTTTGCCACCTATATGATGAACAGGGAGGCGAATTTTAGGTGGGAGACAAATCAAGCTAGAGTCGGAGAAGGAAATAGTGGTGGTAGGACTAGAAAAAGGAAAGGAGATAATTTTGGGAATACCGAAAATAGGCCAGGAGGTGGAAAGAAATAGGTTGTGCAATGTGGGAATCGCGAAAAGAATCACTCGGGTGAGTGTTTAAAGGGAAAGTTTGTGTGCTACAAGTGTGGACAGAAGGGACATATCTCTCCAAACTGCCCCAATCCTAGGATGAATAGTGGGTATTTTATTTGTAGATCAACGGAGCATAAGGTGAAAGACTATCCAAAAAGTAGAAAGGAGGCAGGGAGTGTGAATACGGGGAAAAGCAACGGGACATGGGCGATAACGGGACCAACTTCAACCAACAAATCAACAAAATCAACCGCTAGAGTCTTCAACATTACAGTTCAGGATACGGTAGTAGCCGGGGATGGAATACCATGTATTATTTAAATAATTTTTTTCTTATATATATGATTTTATTATATATAGTAAATTATTTTATAAAGAAATTTTGAAGGAGGAATTTGATTTCTATAGAAATTAAATTTCTATTTAATCAGATAGACAAGCTTTATGATGAATAGTTAAAGATCAGTTCGATCGAATCTGATCAAGATCTACTTGAAATGAATGTGTATGTTATTTACCCTAGTATGTATAAGTTTTGAAACAGTAATTCCGGGGACGAAATCCTTATAAGGGAGGGTGAATGTAATAACCCAATATTTTTGATATAATTAAATAAGAAATTTTGCGTATAATTTTTTTAATAAAGGTGGGAATATGTACAAGGTAAAGTATATGTATATACGTGATAAATAAAAATCTATTTATTACATGAATAATTGTAAATAAATTTTTAAAGGAATTATTGATCATTATAAATTATATTAAATTAATTTTGTAGTAAAAATATTTTTATTATTTATTTTCCATGAAAATATGATTATTGTATTATTTAAATAATATATGATATGACTATTAGAATTATTATAATAATTATTCTATTATCTGAATTTATTCAGATTAGTTAAGTTAATTGTTTTAACTTAATTAATAAAGGTATATATGATGTAAAGTCGGATATGGATTCAAAACCCTAATTTTGGATTTTGAATAAAGAATGAGAATAATAAAATAATACTCCCTCCATCCCATGATAAAAGTCTTTATTACTATTTTGGGTAGTTTCATGTTAAATGTCCATTTTCCTTTAATAACCAAATTTTTACACATATTTTCCTACTATACCCGTAGCATTAAATATCTCATACTTTTCTTATTCTAATTCTCTCTCCATATTTAATGACATTATTATGAACAATTTTGTCATTTTATTCATCTTCTTATAATGCGTGAAAAGTCCACCAGGACTTTTATCCTGGGACGGAGGGAGTATTAATTATATTTCAGTGCTATAAATATGTATGGTATGCGTGTAATGTTAGTTTGTGGAACAGATATAGTAGAACAGTAGAAAACCCTAGTACTAAAATGTTAAAACCCTAATTGAAACTCAAATATGAGTTCAAGATTTGTTAAGTCGTTGTTTTACGCGATAAATGATATGTATTATACATTTTAAGGTTAATTAGGGAAAATCCAAATTATTAGAAACCCTAATTTCTAAATTAGGAACCCTAATTATCAAATTAGAAACCCTAATTTGTAAGACCCCAACTTTTATAAATAAAGATGAATTTTCTATAAATATCATTTTTGAATATTATGGAGTTAATTTGATATAATGTTATAGTTGTGAGTAATATTTAAAAATTTTGCAAAGTACGCAAGTTGTTGTATAATATTCGATTGGTCGGGAAATATTCGTACAACGGCACAATTATTGGTGGACCCCACAACGGAATTATTGTCGGATTGAGAAAACGACAAAAATATTTTATTAAAAATAATGGCGGAAGTTTTTCCATTGATACTGTTGAACTACTCGGTAGTAAAAGTACAGTAATACGTGTGGTTGTATAGTAGCACAAGGTATTGATTATTAATGCTTATGTGAGAAGTCACTCAGTTTGATTCAATTATTGTCAGTTAATAATATGAATTATTTAGCGATAATGAAGTTTTGTTTTATTCGTATTATTAACGTAATAAAACAGAAACATCTTTTTATATAAAACAGAATACTTTATTAAAGTTATTCTGTAAATAGAATATATTATATTTTATTTAAAAGATTTTTCTTTAAATATGGACCGTCAGATTAAAGTAATCAATCTGGACCGTTCATGGATTAGTTACTATGCATTCTATTTTTCTATAAATAGCAGCTCATTCCTTCATTATTTCTTACGAATTCACTGAACTCTAGAGAGAGAAACTATAGAGAGAGAGAGGAAAAATATTCTGCTACTTAACTACTTCCTTCTTTCAGTTCTTCTTTAAAACGGTAAGGGGTGTTATTCTTTCTTATACATGAAGAGAACTGTTGTTATTCCATTTCTTATTATTCTGTTGGAATAACCTGTATATGCGGTCTACCCTATACTTGGTGACATTCTTCTATTATTCTGTTCGAACATCCTGTCTGTGTGTTTTACACCGGACCTGGTTCCGTCTTTATTATTATTCTGTTGGAACATCCTGTCTGTGTGTTTTACACCAGAACTGGTTCTGTCTTTATTATTATTCTGTTGGAACATCCTGTCTGTGTGTTTTACACCGGACCTGGTTCCGTCTTTATTATTATTCTGTTGGAATATCCTATCTGTGCGTTTTACGCCGGACCTGGTTCCATTATTTATTATTCTGTTGGAATAACCTGTCTGTGCGGTCTATCGCATGTATGGTGATTTCTTTTGTTATTCCATTCTTTATTATACTCAGTTGGTTAAGTTTTGACTTCTATACTCCATAAAATTTGTGGAATATCCTTGATAATTGCTTTTCATCCAGTATCTTTTCATAAAAATATTATTCTAAGCATTCTTGAAATTTACTCCACAAAGCCGTATCATGTTGACAATTTGGACGTTGTTAATTCTTGGATAAATTAATTCTTGAACTTGTTTTATTGAATTCTTATATCATTGTCATCATCCTCATGTTTATAAAATGTTAAAAGTCATCTGTGGCCTGTAGTGCCTAGATGGACTTGGTATGATTATGACCAGGGATTATTCGGTATAATCATGACCGCAATGTTACAAATGATGTGGTAAAAGTTCTCATTGGCCCGTAGTGCATTGATGGACAGTTGTTGGCATGATCATGACCATTAATGAATACACGAATATCCTTGGCCGTAGTGCAGGGGTGATTCGATGATGTGGATTATTTTATTAAGCTGAGTCCCAGCGATAACAGTGTTTAAAAACCTCTTAAATCATAGAAGATAGTAGATTTTATTTTCTACTTGACTCTTTTAATAGATTACTTTTTCTGCTGCAGTTAAACTTGATGTTCGTTATATTTTATCAATTTAACACTGTTGAAGGCTAATGATAATTTTTCTGCATTATCTTAGTCATAATATTTCTTACTGGGCTAGTTGAGCTCACCCTTTCTTTCACTGTTCTCTTCAGGAAATGAGAATATAGCTGGGACGAGTCGGGAAACGGAGTGATGGACCAGATGATAGTATTAGTAGTCCTCACTATTATATTAAATAGTGCGACAATAATTGTAATAAGGACTCCTTTTGAGTTTGTATAGTCTCTAGTAGACAATAATTGTATTCAAACTCATAGTTATGTTTTGTCGTATTGTACACAACAGTTGTATTAGTAAGTTGTATTTATTTTCTGTACCATGTATCTGACGACCCAAGATGGGTGATGTATACATAATTTTGGGGGCGTCACAGTTGGTATCAGAGATTAGGGATATGATCCCTGGCTAAGATGTGAGAATAGAACTAGGAGGGGAGAGACGTGGAATTCCTTCGCTAGTATGACCTACCTAAGTTTATTTGCATGGTATGTAATTGGTCAGTCAGAATATAAGGATAATATATGATATATCAATTAACTTTTGTTTTGTGGCAGTATCTGAAAATGACATCTGAGAATGTTGAGAATACCAATGGAGCACAGGCGACTGTTGATTCACCACATATCAATAATCAGGATAATGTGCATCAGGAAGGTGACAATCCTCATGCAAACAACAACACTGACCAGATGATGAATGATAGAATGTTTAGAAACTTTATGTAGTTCATGCAACAGCAGGCGAGAGCGGCTCCTGTCCAAAATGTAGGTGGAAACACTGAAAACTCTCGGACGGTCACCGCTAAACAGTTCAAGTAGCTGGGACCACCGGAGTTTAAGGGAGAGCCAAAACTACTTATAGCGAAAACATGGATAAAGCAGATTACCAAGATATTTGATGTCTTGGGATGCTCCGAGGAGCAAAAAGTTCCCTTTGTCGCCTTTATGTTGCGAGGAGAGGCAGATTACTTGTGGGAATCGATTAAGCGTACTCAACCTGCCGCACTGAAGATGTCTTGGGAGAAGTTCCAAGAGCTGTTCAATGACAAATACTTTGTCGAAAGTGTTCGTCACATGAAGGAGGTGGAGTTCATCAAATTAGAGCATAATAATATGACCGTGTCGCAGTATGAGGCTAATTTTGCTGAGTTGTCCCGGTTTGCGTCCCACTTGGTGGATAATGAAGAGCGAATGACGCGAATGTTTTTGCGAGGTTTGAAACCGGAGATACGTCAACATCTTATTTCTCATAAACTGTGTTTGTATTCAGATGTTGTGAATATGACTCAGTTAGTAGAGCGTGATAACGAGTCAACGCAACCAAAAGAGAGCAGTCGGTAAAATGATAATACCAGTGAGAGCAGTCATCGAAGCGGTGACAACAAGCGTGGAGGGAATCAACAGGCCATAAATGGTAACCACTTCGGTGGTAATCAGGGCCAAAATAATAAGAATGATCATTTCAAGAAGAGGAGATTCAACAATGATGGAAAGACGTCAGCACCAGCACCCGTTGTTAAGGAAGGAGAACGACCATCTATTATATGTTTCAAATACGGAGGGGAGGGCACATCAGTCCAAACTGTACGATGCCGTCTAAAGCATGTTATAATTGTGGAAGAGAAGGTCATTTAGCTAGATTTTATCGTTTACCAAAAACAAGTTCAGCCAGGATGGAGACACCGAAGGCCGTCCCAGAAAAGTCAAAACCGGTAGTGCAAGGGAGAGCGTTTGTTGTGACCTCCCAGAAAGTAAGGAACCCGAATGAGGTCATCACGGGTAAGCTTATCATAAACTCTAACGAAGTCTATACTTTATTTGATACCGGTTCTACCCATTCTTTTATTTCTCCTACTTGCGCTCATCGATTAAATTTGACTCCGAAGAAATTAGACTTTTACTTATCTGTTGAAACTCCATTGGGAAAAACCTTCATTACATCCACGGTTTATAAGTCTTGTTTGGTTCAAGTTGGTACCCACACATTACCTGTCGATCTGATTTCATTAAAAATACTTGCATTTGACGTGATTCTAGGGATTGATTGGTTAACTACTCATCATGCAAAAATTGATTGTTTTCGTAAGGTTGTTAGCTTTCATATTCCTAATCGACCTATTATGCGAATTCAAGCAACCAAACAATTAAAATCAATCGCTGTCATCTCAAGCCATAAAGCTATTCGTTTATTAAAAAACGAATGTCAAGCTTTCTTAGATCATGTCATGGATCTAAATAAAAATACGTCAGTTTTGAATGATATTTATATTGTTAATAAATTCCCTGACGTATTCCCTGAAGAACTTCCTGGCCTACCCCAAGAGCGAGAAATTGAATTTTGTATCGACCTTGAATCCGGTACAAAACCCATTTCCAAAGCCCCATATCGAATGTCTCCTATTGAACTTCAGGAATTAAAGATCTAACTGCAGGAATTATTAGACATTGGCTTTATTCGTCCTAGTACTTCTCCTTGGGGTGCTCCTGTTCTATTCGTGAAGAAGAAAGATGGAAGTATGCGACTTTGTATTGATTATCGGGAGTTGAATCATGTCACCATCAAAAACAGGTACCCATTGCCACGTATTGATGACCTGTTTGACCAGTTGCAAGGAGCACAATTCTTTTCAAAGATCGATCTTCGTTCTGGATATCATCAGCTAAAGGTTAGAACTGAGGATATTCCAAAGACGGCTTTTAGAACTCGGTACGGGCATTATGAATTCCTAGTCATGTCCTTTGGATTGACTAATGCTCCTGCTGCCTTCATAGATATGATGAACCGGGTATTCAAGGAATATTTGGATCACTTTGTGGTCGTCTTTATTGATGACATCATTATTTATTCTAAAAGTCATGAAGATCATGAGCAACACTTGAGGCTGGTACTCCAAAAGCTTCGTGAATACAAGCTTTATGCCAAGTTGAAGAAGTGCGAGTTCTGGCTGGAGGAGGTAGCATTCCTTGGGCACGTAGTATCAAGTCGTGGTCTGTTGACCCGACAAAGATTGAAGCTATTCAAAGCTGGGAGCAACCTAAATCAGTGACCGAAGTACGTAGCTTTCTTGGTTTAGCTGGTTATTATCGGAGATTCATGGAAGGATTTTCTCGAATCGCTACTCTATTAACTCAGCTGACTCGGAAAGATACAAAGTTCGGTTGGAGCGAAGAATGTGAGAAGAGTTTTCAAGAACTCAAGAGGAGACTCATTTCAACACCTGTTCTAACAATACCATCTGGCTCGGAGAGATTTGTCATCTACAGTGATGCTTCGAGCAAAGGGTTGGGATGCGTTCTCATGCAACATGAAAAAGTCATAGCCTATGCATCAAGACAACTCAAGGAATATGAGAGGAATTATCCTACTCATGATCTAGAGTTGGCAGCTGTTGTGTTTGCACTTAAAATTGGGAGACATTACTTGTATGGGGAGAAGGTGGAGATCTTTACGGATCATAAAAGCTTCAAATATTTCTTCACTCAAAAGGAACTCAACATGTGACAACGACGTTGGCTTGAACTGTTGAAAGATTATGATCATACCATTCAATACCATCCTGGAAAAGCGAACGTGGTAGCTGACGCATTGAGTAGAAGATCATATGCAAGTACGAGTGCAATATTGTCAACACAAAGGTCCATTGCAACCACTTGAAATTCCAGAATGGAAGTGGGATCACATTACCATGGATTTCGTTACCGGTCTTCCTAAGGTTTCTCAAGGTATAGATGCGATTTGGGTAATTTTTGATAGATTGACCAAGTCTGCTCATTTCTTACCGATACGAGAAACTTATACACTTGAACTGTAATAACCGTGAATTTTAAGTCACTATATATGTATATACATTATTAATATTTAAAAACTTTGTGTTATACAGTGATTTAATATGTGACAACATATGTGAAATGGTGCATGGGTCAATTAACATGTATGTTATAGTTATGGATATATACATTTATAGGTTTCATTAAAAATGAAAGCCTCGTAACCTAATTATAAATTAGGTGAGACAATTAAATAATCTAAGGGTTATGGTAATAAGGAGATGTTAGTATTTAATATGTATACTAACTTAAGTGGATAATCTTATTATTTCAAGTGACTAATAATTTTAAACATAATTCTTGTGAACCTAATTAGGTTATGAGCTAAAGTCACATGTATAGGTAATTAAATTTCATAAGATTAGGAATGGAAACCCTAAATAATTAAATTGGGTAACATATATTAAAATTGTTAGACTATGTTTATTACATAGCCCAAAACAATTAAAGGAGAAGCCCAAAAGAAATAAAATGCAAGCCCAAACTTAGCCCACTTGATTAAGGGTATTTTAGACATTTGATTTATCTAATTTATGCATTAAAATAAAAGCTAAATGAAGGAGTTAGTGGGCATAAATATGACTGGCCACATTAGCCTTTTAAGGCAACTAATTAAGCTAAGCAAGGTCCATTTGTAGTAACTCTTACACAAAAGGACATGATTGTCAAGCTCCCATTGGTTGCCACTTTATTAAGCATCCTTAATCATGATTAGACTAATTAAAGTGATAAGGCAAAGCTTCTATCCATTGGTTAAAGAAAGTATGGGGGATAATAGCTAGATACACTAAGTGTATCTATATTTTTTGTAAGTATCCTTTTACTTCATCTTTTCATTTCATTTCATTTCTTCTCTCATTCTTCCTCTTATAATTTCTCCCAAGCTAGCCACTTCTAGAGAGAGAAAGGAGAGAGAGGTTTGGCCATATATAGAGAGAGAGAGGAGTGCTAGTTTGTTAATGTATCCAAAGTTCATCACTTACTTTGGTAAATCAAGGAAGGTTGCCATTAAATCAAGGTATAACCTAACCTTCATTTTCTTCTTCTACTTTGTTTTTTTTTCTTTAGCTTGAGTTTTGTTGGGGTTATGAATAAATACTCAAGATACCCTAGTCCTACATATCATCATGTATAGAACTAAGTATTTTGAGTGTTAGATCAAAGGCTTAGAGGAAGAATATGAGCATATGTTCTCCAAGGGTGAAAACTCTTGTTTTCTTCCACTAAATCTTGTGTAACTCAAGTTTTCCAACTTAGATTTGTGATCCGTCGAAGGGGGGTGCTAGATACATGAGTTATCTAGTAAACCCAAGTGATAGAACACAAATCTAACAAGTTTTGAATCCTTTGGAGCTGATTTCCCCAAAACAGCGCACTTAGAATGTTAAGGGTTCAAAAACCCTAAAATAGTTTCTATCCTATTTTTCTTGGGTCTGTTTCGGACAGTTTCATGTCCCTTAAAAATCTGGGAAAATTCACAGAGGTACCTTGAGAAGTTATCTACGTGTAGGAAAAAGAACGAACACGTTTCGAGTTATAGATTGTGTGTAATGACTATTTCCGTAAAGGACTCCTAAAATTTTACCGTCGAATATCTCACTGTGTATACACTGGAAAATTATGAAATTTTTACAGTAGGTTCATATATGTTAGTAGAACATACCCTGAAAATTTCAGATTTTTCTGAGCAAAACTCAATTTATTAAAAATAAAGCAAGATCCGAGTGTTTTGGGAACTTTAAAAATAGTAGATCATTTTCTAAAATTCCAGAAAAATTTGGGGATCCTTGTAGGTTCATATTGTGTCAAAGTACAGAAGCTGAGAATATTTGGAGTAAGTTTACTATTTTTCCTAAAAATGATTAAGTTATGAATAAAAGGAAATAAATAGTTAAATGATGTCTTTAATAAGAAAAAGGTGATTTTTATGTTTGAATACTCATAATATATCATATCATGACTATCTTAGAGCATTTTGGTAATTTATGATAATAAATATTATTTATGATCTTTTATGGATATTAAATAAGAGGTTTAATAAATGATGAACAATTAGAATAAATTATTTATTAATCCAATAAATTATTAGAATATTATTATGATATTAATAATATTAGAATATGATATTGATAAGTAAATAAAAATATTAAGAATAAAATTTCTTTAAAATATTATTAAATGGTTAATAATATTTGATTTAAGCATTGATAAATGATTAAAGTATTATTAAATAATTAATAATATTAGTAATAGAATAAGATATTATTAAATGATTAATAATATTAGTAAATAAATAAAATATTATTAAATAATTAATAATATTAAATGATTAATGATACTAAAGCATAGGTAAGATATTATTAAAGTAATAATATTAATTAAAATATTATTAAGAGGATTAATAATATTAGTAAGGTATTAAAATATTATTAAGATGTTAATAATATTAGTAAGCAAATGAAAATATTATTAGGGAACTAATAATACTAGGAGGTGAATTAAATATTATCAAGATCAATAATATTATGTGGTTATAGTAACATTATCAAGACATGATAATGTTTATAAGAACTAAATATAATGCATAATATTTATGTGATTACATAATCTAATGTTATACTATGACTAATTGAAAGATTAACTATAGGTCTCTCAAAGGAAGATAATTTAACTGCATAGTGGATATAAATTAATTGCGTAGCCGTAATCTACAGACGAGGCAAGTGTCCTAACTCAAACTCGAGTTATTATTTTCAAAAGCATGTTAGTGAATAATTATTGATGATTATTCACATCTATATTGATTATTGAAATTCGCACTTTGTTCAATTGAATTCCTGTTCTATTATTATTGAACTGTGAATTAAATTAAAGTTCTTTCATTTATGAACTGTTTATGAGATAGATCTATGCTAATTGTATCAGCTAGATCAAGCATGTTTAAATTTGTTAAATCAAATGTATTTTAAAAAGCTGTTCTTATTAAATTGATATGATAAGAACTCTTGACTGAGAAAAGGACGAATTTGATTAAGGCATGATATCGATGCCGGAATATTAAGTGTTTATGCATAAATTACGGGGTATGAAAGGCTGATCCCCTTGAATACTAAAACTTATTAAGAGGTCCAGTTTAAATTACTGAGAACCTTGGCAAATGTTCATGGTTATCTCAAAACCACTCAGTTCATATTATTCAATTATTCGAATATTCAATTGTTGATTATTAATTCATGTTCCTTCACAACCTTATATTAATGTTGAACATTGAAAGCAAAACTTCTTTCTAGTCATGATATATCTCCCTTGTATATAAACTTGCTAAGCAAATTAGTTGCTTCCCCTTGCTATATCATGACATTTATTTCAGCTAAGCCTGAAGGATCCAATACGAAGGACAAAAGCAAGGGCAAGATCCAGGAATAGTTTGGAATGAATATTAATTATTATTATCTAATGGAAGTTCTTATGTAAACCTTTTGTAATATGAATGTTGTGTTTAAGTTAAGGTTAAGAAGACCTTGGGACCATGCTATGGAAACTTTATTATAATGAACAATGTATGTTTATTATTTCGTAATAGTTATAGAATGCTTATGATGATGATAGATCGTGAGCACCGAATCTGAGGTTAGAGAACCTGGATTTGGGGGCGTCACAGGTTGGTATCAAAGCTGTAGGTTATAAACATTAGGAATGCGAAACCTAGGTTATAACCTTAGTAGAAAACTCTTATAGAGTATGTTAGGAGATGGATTGTGAAAATTTATCGAGTTTGTGTTGTACTTAATAAAATATTATTTCATTTTATCAATGAATATATTTTATTGTGGTACTAATGTTGGTTTTATTTATGGTGATTGTAGGATGTCTGACGAGCGCCAGGACAGTCACTCAGTAGATCAGGAGGTCATTGAGCGTGAGGTTACGGAAGAAGCCCCTCAGGGTCCTCTTATAGGGGATTTGTTGAGGAGAATCAATCAATTGGAAGGCAGGGTGGGAGAACTGGAGGTTGAAAACCACACACTTCAGTTCACAGAAGGTCAATATAAGGAGGCGGCTTATCAAGCCCATTTGGACGTAGTCGAGCAGAAGGGAAAGTTGGATGAGTCCCAGTTGCAAGTTGAGATGCTGAGGGTACAGCTAGAGCATGAAAAGGCAAAGTTCAGAGAGCTGAGCATAGAGCATCTGGCGATGCGGGGCGACTTTGACATGGAGATTGCAGACAAGATTCGCATGGAGGAGGCATTTTATGAGTCAGCCCAGCGGGTGGACCAATTGGAGTTAGAACTGTAGGCCATGAAGGTCAGGGCCGAGACTTTAGGACTGGCGCTAGACACAGCGTATGAGGGCCAGCGCAGTGGGACTAGGAGGGCGCAGTTCGAGATAGGAGAGTCGAGTCGATCCGTTCGACGTAGAGCTATGGAGGGGTGGTTTCCCCCGGAGCCTGTTCAGGTGACCCAGCAGGGCCACCAGTGATGATTATGCTATGGACTAGTTGTAGATAGAGGCATTAGTACCCCTTTTGTGTAATAGGGTTTTATGTTGATGTAAACCTCAGCAGGTGTGAGGTAGTAGGTAGTTAGGTAGTATCCCTATTTGTGTTTGTAGGGAAGTATCATTTTGAGTTAATCCCATCTTTTGTGTTTAAAATGGGATAGTAGTATTTATAAGAATATACCTGTATTAATCATGTGAGACACTAAAGATTGGTATATGAATATAAATGCATTATTATTATGATATGTGTTGGAAAATTTTAAATAGTAAATTGTCTATTTAATGTTATGTGAGTCTAGTAGACTGATTTGGAAAATTTTCTTTAAAAACAAACTTAACCCACTAATTAGGGAGAAAGACTTCCAAAATCTTGGTAATTTAAAACTCTCCCATAATGATCATATGATTGTTGAATACAGTAGCATGTTACATGCTAAGTACTTATATGATAATAAAACCCGAGTAACGTGTTAGAATTTTGTTCCACTAGATAATGCCGCCCAGACCTGTACTAAGGAACCAAGAGATCGAAGAGTCAGTTAATAATGCAGTGGGAGCTCAACCAAACCCAATGCAAGACTTTATCAACATGATGACTGAAGCTATGAGGAATCAAGCTCAACCTACAGGAAATCAGGCGGGAAACCAATTAGCCAACTTTAAGGACTTCAAGGCCGTAGGACCACCGGAGTTTAGAGGAACAACAGACCCGTTAGAGGCCCAGACGTGGATGAAGGAGATTGAGAAGGCCTTCATTATTGCTAGAGTAGCAGAAGAACAGAAAACAATTTTTGCTACCTACTTAATGAAGGGTGAGGCTAATTATTGGTGGGAGGCCAATCAGAACAAAGCCGGGACTAGAATCGTGACTTGGGAAGCGTTCAAGAAGTTGTTCTTTGAGAACTACTTCCCTGAGAGTACACAAGCGAGAATGGAGATCAAATTTTTGGAATTGAAGCAGGAGAATATGTCAGTGTCAGAGTACGCTGCAAAGTTTAATGAATTGGCCAGATTCGCTCCACATTAGGTAGACACGGAGGTGAGGAAAGCAAGAAGGTTCGAAAATGGACTAAAGCCGTGGATTTATAGTAAGGTAGCGGTTCTACAAATCACGTCATTCTCAACTCTGTTGGAGAAAGCTCTCATAGCAGAAGGTGGAAGCGAAGCAGTCTCAAAGTAAAATCGGGAGAAGAACAAGAAGAAAGTAGAAGGTGGGAATCAGAATGTTAGCGGTGGCGGTAGCAACAACAAGAAGCGGAAATGGAGCAGTGGGGGTAGTAATTTGGAGATTCAACAAGGAAGTGTCCAACAAAAGAAGTCAGTGTGTAGAAACTGTGGAAAGGGTCACTTGGGAGAGTGCTTGAAAGGAAAAACGGTATGTTATACCTGTGGACAAGAAGGGCATACCTCACCCAATTGTTCTAAGGTGAAGAAGGGAGGTTGTTTTAACTGTGGTGAATTGGGACATCGGATCAAGGATTGCCCAAAGAAGAAAAGCACAGATGGCGGAAACGGCAATAGGGGCAATAACACTAAGACAACCAGTGGAGGACCAACCCAGCCAAACAAGCCGACAGCGAGGACATTCAATATGACAGTGCAAGATGCCGTGGCATCCAGGGAGGTGGTGTCAGGTATAATTCCGATCAACGATATAAATGCCCATGTGTTATTCGATTCGGGAGCTTCATGTTCTTTTGTATCTGATGAATTTGCTCAAATATTAAGTTTATCTCGTGAACTATTAGAACACCCAATGAATGTAGAAGTAGCAAACAAAGAAATTATTCCTGTAGACTACATACATAGGAACTGTTGTGCTGATGTACGAGGGTTTAAGCTTAACGTGGATTTGATACCGATTCGTCTTGGAGAGTTTGATGTAATCCTCGGGATGGATTGGTTATCAAGTCACAGAGCGATCATTGACTGTAAGAAAAAGTGCGTACACCTAAAGACTCCGAATAAGTCAAAGGTGGTATTTTATGACAGTAAATCGCCGAGACAATCTTGTTGTCTGACGATGATGCAAGCAAAAAAGTTGCTTGGAAAAGGTTGTATATGTTATTTGGCTCACATTGTGGATACCCGCAGAGTCGAGGGTGAACTGGGTCAGATACCTATTGTAAGGGAATTCGTTGACGTCTTCCCAGATGAGATTCCGGGATTGCCACCAGATAGAGAGATAGAGTTTGTTATCGATTTGGCACCAGGGACATCACTGGTATACAAAGCGCTGTATCGTATGGCTCTGGTAGAAATGAAGGAACTGATGATTCAACTATAAGAATTGTTAGATAAGGGATACATTCGACCGAGCGTATCACCGTGGGGAGCACCAGTCTTATTCGTAAAGAAGAAGGATGGGTCATTAAGGCTTTGTATCGACTACCGGGAGTTGAACAAGGTCACCATTAAGAACAAGTACCCGTTGCCCAGGATCGACGATTTGTTTGATCAGTTGAAGGGGGCGAAATATTTTTCAAAAATCGACTTGAGGACTGGTTATCACCAACTGAAGGTGAGGCAGGAGGATGTTCCAAAGACGGCATTCAGAACTCGGTATGGACACTTTGAGTTTCTGGTAATGTCTTTTGGCTTGACGAATGCACCAGCAGCATTCATGGACTTGATGAACAGAGTGTTTAAACTGTATTTGGATAAGTTTGTTGTCGTGTTCATCGATGACATTCTGGTATATTCAGAGACAGAAGAAGAGCACGCTGAACATCTAAGGATAGTGTTGGAGACGTTAAGGAGGGAGAAGTTGTATGCAGAGTTCTCTAAGTGTGAGTTTTGGTTGCAGAGAGTGCAGTTTTTGGGTCACGTTATCGACACGGATGGTGTTTCGGTGGATCCAGTAAAGGTAGAAGCGGTTATCAACTGGGAACAGCCAAAGACGCCGACAGAAATTAGGAGTTTCTTGGGATTAGTAGGATACTATCGGAGATTCATCCAAGATTTTTCAAAGATAGCATCACCGTTGACCAACCTTACCAGAAAGACAGTGAAGTTCATTTGGACGGAGAAATGTGAAGAGAGTTTCATGGAATTGAAGAAGAGGCTCAGTCAGGCACTTGTGTTGACTTTACCAGATAACACGGGAGGATTTGTAGTGTATAGTGATGCGTCACACGAGGGTCTTGGTTGTTTACTGATGCAGCATGGCAAGGTCATTGCGTACACTTCACGTCAGCTGAAGGACTATGAGAAGGGTTATCCGACTCATGACCTGGAATTAGCAGCAGTAGTTTTTGCCTTGAAGATTTGGAGGCACTATTTGTATGGCGAGAAGTGTGAGATATATACAGATCACAAGAGTCTGAAGTATATCTTCACGCAGAAAGAGCTAAATATGAGGCAGCGCCGATGGCTAGAATTGATCAAGGATTATGATTGTGAGATTCTGTACCATCCAGGAAAAGCAAATGTAGTGGCAGATGCCCTAAGCAGAAAAGGCAGAGAGAAGTTACTGAAGTTGACCATTCAAGAGGAATTGGTGAAAGATTTCGAACGACTTGACTTAGAAGTTAAGTATTCGATGGAGACCAACGAGAAATTATTTACAGTAGCAGCGAGCCCGACTTTATTAGATAAGGTTAAAGAGGCTCAAGAGAAGGACGAAGATTGCGAAAACATCAAGAAGCGGTTAGCTGAAGGGGATGAATTGAAATACAAGATTGATGGCACCAGACTGCTGAGATTCGAAGGGAGAATTTGGGTGCCGCTAGTACCAGAACTAAGAGAAGAGATTTTGCGAGAAGTGCATAGTACGAGGTACTCGATACACCCAGGAAGCACAAAAATGTATCAAGACTTGCGTCAACACTTTTGGTGGCCAAACATGAAGAGAGAGGTTGCAGAATGCGTCAGCAGATGTCTAACTTGTCAGAGAGTCAAGGCAGAGCATCAACGACCGAGTGGATTACTACAGCCTTTAGAGATTCTAGAGTGGAAGTGGGAGCACATCACGATGGATTTTGTGGTGGGACTTCTAGCAACGCAAAAAGGACACGACGCCATATGGGTGATTATAGATCGTCTTACGAAGTCAGCTCACTTTTTGCCGATCAAGATCAGGTATAATTTGGACCAGCTAGCCAAATTGTATATCAAAGAAATTATCTCGAGGCATGGCGTACCGGTATCTATTGTGTCAGATAGAGATCTGCGATTCATGTCAAACTTCTGGAAGAGACTTCAGGAAAGAATGGGGACGCAACTACGGATGAGCACCGCGTATCATCCGCAGACCGATGGGCAAAGCGAGAGAACAATTCAAACACTTGAAGACATGCTCAGAGCTTGTGTGATGGACTTCAAGGGTAGCTGGGAGGATCATCTTCCATTAGTAGAGTTCGCATACAACAATAGTTATCACGCCAGCATCGGAATGCCGCCGTACGAAGCACTGTATGGAAGGAAATGTAGAACGCCCTTATGCTGGGATGAAGTGGGTGAACGTCGATTGTTGGGACCAAAACTGGTACAGCAAACTATAGAGATCATCAAGGTGATAAGAGCCCGATTGGTAGCAGCTCAAGATCGCCAGAAGAAGTATGCAGACTTACATCGCCAGAAGAGAGATTTTGAGGTGGGAAGCCATGCATTTTTGAAAGTATCTCCCTGGAAAGGGAAGATAAGGTTTGGAAAGAAAGGTAAACTGAGTTCGAGATTTATTGAACCTTTTGAGATCTTAAGAAAGATAGGCAAAGTGGCGTACGAGGTAGCTCTACCTCTTGAACTGGAACATATTCATAATGTGTTTCATGTGTCAGTGCTACGACCATACAAGCCTGATTACAAGCACGTGATATCGTACGAGCCAATTCAGGTCGAAAAGGATTTGTCGTACGAGGAAATTCCAGTTGAAATTTTAGATAGAAAAGAACAGAAATTACGAAATAAGGTTATACATTCTGTAAAGGTTCTTTGGAGGAACCACAATGCTGAAGAAGCTACGTGGGAACTCGAAAAAACGATGAGGGAAAGTTATCCACATATTTTTGAGTAAATCTGTAAGTAATTCCGGGGACGGAATTCTTATAAGGGGGGGAGGATGTAATAACCGTGAATTTTAAGTCACTATATATGTATATACATTATTAATATTTAAAAACTTTATGTTATACAGTGATTTAATATGTGACAACATATGTGAAATGGTGCATGGGTCAATTAACATGTATGTTATAGTTATGGATATATACATTTATAGGTTTCATTAAAAATGAAAGCCTCGTAACCTAATTATAAATTAGGTGAGACAATTAAATAATCTAAGGGTTATGGTAATAAGGAGATGTTAGTATTTAATATGTATACTAACTTAAGTGGATAATCTTATTATTTCAAGTGACTAATAATTTTAAACCTAATTCTTGTAATTAGGTTATGAGCTAAAGTCACATGTATAGGTAATTAAATTTCATAAGATTAGGAATGGAAACCCTAAATAATTAAATTGGGTAACATATATTAAAATTGTTAGACTATGTTTATTACATAGCCCAAAACAATTAAAGGAGAAGCCCAAAAGAAATAAAATGCAAGCCCAAACTTAGCCCACTTGATTAAGGGTATTTTAGACATTTGATTTATCTAATTTATGCATTAAAATAAAAGCTAAATGAAGGAGTTAGTGGGCATAAATATGGCTGGCCACATTAGCCTTTTAAGGCAACTAATTAAGCTAAGCAAGGTCCATTTGTAGTAACTCTTACACAAAAGGACATGGTTGTCAAGCTCCCATTGGTTGCCACTTTATTAAGCATCCTTAATCATGATTAGACTAATTAAAGTGATAAGGCAAAGCTTCTATCCATTGGTTAAAGAAAGTATGGGGGATAATAGCTAGATACACTAAGTGTATCTATATTTTTTGTAAGTATCTTTTTACTTCATCTTTTCATTTCATTTCATTTCTTCTCTCATTCTTCCTCTTATAATTTCTCCCAAGCTAGCCACTTCTAGAGAGAGAAAGGAGAGAGAGGTTTGGCCATATATATAGAGAGAGAGGAGTGCTAGTTTGTTAATGTATCCAAAGTTCATTACTTACTTTGATAAATCAAGGAAGGTTTCCATTAAATCAAGGTATAACCTAACCTTCATTTTCTTTTTCTACTTTGTTTTTTTTTCTTTAGCTTGAGTTTTGTTGGGGTTATGAATAAATACTCAAGATACCCTAGTCCTACATATCATCATGTATAGAACTAAGTATTTTGAGTGTTAGATCAAAGGCTTAGAGGAAGAATATGAGCATATGTTCTCCAAGGGTGAAAACTCTTGTTTTCTTCCACTAAATCTTGTGTAACTCAAGTTTTCCAACTTAGATTTGTGATCCGTCGAAGGGGGGTGCTAGATACATGAGTTATCTAGTAAACCCAAGTGATAGAACACAAATCTAACAAGTTTTGAATCCTTTGGAGCTGATTTCCCCAAAACAGCGCACTTAGAATGTTAAGGGTTCAAAAACCCTAAAATAGTTTCTATCCTATTTTTCTTGGGTCTGTTTCGGACAGTTTCATGTCCCTTAAAAATCTGGGAAAATTCACAGAGGTACCTTGAGAAGTTATCTACGTGTAGGAAAAAGAACGAACACGTTTCGAGTTATAGATTGTGTGTAATGACTATTTCCGTAAAGGACTCCTAAAATTTTACCGTCGAATATCTCACTGTGTATACACTGGAAAATTATGAAATTTTTACAGTAGGTTCATATATGTTAGTAGAACATACCCTGAAAATTTCAGATTTTTCTGAGCAAAACTCAATTTATTAAAAATAAAGCAAGATCCGAGTGTTTTGGGAACTTTAAAAATAGTAGATCATTTTCTAAAATTTCAGAAAAATTTGGGGATCCTTGTAGGTTCATATTGTGTCAAAGTAAAGAAGCTGAGAATTTTTGGAGTAAGTTTCCTATTTTTCCTAAAAATGGTTAAGTTATGAATAAAAGGAAATAAATAGTTAAATGATGTCTTTAATAAGAAAAAGGTGATTTTTATGTTTGAATACTCATAATATATCATATCATGACTATCTTAGAGCATTTTGGTAATTTATGATAATAAATATTATTTATGACCTTTTATGGATATTAAATAAGAGGTTTAATAAATGATGAACAATTAGAATAAATTATTTATTAATCCAATAAATTATTAGAATATTATTATGATATTAATAATATTAGAATATGATATTGATAAGTAAATAAAAATATTAAGAATAAAATTTCTTTAAAATATTATTAAATAGTTAATAATATTTGATTTAAGCATTGATAAATGATTAAAGTATTATTAAATAATTAATAATATTAATAATAGAATAAGATATTATTAAATGATTAATAATATTAGTAAATAAATAAAATATTATTAAATGATTAATAATATTAAATGATTAATGATACTAAAGTATAAGTAAGATATTATTAAAGTAATAATATTAATTAAAATATTATTAAGAGGATTAATAATATTAGTAAGGTATTAAAATATTATTAAGATGCTAATAATATTAGTAAGCAAATGAAAATATTATTAGGGAACTAATAATACTAAGAGGTGAATTAAATATTATCAAGATCAATAATATTATGTGGTTATAGTAACATTATCAAGACATGATAATGTTTATAAGAACTAAATATAATGCATAATATTTATGTGATTACATAATCTAATGTTATACTATGACTAATTGAAAGATTAACTATAGGTCTCTCAAAGGAAGATAATTTAACTGCATAGTGGATATAAATTAATTGCGTAGCCGTAATCTACAGACGAGGCAAGTGTCCTAACTCAAACTCGAGTTATTATTTTCAAAGCATGTTAGTGAATAATTATTGATGATTATTCACATCTATATTGATTATTGAAATTCGCACTTTGTTCAATTGAATTCCTGTTCTATTATTATTGAACTATGAATTAAATTAAAGTTCTTTCATTTATGAACTGTTTATGAGATAGATCTATGCTAATTGTATCAGCTAGATCAAGCATGTTTAAATTTGTTAAATCAAATGTATTTTAAAAAGCTGTTCTTATTAAATTGATATGATAAGAACTCTTGACTGAGAAAAGGACGAATTTGATTAAGGCAAGATATCGATGCCGGAATATTAAGTGTTTATGCATAAATCACGGGGTATGAAAGGCTGATCCCCTTGAATACTAAAACTTATTAAGAGGTCCAGTTTAAATTACTGAGAACCTTGGCAAATGTTCATGGTTATCTCAAAACCACTCAGTTTATATTATTCAATTATTCGAATATTCAATTGTTGATTATTAATTCATGTTCCTTCACAACCTTATATTAATGTTGAACATTGAAAGCAAAACTTCTTTCTAGTCATGATATATCTCCCTTGTATATAAACTTGCTAAGCAAATTAGTTGCTTACCCTTGCTATATCATGACATTTATTTCAGCTAAGCCTGAAGGATCCAATACGAAGGACAAAGGCAAGGGCAAGATCCAGGAATAGTTTGGAATGAATATTAATTATTATTATCTAATGGAAGTTCTTATGTAAACCTTTTGTAATATGAATGGTGTGTTTAAGTTAAGATTAAGAAGACCTTGGGTCCATGCAATGGAAATTTTATTATAATGAACAATGTATGTTTATTATTTCGTAATAGTTATAGAATGCTTATGATGATGATAGATCGTGAGCACCGAATCTGAGGTTAGAGAACCTGGATTTGGGGGCGTCACATGAACGTCTTACTCGTATGTACATAAACGAGATTGTAAGACTGCATGGTATGCCAGTATCCATAGTTTTCGATCGAGACCCAAGATTCACTTCACGATTTTGGGTTAGTTTACAAAAAGCTATGGGCACAGAATTATGATTTAGTTCGGCATATCATCCTCAGACTGACGGACAATCAGAGAGGACTATTCAAACTCTTGAAGATCTATTAAGACTCTGTGTCCTTGATTTCAAGGGAAGTTAGGACAAGTTTTTACCATTGGTGGAGTTTTTCTACAACAACAGTTATCAAGCAAGTATTGGCATGGCTCCATTCAAAGCATTGTATGGAAGAAAATGTCGTTCTCCAGTATGCTGGGATGAGGTGGGTGGAGCAACGTTGTTGGGACCGGAGTTGGTACGTATGACTACAGAAAAGATTCAAACGATCCGACAACGTATAAAAACCTCACAAGATCGACAAAAGAGTTATGCTGATCTTCATCGAAAGGACGTGGAATTTGATATAGGAGATCATGTGTTCTTACGTGGTGCTCCATGGAAAGGAGTTACGAGATTTGGAAAGAAAGGAAAGCTCAATCCTCAGTTCATCGGTCCATTTTTAATCCTCGATCGAGTAGGAACTGTGGCTTATAGACGCTTTACCGCCAAGTATGTCTCGTGTTCATAACGTTTTTCACATATCTATGTTACGTAAATATGTGGAAGACTTGAACCACATTATTGAGTTAGAACCGGACACCAGAAATAGCGGAGGATTTGATGTATGAAGAAGTTCCTATTCAAATCTTGGATAAGAAGGATCATATTCTACGCTCCAAGGTTATACCTCAAGTCAAAGTTTTGTGGAGAAATCACGATGTTGAGGAAATGACTTGGGAGTTAGAATCTGAAATAAAATCAAGGTATCCTTACCTCTTCGACATACCAGGTACGTACCCTAATTTCGAGGGCGAAATTTCATAAGAAGGGGAGGTTGTAAGACTCCAACTTTTATAAATAAAGATGAATTTTCTATAAATATCATTTTTGAATATTATGGAGTTAATTTGATATAATGTTATAGTTGTGGGTAATATTTATAAATTTTGTAAAGTACGCAAGTTGTTATATAATATTCGATTGGTCGGGGAATATTCGTACAACGACACAATCATTGGTGGACCCCAAACGGAATTATTGTCGGATTGAGAAAACGACAAAAATATTTTATTAAAAATAATGGCGGAAGTTTTACCATTGATACTGTTGAACTACTCGGTAGTAAAAGTACAGTAATACGTGTGGTTACATAGTAGCACACGGTATTGATTATTAATGCTTATGTGAGAAGTCACTCAGTTTGATTCAATTATTTTCAGTTCATAATATGAATTATTTAGCGATAATGAAGTTTTGTTTTATTCGTATTATTACCGTAATAAAACAGAAACATCTTTTTATATAAAAAAGAATACTTTATTAATGCTATTCTATAAATAGAATATATTATATTTTATTTAAAAGATTTTTCTTTAAATATGGACCGTCAGATTAAAGTAATCAATCTGGACCGTTCATGGATTAGTTACTATGCATTCTATTTTTCTATAAATAGCAGCTCATTCCTTCATTATTTCTTACGAATTCACTGAACTCTAGAGAGAGAAACTATAGAGAGAAACTATAGAGAGAGAGAAGAAAAGTATTCTGCTACTTAACTACTTCCTTATTTCAGTTCTTCTTTAAAATGGTAAGGGGTGTTATTCTTTCTTATTCATGAAGAAAACTGTTGTTATTCTATTTCTTATTATTCTGTTGGAATAACCTGTATACGCGGTCTACCCTATACTTGGTGACATTCTTCTATTATTCTGTTGGAACATCCTGTCTGTGTGTTTTACACCGGACCTGGTTCCGTCTTTATTACTATTCTATTGGAACATCCTGTTTGTGTGTTTTGCACCAGACCTGGTTCCGTCTTTATTAATATTCTGTTGGAACATCCTGTCTGTGTGTTTTACACCGGACCTGGTTCCGTCTTTATTATTATTCTGTTGGAATATCCTGTCTGTGCGTTTTACGCCGGACCTGGTTCCATTATTTATTATTCTGTTGGAATAACCTGTCTGTGCGGTCTATCGCATGCATGGTGATTTCTTTTGTTATTCCATTCTTTATTATACTCAGTTGGTTAAGTTTTGACTTCTATACTCCATGAAATTTGTGGAATATCCTTGATAATTGCGTTTCATCCAGTATCTTTTCATAAAAATATTCTTCTAAGGATTTTTGAATTTTACTCCACAAAGCAGTATCATGTTGATAATTTGGACGTTTTTAATTCTTGGATAAATTAATTCTTGAACTTGTTTTATTGAATTCTTATATCATTGTCATCATCCTCATGTTTATAAAATGTTAAAAGTCATCTGTGGCCTGTAGTGCATAGATGGACTTGGTATGATTATGACCAGGGATTATTCGGTATAATCATGACCGTAATGTTACAAATAATGTGGTAAAAGTCCTCATTGGCCCGTAGTGCATTGATGGACAGTTATTGGCAAGATCGTGACCATTAATGAATACATGAATATCCTTGGCCGTAGTGTAGGGGTGATTCGATGATGTGGATTATTTTATTTAACTGAGTCCCAGCGATAACAGTGTTGAAAAACCTTTTAAATCATAGAAGATAGTAGATTTTATTTTCTACTTGACTCTTTTAATGGATTGCTTGTTCCGCTGCAGTTAAACTTGATGTTCGTTATATTTTATCAGTTTAACACTGTTGAAGGCTAATGATAATTTATTCTGCATTATCTTAGTCATAATATTTCTTACTGGGCTAGTTGAGCTCACCCTTTCTTTCACTGTTCTCTTCAGGAAATGAGAATATAGCTGGGATGAGTCGGGGAACGGAGTGATGGACCAGATGATAGTATTAGTAGTCCTCACTATTCTATTAAATAGTGTGATAATAATTGTAATGAGGACTCCTTTTGAGTTTGTATAGTCTCTAGTAGACAATAATTGTATTCAAACTCACAGTTATGTTTTGTCGTATTGTACACAACAGTTGTATTAGTAAGTTGTATTTGTTTTCTGCATCATGTATCTGACGACCCAAGATAGTTGATGTATACCTAATTTTGGGGGCGTCACATAATTACTAAATTGGAAAGTTAAATGTTAATTAATAAATCTCTAACCTAATTTCCAAGACCTAGGTGATTAGGAAACCTAATCTAATTAGGGAATGCTAATTTCTATTTTTAGAAACTTTAATTTCCATTTTAGCCCTAATTAGAAATCCTACAAAAATTAATGTACAAAACTTTAGGGTTAAACCCTAAGGGTTGGCTTAGTTACAATTTAGCAATTAAAATCAAGAGCCAAATGACTATATTGCCCTTCTTACATTATTTATTAAGTTGCTTGTAAAATTTGCCAACACTTTAGTGGTTGAACAACCCTTGACTTGGCAATGTGCTAAAAATCAATACATATCACTCATAACCATCAGCCATATTCATTTAATCACATTATATATAAGATTAAAGAGAGAGAAAAGTCATATTCAAGCTCATTTGTTCAACCAATACTCAACCAAGTCTCTCTCTCTCTCTTTCTCTCCAACCCTTATCATGCTGCTAATGATCTTTTGACATGCTACTATTGCTTCTTTGTCCAACAATGCTCAGTTTCTTTTCCCCACTCGACCCTCGTGTCATGCCTTCACTGATCTCATGCCACCTATCAACGCCGAGCTATGCCATTTCCTGCACTTTTACACCTGAGGAGTTCTCAGTACATGCAATGCAAAATAACACGAAATGCACTAAAAACACACTAAAATGTACTTGAGATGGGCGTAGTTCTATTGAATTTATATCCAATAAGTAGGTATAAAACCTACTTATCAGATAACTAATGTCAGACCTCATAGATCTCTTTTTGTTTATGGTTTTGTATGTTTAAAGGTTTTTAGTTGTACTCTGTAATGTTGTTAGTAATCTGAAAGTGGATTCATGATCATTGCTTGTGTATATCAAAAGTTATGCACGGTCGAAGTTCGTTGACCGAACACAAAATCAGTTTTTTGGGAAACCTAGAAAACAGAAAAACGTGTTCTGGCAGTGACTTTGACTGGCTTTGATTTTATTTCTGGAATGTTGTTAGGGTGAATATTTGCATCTAGATTATAGTATGTCATGAGTACTACAAGTCTAGAGCACTTTTGAACCTTAGAAAGCAACAGATCAGTTGTAGTAATCGGTCAAAAGTTGTTGACCGTTAAACTTTGCTTTCTGGGTAACCCAGAAAGTTGAGACAGTGGTCTGACAAGTTCTTTAGGAACTTAGATCTTGTAACTTGATGATATCTAAACATTCTAAGTGTTCAAACAAAGGACCCTGTTAGTTACTCTACAAGGCCCGACATCTAAAACACATATAACATGAACATATTGATTGGGATAAGGCCACAAAGAGCGTTGACCGACCATGACTTCATGATTCTAGGCAGCCCAGAAACATGAAGAACACGTCTGACAGAAAGTTTAAGCCACTAGACCTTGCAACTGTGTTATGTTTTGATCATGTTTATGATTGATACATGTAGTATTACAACAATACTACATGATCAATGTCTTACCATGCCCAGAACCAACTTAGATAAGAAATTATTGTGGGTCAAAGTAGGTACCTTTAAAAATGTTTTTATTAATTTAAAAATCATTTAAAAAGGATATAAATTGTTTGAAAATATTTTAAGTTATAATTAATAACTTTTAATATTTTGATGAATAATATATTAATATTTAAATATTAATAGTAATTATTTAAAAATAATTTTTATTCATTTAAGGGTAATATTAATATTTTAGAAAAATATTTTGAGTTATTATAAATAACTTTAATATTTTGGCAATAGTTTCGTTAATATTTTCATATTATTTAAATATTAATGATAATAGAATTATTAATATTTAAATCATTTAATAATGATTCCAATGTTTGAAAAATCATGATAAATTATAATAATTATTTAAAAATTAGTATAAGTCATTGAAAAATAATATGAATTATATCTGAATTATCCAGAATAATATTTAAAATACAGATTAGAGTTTTATTAACAATGAACTCGATAATTATTTGATAAAGTCGTCGGTACACAAAATTAACTTCGAAATTGATCCGGACCTAGATAATTTGACTGGATAGGTGATTGTTTATGATCCAATGACTAATATAACTATGTGATAATGTAATTAAGCTATGTGTTGATTGCCAATACTAGTACTATGTGTTCTGATATGTTATTATAATCGAAAGAACAATTTTATGAGTGATAGGTCGTTGTATTAAAGATGGAACTAAGTCGTGTAATTGTAAGCAGCAGACCAGGCAAGTTGTAAGACCCCAACTTATTAATGAATAAAATCAAATTTTCTCTAATTATTATTGTGAATAATAAGGTGTCAATTCGATATAATATTTTGGTTATGAGTGAAATGTGCAAAATTTTCAAAATAAGCAAGTGGTTATAAAATATTCATTGTTGTCGGGGAATATTCGTTTGGTCGTGAAATATTTTTCTGTCGGAGAATATTCGTATGACAGCGCAGCCTTGTGTGGGCCCCATAATGAAAAACAATTGGATAAAGAAAACGATAAGTATAAGTTGTTTATAAATAACGGAGTAGTTGTTACCGTTAATACTGTTGAAATACCCGGTGGTTAAAATACAGTAATACTCGTGGTTGCACAGTAGCATACGGTTTTGCACAGTATTTTTGAATTATTGATCCTTACATAAGAAGACACTACTCAATAATTGTTATAGTAGTTACTGTTCAATATTTTATTTTATTGATTCAATAATTACTGCGTTGATATTTTATATTATTGTTGTTTCAATAATTGCTACTGCACAATATTTCTCATTATCAGATCAATAATTCATATTATTTGAATAATATTATTAGATAGCATTATTGGCAATGTCTAGAAAGTTCTGTTTAAGGAGAGGATTGGTCACCTTATTGCGCGCCAGTAAGGAGAAATCCTTATTGAAAAGCCCCCTCTTTCCTGGGAACGGCCTGGTTGTCATAATTGTGATTCTATAATATTATTTGTCAATAATTAATTATTGATTTATCTGATAAGAAAATATTTATTTGATGTGGATATAAATGATGGATTTATTTATGTGGTTATTATTGAAGGAATTAATGTTGAGGTGTTTTATCAATATTTTTGTAGGAATGGAGGTATTAAAAATTAAATCACTATTTTTCAAATATATTGCGTGAGTTATAATTTTTAATCCGACTGTTGGATCATTGTGATTTTTAGATATGTTATACATATATAAGTTGAGTATATGTCCACAAATTTTGAACCATTAAAAATGAACGTATGATTTGTTATGAATTTTAAGAGGTGACTGATTCAGAAATTAGGTTTATAAATGATGTTGGTGGAAAATTCTAGAATTGAGTGGACTCCACTTGTGGTTGGAGAAGAAATGTGCTAAATTTTATTTCAAATGTGGTGGGTGGCAATAGTAGCATGTAAAGCCATCAGGTTGCAGGTCAAGTCTGCTTCGACGTGCTAACATTTTCCTATAAATAGAGGACTAAGTTAGAATTGAAAATCACACCAGAATTCATAAGTTTTCTCTCTTTCTCTCTCTATATTCTTGAGCGTATTTTGGGAGTATTTTGATACTTTGAGAGTTGCTATTCAGTGCAAGTTTTTGTCAGCACAACATCCGAAATTCATTCAGAAGTACGGTTATTTTGAGGTAAGGAATGTTATTTTTTTCGTAAATGATATTACTTCTTTCAATATCATTATGCCGAAATATTGGTTTGAACTTTTAATCAAATTTGGAACTTTTTGTGTCGGGGTTACTATTCACGTATACGACACTATTCAAGTATACGACACTATTCACGAATACGGCACTATTCGTCGAAAAAAATGAAATTTTCTTCTTTTTATCCAAGATGGCTATTATGGTTACTATCTTTGATTGTATCCATGTTTTGATTATTATTCTTGAATTTTGCTTCGAAATTATTTATTTCGGAGTATTATTGAACTTGGATAAACTGTAATACAAATTCCTAATATTTGTTCTTTTATCTCACTGAATTCATTTTTTTAAGGTATTTTTCATCATCCTCAGTCCTAAATGATGATATTACTGAATATCTTTGGCCTGTAGTGCAAAGATGAATGATTACCTGATGAATATCTTTGGCCCGTAGTGCAAAGATGAACAGGTGTTGAGATGAACATGACCAACTGAGTATTATTCTTGAATTTTACTCCACAAAATAGTATCATGTTGACAATTTGGACGTTATTGGTTTCTGGATAAATTAAATTATAAATCTTTAAAATTTATCCTTGAACATGTTTAATTGAATTATTATATCATTGTTATCATCCTCATGTTTGTATTCTATTGAAAGTCATATGTGACCTGTAGTGCATAGATGGACTTGGTATGATGATGACCAGGGATTATTCGGTATAATCATGACCGTAATATTACAAATGATTTGGTAAAAGTCCTCATTGGCCCGTAGTGCATTGATGGATAATTTTTGGCATGATTATGGCCATGGATTCTCTTCAGCCAAGGGTGCAAAGATGAATTGTTTTATGGCATAATCATGACCGTTAATGAAAACACGATTATCTTTGGTCCGTAGTGCAGGGATGATTCGATGATGTGGATTATTTATTAAGCTGAATCTCAGCAATAAAATTGATGATAAATCTTTTAAATCATAGAAGATAGTAGGTTTTATGCTCTACTTAACTCTTCTAATGGATTGCTTTTTCCGCTTAAGTTGTTGATATAAAACTTGTTGTCTATTATATTTTATCAAATTTTTTCCTGTTGAAGACTGATGATAATTTGTTGTACATTATCTTAGTCATAATATTTCGTACTGGGTTAGTTGAGCTCACCCTTTCTTTCACTGTTCTCTTCAGGAAATGAGAATATAGCTGGGACTAGTCGGAGAAAGGATTGACGGTTCAGATGGTTGTATTAGTAGTCCTCACTATTATGTGAAATAGTGTGATAATTGTAATGAGGACTCCAATTGAGTTTGTATACTCTCTAGTAGACAATATTTGTATTCAAACTCACAGTATATATGTTGTCGTATTTTGCACGACAATTGTATTACTGAAGTTATATTTGTTTCTGTACCATGTATTTGGCGACTCAGAATGGGTGATGTATACCTATTTTGGGGGCATCACAGTTGGTATCAAAGCTTAGGGATATGATCTTTGGCTGAGATGTGAGACAAGAACTAGGAGGGGAGAGACAAGGATTTCCTTCGCTAGTATGACCTGACTAAGTTTATTTGGTATTTGTTTAGTCGGTCAGAATATAGGGATAATATGTTACATGTCAATTAACCCTTGTTTTGTGACAGTATTTTAAAATGATATCCGAGAATGTTGAGAATAGCAATGGAGCACAGGAGACCGTTGAGTCACCACAGATCAATACTCAGGATAATGTGCATCAGGAAGGCAACAATCCTCAGGTGAACAACGACACCGACCAAATGACGAACGACGGTACGTTTAGGAGCTTTTTAGAATTCATGCAACACCAAACGAGAGAGACTCCTGTTCATAATGAAGGTGGAAACACTGGCAACCCACGGTTGGTCACCGCTAAGCAGTTCAAGGAGCTAGGACCACCGGAGTTTTTGGGAAAGCCAAAACCACTTAAGGCAGAGACATGGATAAAGCATATCACCAAGATATTTGATGTCTTGGAATGCTCAGAGGAGCAAAAGGTTCTATTCGCCACCTTTATGTTGCGTGAAGAAACATATCATTGGTGGAAATCAGTAAAACGTACCCAGCCTGACGCACTCAAGATGTCTTGGGAGAAGTTCCAAGAATTATTCAATGACAAGTACTTTCCCGAAAGTATTCGTCACATGAAGGAGGTTGAGTTCATCAAGCTGGAGAAAAATAATATGAACGTGTCGCAGTACGAAGCTAAGTTTGCCGAGTTGTCCCGATTTGTATCCCACTTAGTTGATAACGAGGAGAGAATGACGCGGATGTTTCTGAGAGGTTTGAAACCCGAGATACGTCGACACCTAATTTCTCACAAACTGTGTTTGTATTCAGATGTTATAAATAGGGCTCAGTTATTGGAGCGCGATAACGAGTCAACCCAACCAAGAGAAAGCAGCCGACAAAATAATAATACCAATGGTAGCAGTCATCGAAGCGGTGACAACAATCGTGGAGGAAATTATCATGCCAAGAATGGTAACCACTTCGGTGGTAATCATGGCCAAGATAATAGAAGTGGAAATTTCAAGAAGAAGAGGTTCAATAATGATGGAAAGACAGCTACACCAGCACCCGTTTTAAAAGAAGAAGAACGACCACCGGTCATATGTTTGAAATACGGACAGGAGGGACACATCCGTCCAAACTATACGCAGCAACCCAAAGTGTGTTTCAATTACGGAAGAGAAGGTCACCTAACTCGATTTTATTCTGTACGAAATCAAGTCCAGTTGGGACGGTGGCACCAAAGGTGGATACAGACAAAATAAAGTCGGTAGTTTAAGTAAGAGCGTTTGTCGAGGAACCCGAACGAAATTATCACGGGTAAGTTAATCATAAACTCTTGCAAAGTTTATACCTTATTCAATACCGGTTCTACATATTATTTTATTTCTTCTACTTGCGCTCAACATTTAAATTTGACCCCAGGATAAAACCCATTTCTAAAACCCTTAAAATATTTCTTCACCTAAGACGAACGTATTATGCGCTGAAGACGTTGGCTTGAGCTGTTGAAGATTATGATTATACCATTAATACCATCGTGAAAAAAGCGAACGTGGTAGCTGACGCGTTGAGTAGAAGATCGTATGCATTTACAAGTGTGAATGTAAGACCCCAACTTTTATAAATAAAGATGAATTTTCTATAAATATCATTTTTGAATATTATGGAGTTAATTTGATATAATGTTATAGTTGTGGGTAATATTTATAAATTTTGCAAAGTACGCAAGTTGTTATATAATATTCGATTGGTCGGGGAATATTCGTTTAATAGGGAATATTCGTACAACGACACAATCATTGGTGGACCCCACAACGGAATTATTGTCGGATTGAGAAAACGACAAAAATATTTTATTAAAAATAACGGCATAAATTTTACCATTGTTACTGTTGAACTACTCGGTAGTAAAAGTACAGTAATACGTGTGGTTGCATAGTAGCACACGGTATTGATTATTAATGCTTATGTGAGAAGTCACTCAGTTTGATTCAATTATTGTCAGTTAATAATATGAATTATTTAGCGATAATGACATTTTGTTTTATTCGTATTATTAACGTAATAAAACAGAAACATCTTTTTATATAAAACAGAATACTTTATTAAAGTTATTCTATAAATAGAATATATTATATTTTATTTAAAAGATTTTTCTTTAAATATGAACCGTCAGATTAAAGTAATCAATCTGGACCGTTCATAGATTAGTTACTATGCATTCTATTTTTCTATAAATAGCAGCTCATTCCTTCATTATTTCTTACGAATTCACTGAACTCTAGAGAGAGAAACTATAGAGAGAACTATAGAGAGAGAGAAGAAGAGTATTCTGCTACTTAACTACTTCCTTATTTCAGCTCGTCTTTAAAACGGTAAGGGGTGTTATTCTTTCTTATTCATGAAGAGAACTGTTGTTATTCCATTTCTTATTATTCTGTTGGAATAACCTGTATACGCGGTCTACCCTATACTTGGTGACATTCTTCTATTATTCTGTTGGAACATCCTGTCTGTGTGTTTTACACCGGACCTGGTTCTGTTTTTATTATTATTCTATTGAAACATCCTGTCTGTGTGTTTTACACCGAACCTGGTTCCGTTTTTATTATTATTCTGTTAGAACATCCTGTCTGTGTGTTTTACACCGGACCTGGTTCCTTCTTGTTATTATTCTGTTGGAATATCCTGTCTGTGTATTTTACACCGGACCTGGTTCCATTATTTATTATTCTGTCGGAATATCCTGTCTGTGCGTTTACGCCGGACCTGGTTCCATTATTTATTATTATGTTAGAATAACCTGTCTGTGCGGTCTATCGCATGCATGGTGATTTCTTTTGTTATTCCATTCTTTATTATACTCAGTTGGTTAAGTTTTGACTTCTATACTCCATGAAATTTGTGAAATATCCTTGACATTTGCGCTTTATCCAGTATCTTTTCATGAAAATATTCTTCTAAGCATTCTTGAATTTTACTCCACAAAGCAGTATCATGTTGACAATTTGGACGTTGTTAATTATTGGATAAATTAATTCTTGAACTTGTTTTATTGAATTCTTATATCATTGTCATCATCCTCATGTTTATAAAATGTTGAAAGTCATCTGTGGCCTGTAGTGCATAGATGGACTTGGTATGATTATGACCAGGGATTATTCGGTATAATCATGACCGTAATGTTACAAATGATGTGGTAAAAGTCCTCATTGGCACGTAGTGCATTGATGGACAGTTGTTGGCATGATCATGACCATTAATGAATATACGAATATCCTTGGCCGTAGTGCAGGGGTGATTCGATGATGTGGATTATTTTATTAAGCTGAGTCTCAGCGATCACAGTGTTGGAAAATCTTTTAAATCATAAAAGATAGTAGAGTTTATTTTCTACTTGACTCTTTTAATGGATTGCTTGTTCCGCTGCAGTTAAACTTGATGTCTATTATATTTTATCAATTTAACATTGTTGAAGGTTAATGATAATTTATTCTGCATTATCTTAGTCATATATTTCTTACTGGGCTAGTTGAGCTCACCCTTTATTTCACTGTTCTCTTCAGGAAATAAGAACGTAGCTGGGACAAGTCGGGGAACGGAGTGATGGTCCGAATGATAGTATTAGTTAGTAGTCCTCACTATTCTATGTAATGGTGTGTTAATAAATGTAATGAGGACTCCTTTTGAGTATGAATACTCTCTAGAAGATAATATTTGTAGTCAAACTCACAGTTTATGTTTTGTCGTATTGTACACGATAGTTGTATTAGTAAGTTGTATTTGTATTCTGTACTATGTATCTGACGACCCAAGATGGGTGATGTATACCTAATTTTGGGGGCGTCACAGTTGGTATCAGAGCTTAGGGATATGATCCCTGGCTAAGATGTGAGAATAGAACTAGGAGGGGAGAGACGGGGAATTCCTTCGCTAGTATGACCTACCTAAGTTTATTTGCATGGTATTTAATTGGTGGTTATAATATAAGGATAAAATATGACATATCAATTAATTTTTATTTTGTGGCAGTATCTGAAAATGGCATCTGAGAATGTTGAGAATAGCAATGGAGCACAGGCGACTGTTGATTCACCACATATCAATAATCAGGATAATGTGCATCAGGAAGGTGACAATCCTCATGCAAACAACAACACTGACCAAATGATGAATGATCAAATGTTCAGAGGCTTTATGCAATTCATGCAACAACAGGTGAAAGCGGCTCATGTCCACAACGTAGGTGGAAATACTGGAAACTCTCTGGCGGTCACCGCTAAACAGTTTAAGGAGCTGGGACCACCGGAGTTTAAGGGAGAACCCAAACCACTTGTAGCTGAAACATGGATAAAGCAGATCACCAAGATATTTGATGTCTTGGGTTGCTCCGAGGAGCAAAAGGTTCCCTTTGCCGCCTTTATGTTGCGAGGAGAGGCAGATTACTGGTGGGAATCGATAAAGCGTACTCAACCTGCCGCACTGAAGATATCCTGGGAGAAGTTCCAAGAGCTGTTTAACGACAAATACTTTCCCGAGAGTATTCGTCACATGAAGGAGGTGGAGTTCATCAAATTGGAGCAGAATAATATGACCGTGTCGCAGTACGAGGCAAAATTTGCGAAGTTATCCCGGTTTGCGTCCCACCTGGTGGATAATGAAGAAAGAATGACGCGGATGTTTTTAAGAGGTTTAAAGCCGGAGATACGTCAACATCTTGTTTCTCATAAATTGTGTTTGTATTCAGATGTTGTAAATAGGGCTCAGTTGGTGGAGCGCGATAACGAGACAACGCAACCAAAAGAGAGCAGCCGACAAAATGATAATACCAGTGAGAGCAGTCATCGAAGCGGTGACAACAAGCGTGGAGGGAATCAACAGGCCAAAAATGGTAACCACTTCGGTGGTAATCAGGGCCAAAACAATAAGAATGTGCATTTCAAGAAGAGGAGATTCAACAATGATGGAAAGACGTCAGCACCAGCACCTGTCGTTAAGGAAGGAGAACGACCACCTATCATATGTTTCAAATGCGGAGGGGAGGGGCACATCAGTCCAAACTGCGCGATGCCGTCCAAAGCATGTTATAATTGTGGAAGAGAAGGTCATTTAGCCCGATTTTGTCGTTTACCGAAGACAAATTCAGCTAGGATGGAGGCACCAAAGGCCGTCCCAGAAAAGTCAAAACCGGTTGTGCAAGGGAGAGCGTTTGTTGTGAACTCCCAGAAAGCAAGGAACCCGAATGAGGTCATCACGGGTAAGCTTATCATAAACTCTAACGAAGTCTATACTTTATTTGATACCGGTTCTACCCATTCTTTTATTTCTCCTACTTGCGCTCATCGATTAAATTTGATTCCGGGGAAATTAGACTTTGACTTAGCTGTTGAAACTCCATTGGGAGAAACCTTCATTACATCCACGGTTTATAAGTCTTGTTTGGTTCAAGTTGGTACCCACACATTACCTGTCGATCTGATTTCATTAAAAATACTTGCATTTGACGTGATTCTAGGGATTGATTGGTTAACTACTCATCATGCAAAAATTGATTATTTTCGTAAGGTTGTTAGCTTTCATATTCCTAATCGACCTATTATGCGAATTCAAGCAACCAAACCATTAAAATCAATCGCTGTCATCTCAAGCCATAAAGCTATTCGTTTATTGAAAAACGGATGTCAAGCTTTCTTAGCTCATGTCACAGATCTAAACAAAAATACGTCAGCTTTGAATGATATTTCTGTTGTTAATAAATTTCCTGACGTATTTCCCGAAGAACTTCCTGGCCTACCCCCAGAGCGTGAAATTGAATTTTGTATCGACCTTGAACCCGGTACAAAACCCATTTCCAAAGCCCCATATCGAATGGCTCCTATTAAACTTCAGGAGTTAAAGACCCAACTGCAGGAATTGTTAGACATTGGTTTTATTCGTCCTAGTACTTCTCCTTGGGGTGCTCCTGTTCTGTTCGTGAAGAAGAAAGATGGGAGTATGCGACTTTGTATTGATTATCGGGAGTTGAATCATGTCACCATCAAAAATAGGTACCCATTGCCACGTATTGATGACCTGTTTGACCAGTTGCAAGGAGCACAATTCTTTTCAAAGATCGATCTTCGTTCTGGATATCATCAGCTGAAGGTTAGAACTGAGGATATTCCAAAGACTGCCTTCAGAACTCGGTATGGGCATTATGAATTCTTAGTTATGTCTTTTGGATTGACTAATGCTCCTGCTGCCTTCATGGATATGATGAACAGGGTATTTAAGGAATATTTGGATCACTTTGTGGTCGTCTTTATCGATGACATCCTTGTTTATTCCAAAAGCCGTGAAGATCATGAGCAACACTTGAGGCTGGTACTCCAAAAGCTTCGTGAATACAAACTTTATGCCAAGTTGAAGAAATGCGAGTTCTGGCTGGAAGAGGTAGCATTCCTTGGGCACGTAGTATCAAGTCGTGGAATATCGGTTGACCCGGCAAAGATTGAAGCTATTCAAAGCTGGGAGCAACCTAAATCAGTGACCGAGGTACGTAGCTTTCTTGGTTTAGCTGGTTATTATCGGAGATTCGTGGAAGGATTTTCTCGAATCGCTACTCCATTAACTCAGCTGACTCGGAAAGATACAAAGGTTGGTTGGAGCGAAGAATGTGAGCAGAGTTTTCAAGAACTCAAGAGGAGACTCATTTCAGCACCTGTTCTAACAATACCATCTGGCTCGGAGGGATTTGTCATCTACAGTGATGCTTCGAGCAAAGGGTTGGGATGCGTTCTCATGCAACATGGAAAAGTCATAGCCTATGCATCAAGACAACTCAAGGAATATGAGAGGAATTATCCTACTCATGATCTAGAGTTGGCAGCTGTTGTCTTTGCACTTAAAATTTGGAGGCATTACTTGTATGGGGAGAAGGTGGAGATCTTTACGGATCATAAAAGCCTCAAATATTTCTTCACTCAAAAGGAACTCAACATGCGACAACGACGTTGGCTTGAACTGTTGAAAGATTATGATCATACCATTCAATATCATCCTGGAAAAGCGAACGTGGTAGCTGACGCATTGAGTAGAAGATCATATGCAAGTACGAGTGCGATATTGTCAACACAAAAGCCCATTTTGTGTGACTTGCAAAGGATGGAGATAGAGTTAAAGACTCCAGGGACCCATGTGATGATGGCGAATATACGAGTAGAACCAACTTTAATCGATAAAGTTAAAGCTGCTCAAGCTACAGACCTGGAGCTGATGCGTATGAGGAAGAAAGTGCAAGAAGGTTCTATGCCGGAAGCAAGAATCGATGAAGAAGGAATACTTCGAGTCAACTCCAGACTTTGTGTTCCTAACAACCCTGATTTAAAGTATAAAATCATGATGGAGGCGCACAACACACCGTTTGCAATCCATCCTGGAAGTACCAAAATGTATCATGATCTTCGTCATACATTTTGGTGGAGCAATATGAAGAGAGAGATAGCGTTGTTTATCTCAAGGTGTCTAACTTGTCAACGAGTCAAAGCGGAGCATCAAGTACCAAAAGGTCCATTGCAACCACTTGAAATTCCAGAATGGAAGTGGGAGCACATTACCATGGATTTCGTTACCGGTCTTCCTAGGGTTTCTCAAGGTATTGATGCGATTTGGGTCATTGTTGATAGATTGACCAAGTCTGCTCATTTCTTACCGATACGAGAAACTTATACACTTGAACGTTTTGCTCGTATGTACATAAACGAGATTGTAAGACTGCATGGTATGCCAGTATCTATTGTTTCTGACCGAGACCCAAGATTCACTTCACGATTTTGGGTTAGTTTACAAAAAGCTATGGGCACGGAGTTACGATTTAGTTCAGCATATCATCCTCAGACGGACGGACAATCAGAGAGGACTATTCAAACTCTTGAAGATCTATTAAGACTCTGTGTCTTTGACTTCAAGGGAAGTTGGGACAAGTTTTTACCATTGGTGGAGTTTTCCTACAACAACAGTTATCAAGCAAGTATTGGCATGGCTCCATTCGAAGCATTGTATGGAATAAAATGTCGTTCTCCAGTATGCTGGGATGAGGTGGGTGAAGCAACGTTGTTGGGACCGGAGTTGGTACGTATGACTACAGAAAAGATTCAAACGATCCGACAACGTATAAAAACCTCACAAGATCGACAAAAGAGTTATGCTGATCTTCATCGAAAGGACGTGGAATTTGATGTAGGAGATCATGTGTTCTTACGTGTTGCTCCATGGAAAGGAGTTACGAGATTTGGAAAGAGAGGAAAGCTCAATCCTCGATTCATCGGTCCATTTTTAATCCTCGATCGAGTAGGAACTGTGGCTTATAGACTCGCTTTACCGCCAAGTATGTCTCGTGTTCATAACGTTTTTCACATATCCATGTTACGCAAATATGTGGAAGACCCGAACCACATTATTGAGTTAGAACCGGACGAAATAGCGGAAGATTTGACGTATGAAGAAGTTCCTGTTCAAATCTTGGATAAGAAGGAACATATTCTACGCTCCAAGGTTATACCTCAAGTCAAAGTTTTGTGGAGAAACCACGATGTTGAGGAAATGACTTGGGAGTTAGAATCTGAAATGAAATCAAGGTATCCTTACCTCTTCGACATACCAGGTACGTACCCTAATTTCGAGGGCGAAATTTCATAAGAAGGGGAGGTTGTAAGACCCCAACTTTTATAAATAAAGATGAATTTTCTATAAATATCATTTTTGAATATTATGGAGTTAATTTGATATAATGTTATAGTTGTGGGTAATATTTATAAATTTTGCAAAGTACGCAAGTTGTTATATAATATTCGATTGGTCGGGGAATATTCGTTTTAACAGGAAATATTCGTACAACGACACAATCATTGGTGGACCCCACAACGGAATTATTGTCGGATTGAGAAAACGACAAAAATATTTTATTAAAAATAACGGCGAAAATTTTACCATTGTTACTGTTGAACTACTCGGTAGTAAAAGTACAGTAATACGTGTGGTTGCATAGTAGCACACGGTATTGATTATTAATGCTTATGTGAGAAGTCACTCAGTTTGATTCAATTATTGTCAGTTAATAATATGAATTATTTAGCGGTAATGACGTTTTGTTTTATTCGTATTATTAACGTAATAAAACAGAAACATCTTTTTATATAAAACAGAATACTTTATTAAAGTTATTCTACAAATAGAATATATTATATTTTATTTAAAAGATTTTTCTTTAAATATGGACCGTCAGATTAAAGTAATCAATCTGGACCGTTCATGGATTAGTTACTATGCATTCTATTTTTCTATAAATAGCAGCTCATTCCCTCATTATTTCTTACGAATTCACTGAACTCTAGAGAGAGAAACTATAGAGAGAACTATAGAGAGAAAGAATAAGAGTATTCTGCTACTTAACTACTTCCTTATTTCAGCTCGTCTTTAAAACGGTAAGGGGTGTTATTCTTTCTTATTCATGAAGAGAACTGTTGTTATTCCATTTCTTATTATTCTGTTGGAATAACCTGTATACGCGGTCTACCCTATACTTGGTGACATTCTTCTATTATTCTGTTGGAATATCCTGTCTGTGTGTTTTACACCGGACCTGGTTCCGTTTTTATTATTATTCTGTTGGAACATCCTGTCTGTGTGTTTTACACCGGACCTGGTTCCGTTTTTATTATTATTCTGTTGAAACATCCTGTCTGTGTGTTTTACACCGGACCTGGTTCCTTCTTGTTATTATTCTGTTGGAATATCCTGTCTGTGTGTTTTATACCGGACCTGGTTCCATTATTTATTATTCTGTCGGAATATCCTGTCTGTGTGTTTACACCGGACCTGGTTCCATTATTTATTATTATGTTGGAATAACCTGTCTGTGCGGTCTATCGCATGCACGGCGATTTCTTTTGTTATTCCATTCTTTATTATACTCAGTTGGTTAAGTTTTGACTTCTATACTCCATGAAATTTGTGAAATATCCTTGACATTTGCGCTTTATCCAGTATCTTTTCATGAAAATATTCTTCTAAGCATTCTTGAATTTTACTCCACAAAGCAGTATCATGTTGACAATTTGGACGTTGTTAATTATTGGATAAATTAATTCTTGAACTTGTTTTATTGAATTCTTATATTATTGTCATCATCCTCATGTTTATAAAATGTTAAAAGTCATCTGTGGCCTGTAGTGCATAGATGGACTTGGTATGATTATGACCAGGGATTATTCGGTATAATCATGACCGTAATGTTACAAATGATGTGGTAAAAGTCCACATTGGCCCGTAGTGCATTGATGGACAGTTGTTGGCATGATCATGACCATTAATGAATATACGAATATCCTTGGCCGTAGTGCAGGGGTGATTCGATGATGTGGATTATTTTATTAAGCTGAGTCTCAGCGATCACAGTGTTGGAAAATCTTTTAAATCATAAAAGATAGTAGAGTTTATTTTCTACTTGACTCTTTTAATGGATTGCTTGTTCCGCTGCAGTTAAACTTGATGTCTATTATATTTTATCAGTTTAACATTGTTGAAGGCTAATGATAATTTATTCTGCATTATCTTAGTCATAATATTTCTTACTGGGCTAGTTGAGCTCACCCTTTCTTTCACTGTTCTCTTCAGGAAATAAGAACGTAGGTGGGACAAGTCGGGGAACGGAGTGATGGTCCGAATGATAGTATTAGTTAGTAGTCCTCACTATTCTATGTAATGGTGTGTTAATAAATGTAATGAGGACTTCTTTTGAGTATGAATACTTTCTAGAAGATAATATTTGTATTCAAACTCACAGTTTATGTTTTGTCGTATTGTACACGACAGTTGTATTAGTAAGTTGTATTTGTATTCTGTACTATGTATCTGACGACCCAAGATGGGTGATGTATACCTAATTTTCGGGGCGTCACAGCGAATATGCGAACCTACGTGAAGATAGCAAATATACGATTAGAACAGACTTTAAATAGATAAAGTTAAAGCTGCTCAAGCTACAGACTTAGAGCTGATGAATGTGAAGAAGAAGGTTCAAGAGGGTGTTATTCTAGGAGCAAGAGTCGATGAAGAGAGGAAATCTCAACCCTTAATTTTATTGGTCTATTTGAAATCCTCGATCGAGTAGGAACTGTGACCTATAGACTCGTTTTAAGCGCCAAGTATGTCGCGTGTTCATAACGTTTATTTCGTATCGATGTTACGTAAATATATGGATGATCCGAACCACATTATTGATTAAGAACCGGACAAGATAGCGGAAGATTTAATGTATAAGGAGATACCTCAAGAGTTAGAATCAGAAATGAAGTCAAGGTATCCCCATCTATTCGGCATACCATGTACGTACGTAAATTTCGGGGATAAAATTTTATAAGGAGGGGAGGTTGTAAGACCCCAACTTATTAATGAATAAAATCAAATTTCCTCTAATTATTATTATGAATAATAAGGTGTCAATTTGATATAATATTTTGGTTATGGGTGAAATGTGCAAATTTTTCAAAATAAGCAAGTGGTTATAAAATATTCATTGTTGTCGGGGAATATTCGTTTGGTCGTGAAATATTTTTCTGTCGGAGAATATTCGTACGACGGCGCAGCCTTGTGTGGGCCCCATAATGGAAAGCAATTGGATGAAGAAAATGATAAGCATAAGTTATTTATAAATAACGGAGTAGTTGTTACCGTTCACACTGTTAGAATACCCGTTTGTTAAAATACAGTAATACGCGTGGTTGCACAGTAGCACACGGTTTTGCACAGTATTTTTGAATTATTGATCTTTACGTAAGAAGGCACTACTCAATAATTGTTATAGTCGTTATTGTTCAATATTTTATTTTATTGATTCAATAATTATTGCGTTGATATTTTATATTATTGTTGTTTCAATAATTGTTACTGCACAGTATTTTCCATTATCAGATCACTAATTCATATTATTTGAATAATATTATTAGATAGCATTATTGGCAATGTCTAGAAAGTTCTGTCTAAGGAGAGGTTTGGTCACCAAATTGCGTGCCAGTAAGGAGAAATCCTTATTGAAAAGCCTCCTCTTTCCTGGGAACGGCCTAGTTGTCATAATTGTGACTCTACAATATTATTTGTGAATAATTAATTATTGATTTATATGATAAGAAAATATTTATTTGATGTAGATATAAATGATGGATTTATTTATGTGGTTATTATTGAAGGAATTAATATTGAGATGTTTTATCAATATTTTTGTCGGAATGGAGGTATTAAAAATCAAATCAGTATTTTTCAAATATATTGCGTGAGCTATAATTTTTAATCCGACCGTTGGATCGTTGTGATTTTTGGATATGTTATACATATATAAGTTGAGTATATGTCCATAAATTTTGAACCGTTAAAAATGAGCGTATGATTTGTTATGAATTTTAAGAGGTGACTGATTCGGAAATTAGGTTTATAAATGATGTTGGTGGAAAATTCTAGAATTGAGTGGACCCCACTTGTGGTTGGTGAATAAATGTGCTGAATTTTATTTCAAATGTGGTGGGTGGCAATTGTAGCAGGTAAAGCCATCAGGTTGCAGGTCAAGTCTGCTTCGGTGTGCTAACATTTTCTTATAAATAGAGGACTAAGTTAGAATTGAAAATCACACCAGAATTCATAAGTTTTCTCTCTTTCTCTCTCTATATTCTCGAGCATATTCTGTGAGTATTTTGATACTTTAAGAGTTGCTATTCAGTGTAAATTTCTGTCAGCACTATATCCGAAATTCAGTCAGAAGTACGGTTATTCTGAGGTAAGGGATGCTATTTTTTTCGTAAATGATATTACTTCTTTCAATATCATTATGCCGAAATATTGGTTTGAACTTTTTATCAAATTTGGAACTTTTTGTTTCGGGGTTACTATTCACGTATATGACACTATTCACGTATACGACACTATTCACGAATACGATACTTTTCACCGAAAAAAAAATGAAATTTTCTTCTTTTTATCCAAGATGGCTATTATAGTTACTATATTTGATTGTATCCATGTTTTGATTATTATTTTTGAATTATGCTTCGAAATTGGTTATTTCAGAGTATTATTGAACTTGGATAATCTGTAATACGAATCCCTAATATTTGTTCTTTTATCTCACTGGATTCATTTTCTTTAAGATATTTTTCATCATCCTCAGTCCTAAATGATGATATTACTGAATATCTTTGGCCTGTAGTGCAAAGATGAATGATTACCTGATGAATATCTTTGGCCCATAGTGCAAAGATGAACAGGTGTTGAGATGAACATGACCAACTGAGTATTATTATTGAATTTTACTCCACAAAATAGTATCATGTTGACAATTTGGACGTTATTGATTTCTGGATAAATTAAATTATAAATCTTTAAAATTTATCCTTGAACTTGTTTAATTGAATTATTATATCATTGTCATCATCCTCATGTTTATATTCTATTGAAAGTTATCTGTGGCCTGTAGTGCATAGATGGACTTGGTATGATTATGACCAGGGATTATTCGGTATAATCATGACCGTAATGTTACAAATGATGTGGTAAAAGTCCTCATTGGCCCGTAGTGCATTGATGGATAATTTTGGTATGATTATGGCCATGGATTCTCTTCGACCAAGGGTGCAAAGATGAATTATTTTATGGCATGATCATGACCGTTGATGAAAACACGATTATCTTTGACCCGTAGTATAGGGATGATTCGATGATGTGAATTATTTATTAAGCTGAATCTCAACAATAAAATTGATTATAAATCTTTTAAATCATAGAAGATAGTAGGTTTTATGCTCTACTTAACTCTTCTAATGAATTTCTTTTTCCGCTGCAGTTGTTGATCTAAAACTTGTTGTCTATTATATTTTATCAAATTTTTCCCTGTTGAAGACTAATGATAATTTGTTGTACATTATCTTAGTCATAATATTTCTTACTGGGTTAGTTGAGCTCACCTTTTCTTTCATTGTACTCTTCAGGAAATGAGAATATAGCTGTGACTAGTCGGGAAATGGATTGACGGTTCAGATGGTTGCATTAGTAGTCCTTACTATTCTGTGAAATAGTGTGATAATTGTAATGAGGACTCCTTTTGAGTTTGTATACTCTCTAGTAGACAGTATTTGTATTCAAACTCACAGTATATGTGTTGTCGTATTCTGCACGACAATTGTATTACTGAAGTTATATTTGTTTCTGTACCATGTATTTGGCGACTCAGAATGGGTGATGTATACCTATTTTAGGGGCGTCACACAAGTATCCTACCCTTTGCATTTACTTTATGCAATGGACATGTGTAAGCCAGTTTCAGAATTATATTGCTATTGTTCCAGTTTATTAACTCTATTATTATTGTTCATGTATCTATACTTTGTATACATGCGAAGTGTTGAATTCTATCTGATCATTGGTTATCAATACATTATTATTGTATAATTCAGATATTTATTCTATTAGTTTATTTCTAAAATTGGTTATACAAGTGTCCTGACTTGGATAATTGTTGTACTTGTTGATACATACCTATTAGATTCTGGTATGTATACATTGATTTAAAAGTCGTCTAAGCTATTTGACTCGGCTAGACACTGATTTAAAAATATCGTTTGTGACGCCCCCAAAATAGGTATACATCACCCATTCTGAGTTGTCAAATACATGGTACAGAAATAAATACAACTTCAGTAATACAATTGTCGTGCAGAATACGACAACACATATACTGTGATTTTAAATACAAATATTGTCTACTAGAGAGTATACAAACTCAAAAGGAGTCCTCATTATAATTATCACACTATTTCACAGAATAGTGAGGACTACTAATGCAACCATCTGGACCGTCAATCCATTCCCCGACTAGTCCCAGCTATATTCTCATTTCCTGAAGAAAACAGTGAAAGAAAGGGTGAGCTCAACTAGCCCAGTAAGAAATATATGACTAAGATAATGTACAACAAATTATCATTAGTCTTCAACAGGGAAAAATCTGATAAAATATAATAGACAACAAGTTTTAGATCAACAACTACAGCGGAAAAAGCAATCCATTAGAAGAGTCAAGTAGAGCATAAAACCTACTATCTTCTATGATTTAAAAGATTTATCATCAATTTTATTGCTAAGATTTAGCTTAATAAATAATCCACATCATCGAATCATCCCTGCACTACGGGCCAAAGATAATCGTGTTTTCATCAACGGTCATGATCATGCCGTTGTAGACACTCAAATTTTTTTGTACTACTGAAACTAACACTGCAAGAAGGCAGATTCATCTTTTATGAGAGAACCCTAAAAGACAATCCACTACCATACCGGATACTACCGGAGGTTTAGCATCAACCCCAGATCGCAATCTGGGAGTAACCAATCCAACCTCGGATGTAACCCCGAGGCATGCAGATCAGTACCGGAACACACACCGGAGAAGTCCAATTAATCTCGAAGATAACCCCGAGGTATCCAGTCTCAGCCCCAAACATGGGAATAGCCTCCAACCGTGGTGATAGCCCCAAGGAATGTAATTTCGGCATTAATCCCAGAAATGCTTGTTACAAGTGCAACCAGCTTCAATCTCGGTGCTCACAACGAGATACACTATATCAGCCCGGCGATGACATCGGGAAGACAGACACACCTCAAAGATGACAGTGAGGACTTTCAACCAATTACAGCAGACCAATCCCAGCGAAGCTGAGCAATGTCTGCTTTATCGACCCAACCCGGTAATAACACCGGTAAGGGGCAACATCGTCATCTGACCAACACGATGCTATGCCAAGTCGTCTCAACGCATCTATGCAACAACGGCCCACAAGGCTAACCAATCCCGAGTTGCTATTGTGCGGGGTAACGGATGAAAGTTGAAGCTTGAAGACCGGAGGGCACCGTCCCATCTTCAAAGACTTCGTACAAACTCTAATCCCATGCCATCGTACAAACTCTCGACAACGGCGGTCCTAAATAGGTCCTGTATACCTCAAACGGATGCCCGGATTGCACTTCAAAAAAACCGAGTGGACATTACAGAGCTCGTGTGCACGTACTTCGAGACGACCCAACTCGACCAAACCGGGCCGACCCGACCCGCCTCTGGTGCACCTGCGGCTGAGCCGTAGGTACACCTGCGACACCTTTTGCCTATAAATAAGAGGCTTGGAGTGCTGGTTTTTAAGAGAAAAAAGACGGGGAAACCCTGCAGAATTCGTTCTACACTTGCCATACAGTGTATTTTCCCACTTTAAACACCTGTGAGCTCATATATAGCCCTCTTTAATACCTACAAAAGCCAGTGTTTACTCACTCTAAAGATATAGAAGTCTTCTTTGGCAGCCCACTGTAAGCCTTCTCACACACTTTAGAGTCTTTCTCTTCATTTTTGCACACACCCTTCTACACGTTGAGAGTCGTGTTGCTTACTTTTTCCCGGACTTCGGTCCGTGGTTTTATTTCAGTCTATATATATATATATATATATATACATATATATTGACTAACATTACCGAGTTATGCCTCGGTTGAGCCTAGACTTCGGTCTGGAGCGTTTATTTGCTTTTCTATATATATAGATTATTATATATATGAACTGTGTATCGGACTTTGTTCGATTGAGCCTAGACTTCGGTCTGGAGCGTTTATTGCTTTAATATATATATATATATATATATATATATATTTATATATATTAACTGTGTGTCAGACTTCGTTTGATGAGCCTAAACTTCGGTTTGGTGCGTTTAATTGCTTTCTTATATATATATACTTATATATATAAAATGTGTAAATTCAAACCCTGCGTATATAGGTGCGAGCGAGGCCTCGTACCACTTTCAAATAACAACACATTGACTCACACACACACACACACACATTCAGATAATAGTTTCTTGAAAAGAGGCGGTCACCGTGGTAACACGGATGTCGGGGGGTGCCTAACACTTCCCCCCCCCGCATAACCAAGTCCCCGGACCCTAAATGAATCTCGGTTTCACCGACCCGTATTGTGACGCCCCCAAAATTAGGTATACGTCACCCATCTTGGGTCGCCACTTACATGGTACATAAATCCAAATACAACTTACTAATACAACTGTCGTGTACAATACGACAAAACATAAACTGTGAGTTTGAATACAAATATTATTTTCTAGAGAGTATTCATACTCAAAAGGAGTCCTCATTACATTTATTAACACACTATTACATAGAATAGTGAGGACTACTAACTAATACTATCATTCGGACCATCACTCCGTTCCCCGACTTGCCCCAGCTACGTTCTCATTTCCTGAAGAGAACAGTGAAAGAAAGGGTGAGCTCAACTAGCCCAGTAAGAAATATTATAACTAAGATAATGTAGAATAAATTATCATTAGTCTTCAACAATGTTAAACTGATAAAATACAATAGACATCAAGTTTAACTGCAGCGGAACAAGCAATCCATTAAAAGAGTCAAGTAGAGAATAAAATCTACTATCTTTTATGATTTAAAAGGTTTTTCAACACTTTTATCGCTGGGACTCAGCTTAATAAATAATCCACATCATCGAATCACCCCTGCACTACGGCCAAGGATATTCTTTAGTATCACGACCACGAATTATCCATGCACTACGGCTAAAGATAATCATGTTTTCATCAACGGTCATGATCATGCCATAAAACAATTCATCTCTGCACTACGGCCAAAGAGAATCCATAGCCATAATCATACCAAAAACTGTCCATCAATGCACTACGGGCCAATGAGGACCTTTTTCACATCATTTGTAACATTATGGTCATGATTACACCGAATAATCCCTGGTCATAATCATACCAAGTCCATCTATGCACTACAGGCCACAGATGACTTTCAACATAATATAAACATGAGGATGATGACAATGATATAAGAATTCAATAAAACAAGTTCAAGAATTAATTTATCCAAGAATTAACAACGTCCAAATTGTCAACATGATATTGCTTTGTGGAGTAAAATTCAAGAATGCTTAGAAGAATATTTTCATGAAAAAAAAAATACTGGATGAAACGCAATTATCAAGGATATTCCACAAATTTCATGGAGTATAGAAGTCAAAACTTAACCAACTGAGTATAATAAAGAATGGAATAACAAAAGAAATCACCATGCATGCGATAGACCGCACAGGCAGGTTATTCCAACAGAATAATAAATAATGGAACCAGGTCCGGCGTAAATGCACAGACAGGATATTCCGACAGAATAATAAATAATGGAACCAGGTCCGGCGTAACCGCACAGACAGGATATTCCGACAGAATAATAATAAAGACGGAACCAGGTCCGGTGTAAAACACACAGACAGGATGTTCCAACAGAATAATAACAAGACGGAACCAGGTCCGGTGTAAAACACACAGACAGGATGTTCCAACAGAATAATAATAAAAATGGAACCAGGTCCGGTGTAAAACACACAGACAGGATGTTCCAACAGAATAATAGAAGAATGTCACCAAGTATAGGGTAGACCGCGTATACAGGTTATTCCAACAGAATAATAAGAAATGGAATAACAACAGTTCTCTTCATGAATAAGAAAGAATAACACCCCTTACCGTAAAAGAAACTGGATATAAGAGTAGGGAAGTAGCAGAATACTTTTCTATAGTTTCTCTATAATTTCTCTCTTTAGAGTTTCAGTGAATTTGTAAGAAATAATGAAGGAATGAGCTTCTATTTATAGGAGAATAGAAAGGCACTATTCATGAATGAAATAATTTTACAAAATTATTTTTCAATCAACTAACAATTAAGTCAATCATCTAACCAATAAAATCACAACAAAAATTAAAATATAATACATATATATAAACACATGTTTTCATATTATATAAATCAATATTATATATACACCACTTAATTTTTCTCCCCCATAACCAACATCAATCCCCCACCCACCAATAATCAAATTCACTACACTCTTACACATCACTATCACACTACCACTTTTCCACCATTTTCCACTCACATACATCACTTTCACTCTTCCTTTTTCTCCCACCACTCTCCACTAACAAATATAATATTATATATATACACACACATCACAATCTTATATATATAAACTCCTTCCCCATACGTAACTCTCTCCCACCCCCATTTCTAAAATCAATTTTTCAACACATATGGGCCCCACATATGGCCCCCACATGTGGGCCCCACCTTTAAATAAATTCTACCGATTATTTTGAAAAATAGGTAAATGGGAGTCTATAAAATAAGCAAAATTGAGTAACTTCTCACATAAGCATCAATAATCAATACCGTGTGCTACTATGCAACCACGCGTATTACTGTACTTTTACTACCAAGTAGTTCAACAGTATTAACGGTAAAACTTTCGCAGTTATTTTCATAAAAATATTTTTGTCGTTTTTCTCAATCCGACAATAATTCCGTTGTGGGGTCCACCAATGATTGTGTCATCGTACGAATATTCCCCGACACAAAGAATATTCCCTGACCAATCGAATATAATATGACAACTTGCATACTTTGCAAAATTTATAAATACTACCCACAACTATAACATTATCTCAAATCCACACCATAATATTAAAAAAAAATATTTCGAGAAAATTAAATATTTATTCATAAAATCCGGGGTCTCACAATCTCCCCTCCTTATGGAATTTCGCCCTCGAAATTTACGTGCGTGCCTGGTATGCCGAACAGGTGAGGATACCTTGACTTCGAACTCTTCAGGTATAACCTTTGAGCGTTGAATATAATCCTTCTTATCCAAGATGTTAACACGTATCTCCTCATACGTTAAATCTTCTGTTATCTCGTCCGGTTCTAAATTAATAATATGGTTCGGGTCGTCCACATTTTTACGTAAAAAAAAACGTTCTGAACACGCAACATACTTGGCGGTAAAACGAGTTTATAAGCCACAGTTCCTACTTCATCGAGGATTTCAAATGGGCCAATTAAATCGAGAGTTGAGATTTCCTCTCTTCGTCGATTCTTGCTTTTAGAATAACGCCCTCTTGAACCTTCTTCTTCACATTTATCAGCTCTGAGTATGTAGCTTGAGCGGCTTTAACTTTATCGATTAAAATCGATTCTAATCATATATTCGTTATCTTCACGTGGGTTAGTTTATTCGCACTTGTAACCGCATACGATCTTCTACTCAACGCATCAGCTACCACGTTCGCTTTTCCACGATGGTATGGTATGATCATAATCTTTAACAGCTCGAGCCAACGTCTTTGGCGCATGTTACGTTCGCTTTAGTTGAATAAATATTTGAGGGTTTAAGAAATGGGTTTTGTACTGGGGTCAATACAAAATTCAATTTCACGTTCTAGGGGTAAGCTAAGAAGTCTTCAAGAATACGTCAAGAAATTTATTAACAATAGAAATATCATTCAAAACTGTGACTCTCGTCCAAGACTTGGATAACACGTCACATTGATATCTATTAACTTATCACCGTTATTCACAACGTCCATTACCGAAAGTCTAGCTTCGGTGCATTCCTCACAAGAAAGTCAACAACTAAAGGATCGGGCTCTTTATTTATGGCTTGATATGACAATGATTGACTTTAGTGGTTTGGTTACTTTGAATCCGCATAACAGGGTGGTTAGGAATATGAAAGTTAACCACCTTACGAAAAGAATGATGAGTAGTTAACCAATCGTTCCTAAAATCACATCAAAGGCAAGTATTTTCAAAGAGATACGATCGACAGGTAACGTGAAAGTGTTGATTTGAACAAGATTTATAAATAGTGGATGTAACGAAGGTTTCTACTATCGAAGTTTCAACCAATAAGTCAAAGTCTAATTTCTTCGAAGTCAAATTTAAACGTTGAGCGCAAGCAAGAGAGATAAATGAATGGGTAGAACCGGTATCTAATAAGGTATAGACTTCGCAAGAATTTATAATTAACTAACCCGTGATAACTTCATTTGATTCCTCATTAGGGTAATTCAAAACTCGATGCTGGATTTCCCCAAGTACTTGTCGAAAAAAAAAATTACATATTATCTATTTTAGCTTTCTTGGATCGGACTTCTCTTTTCACAATATCAACGCGTCGTGCGGCTTTCACCCATGCATCTTTCATTCTCACTCGTTCAGTTATTTCTTCTTTCAGCTGCTCCTTGACATTTGAATTCTTAGATTCTAGCTTTAATATCGTATACTCTGTCAAAGAGTGCTTCTGTTCAACCATCGCACATCGGGTAATACAATTTTGAATTATTGCATCCCTTTGTTCTACGACCGCCTGTCGTTCTTCAGCCTGCTCTTCAAACTCATGAATACGATTTTGTAATTCTACATTTTGATCAATAAGTTCTTCTAATAAATTAACCTCAGGTTCCTCTTCTTCCTCACTCTCAGTTGCTACCTTTGCGACTAGCTTGAGTGCAACTTTTAATTCCTCAATCACCACATAGATATCTCTAATCACATTAACCTGGTTGGTGATTAGAGGTGTCTCCACGTTCTCATGTGCTTCATTGTTTATCTCAACATTTTCGGATGTCATTTACAAATACTGTCACAAAACAAAGGTTAATCGACATGTAACATATTATTCCTATATTCTGACCGACCAATTAAATACAAAATAAACTTAGGTAGGTCATACTAGCGAAGGAATTCTCCGTCTCTCCCCTCCTAGTTCTATTCTCACATCCTAGCCAGGGATCATATCCCTAAGCTCTGATACCAACTGTGACGCCCCCAAAATTAGGTATACATCACCCATCTTGGGTCGCCACTTACATGGTACATAAATCCAAATACAACTGATTAATACATCTGTCGTGTACAATACGACAAAACATAAACTGTGAGTTTGAATACAAATATTATTTTCTAGAGAGTATTCATACTCAAAAGGAGTCCTCATTACATTTATTAACACACTATTACATAGAATAGTGAGGACTACTAACTAATACTATCATTCGGACCATCACTCCGTTCCCCGACTTGCCCCAGCTACGTTCTCATTTCCTGAAGAGAACAGTGAAAGAAAGGGTGAGCTCAACTAGCCCAGTAAGAAATATTATAACTAAGATAATGTAGAATAAATTATCATTAGTCTTCAACAATGTTAAACTGATAAAATACAATAGACATCAAGTTTAACTGCAGCGGAACAAGCAATCCATTAAAAGAGTCAAGTAGAGAATAAAATCTACTATCTTTTATGATTTAAAAGGTTTTTCAACACTTTTATCGCTGGGACTCAGCTTAATAAATAATCCACATCATCGAATCACCCCTGCACTACGGCCAAGGATATTCTTTAGTATCACGACCACGAATTATCCATGCACTACGGCTAAAGATAATCATGTTTTCATCAACGGTCATGATCATGCCATAAAACAATTCATCTCTGCACTACGGCCAAAGAGAATCCATAGCCATAATCATACCAAAAACTGTCCATCAATGCACTACGGGCCAATGAGGACCTTTTTCACATCATTTGTAACATTACGGTCATGATTACACCGAATAATCCCTGGTCATAATCATACCAAGTCCATCTATGCACTACAGGCCACAGATGACTTTCAACATAATATAAACATGAGGATGATGACAATGATATAAGAATTCAATAAAACAAGTTCAAGAATTAATTTATCCAAGAATTAACAACGTCCAAATTGTCAACATGATATTGCTTTGTGGAGTAAAATTCAAGAATGCTTAGAAGAATATTTTCATGAAAAAAAAATACTGGATGAAACGCAATTATCAAGGATATTCCACAAATTTCATGGAGTATAGAAGTCAAAACTTAACCAACTGAGTATAATAAAGAATGGAATAACAAAAGAAATCACCATGCATGCGATAGACCGCACAGACAGGTTATTCCAACAGAATAATAAATAATGGAACCAGGTCCGGCGTAAATGCACAGACAGGATATTCCGACAGAATAATAAATAATGGAACCAGGTCCGGCGTAACCGCACAGACAGGATATTCCGACAGAATAATAATAAAGACGGAACCAGGTCCGGTGTAAAACACACAGACAGGATGTTCCAACAGAATAATAACAAGACGGAACCAGGTCCGGTGTAAAACACACAGACAGGATGTTCCAACAGAATAATAATAAAAATGGAACCAGGTCCGGTGTAAAACACACAGACAGGATGTTCCAACAGAATAATAGAAGAATGTCACCAAGTATAGGGTAGACCGCGTATACAGGTTATTCCAACAGAATAATAAGAAATGGAATAACAACAGTTCTCTTCATGAATAAGAAAGAATAACACCCCTTACCGTAAAAGAAACTGGATATAAGAGTAGGGAAGTAGCAGAATACTTTTCTATAGTTTCTCTATAATTTCTCTCTTTAGAGTTTCAGTGAATTTGTAAGAAATAATGAAGGAATGAGCTTCTATTTATAGGAGAATAGAAAGGCACTATTCATGAATGAAATAATTTTACAAAATTATTTTTCAATCAACTAACAATTAAGTCAATCATCTAACCAATAAAATCACAACAAAAATTAAAATATAATACATATATATAAACACATGTTTTCATATTATATAAATCAATATTATATATACACCACTTAATTTTTCTCCCCCATAACCAACATCAATCCCCCACCCACCAATAATCAAATTCACTACACTCTTACACATCACTATCACACTACCACTTTTCCACCATTTTCCACTCACATACATCACTTTCACTCTTCCTTTTTCTCCCACCACTCTCCACTAACAAATATAATATTATATATATACACACACATCACAATCTTATATATATAAACTCCTTCCCCATACGTAACTCTCTCCCACCCCCATTTCTAAAATCAATTTTTCAACACATATGGGCCCCACATATGGCCCCCACATGTGGGCCCCACCTTTAAATAAATTCTACCGATTATTTTGAAAAATAGGTAAATGGGAGTCTATAAAATAAGCAAAATTGAGTAACTTCTCACATAAGCATCAATAATCAATACCGTGTGCTACTATGCAACCACGCGTATTACTGTACTTTTACTACCAAGTAGTTCAACAGTATTAACGGTAAAACTTTCGCAGTTATTTTCATAAAAATATTTTTGTCGTTTTTCTCAATCCGACAATAATTCCGTTGTGGGGTCCACCAATGATTGTGTCATCGTACGAATATTCCCCGACACAAAGAATATTCCCTGACCAATCGAATATAATATGACAACTTGCATACTTTGCAAAATTTATAAATACTACCCACAACTATAACATTATCTCAAATCCACACCATAATATTAAAAAAAAATATTTCGAGAAAATTAAATATTTATTCATAAAATCGGGGTCTCACAATCTCCCCTCCTTATGGAATTTCGCCCTCGAAATTTACGTGCGTGCCTGGTATGCCGAACAGGTGAGGATACCTTGACTTCGAACTCTTCAGGTATAACCTTTGAGCGTTGAATATAATCCTTCTTATCCAAGATGTTAACACGTATCTCCTCATACGTTAAATCTTCTGTTATCTCGTCCGGTTCTAAATTAATAATATGGTTCGGGTCGTCCACATTTTTACGTAAAAAAAAACGTTCTGAACACGCAACATACTTGGCGGTAAAACGAGTTTATAAGCCACAGTTCCTACTTCATCGAGGATTTCAAATGGGCCAATTAAATCGAGAGTTGAGATTTCCTCTCTTCGTCGATTCTTGCTTTTAGAATAACGCCCTCTTGAACCTTCTTCTTCACATTTATCAGCTCTGAGTATGTAGCTTGAGCGGCTTTAACTTTATCGATTAAAATCGATTCTAATCATATATTCGTTATCTTCACGTGGGTTAGTTTATTCGCACTTGTAACCGCATACGATCTTCTACTCAATGCATCAGCTACCACGTTCGCTTTTCCACGATGGTATGGTATGATCATAATCTTTAACAGCTCGAGCCAACGTCTTTGGCGCATGTTACGTTCGCTTTAGTTGAATAAATATTTGAGGGTTTAAGAAATGGGTTTTGTACTGGGGTCAATACAAAATTCAATTTCACGTTCTAGGGGTAAGCTAAGAAGTCTTCAAGAATACGTCAAGAAATTTATTAACAATAGAAATATCATTCAAAACTGTGACTCTCGTCCAAGACTTGGATAACACGTCACATTGATATCTATTAACTTATCACCGTTATTCACAACGTCCCTTACCGAAAGTCTAGCTTCGGTGCATTCCTCACAAGAAAGTCAACAACTAAAGGATCGGGCTCTTTATTTATGGCTTGATATGACAATGATTGACTTTAGTGGTTTGGTTACTTTGAATCCGCATAACAGGGTGGTTAGGAATATGAAAGTTAACCACCTTACGAAAAGAATGATGAGTAGTTAACCAATCATTCCTAAAATCACATCAAAGGCAAGTATTTTCAAAGAGATACGATCGACAGGTAACGTGAAAGTGTTGATTTGAACAAGATTTATAAATAGTGGATGTAACGAAGGTTTCTACTATCGAAGTTTCAACCAATAAGTCAAAGTCTAATTTCTTCGAAGTCAAATTTAAACGTTGAGCGCAAGCAAGAGAGATAAATGAATGGGTAGAACCGGTATCTAATAAGGTATAGACTTCGCAAGAATTTATAATTAACTAACCCGTGATAACTTCATTTGATTCCTCATTAGGGTAATTCAAAACTCGATGCTGGATTTCCCCAATTACTTGTCGAAAAAAAAAATTACATATCATCTATTTTAGCTTTCTTGGATCGGACTTCTCTTTTCACAATATCAACGCGTCGTGCGGCTTTCACCCATGCATCTTTCATTCTCACTCGTTCAGTTATTTCTTCTTTCAGCTGCTCCTTGACATTTGAATTCTTAGATTCTAGCTTTAATATCGTATACTCTGTCAAAGAGTGCTTCTGTTCAACCATCGCACATCGGGTAATACAATTTTGAATTATTGCATCCCTTTGTTCTACGACCGCCTGTCGTTCTTCAGCCTGCTCTTCAAACTCATGAATACGATTTTGTAATTCTACATTTTGATCAATAAGTTCTTCTAATAAATTAACCTCAGGTTCCTCTTCTTCCTCACTCTCAGTTGCTACCTTTGCGACTAGCTTGAGTGCAACTTTTAATTCCTCAATCACCACATAGATATCTCTAATCACATTAACCTGGTTGGTGATTAGAGGTGTCTCCACGTTCTCATGTGCTTCATTGTTTATCTCAACATTTTCGGATGTCATTTACAAATACTGTCACAAAACAAAGGTTAATCGACATGTAACATATTATTCCTATATTCTGACCGACCAATTAAATACAAAATAAACTTAGGTAGGTCATACTAGCGAAGGAATTCTCCGTCTCTCCCCTCCTAGTTCTATTCTCACATCCTAGCCAGGGATCATATCCCTAAGCTCTGATACCAACTGTGACGCCCCCAAAATTAGGTATACATCACCCATCTTGGGTCGCCACTTACATGGTACATAAATCCAAATACAACTGATTAATACATCTGTCGTGTACAATACGACAAAACATAAACTGTGAGTTTGAATACAAATATTATTTTCTAGAGAGTATTCATACTCAAAAGGAGTCCTCATTACATTTATTAACACACTATTACATAGAATAGTGAGGACTACTAACTAATACTATCATTCGGACCATCACTCCGTTCCCCGACTTGCCCCAGCTACGTTCTCATTTCCTGAAGAGAACAGTGAAAGAAAGGGTGAGCTCAACTAGCCCAGTAAGAAATATTATAACTAAGATAATGTAGAATAAATTATCATTAGTCTTCAACAATGTTAAACTGATAAAATACAATAGACATCAAGTTTAACTGCAGCGGAACAAGCAATCCATTAAAAGAGTCAAGTAGAGAATAAAATCTACTATCTTTTATGATTTAAAAGGTTTTTCAACACTTTTATCGCTGGGACTCAGCTTAATAAATAATCCACATCATCGAATCACCCCTGCACTACGGCCAAGGATATTCTTTAGTATCACGACCACGAATTATCCATGCACTACGGCTAAAGATAATCATGTTTTCATCAACGGTCATGATCATGCCATAAAACAATTCATCTCTGCACTACGGCCAAAGAGAATCCATAGCCATAATCATACCAAAAACTGTCCATCAATGCACTACGGGCCAATGAGGACCTTTTTCACATCATTTGTAACATTACGGTCATGATTACACCGAATAATCCCTGGTCATAATCATACCAAGTCCATCTATGCACTACAGGCCACAGATGACTTTCAACATAATATAAACATGAGGATGATGACAATGATATAAGAATTCAATAAAACAAGTTCAAGAATTAATTTATCCAAGAATTAACAACGTCCAAATTGTCAACATGATATTGCTTTGTGGAGTAAAATTCAAGAATGCTTAGAAGAATATTTTCATGAAAAAAAAATACTGGATGAAACGCAATTATCAAGGATATTCCACAAATTTCATGGAGTATAGAAGTCAAAACTTAACCAACTGAGTATAATAAAGAATGGAATAACAAAAGAAATCACCATGCATGCGATAGACCGCACAGACAGGTTATTCCAACAGAATAATAAATAATGGAACCAGGTCCGGCGTAAATGCACAGACAGGATATTCCGACAGAATAATAAATAATGGAACCAGGTCCGGCGTAACCGCACAGACAGGATATTCCGACAGAATAATAATAAAGACGGAACCAGGTCCGGTGTAAAACACACAGACAGGATGTTCCAACAGAATAATAACAAGACGGAACCAGGTCCGGTGTAAAACACACAGACATGATGTTCCAACAGAATAATAATAAAAATGGAACCAGGTCCGGTGTAAAACACACAGACAGGATGTTCCAACAGAATAATAGAAGAATGTCACCAAGTATAGGGTAGACCGCGTATACAGGTTATTCCAACAGAATAATAAGAAATGGAATAACAACAGTTCTCTTCATGAATAAGAAAGAATAACACCCCTTACCGTAAAAGAAACTGGATATAAGAGTAGGGAAGTAGCAGAATACTTTTCTATAGTTTCTCTATAATTTCTCTCTTTAGAGTTTCAGTGAATTTGTAAGAAATAATGAAGGAATGAGCTTCTATTTATAGGAGAATAGAAAGGCACTATTCATGAATGAAATAATTTTACAAAATTATTTTTCAATCAACTAACAATTAAGTCAATCATCTAACCAATAAAATCACAACAAAAATTAAAATATAATACATATATATAAACACATGTTTTCATATTATATAAATCAATATTATATATACACCACTTAATTTTTCTCCCCCATAACCAACATCAATCCCCCACCCACCAATAATCAAATTCACTACACTCTTACACATCACTATCACACTACCACTTTTCCACCATTTTCCACTCACATACATCACTTTCACTCTTCCTTTTTCTCCCACCACTCTCCACTAACAAATATAATATTATATATATACACACACATCACAATCTTATATATATAAACTCCTTCCCCATACGTAACTCTCTCCCACCCCCATTTCTAAAATCAATTTTTCAACACATATGGGCCCCACATATGGCCCCCACATGTGGGCCCCACCTTTAAATAAATTCTACCGATTATTTTGAAAAATAGGTAAATGGGAGTCTATAAAATAAGCAAAATTGAGTAACTTCTCACATAAGCATCAATAATCAATACCGTGTGCTACTATGCAACCACGCGTATTACTGTACTTTTACTACCAAGTAGTTCAACAGTATTAACGGTAAAACTTTCGCAGTTATTTTCATAAAAATATTTTTGTCGTTTTTCTCAATCCGACAATAATTCCGTTGTGGGGTCCACCAATGATTGTGTCATCGTACGAATATTCCCCGACACAAAGAATATTCCCTGACCAATCGAATATAATATGACAACTTGCATACTTTGCAAAATTTATAAATACTACCCACAACTATAACATTATCTCAAATCCACACCATAATATTAAAAAAAAATATTTCGAGAAAATTAAATATTTATTCATAAAATCTGGGGTCTCACACGTATAGCAGTGTCACATCACTGGGTCAATGTGCAAACCTTTTCTCGGTTGTGTTGGTATAACCATTTAAAAAACCAACTGGCGACTCTTAACAGTCCATCGTCGACATTATACATGTCGGACCTTTTTCACTTGTTTTTTCAAACAAATCTCACCTAACATGAGAACTCCAAAGAACAAGTAACGGAAAGGGACATCTAAAAATCCCGATGTCAACAGGTGGCGACTCTGCTAGGGACTCTAGTAAGAGGACTTAAGCCGCTATTTCAATCTTTTCAAAATTGTTATCTGCTTGTGTGTGGATGTTGCATTTACATTGGATGAATGTGTACGAATGCATGTCTTGTTTATTTAGTGCCTTGCACTATAAACTGCCTGTGATGTTAGTGCCTCGCGCTATAAACTGCCTGTGATGTTAGTGCTTCGCACATGTCATCATTTCATACGGTGAGACGCAATGTATGTGAATGTATGTTGTGTGGTCCCTCCACCAGGAGGCTATCCCGTCGGTGTTTGATTACTGGACTCGTGAGAAGCCTGATTCTCCGAGGCTCTGGAAAGGCACCACCCAAATTCGCTCCAGTTGAAAGACCGGATTAACTTCTCGTCAAGTAGATTGCGATGATTTGGGAACCTTCATGCCAAAAAGCCGCGAGAGTAACCTAAGATAGGTCAGCCTCTGATAAACCCAAAATGGAGGAAAGTCTCTTCATGCTCTCATTTTAAATTACACAATTTCATGACATATCTATCTCCATGTAATGAGAAATATGAAGGAATGTGTACACATAAACATACATGCTATAAACAGCTGACATCCGTTTTTGCAGGATAAAATTCCTAAAATGGACTCATCACATTGCATATTAATATTCACCTTCCCTAAGGACTAAACTATACAAGTCTTTCGCAGGGAGTCAATCGGGCCTACTACCCGTTCAAAGTCCAAAAAGGCAACAAGCCTACAGTCAATTATGTCATCATCCGGCCAGACTGAACTTAATTCAGTTTCTCGCAAAGAATTCGACGGATTAAGCAAACAAATTGCAGATTTGGCTGTTCTACTCAAAGAACTACACAAGTCTACACAGGGTCAGAAAATACCCGTACATGCTGAATCCTCAACACAAGGAGAAGCCCAGGTCGTTACCATACCTGAACTGCAGTTGGATCAGACCAACAAAACTCATGATGCTGCCCATCCCACTGGAGACCCAGACACTAGTGACATTAAAAAGAAAGTCCTCCAAATGGAAGAGACCCTTCGTACTATCAAAGGAATTGGAACACACGGGAGTGTTTCATATGCTGATCTATATATTTTTCCTGGGGTTCATTATCCAGAAAAGTTTAAAACTCCTGACTTTGAAAAATATGTCGGGTTAGGAGATCCTTAAACACACTTAAAGGTATTTATTGGAGAACTTGTATCTTATGCAGAGGATGAAAAGCTCAGAATGCAATTATTCCAAAAGAGTCTAACTGGAGAAGCCCGTTCATGGTACACCAGATTAGACAACTCCAAAATCCATAACTAGGAAGAGCTAGCACATGCCTTCCTCACTCAATACAGCTTTCAGTCTCAAATGGCTCCTGATCGGTATCAAATTACCAAGATCAAGAAATAGTCTAACGAGTCTTTCAGAGAGTATGCCCAGAGGTGGACACGCCTGGCTGCCCAAGTGAATCCTTCCATGACCGAATCAGAAATGGTCATGACATTCATAGACATACAAGAAGCTCCCTTCTATGAGAGAGTTTTAGCCGGAATCGGCAAACCGTTTTCTGAAATGGTCAAACATGGGGAGATGGCTGAGATGGGATTGAAATCCGGAAAGATTCAAGACCTAGCTGCACTCAAAGCTGTTGCTGATCACATCCAGTCTGGAAATTATGGGAACAACCCCAGGAGGGTCCATAAAAAGAAAGAGGAAGATGTTTCCCTGATACAACAAGGTCAAAAAGGCAGTCAAAATATGCCTGTTCCGAGGAGAAACTATACTCCCTTTCCAGCACAGTCTGTAAACCCTCCAATACCAAAAGGTGGAGAAGCCAAACGCCCTCGAGTGTTCACACCCTTAGGGGATACCCTCGAGAATATCCTTAATCTTCTGACAACACAAAAGAAGATTACACATCTACTTCCACCAGCCAACCCAAATGGAAGGGGTTTTAATGCTGCTCGAAAATGTGCTTATCATGCCGGGGCACCTGGACATGATACTCAGAATTGTTGGGCCTTGAAACACAAGATCCAAGACTTGATAGACAACGGTGAGATCGTGGTCACTAAACCAGATCAACCTAACATTCAAGACAACCCTCTTCCTCAACACAAAGAAGAAGAGGTCAACATGATTAATTGGAGCAGTGGACAGAGTTTCAACATCAGCTGTGATTCTTCCCAAACCATCAAAGACTGTGATAACAGATGGGATTATGCCAAGTTTCAGTTCACAATGGAACGAAAAATGAAATCTCTCCGCAAACAAATTGAGCAATTGGCGGAACTGGTGACTTATCAGCATCAAGTGACTCGTCAGCTAATCAGCCAGGAGCATGCCAGTCTCCTGCCCATTGTCATGAATATTCCCTCTTCACTTTCAGAAAATGAAATGCTGGAAGACAAAGTGACGAAGAGAGCAAATGCCAAGGCCCGTCGGGATTTCGCCAACAAAAGGAAATTCACCTATTTGGGTCAACCTATGGAGGAGATACTTCACATGTTAATCAATGAAGGAAGAATTAGTTCCCTTCTACCTCCAATCAACCCCCGTTCGGGACGGTACAATTCTGAGGGAGTATGTCAATATCATTCCCAATCTCGTGGTCACAGCACAGAAGAATGCTGGGCACTCCGCCACCTTATTCAGAACTTAATTGACAGTGGCGTACTGCACCTGGCAGATGACGACACTTTGCTACGCGCCAGTGAGAATGCAGGTCCCACTAAATGGAAGAGTGTGGTAGCCGTCATATCTACTGAAGATGATCAATCACTCGTCATGCCAATAATTCAACTCAAAGGAAGCAACAATCCTTTGAAAGTGGCCGCTCCCGAGCCAATCAACTTCCCGTGCAGAGCACAATATCCTATTGTTAGCTTGCATAATGTTCCGTGGAATTATGGAGAAGGTGAAGGATCCACCTCACATACCACTGCAGTAATATCGAAAGAAAATCCACTGTACCTTCCCCAACGGGTGATGAAATCTGCTGTCAAATCAAAGGGAAAAATACCCACAGAGAAGATTGAAAAATTCCACCGCACTATGAGTCATAATGAAGCTACGGTGGTTTTAAGCTTGAAAGAAGCTCCACAAAAGATATCAATTTTGGACTTAGTCCTCACTTCCTAGAATCACCGGAAGATCTTGTTAAAGGTTTTAGAAGAAGCCTATCTCCCGACATCCGTGGATGAGGAAAAATTTCAATATCTGGATGATCACATTTTCAACGACAATGTGATATCCTTCACTGATGATGACATTCTGCCTAAAGGGACCGGTTATTGCAAACCGTTGCACATCGCAGTCTTGTCCTCCGGATATATGGTGGCTGGAGTCCTGATAGATGGAGGCTCATCCCTAAATATCTTCCCATATGCTACCTTGGTAAAGATGAATATCAATCCTAATCGAATCCAAAGTAGCCATACTATCATCAAAGCTTTTGATGGATCCCGCCGAAATTCGGTCGGAGTAATTGAGCTGCCAATTGAGATTGGTCCTCATATATTCTGCGTATCTTTCCATGTGCTCAAGATAGAGTCGGGATACAACCTGCTCTTGGGACGACCATGGATCCACATGGCTGGGGCAGTCCCCTCCACCCTTCATCAACAATTAAAATATATTGTCAACAACAGCCTAGTCACGGTCAACGCTGAACCAGAGTGTCCTTAACACGGGGATTTACCGGTCATCAATGCTAATGCGGACGTTGAACCAGTCAGTTTTCATGCTTTGGAAATAAGCAATACCCAATACCATGCTATTGGAGCACCACTGCTCGAACCCCAGATTTCTGCCGAAGTGATGTCAGCCACTCAAGAAATTATGGCATTGGGTCATAAACCAGGACAAGGGTTGGGTAAAGATTGTCTTGGTATCAAGTACCCTATTCACTTAACCAAGCACACTGGAACAGTTGGACTAGGCTATTCTGCCAGCTCTAGTCACATGAACCCTCATAAACATCCACAGGTTCCTTCAGCTTCAACTATGTGGCGTTTATCTTCGCCTTCAAGTGCTGAGTCCGCACAACCTCCTGTAAAGGTGCCAGCCAATGTCATGACTATGCTATTTCCTAAGCTAAAAACGGTGGAGGAAAACAAAATCGTTATTCCAGATCCCGCAATCCAAGAAGAGGAGCGGAGAATCAAGGAGAACGTTGTCCAAATAATGTCGGGCATGCGTATCATTGTCCATGATGAACATACCAACCGATACACCCCAAACGATGATTGCCTAGACATAATGGGCATCATTCGGGACAGGGAGGATGATGATAGTCCCTCCATCACTACGGTTCACCCGAACTTTGCTTTTGCCAATTGGAACAGTATTCCTTGCATTGGTCGTCAAGGGTAAAGCGGGCATAAGTTCTTTCTGCCCTGTAGATATAATAACTGCTTACTTTTCTGTACAGTATTAGCAGTTTATTTTGCCAGTATATGCTAACACTGTGTATGATCAAACACGTTTCATATATACTAAGTGAAAGCATATTTTGTTTCAGGACTCTGAATTTAGATGTGCCTATATTTGCTGATATGATGCCTCTCCTACACAGGGATTGTACCTTTGATGTAGAGATGAATTCAGCCTTGATGGATACACAGGATGACATTGAGGTGCCTCCAGAAATTTAAGAATGGGTCAAAGATACACCTAAACCCAACCTTGATCAAACCACTTCTTTCAATCTCAGAACCTTAGAAAGCCCTAAGTTAATCCGGATTGGTTCAGACTTTACCCCAAACCAACGGAATGACATGGTTACGCTATTAACCCAATTCCAGGATGTGTTTGCATGGTCTCATGAAGACATGGTGGGTTTGTCCACTGACATTGTCTTTCATCGCCTTCCCATTAAAGAGGAATTTAAGCTAGTCAAACAGAAACTCATGCGATTGAAACCTGAGTGGAGTTTAAAGGTAAAAGAGGAAATTGTGAAACAATTTCAGGCTGGCATCATCATGGTGTCTACATATCCTGAGTGGATATCCAATATCGTGCCCGTGCCTAAACCTGGAGGGAAGGTGCGAGTTTACGTGGATTACCGGGACTTGAACAAGGCTTGCCTAAAAGACAACTTTCTCGTGCCATTTATCCACATTCTCATTGATAATACTGCGCAATACGACATGTACTCCTTTGCTGATTGCTTTGCGGGGTATCATCAAATCATGGTTGCCGAGGAAGATCGTGAGAAGACTGCCTTCATCACTCCTTGGGGAACTTTTTGTTATAGACGGTTGTCATTCGGCCTCATCAATGCCGGAGCTACCTACCAACGAGCTATGATGGCTCTTTTCCACGACTTAATGCATAAAGAAATTGAGATCTACGTGGATGACATCATTGTCAAGTCCCGGAAGGAGGATCACCATATAGACCATCTCAGAAAGCTATTCAACAGGTTGCGTAAGTATAACTTGAAGTTGAATCCAGCTAAATGTGCCTTTGGCGTTAAATCAGGCAAGTTGCTAGGATTCCTAGTCAGCCACAAAGGGATTGAGCTGGATCCTGCCAAAATTCAAGCCATCACGGAAATGCCCATTCCTCAGACAGAAAAGGAAATTCGGGGATTTTTGGAAAGAATCAACTTTATTAGCAGGTTCATCTCCCAACTCACAGCAACCTGTGAACAAATCTTCAAACTATTAAGGAAGACCTCCTCCATGAAATGGAATGGTGAGTGTCAGAATGCCTTCCTTACAATCAAGAAACAGCTAGTCAAAGCTCCTGTGTTGGTACCACCCAGGGATGATGTTCCCCTGTTTATGTACCTGTCCGTAAGTGACAATGCTGTGGGCTGCATGCTGGGGCAGAAGGATGATAGAGGCCAAGAACGAGCTATCTATTACCTAAGTAAAAGGTTCAGCAGCAGTGAACACAAGTACACTCTGATCGAAAAGACGTGTTGTGCTTTAGCATGGGCTTCTATGAGGTTACAACATTACCTCCATGGTCACACAACCCATCTTATATCCCGCGTGGATCCTCTCAAGTACGTGTTCAACAAACCCATGTTAAATTGCCGGCTGTCCAAATGGTAGTTGATCCTACAATAATTTGACATCGTATATGTGACTCAAAAGTCCATCAAAGGTCAAGGAATCGCGGATCAACTGGCTGTCGCACCTTCAGGGGATTTTAAACCCTTAGAAACATATTTCCCTGATGAAGGAGTAATGACATTACAGCAACACAATCAGTACGATACGCGCCAATCATGGAAGATGTATTTTGATGGAGCTGTTAATATGGAAGGTTCTGGAGCTGGAGCAGTTCTAGTATCTGATACGGGGGAGCAGTATCCCGTCGCTGTCAAATTACAGTTTGATAGCACCAATAATACGGCTGAGTATGAAGGCTGTCTCATGGGGCTAAAACTTGCCCGTTCAATGGGCATCAGACGGTTAACTGTCCTTGGAGATTCAGAGTTGGTAATCCGATAATCCACCGGAATCTATCAAACCAAGGAACTACATTTGCTGCCTTACCATCGGCAGGTTTTAAAGATGGCTTTGGAGTTCGAAGAAATCTCCTTTCTACATGTTCCTCGTAATAGGAATGATTTTGCAGACGCATTAGCAACTTTGGCCTCCTTGATTCGCATATCAGATAAGGAACAATTGCCAAGCGTCACAATTTCCCTGAACAAGGCCCCAGCCTACGGGAATTATGTTGGAGAAGTATCGGATGAGCTACCTCCCATCCCACAGCCTTGGTATCAGCATATCAAGGAATTTCTGCGAGATGGATCTACACCCGCTGAGGCGAGCCCGACCGAGAAAAGGCGGATCCATCGATTTCAATGAAAGTCTACCTGAGTGGAGATTCGCTCTACAAAAGAGATGCAGGATTTGGCCTCCTCTGGTGTTTAGACAAAGATCAAGCCCAAAGGCTCATGGATGAAATCCATGGTGGAGTTTGTGGCCCCCACATGAGTGGCCCCCTCCTTGTCAAGAAAATCCTCAGAACGGGACATTATTGGCTATCTCTCAAAGCTGATTGCCATGATCACGTCCAAAGATGCTATCAGTGCTAGATTCATGGGAATGCTATACACGCCCCTCCACGGGAACTCCACAATATGAGTTCACCTTGGCCCTTCTCAATGTGGGGAATGGACGTTATCGGACCCATTAAACCTAAAGCCAGTAATGGACATCGGTTTATATTCACCATGATCGACTACTTCACCAAGTGGGTAGAGGCAGCCTCTTTCCCCATGGTCACTAAAGAAGTCATCATTGCTTTCATCAGAAACAATGTTGTTTGTCGATATGGACAACCAGAGGTGATTGTGTCAGACAATGCCAAAAACCTCAACAACAAGATGATGGAGGAATTGTGCAGTAAATTCCACATCAAACATCTCAACTCAGTCATCTATCGTCCAAAGATGAACGGACCTGTTGAAGTGGCTAACAAAAACATCAAGAAGATTATGCAAAAGATGTCCGCTAACCACAAAGACTGGCCTGATGTATTGCCTCTGACTCTGTTAGCCTACAGAACATCCATGCGTACTTCAACAAGGGCAACCCCCTAAACGCTAACCTATGGGATGGACGCAGTGCTCCCCATAGATGTTGAGATGGAATCTCTCAGAGTGTTGATAGACGCTTAGCTGGACGAAGATCAATGGGTACAAGACAGGTATCACCAATTGTCTCTAATAGACGAAAGGCGAACCGCAGCTATCTTCCATGGTCAGTTATATCAGCAAAGGACCGCCCGATCCTACAACAAAAAAGTCCGGCTACGGCAATTTAAACAATATGACTTGGTTTTGAAGAAAATCCTGGACAACCAAGATCAATCTAAGGGAAAATTCGCTCCTAACTGGGAAGGCCCGTTTATTGTCAAAGAAGTATTGACGGGAGGCGCTCTCAGATTGCAAGAAACGGACGATGATGAATTTCCACAACTCATCAACTTAGACACCGTGAAACAGTACTATGTCTGAAGTAACTCGCAAACACCCTGGTGTCAAACCATCAGATCACTAGTCATTCCGGTTGTTTAACCCTTTACCACATATAACTTTTCTGCACTTTGCCCCTCAGGGAAACAAATTTTTCAAGCCAGCAGCTTGGCTTTCCTTTGCGCTCATACAACTTAGGTCATCCCACCGTGGATCGAACCTCTTACGTTTACAGTTTGGCTACCCATACCTGGGATCAAACTTTTCCTCTGCAGTTTATCCTCAACTTAGGATTAAACTTTCTCATCCCCGCACTCTGACTTGCACATGGGATTACACTTTCTCTTCTCGCCCTGAGGGGTGAACTACGTCGACCTGATCTCCTCTTCAATAGGAGTACGTAGGCAACCATTTCATATGGCCCGGTCGCAATAAAACAAAAACATTTCTACCTTTCTCTCCTCACAAAAACAACAAAAATATTCCTACACCATTTCTGCCACATACAGCGTTGAACCTCTTACACCAGGTTCGAACTACGCAGACCTGATCTCCTCTTCAATAGGAGTACGTAGGCAGCCATTCATGGTGCGGTCTCACCCCCTACCAAAACACAAACCCTTGTCAGTTGGTACTGGGATCAAACATCAATTCAATACGTTTCATTCGGCTTCAGACCAAAGGGATGGAATTACCCAACCTCTCCTCCTAAATAGGAGATTCGGCGACCATCTAAGCTGCGGTCATACCTTGAAGAGTAACGCCAATCCATAAGAGATGGAATTAACTAGGCTTCTCCTGAATATATAGAAGTACTGGCGACCATTTGTGGTGCGATCAATCTTAGAGAGGAAAGCCACACTCCTCTCCACATTTCCATACAAAAACCAGTCCCAAGACACCAAAAGATGGTAGGGATACACAGATCGATGATCCATTCTGAACTATCCAGAGACAACTCGATGTCCATTCACCCAGGAGGAATTCAGAATACATCAAGATCACAAGCCCTGAAGCAGCATGTAAAATATCAAACAAATAGCAAGGTGTATCTAAAAGGGAAGTGATCCAAAAATATATTTCCCTGTCATATATAATGCTGTTTGATATACATGATGTAAACTGTACATGACAAAATGGCTAAGCTAGTCTGTGCAGGTAAGTACAAGCTAATCTATGAGTCAGGATACACGCGAGCTAGCAAGCCCAACATAGCATCCCTCTCAGAAGAAGGAGGTAAAGTTGTGGTCTCCTTTATGAGAGTATCCATAGGACCCAATAGATCAGAAGTCATCTGCATGATGACCATATGCTCATCAATATATGCGCTCATCTCTGCGATTATGTCAGTGGTAAGGGACCTCCCTGCAGTACTGTCTGTGATGGCTACATCCCGGGCAGATATGGCAGTATCCCTCTCAACTATCACTGCATCTCTGGCTAATCTGGCCTCATCCCGCTCAACAATAGTGGCATCCCTGTGAGCTAAGGCCTCATCTCTCTCCAACAGAGCGGCCTCCCTCACATCCAGAGCAGTCGACATTATAGATCGAACCTGAACTCTCTCAAAGGTCATCAGCTGAAGACCCTGCTCTAAGTACAGTGCCGAGTGCTGAATCGCAACAGTACTGGTACTAGGAGAATCTGGAAGAAATGCTAGCAACCCAGTAGCGGGCTCCTCCTCGAAGTGGGTATCAATGTCCTTCACAGGATCCACACCCTCTGCGTCGCTATCCGGTACTGCAGATACTGCTGCAGCCGATAAAACCTCCGTCTCCATCCAGGTGGAATACTCTGCGAAATAACCTGGACTGCTCACTAAAAAATCAGCTACCTCACGATGGTCCCAACAAGCATATACATGAGATCGATCCTCGGCTGAGAGGTATCGAGCAGCTAAACGCTGACCTGTCGCCCTTGTGAAAGGATGAAAATCCTGAAACTGGTCGAACTGCGACATCACGGCCAATGGGTGATAAGTAGTCACACCCCTCAAGCCGGCCAGAAGGAGGAAATCCATGCCCGGAGCATGAGTAATAAAGCTGTATGGTGAGCTAAGCCCCGAGCACAGCAATATGCTAAATGGATCTCTGATGTCTGCCAAAAATACGAACCAGGACTGAGCATCTATACACTCCGATGGCTGAAAGGAGTATGACATGGCCACCTCGTGGGTAAACCAATATCCATGCCGTCTAAGGGTACCAATCGGTCTCAAGTGTGACATGAACAACACATACAGAAGGACTGAGCTCCCAATAAACATTCCTGATGGATAAGTACTGCAGTAGGATGCTGATCACAGAGTCTCTGCCAAGATCATAGGCACAATAGTGTGACCCTCCCTGAGAGCTCTCACGGCCATGATAACGCCTATATCTATCTCATCCATATATCGCGGCATGTACACATATGATAGTACACATAGCATCAGTACGCCAACTCTGGCTAGACGCCAATGATCCTCCGGTGCGGTGAAATCCCCGGAATGTCGTGAGTAACTGTCCTCTGAGCCAAATCTGTCGTACAAAAAACGCTGAGAGATCATATGGCCAGATGTCAGCTCATCCTGCACTACTCTGCGCCTCAATCCTGTGAGAGTCATGAATCGTCTACTCATATCTCCCAGAGCCATATGCACGCAAGGTTTGTCCAAGGGCAGCATCGTCAAACGTGCATACTCCTCCAGTGTAGGAGTCAACTCATGGGTGCCAAAATGGAATACCTGCCTGTCAGGTCGCCAATGCTCTAGCATCCCATCTACGAATCCTGCAGGAACCTGAAATGCCAAAAGAGTCATGGTATGCTGCAGTAACATATCTACGGTCACCCTGTCTGGTGGTGACATACTATCATACCACGATCGCATACCCGATGCCACCACTAACGGTGGGGTATGATCTATACGGCTAACTATCGAAGAAGACATCTGTGAGGGCCGTGTCATAAGACCATCCAGGGGTCAATGCCGAATATCTCTGGACATACATAAATATGCATAACATGATACATGCATAACAGATAATGGATGACAATATGATATAGGGAATGGAAAAGACTGTGCATACATTCCTAAGTATATCATCATCTAATACATCAGCTCTGTATAGCTACAAATACAGGGAAATGAGGCACAGACGCCCTACTACTAACAGAGGCCTATCAAAAGATATAGCGAGAACGGGGCACAACCACCCAATATCTAACAAAGGCCTATCAAAAGATATAACGAGAATACATCAGAAGAAGACAATGGTGTCGATATCCACATCATCAATCCTGTCCACCTAATGTAACTCGTCCTGAGTCACTGGATCTCTATCAACAGGGATGTCAGGCCTATAAAGAGGAGGATCTCCGTCGGCAAAACCAAATGGGTCGTCCGAGGGGCCAGCACCTGAGCTGGAAGGAACAAATGACTCCGCCTCTGCTGGATCTCTGCCCAAGTGCCGAATAAATATATGTGCATGGTCCAACTGACGGGTCAAGCTATCAATTTGTGTCACATGAGTCGGATCTCGGACACAAGCTATCCAATCCATCATCATCAATAATCCAGGAACCATGTCCCCCATAAACTGTGTGGCGCGAGACTGGGCTCCAATAGTACGAGGAAGCCACCAACGTTGGAATATCTCCTGAGTACATGGACCCTCTGATAATGCAAATCTGTCAACACCCAACAACGGGATATCAATGGCTGGTGACTGCGATATAGGCCAGTGACGCCTGACAGGAGGTAAGATCGGTATACGAATCTCCCCTGTGGTGCTCCTGATAGCACGCTCTCTTAGATAGAGCTCCCAACCGCCATCTGTGAAGAGTGGAACTCTCCTGGTGGAAATCAAATACTCGTCCCCAGTCGGGTATCCATCCTCAAAACCCACTGTCAAGTGTTCCCAAGAATAGGGAAGCCAGGTGATGGTATCGGCCGTCAGCAACTCCAGCTACAGGGACCTCGGGTAGAATTGAATGATGCCATCTTCGTCCTCCTAGATAGGTATCTAAACCTAACACATTCACGGGACGCAAACAGGGAAGCCTCTCATAGGCCCAAAACTGCCAACACAATGGCAAGACATCTGCTATCAGTAAACACTCTTAACCTATGAATGGGAAAATATAAGAGAAAAACTCACCAGCAGAAACGGGTAAAATCCTAGCCAAGCCTCGGTCAAACCCTGAGGAAATAGGCAAAAGGTATAGGAGCCCCAATCGTACTCTCCAATATGGTCCACGTCACGCGTAGCGCAGACCAAAGCAAAAGATACCGTGGAAGAGTTATCTGCTATGAAGCAGCCTTGAATGATCATCAGGAACAATCACTGCAGAACACGATCCTTGATCTTGACATCATTAGGCATGGGCTAACTCAATAGCCCGCTCACAGCATCCATGCTCAAAGGACCTGAACGAACGGTCCTGCCTTTGAGCGCCGCTGCCGTAACTCCTAACAAGGATCTGACGGCAGTAGGGGTAATATTCGCCATGTAAGGCACTGGCTTCCCTCCTAACTCCACGCCTGTGATAAATCGCCAATCCATCGGCGTCATCATCACCTTGCAATCTGGCAGGTAGAGTGACTGAGTCTGGTGAAACCACTGCTCAAACAATGCCCTGAGGTAACCCTAGGGACAACGACGGGGAAGGATGAAGAAAAATGCCCCAAATCCCCACTCATGCACTACTACTCTATAATCAGGATGAAGCGCCTGGTACATGGAGTGGATGCTAAACCAGTTCCCTCGAGGCTGTGTAAAGCCTGGAACCTGTATGAAATGCAAATCTACGTCAGAACCCTTTAATCCTCATCAATAGGAAAGAAGGAAAAGAAAAGTCTAACGTCATACCTCGTTAGCATGTAAGTACATCGATGGATGTCTGCCCAAATCACCCAGCAACTCTGGGTTCACCACCTGAATGGTCGGAAGCTCCCTACGAGGGACAGATACAGCAGGAGCGAGTTCCTCTATCGGAATATCCGCCTCCTCATCCTCAACGTCCGGAACATCTACCTGGACATGACGTATCACAGCCTCCACCAACCGACGAGGCTATATGACAGAATGGGGACGAGGTACTTCCGAAGCCCTCTGCCGTACGCCAAAAGCGGTCCTATAGGAACTGCTCGGCTGATTCGAATCCATAATATCTGGACAACAAGCCTCCAAATCACCTCAGAAAGGGTGTGGTATTTCCTTACCTGGAGCTTTCTCTAATATATTTATGATTATATGCATGCATGCATTTACTTTAACAAACAATAGAGGTAAAATACATGACTACCCAATGCCTACCTTTTGAAAAATTTTGCCATAGTCCCCTTTGAAAATAGGACTATCCACATGCACTCAGGCATGTTTAGGTGGCCATTCAGTAGCACACCTTCCCCAAAGTCATATACACAATATATGCATTAAAAATCAAAATCATCATGCATAAGGCCAACCTCAATGCTAGGAGTACTTTGCCTTTCTACCTTTTGCTCATTGGACCTCAAATAGGACAAAAAATAGCAGAAAAAGGTGCCAATTTAACTGTCTCAAAAGTCAAATTTTTTCACATCATTATGTTTAGCATGGTTTAATACTAACATTTACTATGTTGAATATTTTTTATCAAGTCATTTGTGCATACATAACCACTACTATGTGTTTAGATGCATTTCGTGCGATAACTCACAATCTAACGGACAGAAACTAAAGAAAATACAGGAATACGTTACCAGGATAGTGTGGAACACTTGCACGGTGACAGAATTTGCAGAAAGCAGCCCGAACTCAGCAGATCTGAAGATGGCTCACGATTTTCTCTAAGCGAAACAAGTTGAAAGTGACTTGTGAATGCTGCTGGCTGAAGGATATATGATCCACGCCTGGCCGCAGGCCTATCTGCGACTGCAGCAGGAACACCTGCGGCACCCCCATGTGGGTCCCATCCCTTCGACTCGGTCCAGTTCGAGTTGCAAAGGAGGTCTTACGAATTAAAAAGGTCAAATCGAGAATAAAAACGCCACGCGATTGAGCAAAACTGCATACAATCCTGGTCTTCTCTGATGAGACTTTGAATCGGTACATCACGCATTGGTATTCACCCAAACACAGGGTACACTATACCAGTGATCTCAAATGATCTCAGTCAAGCTCGACAATACCATACGCAGGTCCAATGCCGCTTTCTCAGAATCATCGTCCTTGTCAACCTAGATCCCCGACGGGGGTTACAATGTGAGTCCCCGACGGGGGTTACAACGTAGATCTCCGGTGGGGGTTACAACGTGTGTTCAACCGTTGACACACAAATCAACGAAGGTTAAGCAGCCTTGACATTATCTCAGCCGATGGCAAGTAAACCCATTAGAGTATACACAGTTGTTCGATTAATCATATGTCCCCAGTAGATCTCCCGAGGGGTTTGCAAAGTGAATTCACAGCAGGGGATTACCACGTTCATTCAAGCCGTTGACACACACATCAACAAAGGTCAAGCAGCCTTGACATCATTCCAGCCGATAGAGGGTTAAACCCATCAGAGCTCTGGAGCCATCCGGGGTTCTTACCACCCGATTACCCATATTCCCCGGCGGGGGGTCACAACGCAATGTTCCATTAATCTACACGATAGCGGAAGTCAAACAACCTTGACAGTATATCCCATAGGATTTTTTAGCCGTTGATTCACATATCGGTAAAAAACACATCAACGAAGGTTAGGCATCCCTGACAGCATTTGCTGTTGGCAGTAACTACAATAGAACCCTGTCATGTCCTGACGATACAAACCAGGAGATTGTCATCAAGGAGGATGGATGATGGAATATGTTATATACATCCTCAAACAGATCAAGCTTTATCCCCACATATCTCTTACACATAAGAGGTACCTCTGTAGGATCCTGTCCTTATCCAGGAATTTGATGATAACTCCAACATCAACATCCTGACATACTCAGATTATACATCAAATCTGGTCATCATTGCCAATCCCCGGTTGAAACAACAGGGAGCCAGCAATTATCCTCAGCGTGTTGGGCTACAACCCCGTACACATGCATTATACATCTACATCGTGTTACTATCCATAGTACCATGTTTGTCTTATTACGTTTCAAGTGTCTAGGATTCTTTATCCTACCCATGCATCGCCATGCATGAGTATGATAATGAGGGGCATCTGTAGACACTCGAAATTTTCTGTACTACTGACACTAACATTGCAGGAAGGCAGATTCGTCTTTTATGAGAGAACCCTGAAAGACAATCGACAACCATATCGGATACTACCGGAGGTTCAGCATCAACCCCAGATCGTAATCTGGGAGTAACCAATCCAACCTCGGATGTAACCCCGAGGCATGCAGATCAATATCGGAACACACACCGAAGAAGACCGATTAATCTCGGAGATAACCCTGAGGTATCCAGTCTCAGCGCCTTCAACCTTGGTGATAGCCTCAAGGAATGCAGTTTCGGCATTAACCCCGGAAATGCTTGTTATAAGTGCAACCAGCTTCAATCTCGGCGCTCACAACGAGATACACTGTATCAGCCCGGCGATGACATCGGGAAGACAGATACACCTCAAAGATGACAATGAGGACTTTCAACCAATTGCAGCAGTCCAATCCCAGCAAAGCTGAACAACGTCTGCTTTATCGACCCAACCCGGCAATAACAACGGTAAGGGGCAACATCATCATCTGACCAACACAATGCTATGCCAAGTCGTCTCAACACATCTACGTAACAACGGCCCACAAGGCTAACCAATCCCGAGTTGCTATTGTGCGGGGTAACTGATGAAAGTTGAAGCTTGAAGACCGGAGGGCACCGTCCCATCTTCAAAGACTTCGTACAAACTCTAATCTCATGCCATCGTACAAACTCTCGACAACGGCGGTCCGAAATAGGTCCTGTATACCTCAAACGGATACCCGAATTGCACTTCAAAAAAACCGAGTGGACATTACAGAGCCCGCGTGCACGTACTTCGAGACGACCTGACCCGACCAAATCGGGCCGACCCGACCCGCCTCTGGTACACCTGCGGCTGAGCCGCAGGTGCACCTGCAGCACCTTTTGCCTATAAATAAGAGGCTTGGGGTGCTGATTTTTAAGAGAAAAAACACGGGAAAACCCTGCAGAATTCGCTCTACACTTGCCATACAGTGTATTTTCCCACTTTAAACACCTGTGAGCTCATATATAGCCCACTTTTGTACCTACAAAAGCCAGTGTTTACTCACTCTAAATATATAGAAGTCTTCTTTGGCAGCCCACTATAAGCCTTCTCACACACTTTCGAGTCTTTCTCTTCATTTTTACACACACCCTTCTACACGTTGAGAGTCGTGTTGCTTGCTTTTGCCCGGACTTTGGTCCGTGGTTTCATTTTAGTCTATATATATATATATATCTTATATATATTTACATATATATTGACTAACATTACCGAGTTATGCCTCGGTTGAGTCTAGACTTCGGTCTGGAGCGTTTATTTACTTTTCTATATATATAGATTTTTATATATATGGATTGTGTATCAGACTTTGTTCGATTGAGCCTAGACTTCGGTCTGGAGCGTTTATTGCTTTAATATATATATATATATATATATATATATATATATATATATATATATATATATATATATATATATATAAACTGTGGTCGAACTCCGTTCGATGAGCCTGAATTTTACATCAGGTGAGTTTACTCGCTTTTATATATATATATATATATATACTTATATATATGAACTGCTATCGAACTCTGTTCGGTGAGCTTGGATTTTATATCCGGTGCGTTTACATGCTTATATATATATATATATATATATATATATATATATATATTTACATTTCGTCCCACCTAAATATATATATATATATATATATATATATATATATATATATATATATATATATATTTACATTTCGTCCCACCTGGAGTTTACTTCGTGGTGGTTGACCGTTTTTACAGCTTTCTGTACATTTCGTCCCGCCTGGAGTTTCCTCCGTGGCGGTTGATAGCTCTTAACAGCTTTATTTACATTTCTGATCCCCCATGGAGCTACCTCGTGGTTGGTGGTCATGTCTGTATATATATATTTACGGCTTTTATATATATACTTGCGTACTACTTTCATACAAATTGCGGTATCATGTGAGCCTAGGAATCATGTGACCACAGATTCATCCCATTGGATCTAGATTCGGTTCCCGTGATGGACATTTTCAGCTATAAGCAGCTTGTAAATTATTCTGCGGTGTCTAAATTTCCTCAGATGCTTTCCATACCCACGAGGAAGTCGGAATTATTTTGTAAATTATTTTCGTACGGATGCTTCGCAGCCGTCAAATAAAATCAACTAAGCCGTGCATTTAATAAAATGGGAGTGTAAAAGGCCTCAATTACTATTGAGCATCAGGGTTTGAAAAAACCTCTTTTATAAAATATCATTGCCATATCTTGCTAAAATTGAATTTTTACATAAATTCAAACCCTGCGTATATAGTTGCGAACGAGGCCTCGTACCACTTTCAAATAACAGCACATTGACTCACATACACACACACATTCAGATAATAGTTTCTTGAAAAGAGGCGGTCACCGTGGTAACACGGATGTCGGGGGGTGCCTAACACCTTCCCCCCGCATAACCAAGTCCCCGGACCCTAAATGAATCTCGGTTTCACCGACCCGTATAGCAGTGTCACATCACTGGGTCAATGTGCAAACCTTTTCTCGGTTGTGTTGGTACAACCATTTAAAAAACCAACTGGCGACTCTTAACAGTCCATCGTCGACATTATACATGTCGGACCTTTTTCACTTATTTTTTCAAACAAATCTCACCTAACATGAGAACACCAAAGAACAAGTAACGGAAAGGGACATCTAAAAATCCCGACGTCGACAGCCATAAAACAATTCATCTTTACACCCTTGACCGAAGAGAATCCATGGCCATAATCATTCCAAAAATTATCCATCAACGCACTACGGGCCAATGAGGACTTTTACCATATCATTTGTAACATTATGGTCATGATTATACCGAATAATTCCTGGTCATAATCATACCAAGTCCATCTATGCACTACAGGCCACATATGACTTTCAACAGAATATAAAGATGAGGGTGATGGCAATGATGTAATAATTCAATTAAACAAGTTCAAGGATAAATTTTAAAGATTTATAATTTAATTTATCTAGAAATCAATAACGTCCAAATTGTCAACATGATACTACTTTGTGGAGTAAAATTCAAGAATAATACTCAGTTGGTCATGTTCATCTCAACACCTGTTCATCTTTGCACTACGGGCCAAAGATATTCATCAGGTAATCATTCATCTTTGCACTACAGGCCAAAGATATTCAGTAATATCATCATTTAGGACTGAGGATGATGAAAAATATCTTAAAGAAAACGAATCCAGTGAGATAAAAGAACAAATATTAGGAATTCGTATTACAGTTTATCTAAGTTCAATAATACTCCGAAATAACCAATTTTGAAGCAGAATTCAAAAATAGTGATCAAAACATGAATACAATCAAAGATAGTAACCATAATAGCCATCTTGGATAAAAAGAAGAAAATTTCATTTTTTGGTGAATAGTATCGTATACGTGAATAGTAACCCCGGCACAAAAAGTTCTAAATTTGATAAAAAGTTTAAACCAATATTTCGGCATGATATTAAAAGAAATAATATCATTTACGAAGAAAATAACATCCCTTACCTCAAAATAACCGTACTTCTGACTGAATTTCGGATATAGTACTGACAGAAACTTGCACTGAATAACAACTCTCAAAGTATCAAAATACTCACAAAATACGCTCGAGAATATAGAGAGAGAAAGAGAGAAAACTTATAAATTCTGGTGTGATTTTCAATTCTAACTTAGCCCTCTATTTATAGGAAAATGTTAGCACGCCGAAGCAGACTTGACCTGCAACCTGATGGCTTTACCTGCTACTATTGCCACCCACCACATTTGAAATAAAATTCAGTATATTTCTTCACCAACCACAAGTGGGGCCCACTCAATTCTAGAATTTTTTACCAAAATCATTTATAAACCTAATTTCCAAATCAGTCACCTCTTAAAATTCATAACAAATCATACGTTAATTTTTAACGGTTCAAAGTTTATGAACATATACTCAACTTATATATGTATAACATATCCAAGAATCACAACGATCCAACGGTCGGATTAAAAATTATAACTCACGTAATATATCTGAAAAATACTGATTTGATTTTTAATACCTCCATTCCGACAGAAATACTGATAAAACACCTCAACATTAATTCCTTCAAATAATAACCATATAAATAAATTCATCATTTATATCCACATCAAATAAATATTTCCTTATCATATAAATCAATAATTAATTATTCACAAATAATATTACAAAATTACAATTATGACAACCAGGCCGTTTCCAGGAAAGAGGGGGCTTTCCGATAAGGATTTCTCCTTACTGGCGCGCAATTAGGTGACCAAACCTCTCCTTAGACAGAACTTTCTAGACATTGCCAATAATGCTATCTAATAATATTATTCAAATAATATGAATTATTGATTTGATAATGAGAAATACTGTACAGTAACAATTATTAAAACAACAATAATATAAAATATCAACGTAGCAATTATTGAATCAATAAAATAAAATATTAAACAATAAATACTGTAACAATTATTGAGTAGTGCCTTCTTACGTAAGAATCAATAATTCAAAAATACTGTACAAAATTGTGTGCTACTGTGTAACCACGCGTATTACTGTATTTTAACCACCGGGTATTTCAACAGTGTTAACGATAACAACTACGCCGTTATTTATAAAAACTCAATTTTGTCGTTATCTTCATCCGACCATTTTTCGTAATAGGGCCCACAAATAGCTGCGTCGTCGTACGAATATTCTCCGACAGAAAGAATATTCCACGACCAAACTAATATTCCCCGACAACAATGAGTATTTTATAACCACTTATTTATTTTACAAAATTTGCATATTTTACCCATAACCAAAATATTATATCAAATTAACACCTTATTATTCACAATAATAATTAGAGGAAATTTGATTTTATTCATTAATAAGTTGGGGTCTTACATCGTTGAACTTGATACAACTTTATTGTATCCAACCGAATTATTTTGGTTCGGATTCTAGACTAAGTATGAACATCCCGAATATGGGAAACTTTTATGCGCCAAAGGCGGATATGATGAACGAAAATATCGTTCTTGCATGTAGTATTGATCAATACAAGGCATAACGGGCTGATCACCCCTCCGTGCTTGTAAGTTATGACAGTTTGCGGATGAAGTTCTGTTAAACCTTATCGAAAATTGAAAAAAAGGTTCATAGTTTGTCGACTGATCACAAATTATAGTCAATATGTAGTTTCAAAATTTGAAATGGAATTGTTATGTTGTTTATTGTTGCTTCAGTTTACTTCACAACTATTGCTCCGTTGTAGAAGTGTCGTTCAAATAAAACATTTAATTATTTCAGTTAACGTTTATTGTCTGCTATTACTTGTTGGGCACTCAAATCCTCATTCTTGCTTTAAATGTAAATGTTTTCTGCTAAGCGTGATCAACCTAAAGGTTCAAACAAGAACAAAGGAAAGGGAAAGCTAGCAGAATAAACTTTATGATATCTTATGTAATAGTTAGTGTATATTAAGATAATGATATTTATTATCTATCATGTTATGTAATGAAAGATATTAAAGGTTGTGAACCTAGGATTCGTCAACTCTGATATATGTAAATTAAGTTTGATATTTATATTATTATTTTTATTCCACTCAAAGATATGGTATCGTAAAGTACCGAGTTCGGGTTTTAAGTACCTAAATTTGGGGCCATCACACGCTATATGACCGAAAGGTAGAATTACAGGATAAGATTGAGGAGCTGAAGGAGTTGGCTGACATGCGTCAGGCTACTATAGAGCAAAAGGATGTGGAGATTCAGGAACTCGACTCGCGACTTAGGAACACAGAATGGAACCTAGTTCACACAGAGGGTCATCAAGAGGAGCTGTTGGCTAAGAATGAGAAAATGAAAACTGAAGTTGAAAAGCTAAAAGATGACTTGAAGGAGGAGTCAACTAAGCGTGAGAGAAAAGAAGACGCTTGGATGAAGGCTACTCATCGTGAAGATCATGCGGAAGCCAAGGTTCAAACGAAGAAGGCTAAGATGAATGAAATGGATTATGTTTTTCATTCTGCGATTGATAGGGCCCATGATCGAGTCTTTTATTACCCACCTCAATTTGAAGACTTGCCATGGTACATAATGGATCGTATGATGAAGTATCGTATTATGGAAGAAGAGCGTAGAGAAGCCTCTCGACGTCTTAATATCCCAAGATAGGAAGAATAATAATAATATGTGATTAAGTATGTGACTAAATAAATTGCAAATCCCTTATTTTGAGATAAATAAAGGGGTAAGATGAGTATGTAATCCTAAAACTTTTCAAGTTCAGGAAAGTTGATGTTGATAGCAGAGATGTTATCCTTACTATGTTTTGAGAACTATGAATGAATAAAATGTCAAAGTTTATTAAAATGTTATGTGTTAAAATTTAATCTTAGAATGTTTAAGTTAAACTTTAAATATTCAAAGAATTGAGTAGTGACCTAATAACCGTATATCTTAAATAAAAAATGCCTCCTAGAAGAAGATAACCACGCCAACAACCACCTCTTGAGGGGTCTATAAACAACAAGAATAACGAGGCCAATGCTAACCCGGTTCAGCAGTTGGTGACTTTGTTAAAGGGGGTACTTGCGAATCAACCGCAAGCTCAAGTTAAGACTTTCAAGGACTTCAAAGCGGATGGACTGCCGGAGTTTTAAGGGTCTATGAATCTAGTTGAGGCCCAAACTTGGATCATGGAAATGGAGAAGGTGTTCGACGTTGCCAGAGTTTATGAGGACCAAAAAACCTCATTCACAATGTTTATGTTGAAGTCTAAAGCTAGCTATTGGTGGCAGGCGAATAAGGTTCGTGGGGGACAGGGAATAGTAGCGTGGGATAGGTTCAAAGAAATATTTTTCAAAATGTAATTTCTGACGAGTTCTCGGAACCAGTTAGAAGTTCAATTTTTGGAGCTAAAGTAAGGAACCATGTCTGGGCCAGAATATGCTGCGAAGTTTAATAACCTGGCAAGGTTTGCTACGTATCAAGTCAATATAGATGAGCATAAGGCAAGAAGGTTTGAACAGGGGTTGAAGCCCTGGCTGTATAGCAAGGTTTTAATGTTCTAGTTAAACACGTTTGCAGCAGTATTGGAAAAGGTAATTATTGCAGAAGGTGGAAGCGATGCCTTAACTAAGTATAATCAAGAACAAAAGAAGAGGAAGAATGAGAATGAAAACAAGGCTGTTGGAAGTAATAGTGGAAGTAACAATCAGAAGAGGAAATAGAATGAAAATTCAAATGCGGGAGGACAACAAGGAAGTCAGCAAAAGAAGAAGTTTGAAGCTTGTGCTACTTGCGGGAAGAACTGCACGGGTGTATGTCTGAAGGGTAAATGGGTGTGTTTTAATTGTGGCCAAGAAGGTCACATTGCACCAAATTGTTCTAGCCCAAAGAAGGGAGCTGGTTTCACCTATGGGTCGAAAGATCATATGGCTCGTGATTGCCTTAAAAAGACAGCGGGAAGTGCAAGTGGAGGAAAGGGAAACAACAGTGGTGGTACATTTACTATCACTGGGCCAGTACAATTAAGCCGACCTACTGCTAGAACTTTCAATATGACTGTGCAAGATGTTGTGCAATCAAAGGATGCGGTTTAAGGTATCATTCCGATCAATAGTATTAATGCTTGTGTGTTATTTGACTCGGGCGCTACTTGTTCATTAATATCCGATGATTTTTCTAGGAATTTAGATTTGCCTCAGGAAGAACTAGATTTTCCTTTAAGCATAGAGATTGCGAATAAGAAAGTGATTCCTGTTAGGTTTATATATACGAATTGTAGGGTGGATATAAAGGGTCACGAGATGATGGTGGATTAATTGATACCAATTAAACTTGGGGAGTTTGATGTTATACTGGGAATGGATTTGTTACTCAATTACGGGGCTGTAATTGATTGCCAAAAGAAATGTGTTAACCTTATGACTCCGTCAAAGGTGATGTTTTATGGTAGTAAGTCACCTTGACAACCAAGTTGTCTAACAGTGATGCAAGCCAAGAAGTTACTGAGACAAGGATGTATATGATACTTAGCCTACATAGTCGATACACAAAAGAAGAGTGCGAAGTTAGAAGAGATACCAGTTATTAGAGATTATGTCGATGTATTTCCAGACGATTTGCCTAGACCCGCCAGATAGAGAGGTTGAGTTCGTGATTGATTTATTACCAGGAACGGTCCCGATATCTAAAGTCCCATATAGAATGGCCCCAGTAGAGATGAAGGAGTTGGTGGTACAGTTGCAAGAATTACTTGACAAGAAGTATATCTAGCCAAGCGTATCGCCATAGGGAGTGCCAATATTGTTTATTAAGAAGAAAGATGGATCGATGCGGCTCTACATTGATTACTGAGAATTGAATAAGGTCACGATTAAAAATAAGTATCCATTATCGAGAATCAATGATTTTTTTGATTAATTGAAGGGAACGAGATATTTCTCAAAGATAAGACTTGAGTAGTGGTTATCATCAGCTGAAGGTGAGGCCAGAGGATGTACCAAAAATGGCATTCAGAACTCGGTATGGTCATTACGAATTTTTGGTTATGTCATTTGGTTTAACCAATGCACTTACAGCGTACATGGATTTGATGAACAAGGTGTTTAAACCATTCTCAGATAGATTTGTAGTGGTGTTTATTGATGATATATTGGTGTATTCTAAGACCAAGGACGAACATGTTGAACACTTAAGGGTGACGTTGGAGACATTGAGGAGAGAGAAGTTGTACGCTAAATTCTCAAAATGCGAGTTTTGGTTGGAACGTGTATAGTTTCTTGGGCACGTTATTGACAAGGACATAATCTCGGTAGATCCATCAAAAGTTGAAGCTGTAATAAATTGGGATCAGCCAAAGACACTGTCAGAAGTAAGAAGTTTCTTGGGATTGGCAGGTTACTATAGGCGTTTTATTCAAGATTTTTCCAAGATCGCAACTCCGTTGACGAATTTAACTAGAAAAGCAGTTAAGTTTGTTTGGACGGAGAAGTGTGAGAAGAGTTTTCAAGAATTAAAGAAGAGATTGAGTTCAACACCTATGCTATCATTGCCTGATGATACAGGGAATTTTATGGTATATAGTGATGCATCGCATAAAAGACTAGGTTGTGTACTTATCCTGAATGGTAAAGTTATTGCGTATGTATCACGTCAATTAAAGGATTACGAAAAATGGTATTCGACTCATGATTTGGAGTTGGCTGCGGTGGTGTTTGCTCTGAAGATTTGGAGGCACTATCTTTATGGAGAGAGGTGTGAGATATATACAGACCATAAAAGTTTGAAGTATATCTTTACACAGAAAGATTTGAGTATGCGACAGAGGAGATTGCTGGAGTTGATTAAAGATTACGATTGCGAGATTTTTTATGATCCCGGAAAGGCGAATGTTGTTGCTGATGCCTTAAGTAGAAAGAGACAGGAGAAATTAATGATGTTGACTGCTCAGGAAAAGCTTGTAGTAGATATGGCTAAGATGGGGTTGGAAATTAAATATTCGACAGAATCAGAGGAAAATTTATTCCAAATGGGGAGCAGTTCAATTTTGGTGGATAAGGTGAAGAATGCACAACTTCAGAATGAAAATTGTGAGAAGATAAGAAGGAAAGTGTCTAAAGGTGAGGAAGACAAATTCAGAGTTGATTCAAAAGGGTTACTTCGATTTGAAGGGAGATTTTGGGTTCTGCCAATTCCGAAAAGTAAAGAGGAAATTTTGAGTAAGGCTCATAACTCACGATATTCGATTCACACTAGAAGTAAGAAAATGTACCAGGATCTCAGATATCATTTCTGGTGGTCGAATATGAAAAAGGATGTTGCTGAATATGTGGCAAAATTCTTAATGTGTTAAAAAGTTAAAGCTGAACATCAAAGGCTAAGCGGATTGTTGCAACCGTTAGAGATACTAGAATAGAAATGAGAGCATATCACAATGGATTTTTTGGTAGGTTTTTCAATAACTCATCAAGGCAACGATGCAATCTGGGCGATTGTCGATCGATTGACAAAGTCGACACATTTTTTCCCAATCAAGATTAGATTTAACCTATATCGGTTGGCAAAACTATACGTGAAGGAAATTATTTCAAGAAACGGTGTCCCGGTGTCCATTGTATTGGATAGGGATCCACATTTCACATCAAATTTCTAGAAACGACTAAAGGAATGCTTAGGGACGCAGTTGAGAATAAGCACAACGTATTATCCTCAAAACGACGGACAATCCAGACATTGGAAGATATGCTCAGAGCATGTATTATGGATTTAAAGGGAATTGGGATGACCACGTACCGTTAGTTGAATTTGCCTATAATAACAATTATCACGCAAGTATTGGCATGCTGCCTTACAAAGCGTTGTACGATAGGAAATTCAGGACTCCGTTATGCTGGGACGAAGTAGGTGAACGTCAGCTGCTAGGTCAAAAATTGGTGCAACAAACTGTCGATATCGTCAAGGTATTTCCAGTAAGATTGCTAGCTGCACAGGATAGGCAGAAGAAGTATGCTGATCAACACCGATAAAATCGGGAGTTTGATGTTGGTAGTTTTGTTTTCTTGAAAGTGTTTCCTTGAAAAGGCAAAATACGGTTTGGTAAAAAGGAAAAACTAAGCCCTAGATTTATAGGACCTTTTGAAGTTCTACAACGAGTTGGTGAAGTGGCGTATGAGGTAGCTCTACCTCCAAAACTAGAACATATTCAAAATATTTTTCATGTTTCGGTATTAACACCATATAAGCTCGATTATAAACATGTTATATGATATGAACCGTTACAGTTTGAAAAAGATTTGTCTTATGAAGAAGTCCCTGTTCAGATTATTGACAGGAAAGAGCAAGTACTAAGGAATAAAGTGATACATTCTGTTAAGGTAATCTGGAGAAATCACAATGCTGAAGAAGCTACGTGAAAACTTGAAGATGTTATGATGAAAAATTATCCTCAGTTATTTGCTTAATCTTGTATAGCGATTATGGGGACATAATCCTGTTAAGGAGGGAAGAATGTAACGAATGAATTTATTGAGTCATGATTATGGGGACAAAATACTTTTAAAAAGGGAATGATGTAACGAACGAGAATTTTGTAATTAATTGTAAATATTTATTGAATTAAATAAATATTTTAATTGATTTATTTATGGAGATAAATAAATAATTGATAAAATTGTGGTGTAATAATTTAGTTAAGATGTGTTATGATAATTAAATTAATGAATGGTAATTTTATGGTTTGAAGATTTAATTTAATGAGATAATTAAAATAAATGAATTATTAAATAATTACATTGTCGTTCTAATTTAATTTAATAATTAAATTAGAGAGGTTAAATAAAATTATAATTTATAATGTAAATTATAATTATATGACAAGCTAATTTGAATTATGAATCTAATTAAATTAGTTGTATAATAGGTGTGACATAAGAACTATATAATATAAGTGTTATAAAATAAATTAAGGAGGGGAATTTTAGTGTAGCCAAACAAGGCCTTGTAGCCTTTGGCATAATATAACTGATGTAACCTATTCGTTTTTTAACTGATGAACGTGGGAGAGGCCTATATCAGTTTATTTGGTTTGCATATTATTTCTCCTAAGGCTAAGTTAGAAACACAGAGAAAAATACAAAGAGTTAGAGAAGAAGAACAAGAGAGAAAGTTATAGAGAAATTGAGAGTTTTTTGTGAATTGGGTGTCAAGAGGAGGACGAAGGCCTGCTGAAACCTTGTCACCATCTTTGCTAATCTACAACAAAGAATTAAAGGTATAATTTACTCCTAATTTCCAAGTTTTGGTTTTGTAATTTTTATTCTTTATAATTAATTTTTTGTTGGATTAGGGTTTGAAGTGTTAATTATATACATGTGTAATTTGATAATTATCATATATAAACAACCTTTAGTGATCAAATTCATGGAAATTGGTTTGAAGAAGAAAATTTAAATAAAAGTGGTATACATGTGTGAAAATAGCTTATTAAGACCAAAAATTTATGTTTAATCCTTGTTATAATCTGTAAATTGGTTGTGAATTATGTTAGTGTGTTAACAAACGAAAACAACGTAATTGAAATTGTTTAATTTGGTTAAGAAACAAAGTTTTTGTGATTGAATTCGCTAAATGTATTGAAATTGAAGAAAATAACAAAAATATGGTTTTTAATCCTCTAAATTTGATTATGTAAGTTGTTTTAGGTGTTAGAATGATTGATTGTATGTGTTATGAGGCTTTGGTTAAGTTTGTTGTGTAAGGGTTTGTCTGTGTTACTGTAGAAAGTATGAAATTGGAATTTTGGTTTGTAATAGTGTTGAAGTTGCTGCAGTTTCTGGCTGTGTACTGGCGCAGTTGTGCCGGTACCAAAAGCAGAAACAACGCAGCTGCACCTGTTGGGTTTCTAAGATCGAGCACCAGCGCAGTTGTGATGGTGCCAAGGCTTGGGGCGGCGCAACTGCGCCGTCCCCTGAGCAGAGACATTATGTTTTTTTTAGTTGCAGTCTATGATATGTTGACCTAACCTAGCCTAGTATGCATGAAAAGATATTAATCAAATTATAAGATGTAATAACAGATTGTAATGCATTGTAATACCAAATATGAAGATTTTAGGTATTTACTTAACAAGTTATATAATGATTGAAACTCAATCTTTGTAAGAGTTCGAGGTGAGAATCGAATGCTAAAGCTTTACATTATATGATAGTAAGTTTTCAGATTCGTGTTGTGTGGTTAACCAGTATGGTCAGACCTTAAGTTAAAGGTTATGAGAATTAAACCTATAAGGTTAATGATAGTATAACTAATCGATAATGCAACTCTAATGGTATATATAGGGTGTTTGGCGAACGTTTATTACACTTGTGTAGCTTACGCATGAGGCAAGTTCTCTAACCCAAATTTTTCATTATGCAAGTTCCTAAACCTTATATTTAAGTTGAGCAAGTTTATTGATTCCATTTTGTTTACAATTATGTAAGCTCTTGTATTTTAATTCTTTACATTGAGCGAGTTTCACATTCCTAACTTTTGTTTCTTGCTATTCGAAGCATAATTTGTTCAAGTTCATTGTCTCAAATGAGTTTTCTAACTCTTTTGGATGTAATACTTTGTATATACTATGTTTATTCAATCTTTGACTTAAGTATCATTTTTCAATCTTATATTATCGTGTTGAACCTTCGAATAGCAATCAAACTTTTATTGATTGGACTAATCTATAATTGATGAGTGTTCTAAAATTCTAGAATCACTGTTAAGCTAATTCGAAACTAAACTTTATTTAGTGCGGAAATCCTAAAGTCAAACTGAGTTGAACAACCCCTAATATAGGGGATTATGTATGTGTTAGCGTTTAGATGTTTGTGCACAATACATGGTACGGAGGGCTGATCCCCCTAAGTACGTAAGGAAGGGTCTATATAGTCTAAACGACTGTTAAGGTTGAGGTAAAAATACCTAATAACCGGGGACATAGTTCATGGTCTTAAGACCCTCAGATATAAATCTTGAACTTGTTTTCTATTCTTGATTCATAGAACAAGTTCTCTGTTATTCAATATTCATTGCTTACCCTTATGTTGCTGCTATTATCATTCTTTATATTAGTGAGCAATTGTTTGCTCACTCTTGCAATTAACACTACAGCTAAAGTTGAGAAAGTTGAAGAGCCGTCTACTAGCAAGGGCAAGGGCAAGATGTCCAAATGATGAAGACTTGTTTAATTTTATTTACTGAATTTGTGTTATGAGACTTATTTAATTATGTGATGTATATAGTCCTCAGACTTATGTAATAATTTAAGGTTAGATTACCTGGGATTGTTTTAAGTTGATGTAACCCTTTAATGGGGAAGATTATTGTTTAAGTTATGTCTTTATCCTTGATTATGGGTAGGTAGATGTAATTGTTTTGGATATTGAGCACCAAATCATGTGAGAATGAAGTACCCAGATTTGGGAGTGTCACAATACTTCCAATAGAGAAGCAAGATGCATTAGCATTAGTCTTTCCCACAATAAAACTCCTCTTATTTAAAGACTAACCTTAATCTTTAATCCTCAAGGAGTTGGGTTTTAATTTAATTCACAATCTAATTAGGAACTAAATAAAATAATAATAATAATAATTATAAAATAATAATAATAATAATAATTATAAAATAATAATAATAAGAGTCCTCTTATTTATTTATAATCTAGTATTTCTCTAAATACATAATTATAAATATTTGTATTTCTCTAAATACTATATTATTATTTAGTCAATTTAATAATAATAATAAGATAACTTGTGACGCCCCCAAATCCAGGTATCTTTCAACACTAGATATGGTGTTACACGGTGCTACTAATTACACATACATTCAATTGAAATGCGTCACTGAAATGAATATTTTTACTAATTATTACATCATTATAACATCTACCCAAGTCCTTAATAACCATTACATTCATTATTTGTCATAATATCTGTTATTACACAAATAATGATATGCTATTATAGGATAATCTATTTATCCTACTTGGCTTTGCCCTTATCCTTACCAGATTCTTCATTCCGTTCGTTCTTAACTTCAATCATATAATTCAAGCAAGGAATGAGCATTAACAATCTCAGCAAGTTTAACAATTATAAAGCAACAACAAAATCAAGAATCATATGATTTATCTTCCATAACTGAATAAATAGTTACGAAGCACTATGAACAACGAAATAACACTTTTCTTTCCTTTAAAACATTTAACGACGGCAGAACATTAATTATATTCTGAGTTAGGTCGTTAGACCATAAACATTCATTCTTTCATTCTTTGAAAAGGACAGCCCGACACTAAGACCGTAAGTCCGATATTTCTTACGAGCACTTCTAGGTGATCAGCCTATAATATTATATGTTGTAAAACATTGCTCTATTAAACGTATTTACGTTTAAGTTTTGGCAAACTCACATGCCAGTCGATTTACGACTTAAAAACCTTTGTTTATTTTTACTCAGGCTTACCTTTGAATCCGTACCAAAGCAATTGGCATAGGATAACAACATCAATAATATTTTAAAAGATTTGTAAAGAAATCAACAAAATATTTTAAATATTTGTCTAACCGAATAAATAGCATCGACTCTTTATCAACAGTTCATGCATAGTATAACATGAATTTGACAACTTGTCTAACGTAAAATATAGACAAGAGTTTAGAAAACTTGTCTCAAGCGTCTTCTAACTTTTACTGTAGTCAATCGTTATATGTCTACATGATATAATCACATTAACACATAATTAGGTCACATACCAATCATTACATATTGTCATTAACCTATATTTTCCTTTTTTCCATTATAATATATCTGAATCGTTAAACAATTAACATTCGTTAGTTTATTTATCATTTGTTATGACTTTATAACATTTATATGTCATAAGTCTTGTTCAACATCTAGGGATTACAACATATGTAAACCTAAGATGTTCGTTCAACGCGAACACGATCCACGGATATCGTTTACGTACTTTGCGTTTACGTTTTCATTACCATTAATCACCATCTAATTATTAAATTTAAGGTTTTAATCATCCTTTAGGATGTTAATTCATGTTTAATTAATGTTCATTATCAATCCCTAATCATTCTCTACTTTTTATGTGCATAAAAGCTCTTTACTGTCATCAGATGGACGTATTCGTTCATCTGATGTCCGAATACGTCCATTATTGAGCCTACGACTCATAATCTTTGTGTTCTTTCATCTTCTAATGGAAACCTAATTTTTCAATTTCGTTATCAAAGTTCCAAATTCGTCTGGAAATCCTAGTTAACTATGATTTCAACGGTTAACGTCTTTTACTGAAAATTTTACCATAACTTCATTATACGATATTTTTTCTCCGTTCCAAATGGAATTAATCCATCATTCAATCATCTACATCCTAAACAAGAATATTGCATCTAACTTATACGTGATGATTTTAAACTTGTCCATCAACAACAAGCTCTAAATTTTCATATTTTTCTTCATTAAGTTCTTAATCATTCGTTATGATTTCACTTATTAGGCATTCGTTAGTAATTTTAGTCCACTAATATCCATCCTTATTTCATCGGACAATACATACACCACCATTTCACACTTTTCTATTAATCAAACAATGAAACTAGATGAAGATTATGGTTTAAGTGGTTTACCCCTTGTGTTTTTGAGTTGTTATTGATGTTTAATCAAATTAACTAGCTTCCTTGTGACAACCCGAATTTTTATAAGTTATTAAAATAGGAATTTAATAATTAAAATTCTTATTATGAGATGTTTTGAGTTTGAGTATATATATATATATATATATATATATATATATATATATATATATATATATATATATATATATATGCTATATATTTTGAAATATGCAATCTGGTGTGAAGAGAAATATATATTCATATATTAGAAAAGTGAGGTATAATAGTTAAGTTAACTATTGAAGAAATTAAATGAATTTTGTAATTAATTGTAAATATTTATTGAATTAAATAAATATTTTAAATAATTTATTTATTGAGAAAAATAAATAATTTATGAAATTGTGGTATAATAATTTAGCTACGTGTGTATGATAATTAAATTAAAGCAAATGTAAATTTTATTCTTTGAAGATTTAATTTAATGAATTAATTAAATTAAATTAGTTGTTTAATAATAAAGAAAATAAGTAATTAAATAAAGTGATGTTTAAGTCTAATTTATTAATTAAATTAGATATATAATTATTTATTAATCATCATAATAATTATAATAAAAATTATAATTATTATAATTATTATTGTAAGTTATGTAAATTGGTTACATGTGTGACAAATAAAAACTATATAATATAATATTATTAAAATAATCTAGTATGGGGGAAATTGTGTGTAGCCAAACAAGGCCATGTGGCCTTTGGTTTTTTAATTGACTCCTATTGGGTTTTGTAACTGATGTACATGAGAGAGAGGAGAGTCAATTTATTTTACGCATTCTATTTTTGTAAGACCCCAACTTTTATAAATAAATATGAATTTTCTATAAATATCATTTTTGAATATTATGGAGTTAAGTTGATATAATGTTATAGTTGTGGGTAATATTTATAAATTTTGCAAAGTACGCAAGTTGTTATATAATATTCGATTGGTCGGAGAATATTCGTTTTAACAAGGAATATTCGTACAACGGAACAATCATTGGTGGACCCCACAACGAAATTATTGTCGGATTGAGAAAACGATAAAAATATTTTATTAAAAATAACGACGGAAGTTTTACCATTGATACTGTTGAACTACTCGGTAGTAAAAGTACAGTAATACGTGTGGTTGCATAGTAGCACACGGTATTGATTATTAATGCTTATGTGAGAAGTCACTCAGTTTGATTCAATTATTGTCAGTTAATAATATAAATTATTTAGCGATAATGACGTTTTGTTTTATTCGTATTATTAACGTAATAAAACAGAAACATCTTTTTATATAAAACAGAATACTTTATTAAAGTTATTCTATAAATAGAATATATTATATTTTATTTAAAAGATTTTTCTTTAAACATGGACCGTCAGATTAAAGTAATCAATCTGGACCGTTCATGGATTAGTTACTATGCATTCTATTTTTCTATAAATAGCAGCTCATTCCTTCATTATTTCTTACGAATTCACTGAACTCTAGAGAGAGAAACTATAGAGAGAGAGAGAGAAGAAGAGTATTCTGCTACTTAACTACTTCCTTATTTCAGCTCTTCTTTAAAACGGTAAGGGGTGTTATTCTTTCTTATTCATGAAGAGAACTGTTGTTATTCCATTTCTTATTATTCTGTTGGAATAACCTGTATACGCGGTCTACCCTATACTTGGTGACATTCTTCTATTATTCTGTTGGAACATCCTGTCTGTGTGTTTTACACCGGACCTGGTTCCGTTTTTGTTATTATTCTGTTGGAACATCCTGTCTGTGTATTTTACACCGGACCTGGTTCCATTATTTATTATTCTGTTAGAATATCCTGTCTGTGCGTTTACGCCGGACATGGTTCCATTATTTATTATTCTGTCGGAATATCCTGTCTGTGCGTTTACGCCGGACCTGGTTCCATTATTTATTATTCTGTTGGAATAACCTGTCTGTGCGGTCTATCGCATACCGGGTGATTTCTTTTGTTATTCCATTCTTTAATATACTCAGTTGGTTAAGTTTTAACTTTTATACTCCATGAAATTTGTGGAATATCCTTGATAATTGCGGTTCATCCAGTATCTTTTCATGAAAATATTCTTCTAAGTATTCTTGAATTTTACTCCACAAAGCAGTATCATGTTGACAATTTGGACGTTGTTAATTCTTGGATAAATTAATTCTTAAACTTGTTTTATTGAATTCTTATATCATTGTCATCATCCTCATGTTTATAAAATGTTGAAAGTCATCTGTGGCCTGTAGTGCATAGATGGACTTGGTATGATTATGACCAGGGATTATTCTGTATAATCATGACCGTAATGTTACAAATGATGTGGCAAAAGTCCTCATTAGCCGTAGTGCATTGGTGGACAGTTGTTGGCATGATCATGACCATTAATGAATACACGAATATCCTTGGCCGTAGTGCATGGGTGATTCGATGATGTGGATTATTTTATTAAGCTGAGTCCCAGCGATCGCAGTGTTGAAAAACCTTTTAAATCATAAAAGATAGTAGAGTTTATTTTCTACTTGAGTCTTTTAATGGATTGCTTGTTCCGCTGCAGTTAAACTTGATGTCTATTATATTTTATCAGTTTAACATTGTTGAAGGCTAATGATAATTTATTCTGCATTATCTTAGTCATAATATTTCTTACTGGGCTAGTTGAGCTCACCCTTTCTTTCACCGTTCTCTTCAGGAAATGAGAACGTAGCTGGGACAAGTCGGGGAACGGAGTGATGGTCCGAATGATAGTATTAGTTAGTAGTCCTTACTATTCTATGTAATGGTGTGTTAATAAATGTAATGAGGACTCCTTTTGAGTATGAATACTCTCTAGAAGATAATATTTGTATTCAAACTCACAGTTTATGTTTTGTTGTATTGTACACGACAGTTGTATTATTAAGTTGTATTTGTATTCAGTACTATGTATCTGACGACCCAAGATGGGTGATGTATACCTAATTTTGGGGGCGTCACAGTTGGTATCAGAGCTTAGGGATATTATCCCTGGCTAAGATGTGAGAATAGAACTAGGAGGGGAGAGACGGGGAATTCCTTCGCTAGTATGACCTACCTAAGTTTATTTGTATGGTATTTAATTGGTCGGTCATAATATAAGGATAATATATGACATATCAATTAACTTTTATTTTGTGGCAGTATCTGAAAATGGCATCTGAGAATGTTGAGAATAGCAATGGAGCACAAGCGACTGTTGATTCACCATATATCAATAATCAGGATAATGTGCATCAGGAAGGTGACAATCCTCGTGCAAATAACAACACTGACCAGATGATGAATGATGGAATGTTCAGAAACTTTATGCAGTTCATGCAACAGCAGGCGAGAGCGGCTCCTGTCCAAAATATAGGTGGAAACACTGAAAACTCTCGGACGGTCACCGCTAAACAGTTCAAGGAGCTGGGACCACCAGAGTTTAAGGGAGAGCCAAAACCACTTATAGCAGAAACATGGATAAAGCAGATTACCAAGATATTTGATGTCTTGGGATGCTCCGAGGAGCAAAAGGTTCCCTTTGCCGCCTTTATGTTGCGAGGAGAGGCAGATTACTGGTGGGAATCGCTTAAGCGTACTCAACCTGCCACACTGAAGATGTATTGGGAGAAGTTCCAAGAGCTGTTCAATGACAAATACTTTCCTGAAAGGGTTCGTCACATGAAGGAGATAGAGTTCATCAAATTGGAGCAGAGTAATATGACCGTGTCGTAGTATGAGGCTAAATTTGCTGAGTTGTCCCGGTTTGTGTCCCACTTGGTGGATAATGAAGAGCGAATGACGCGAATATTTTTGCGAGGTTTGAAACCTGAGATACGTCAACATCTTATTTCTCATAAACTGTGTTTGTATTCAGATATTGTGAATAGGGCTCAGTTAGTGGAGCGCGATAACGAGTCAATGCAACCAAAAGAGAGCAGTCCGCAAAATGATAATACCAGTGAGAGCAGTCATCGAAGCGGTGACAACAAGCGTGGAGGGAATCAACAGGCCAGAAATGGTAACCACTTCGATGGTAATCAGGGCCAAAACAATAAGAATGGTCATTTCAAGAAGAAGAGATTCAACAATGATGGAAAGACGTCAGCACCAGCACCCGTTGTTAAGGAAGGAGAACGACCACCTATCATATGTTTCAAATACGGAGGGGAGGGGCACATCAGTCCAAACTGTGCGATGCCGTCTAAAGCATGTTATAATTGTGGAAGAGAAGGTCATTTAGCTCGATTTTGTCGTTTACCAAAAACAAGTTCAGCCAAGATGGAGACACCAAAGGCCATCCCAGAAAAGTCAAAACCGGTAGTGCAAGGGAGAGCGTTTGTTGTGACCTCCCAGAAAGCAAGGAACCCGAATGAGGTCATCACGGGTAAGCTTATCATAAACTCTAACAAAGTCTATACTTTATTTGATACCGTTTCTACCCATTCTTTTATTTCTACTACTTGCGCTCATCGATTAAATTTGACTCCGGAGAAATTTGACTTTGATTTATCTGTTGAAACTCCATTGGGAGAAACCTTCATTACATCCACGGTTTATAAGTCTTGTTTGGTTCAACTTGGTACCCACACATTACCTGTCGATCTGATTTCATTAAAAATTCTTGCATTTGACGTGATTCTAGGGATTGATTGGTTAACTACTCATCATGCAAAAATTGATTATTTTCGTAAGGTTGTTAGCTTTCATATTCCTAATCGACCTATTATGCGAATTCAAGCAACCAAACCATTAAAATTAATCGCTGTCATCTCAAGCCATAAAGCTATTCGTTTATTAAAAAACGGATGTCAAGCTTTCTTAGCTCATGTCACGGATCTAAACAAAAATACGTCAGTTTTGAATGATATTTCTATTGTTAATAAATTCCCTGACGTATTCCCTGAAGAACTTCCTGGCCTACCCCCAGAGCGTGAAATTGAATTTTGTATCGACCTTGAACCCGGTACAAAACCCATTTCCAAAACCCCATATCGAATGGCTCCTATTGAACTTCAGGAGTTAAAGATCCAACTGCAAGAATTGTTAGACATTGGCTTTATTCGTCCTAGTACTTCTCCTTGGGGTGCTCCTATGCTATTCGTGAATAAGAAAGATGGAAGTATGCGACTTTGTATTGATTATCGGGAGTTGAATCATGTCACCATCAAAAATAGGTACCCATTGCCACGTATTGATGACATGTTTGACCAGTTGCAAGGAGCACAATTCTTTTCAAAGATCGATCTTCGTTCTGGATATCATCAGCTGAAGGTTAGAACTGAGGATATTCCAAAGACGGCTTTCAGAACTCGGTACGGGCATTATGAATTCCTAGTCATGTCCTTTGGATTGACTAATGCTCCTGCTGCCTTCATGGATATGATGAACAGGGTATTCAAGGAATATTTGGATCACTTTGTGGTCGTCTTTATTGATGACATCCTTATTTATTCCAAAAGCCATGAAGATTATGAGCAACACTTGAGGCTGGTACTCCAAAAGCTTCGTGAATACAAGCTTTATGCCAAGTTGAAAAAATGCGAGTTCTGGTTGGAGGAGTTAGTATTCCTTGGCACATAGTATCAAGTCGTGGAATATCGGTTGACCCGGTAAAGATTGAAGCTATTCAAAGCTGGGAGCAACCTAAATCAGTGACCGAAGTACGTAGCTTTCTTGGTTTAGCTGGTTATTATCGGAGATTCGTGGAAGAATTTTCTCGAATCGCTACTCCATTAACTCAGCTGACTCGAAAAGATACAAAGTTCGGTTGGAGCGAAGAATGTGAGTAGAGTTTTCAAGAACTCAAGAGGAGACTCATTTCAGCACCTTTTCTAACAATACCATCTGGCTCGGAGGGATTTGTCATCTACAGTGATGCTTCGACCAAAGGGTTGGGATGCATTCTCATGCAACATGGAAAAGTCATAGCCTATGCATCAAGGCAACTCAAGGAATATAAGAGGAATTATCCTACTCATGATCTAGAGTTGGCATCTGTTGTCTTTGCACTTAAAATTTAGAGGCATTACTTGTATGGGGAGAAGGTGGAGATCTTTACGGATCATAAAAGCCTCAAATATTTCTTCACTCAAAAGGAGCTCAACATGCGACAACGACGTTGGCTTGAACTGTTGAAAGATTATGATCATACAATTCAATACCATCCTGGAAAAGCGAACGTAGTAGTTGACGCAATGAGTAGAAGATCATATGCAAGTACGAGTGCAATATTGTCAACACAAAGGCCCATTTTGTGTGACTTGCAAAGGATGGAGATAGAGTTAAAGACTCCAGGGACCCATGTGATGATGACGAATATACGAGTAGAACCAACTTTAATCGATAAAGTTAAAGCTGCTCAAGCTACAGACCTGGAGCTGATGCGTTTGAGGAAGAAAATGCAAGAAGGTGCTATGCCGGAAGCAAGAATCGATGAAGAAGGAATACTTTGAGTTAACTCTAGACTTTGTGTTCCTAACAACCCTGATTTAAATTATGAAATCATGATGGAGGCTCAAAACACACCGTTTGCAATCCATCCTGGAAGTACCAAAATGTATCATGATCTTCGTCATACATTTTGGTGGAGCAATATGAAGAGAGAGATAACGTTGTTTATCTCAAGGTGTCTAACTTGTCAACGAGTCAAAGCGGAGCATCAAGTACCAAAAGGTCCATTGCAACCACTTGAAATTCCAGAATGGAAGTGGGAGCACATTACCATGGATTTCGTTACCGGTCTTCCTAGGGTTTCTCAAGGTATTGATGCGATTTAGGTCATTGTTGATAGATTGACCAAGTCTGCTCATTTCTTACCGATACGAGAAACTTATACACTTGAACGTCTTGCTCGTATGTACATAAACGAGATTGTAAGACTGCATGGTATGCCAGTATCCATAGTTTCTAACCGAGACCCAAGATTCACTTCACGATTTTGGGTTAGTTTACAAAAAGCTATGGGCACAGATTTACGATTTAGTTCGGCATATCATCCTCAGACGGACAGACAATCAGAGAGAACTATTCAAACTCTAGAAGATTTATTAAGACTCTGTGTCTTTGACTTCAAGGAAAGTTGGGACAAGTTCTTACCATTGGTGGAGTTTTCCTACAACAACAGTTATCAAGCAAGTATTGGCATGGCTCCATTCGAAGCATTGTATGGAAGAAAATGTCATTCTCCAGTATGCTGGGATGAGGTGGGTGAAGTAACGTTGTTGGGACCGGAGTTGGTACGTATGACTACAGAAAAGATTCAAACGATCCGATAACGTATAAAAACCTCAGAAGATCGACAAAAGAGTTATGCTGATCTTCATCGAAAGGACGTAGAATTTGATGTAAGAGATCATGTGTTCTTACGTGTTGCTCCATGGAAAGGAGTTATGAGATTTGGAAAAAGAGGAAAGCTCAATCCTCGATTCATCGGTCCATTTTTAATCCTCGATCGAGTAGGAACTGTGACTTATAGAATTGCTTTACCGCCAAGTATGTCTCGTGTTCATAACGTTTTTCACATATCCATGTTACGCAAATATGTGGAAGACCCGAACCACATTATTGAGTTAAAACCGGACGAAATAGCGGAGGATTTGACGTATGAAGAAGTTCCTGTACAAATCTTGGATAAGAAGAAACATATTCTACGCTCCAAGGTTATACCTCAAGTTAAAGTTTTGTGGAGAAACCACGATGTTGAGGAAATGACTTGGGAGTTAGAATCTGAAATGAAATCAAGGTATCCTTACCTCTTCGACATACCAGGTACGTACCCTAATTTCGAGGGCGAAATTTCATAAGAAGGGGAGGTTGTAAGACCCCAACTTTTATAAATAAAGATGAATTTTCTATAAATATCATTTTTGAATATTATGGAGTTAAGTTGCTATAATGTTATAGTTGTGGGTAATATTTATAAATTTTGCAAAGTACGCAAGTTGTTATATAATATTCGATTGGTCGGGGAATATTCGTTTTAACAGGGAATATTCGTATAACGGCACAATCATTGGTGGACCCCACAACGAATTATTGTCGGATTGAGAAAACGACAAAAATATTTTATTAAAAATAACGGCGGAAGTTTTACCATTGATACTGTTGAACTACTCGGTAGTAAAAGTACAGTAATACGTGTGGTTGCATAGTAGCACACGGTATTGATTATTAATGCTTATGTGAGAAGTCACTCAGTTTGATTCAATTATTGTCAGTTAATAATATAAATTATTTAGCGATAATGACGTTTTGTTTTATTCGTATTATTAACGTAATAAAACAGAAACATCTTTTTATATAAAACAGAATACTTTATTAAAGTTATTCTATAAATAGAATATATTATATTTTATTTAAAAGATTTTTCTTTAAACATGGATCGTCAGATTAAAGTAATCAATCTGGACCGTTCATGGATTAGTTACTATGCATTCTATTTTTCTATAAATAGCAGCTCATTCCTTCATTATTTCTTACGAATTCACTAAACTCTAGAGAGAGAAACTATAAAGAGAAACTATAGAGAGAGAGAAGAAGAGTATTCTGCTACTTAACTACTTCCTTATTTCAACTCTTCTTTAAAACGGTAAGGGGTGTTATTCTTTCTTATTCATGAAGAGAACTGTTGTTATTCCATTTTCTTATTATTCTGTTGAAATAACCTGTATACGCGGTCTACCCTATACTTGGTGACATTCTTCTATTATTCTGTTGGAACATCCTGTCTGTGTGTTTTACACCGGACCTGGTTCCGTTTTTGTTATTATTCTGTTGGAACATCCTGTCTGTGTATTTTACACAGGACCTGGTTCCATTATTTATTATTCTGTTAGAATATCCTGTCTGTGCGTTTACGCCGGACATGGTTCCATTATTTATTATTCTGTCGGAATATCCTGTCTGTGCGTTTACGCCGGACCTGGTTCCATTATTTATTATTCTGTTAGAATAACCTGTCTGTGCGGTCTATCGCATACCGGGTGATTTCTTTTGTTATTCCATTCTTTAATATACTCAGTTGGTTAAGTTTTAACTTTTATACTCCATGAAATTTGTGGAATATCCTTGATAATTGCGGTTCATCCAGTATCTTTTCATGAAAATATTCTTCTAAGTATTCTTGAATTTTACTCCACAAAGCAGTATCATGTTGACAATTTGGACGTTGTTAATTCTTGGATAAATTAATTCTTAAACTTGTTTTATTGAATTCTTATATCATTGTCATCATCCTCATGTTTATAAAATGTTGAAAGTCATCTGTGGCCTGTAGTGCATAGATGGACTTGGTATGATTATGACCAGGGATTATTCTGTATAATCATGACCGTAATGTTACAAATGATGTGACAAAAGTCCTCATTAGCCGTAGTGCATTGGTGGACAGTTGTTGGCATGATCATGACCATTAATGAATACACGAATATCCTTGGCCGTAGTGCATGGGTGATTCGATGATGTGGATTATTTTATTAAGCTGAGTCCCAGCGATCACAGTGTTGAAAAACCTTTTAAATCATAAAAGATAGTAGAGTTTATTTTCTACTTGAGTCTTTTAATGGATTGCTTGTTCCGCTGCAGTTAAACTTGATGTCTATTATATTTTATCAGTTTAACATTGTTGAAGGCTAATGATAATTTATTCTGCATTATCTTAGTCATAATATTTCTTACTGGGCTAGTTGAGCTCACCCTTTCTTTCACCGTTCTCTTCAGGAAATGAGAACGTAGCTGGGACAAGTCGGGGAACGGAGTGATGGTCCGAATGATAGTATTAGTTAGTAGTCCTCACTATTCTATGTAATGGTGTGTTAATAAATGTAATGAGGACTCCTTTTGAGTATGAATACTCTCTAGAAGATAATATTTGTATTCAAACTCACAGTTTATGTTTTGTCGTATTGTACACGACAGTTGTATTATTAAGTTGTATTTGTATTCAGTACTATGTATCTGACGACCCAAGATGGGTGATGTATACCTAATTTTGGGGGCGTCACAATTTTGCCTAAGGATAAATAAAAGAAGGTTAGAGAGAGAGAGCTTGGTTAGAAGAGAGAATTGCAGAGATTTTATAGAAGGAAGAAGGAAACACAGGAAAATTGAGGTTGAGAGCTTGAGAGAACTCTCTAAGATTGTCAAGAGGAAGAGAAGGGTTTGCTAAATCAAGGTATAATCTACTCTAATCTTAACTTCTAAATTTTTATTTGTAGTTGTGTTGGATTGATATATACATGTATGAAGGGTTTATAATTTGTTAATCATCATATATAAGTTTTGTTTGAGTATCAAACACGTGAAATTGGGATTGTAGGAAGAAATTGAAATAACAATGGTTATGTATGAAAATATAGCTTAAGAAAGTACAAAATTTCATATTTAATATGTGTTATAATCTGTAAATTGATGTTGGATTATGTTAGTATGTGAAGAAACAAAAAAAACCCAATTGGAATGAACTAAAACGGAGTTAAAATGAATTCGTGATGTAAGATTTCGTTAAATAGGTCGAATTATGAAAATATAGCATGAACACTGAATTGAAACCCTTAAATTGATTTGTTAAAGTTTTTGAAATGTTATAATTACTTTGTAGAAGAGTAGCAAAGAGTTTAACGAGTTCAAAGAATTGAAAACCAACTAATTCGAACTTAAAATGAGAAAGTTATGCCAAAAATTGTAATTTGTGCGAAGCCACACGCGAGCGCGCCGCCCGTGCACGCGGGCGCTCCGACCGTTCACGCAGGCGTGCAGCTGGGGCTGGGAAATGGCGAGGGCGCACTGGAATGGTGAGAGCAACGGGCGCGGTAGTGCGCAATGTGTGCAAACTGTGACTACTTTGACCTGTTTTGGTAAAATGGCCATAACATTTTCATACGGACTCCGATTGAGGCAATTCAAGATGATCCAGAACGAGGACGAATAGACCTACAACTTTTAGTTTTTACATTTTTCAATTTGAGGTCGTTATAAGGGGTCACAATAGTCCTCTTTGGGACTATTGTGTTTTTCAGAGGCAATCGGAGGGCGTCAGACATGCACGCATGCAAGTATAGTGCTTTTGACAATAAAAGATATTGTTCTAAGTTATAAAACATGAATGTTAGTAAATATAATGATAATTAACATTGATAAATGATGTATTAGAAAAGTTTTATAAGCATACTAAGCATACACAAGAGAGACAAATTGGGCGTGTGACGAATAAACGTCAAAACGTCATAACAAATGTTAATGAACGTAAAGAGTGTTTTAAGTTAAAAGAAATGAATATTATAAGATATGAAATGGGTTTAATATAAAACTAATAATGATTCCTAGCAATACTTAAACACTTGAATGAACTTCGAGTATGAAATATAGTGAGATATAAGTCGAAAGTTTACACAATCAAATTGAACATTGTGTATTGATTAATAAGAAGGGTTATGGGAGGTAAAGTAAAGTTTACATTACAATTATTATGCGTTGCTATGTGACTAATAGTTGATGTGTATGATTATATAATTGTGTAGGACACGTGAAGTGCAGATAACTGTAAGTTGTTAAACTGTTATTGGTAAACAACGATTAAGACAAGTTTTTCAGTTCCTATTTGCTATGTGAACTTGATGATTACCTATTTTAACTCTTTATTGGAAAGAGCATGATGTGTTATATATATGTGGAAAGTATGAAATGTTAAAGTCAATTTATGACAACGTTGATTAAGTAAAGCATGCTGATTGAGTAAGGAACTCAATCTCTTTACATGTTATATAAACTAAGCATGTATGTTATGTTAGTCTAATGTTTATGAGATGTATGATAAGCATGTTATTATGTGCTACGTGATACATAAAAACTGTTAGATTTGCTGGGCTGTCGAGCTCAACCTTGCAAATAACCATTTTTGCAGGTAAAAGATTGAAGGTAACACTATGTGGTACTCGAAAGACATGAATCAGATGTAATACACAAATATTATTATTTTAGCTAAAGTTGTTATTTCTTTAAACCATGATTAAGGTTCATGAGATGTACTCAATGTTTTATGTATGTATATTTTATGTTGAGTTGTAAAGTTAAAGTTTGAATTTTCCTGTGATGCCCCCAAAATTAGGTATACATCACCCATCTTGGGTCGCCAAATACATGGTACAAAATTCAAATACAACTTACTAATACAACTGTCGTGTACAATACGACAAAACCTAAACTGTGAGTTTGAATACAAATATTGTCTACTAGAGATTATACAAACTCAAAAAGAGTCCTTATTACAATTATTATCACACTATTTTACAGAATAGTGAGGACTACTAATGTTATCCTCTGGACTATCACTCCGTTCCCCGACTTGTCCCAGCTATATTCTCATTTCCTGAAGAGAATAGTGAAAGAAAGGGTGAGCTCAACTAGCCTAGTAAGAAATATTATGACTAAGATAATGTAGGATAAATTATCATTAGTCTCCAACAATGTTAAACTGATAAAATGTAATAGACATCAAGTTTAACTGCAGCGGAACAAACAATCCATTAAAAGAGTCAAGTAGAAAATAAAATCTACTATCTTTTATGATTTAAAAGGTTTTTCATCACTATAGTCGTTAAGACTCAGCTTAATAAATATTTCACATCATCGAATCACCCCTACACTATGGCCAAGAATATTCTTTAGTATCACGACCACAATTATCCATGCACTACGGGCCAAGAATATTTGTGTATTCATTAATGGTCATGATCATGCCAACAACTGTCCATCAATGCACTACGGGCTAATGAGGACTTTTACCACATCATTTGTAACATTACGGTCATGATTACACCGAATAATCCCTGGTCATAATCATACCAAGTCCATCTATGCACTACAAGCCACAGATGACTTTAAAAAAAATATAAACATGAGGATGATGACAATGATATAAGCATTCAATAAAACAAGTTCAAGAATTAATTTGTCCAAGAACCAATAATGTCCAAATTATCAACATGATACTTCTGTGTAGAGTAAAATTCAAGAATGATCAGAAGAATATTTTCATAAAAAGAAACCGGATGAAGCGCAAATATCAAGGATATTCAACTAATTTCATGGAGTATAGAAGTCAAAAATTTAACCAACTGAGTATAATAAAGAATGGAATAACAAAAGAAATCACCATGAATGCGGTACTTCGCATAAACAGGTTATTCCAACAGAATAATAATAACGGAACCAAGTCAGGCAAAATTTGCACCGACAGGATATTCCAACTGAATAATAAAGACGGAACCAGGTCCGGTGTAAAACACACAGACAGGATGTTCCAACAGAATAATAATAAAGATGGAACCAGGTCCGGTGTAAAACACACAGATAGGATGTTCCAACAGAATAATAATAAAGACGGAACTAGGTCCGGTGTAAAACACACAAACAGGATGTTCCAACAGAAAAATAATAAAGACGGAACTAGGTTCGGTCTAAAACACACAGACAGGATGTTCCAACAGAATAATAGAAGAATGTCACCAAGTATAGGGTAGTCCGCGTATACTGGTTATTCCAGCCGAATAATAAAGAATGGAATCAGAAGTTCTCTTCATGAATAAGAAAGAATAACACCCTTTACCGTAAAAGAAACTGAATATAAGAGTAGAGAAGTAGCAGAATACTTTTCTTCTTTTTCTATACAATTTATCTCTCTAGAGTTTCAGTGAATTCGTAAGAAAATAATGAAGGAATGAACTTCTATTTATAGAAAAATGGACTCCATAGTAACTAACTCATGAACGGTCCAGATTGATTTACTTTAATCTGACGATCCATATTTAAAGCAAAATCTTTTAAATAAAATATAATATTTTCTATTTTCCATAAAAAACAAAACTAATAAAATATATTATATATATAATGAAAGCTACTCTCTCCTGACTTTCCTTTCCCCAAATCTCTCCGTGAGATTTCATCACATGGCATATATATATATATATATATATATATATATATATATATATACACACACACACACACACACATTTCATGCCTTCCTTTTTCTTCTTCTTACATTCGTGACATTTGAAATTTCTCCACCCACATGTCCTTTTCAAAGACCATAATCATATATATAATACTAACATATATATATATATATATATATTGAATAATTTTCTAACGATTATTTTAAAAAATGGGTAATTGGAGTTCATAAAATAAGCAACTTTACATCAACTACTGTGGCAATAATTAAACAAAATTAAGAGACTTCTAACGTAAGCATTAATAATCAATACCGTGTGCTGCTATGTAACCACGCGTATTACTGTAGTTTTACTACCGAGCAGTTCAACAGTATCAACGGTAAAACTTCCGCCGTTATTTTTATAAAAATATTTTTGTCATTTTCTTAATTCGACAATAATTCAGTTGTGGGGTCCACCAATGATTGTGCCGTCATACGAATATTCCCTGTTAAAATGAATATTCCCCGACCAAACGAATATTATATAACAACTTGCGAACTTTGCAAAATTTATAAATATTACCCACAACTATAATATTATATCAAATTTATTCCATAATATTCAAAAATAATATTTATAAAAAATTCATCTTTATTCAAAAAGTAGGGGTTTTACAATCTCCCATTCTTATGAAATTTCGCCCTCGAAATTAGGGTACGTACCTAGTATGTGGAAGAGGTAAGGATACCTTAATTTCATTTCAGATTCTAACTCCCAAGTTATTTCCTCAACATCGTGGTTTCTCCACAAAACTTTGACTTGAGGTATAACTTTGGTGCGTAGAATATGTTCTTTCTTATCCAAGACTTGAACAGGAACCTCTTCATACGTCAAATCTTCCGCTATTTCGGCCGGTTCTAACTCAATAATGTGGTTCGGGTCTTTCACATATTTACGTAACATGGATATGTGAAAAATATTATGAACACGAGACATACTTGGTGGTAAAGCGAGTCTATAGGCCACAGTTCCTACCCGATCGAGGATTAAAAATGGGCCAATGAATCGAGAATTGAGCTTTCCTCTCTTTCGAAATCTCGTAACTCCTTTCCATGGAGTAACACGTAACAACATATGATCTCCTATATCGAATTCCACGTCCTTTCGATGAAGATCCTTATAACTCTTTTGTCGATCTTGTGAGGTCTTTATACGTTGTCGGATCGTTTGAATTTTTTTCGTAGTCATACATACCAACTCCGGTCCCAACAACGTTACTTCATCCACCTCATCCCAGCATACTGGAGAACGACACTTTCTTCCATACAACGCCTCGAACGGAGCCATGCCAATGCTTGCTTGATAACTGTTGTTGTAGGAAAACTCCACCAACGGTAAGAACTTGTCCCAACTTCCCTTGAAGTCAAGGACATAGAGTCTTAATAAATCTTCAAGAGTTTGAATAGTCCTCTCTGATTGTCCGTCTGTCTGAGGATGATATGCTGAACTAAATCGTAAATTCGTGCCCATAGCTTTTTGCAAACTAACCCAAAATCGTGAAGTGAATCTTGGGTCTCGATCAGAAACTATGGATACTGGCATACCGTGCAATCTTACAATCTCGTTTATATACATGCGAGCAAGACGTTCAAGTGTATAAGTTTCTCGTATTGGTAAGAAGTGAGCAGACTTGGTCAATCTATCAACAATGACCCAAATTGCATCAATGCCTTGAGAAACCTTTGGAAGACCAGTAACGAAATCCATGGTAATGTGCTCCCACTTTCATTTTGGAATTTCAAGTGGTTGCAATGGACCTTTTGGTACTTAATGCTCCTCCTTGACTCGTTGACAAGTTAGACGCCTTGAGATAAACAGCGCTATCTCTCTCTTCATATTGCTCCACCAAAATGTATGACGAAGATCACGATACATTTTGGTACTCCCAGGATGGATTGCAAACGGTGTGTTGTGCGCCTTCATCATGATTTTATACTTTAAATCAGGGTCATTAGGAACACAAAGTCTGGAGTTGACTCGAAGTATTCCTTCTTCATCGATCCTTGCTTCCGGCACAGCACCTTCTTGCACTTTCTTCCTCATACGCATCAGCTTCAGGTCTGTAGTTTGAGCAGCTTTAACTTTATCAATTAAAGTCGGTTCTACTCGTATGTTCGCCATCATCACATGGGTCCCTGGAGTCTTTATCTCTATCTCCATCCTTTGCAAGTCATACAAAATGGGCTTTTGCGTTGTCAATATTGCACTCGTACCCGCATATGATCTTCTACTCAATGCGTCAGCTACCACGTTCGCTTTTCCAGGATGGTATTGAATGGTATAATCATAATCTTTCAATAGTTCAAGCCAACGTCGTTGTCGCATGTTGAGTTCCTTTTGAGTGAAGAAATATTTGAGGCTTTTATGATCCGTAAAGATCCCCACTTTCTCCCCATACAAGTAATGCCTCCAAATTTTAAGTGCGAAGACAACAGCTGCCAACTCTAGATCATGAGTAGGATAATTCCTCTCATATTCTTTGAGTTGTCTTGAGGCATAGGCTATGACTTTTCTGTATTGCATGAGAACACATCCCAACCCTTTACTCGAAGCATCACTATAGACGATAAATCCCTCCAAGCCAGATGGTATTATCAGAACAGGCGCTGAAATGAGTCTCCTCTTGAGTTCTTGAAAACTCTTCTCACATTCTTTGCTCCAACCGAACTTTGTATCTTTTCGAGTCAGCTGAGTTAATGGAGTAGCGATTCGAGAAAATCCTTCCACGAATCTCCGATAATAACCAGCTAAACCGAGAAAGCTACGTACTTCGGTCACTGATTTAGGTTGACTCCCAGCTTTGAATAGCTTTAATCTTTGTCGGGTCAATAGATATTCCATGACTTGATACCACGTGCCCAAGGAATGCTACTTCCTCCGGCCAAAACTCGCACTTCTTCAACTTGGCATAAAGCTTATATTCACGAAGTTTTTGGAGTATCAGCCTCAAGTGTTGCTCATGATCTTCACGTCTTTCGGAATAAATAAGGATGTCATCGATAAAGATGACCACAAAGTGATCTAAATATTCCTTGAATACTCGGTTCATCATATCCATGAAGGCAGCAAGAGCATTAGTCAATCCAAAGGACATGACTAGGAAGTCATAATGCCCGTACCGAGTTCTGAAAGCCGTCTTTGGAATGTCATCGGTTCTAATCTTCAATTGGTGATATTCGGAATGAAGATCAATCTTTGAAAAGAATTTGGCTCCTTGCAACTGGTCAAACAGGTCATCAATACGTGGCAATGGGTACCTATTTTTGATGGTGACATGATTCAACTCCCGATAATCAATATAAAGTCGCATACTCCCATCTTTCTTCTTCACGAATAGAACATGAGCACCCCAAGAAGAAGTACTAGGACGAATAAATCCAATGTCTAATAATTCCTGCAGTTGGGTCTTTAACTCCTGAAGTTCAATAGGAGCCATTCGATATGGGGCTTTAGAAATGGGTTTTGCACCGGGTTCAAGGTCGATACAAAATTTAATTTCATGCTCTGGGGTTAGGCTAGGAAGTTCTTCAGGGAATACGTCAGGAAATTCATTAACAATAGAAATATCATTCAAAACGGACGTATTTTTGTTTAGATCTATGACGTGGGCTAAGAAAGCTTGACATCCATTTTTCAATAAACGAATAGCTTTATGGCTTGAGATGACCGTGATTGATTTTAATGGTTTGGTCGCTTGAATTCGCATAATAGGTTGATTAGGAATATGAAAGCTAACAACCTTACAAAAACAATCAATTTTTGCATGATGAGTAGTCAACCAATCAATTCCTAGAATTACATCAAATGCAAGTATTTTCAATGAAATAAGATCGACAGGTAACGTGCGGGTGCCGATTTGAACTAAACAAGACTTATAAACAGTGGAGGTAATGAAGGTTTTTCCCAACGAAGTTTTAACATATAAGTCCAAGTTTAATCTCTTCGGAGTCAAATTTAAACGTTGAGCGCAAGTAGGAGAAATGAAGGAGTGGGTAGAACCAGTATCAAATAAAGTATAAACTTCGCTAGAGTTTATGATTAGCTTACCCGTGATGACCTCGTTCGGGTTCCTTGCTTCCCGGGAGGTCACAACAAACACCCTCCCTTGCACTACCGGCTTTGACTTTTCTGGGACGGCCTTTGGTGCCTCCATCCTAGTTAAACTTGTCTTTGGTAAACGACAAAATCGAGCTAAGTGACCTTCTCTTCCACAATTATAACATGCTTTGGACGGCAGCGCGCAGTTTGGACTGATGTGTCCCTCCCCTCCCCATTTGAAGCATATAATAGGTGGTCGTTCTCCTTCCTTAACAACGGGTGTTGGTGCTGACGTCTTTCCATTATTATTGAATATCCTCGTCTTGAAATGTCAATTCTTATTGCTTTGGCCCTGATTACCACCGAAGTGGTTACCATTTCTGGTCTGTTGATTCCCTCCACGCTTGTTGTCACCGCTTCGATGACTGCTCTCGCTGGTATTATCATTTTGTCGGCTGCTCTCTTTTGGTTGCGTTGACTTATTATCGTGCTCCACTAACTGAGCCCTATTTACAACATCTGAATACAAACACAATTTCTGAGAAATAAGATGTTGACGTATCTCCGGCTTCAAACCTCTTAAAAACATCCACGTCATTCTCTCTTTATTATCCACCAAGTGGGACGTAAACCGGGACAACTCGGCAAACTTTGCTTCGTACTTCGACACGGTCATATTATTTTGCTCCAGTTTGATAAACTCCACTTCTTTCATGTGACGAATACTCTCGAGAAAGTACTTGTCGTTGAATAGCTCTTGTAACTTCTCCCAAGACATCTTGAGTGCGTCAGGCTGGGTACGCTTTATCGATTCCCACCAGTAATCTGCCTCTCCTCGCAACATAAAGGTGACAAAGGGAACCTTTTACTCTTTAGCGCATCCCAAGACATCAAATATCTTGGTGATCTGCTTTATCCACGTTTTCGCCTTAAGTGGTTTTGGTTCTCCAATAAACTACGGTGGTCCCAACTCCTTGAACTGTTTAGCGGTGACCGTCTGAGAGTTTTCAATATTTCCACCTATATTTTGGACAGGAGCCGCTCTCGCCTGCTGTTGCATGAATTGCATAAAACCTCTGAACATTCTATCATTCATCATTTGGTCAGTGTTGTTGTTTGCATGAGGATTATCGCCTTCCTGATGCACATTATCTTGATTATTGATATGTGGTGAATCAACGGTTGCATGTGCTCCATTGCTATTCTCAACATTCTCGGATGTCATTTTCAAATACTGCCACAAAACAAGGGTCAAATAACATATCACATATTATCTTTATACCTGACCGACCAATTAAATACCAAATAAACTTAGGTAGGTCATACTGGCGAAGGAATTCCCCGTCTCTCCCCTCCTAGTTCTAGTCTCACATCTTAGCCAGTGATCATATCCCTAAGCTTTGATACAAACTGTGACGCCCCCAAAATTAGGTATACATCACCTATCTTGGGTCGCCAGATACATGGTACAGAATTCAAATACAACTTACACATACAACTATTGTGTACAATACGACAAAACATAAACTGTGAGTTTGAATACAAATATTGTCTACTAGAGATTATACAAACTCAAAAGAAGTCCTCATTACAATTATTATCACACTATTTCACAGAATAGTGAGGAATACTAATGCTATCCTCTGGACCATCACTCCGTTTCCCGACTCGTCCCAGCTATATTCTCATTTCCTGAAGAGAATAGTGAAAGAAAGGGTGAGCTCAACTAGCCCAGTAAGAAATATTATGACTAAGATAATGCAGAATAAATTATCATTAGTCTCCAACAATGTTAAACTGATAAAATGTAATAGACATCAAGTTTAACTGCAGCGGAACAAGCAATCCATTAAAAGAGTCAAGTAGAAAATAAAATCTACTATCTTTTATGATTTAAAAAGTTTTTCATCATTGTTATCACTGAGACTCAGCTTAATAAATATTTCACATCATCGAATCACCCCTGCACTATGGCCAAGGATATTCTTTAGTATCACGACCACAATTATCCATGCACTACGGGCCAAGAATATTTGTGTATTCATTAATGGTCATGATCATGCCAACAACTGTCCATCAATGTACTACGAGCCCATGAGGACTTTTGTCACATCATTTGTAACATTACGGTCATGATTACACCGAATAATCCCTGGTCATAATCATACCAAGTCCATCTATGCACTACAGGCCACAGATGACTTTAAAAAAAATATAAACATGAGGATGATGACAATGATATAAGCATTCAATAAAATATGTTCAAGAATTAATTTGTCCAAGAACCAATAACGTCCAAATTGTCAACATGATACTTCTGTGTAGAGTAAAATTCAAGAATGATCAGAAGAATATTTCCATGAAAAGATACCGGATGAAGCGCAAATATCAAGAATATTCTACTAATTTCATGGAGTATAGAAGTCAAAACTTTAACCAACTGAGTATAATAAAGAATGGAATAACAAAAGAAATCACCATGCATGCGGTACTTCGCATAAACAGGTTATTCCAACAGAATAATAATAACGGAACCAGGTTAGGCAAAATTTGCACCGACAGGATGTTCCAACTGAATAATAAAGACAGAACCAGGTCTGGTGTAAAACACACAGACAGGATATTCCAACAGAATAATAATAAAGACGGAACCAGGTCCGGTGTAAAACACACAGACGAGATATTCCAAGAGAATAATAATAAAGACGGAACCAGGTCCGGTGTAAAACACACAGACAGGATGTTCCAACAGAATAATAATAAAGACGGAACCAGGTCCGGTGTAAAACACACGGACAGGATGTTCCAACAGAATAATTGAAGAATGTCACTAAGTATAGGGTAGTCCGCGTATACTGGTTATTTCAGCAGAAAAATAAATAATGGAATCAGAAGTTCTCTTCGTGAATAAGAAAGAATAACACCCTTTACCGTAAAAGAAACTGAATATAAGAGTAGGGAAGTAGCAGAATACTTTTCTTCTTTCTTTCTACAGTTTATCTCTCTAGAGTTTCAGTGAATTCGTAAGAAAATAATGAAGGAATGATCTTCTATTTATAGAAAAATGGACTGCATAGTAACTAACTCATGAATGATCCAGATTGATTTACTTTAATCTGACGGTCCATATTTAAAGTAAAATCTTTTAAATAAAATATAATATATTCTATTTTCCATAAAAAACAAAACTAATAAAATATATTATATATATAATGAAAGCTACTCTCTCCTGACTTTCCTTTCCCCAAATCTCTCCGTGAGATTTCATCACATGGCATATATATATATATATATATATATATATATATATATATATATACACACACACACACACACACACACACACACACACACATTTCATGCCTTCCTTTTTCTTCTTCTTACATTCGTGACATTTGAAATTTCTCCACCCACATGTCCTTTTCAAAGACCATAATCATATATATAATACTACACACACACACACACACACACACACACACACACATATATATATATATATATATATATATATACTGAATAATTTTCTACCGATTATTTTGAAAAATGGGTAATTGGGGTTCATAAAATAAGCAACTTTACATCAACTACTGTGGCAATAATTAAAAAAAATTAAGTGACTTCTAACGTAAGCATCAATAATCAGTACCGTGTGCTACTATGCAACCACGCGTATTACTGTACTTTTACTACTGAGTAGTTCAACAATATCAACGGTAAAACTTCCGCCGTTATTTTTATAAAAATATTTTTGTCACTTTCTCAATCCGATAATAATTCAGTTGTGGGATCCACCAATGATTGTGCCGTCGTACGAACATTCCCTGCTAAAACGAATATTCCCAGACCAAACGAATATTATATAACAACTTGCGTACTTTGCAAAATTTATAAATATTACCTACAACTATAACATTATATCAAATTTATTCCATAATATTCAAAAATAATATTTATAGAAAATTCATCTTTATTCAAAAAGTTGGAGTTTTACATGTCCGATGTATAAAGGATATCGATTTGATATGTAAGTATATGTATTAACTCCGATGAAGCGAATCATAAATTAAACTTGACTCAGAGATATGTAAATGATAAAGGTTTTGATTCAACGAATTAAAGTAAGATGACAGAAAAGTTTTAACTATTCCGCATTTTATTAAGTTTAACATTGAATAAAGATGTAAAATCAGAAGTTAGACGTATTATTAACGACCGAAGTCGATAATTAAATTGTATGAATTTTGGGGTCGTTACATTCCTTCTCCTTCCTTTGATCTGAAACCCTCTCTCAATATGTTAGTGAATGTTTGTAAACAAACAAATGAAACTAAGGCTTGTTATTTATAAGCTTTGCAAGAGTGAGGGTAAAATGGTCATTTGGGCCACAAAACACTATTCCCACCTCCTTTCTTCCTAAATATCACACCAAGCTTCCTTGGGAAGTTGGGCCACCTATTTATCCAGCTGCATGGGGTTAGTGGCGCCCTTATGGGTTACCCTAAGCCACTTTTTCATACCCATGACCCACGGTTCAACCCACGGGTTTTCATTCTTGGTTTGAGCTTAGGTTTAATTCAATTTGGGCCAAACTTTGGGCTTGAATTTACATTACTTTGGGACCTTATATAATTCACCATTGGGCCTTCTTCTTTATTCATTTGGGCTTGGCAAAGTCCAAGTCCATTAACCAATAGTCAACATTAACTTTTCTTGACCAAGACATTGACTTTACGTATTTTTACCGTATAATTCTCAAATTCTTTTTATATTCAATTCGTATAATATTCATATTATACGTCGTTTTATTCTTCGTATTATACTTGTATAATACATTATATTATACTCGTATTCTTCCCATATAATAATAATTCTTATTGTACTTAATCATTCTTTTATTGGAAATTCAATTTCCTTAACCATTCAAAATTAAGTGAACAGTCGAAAACTGCGTTTTTTTCATTTATGAATTTTATTGGATAATCCATCCTTCCTCTGAAATCTAACATTATGCGTTTCTTGATAAGTGGTTTTATAACCACTTATTTAGGTATTAACTGACTTGAATTTGTTGCTTAAACTCATTTTATTGTATAGATTTTTATGCATTTGTGCTTTGTTTTGTAGTTTCAGTACTGGAACTCTTTTGGTGATATTGGAGCTAAGCTATGTTCGTGGCTATGATGAATTGATGATGGAAAGGAAAATGGAGCTGAGCATATTGCTAGAGGTTGGAATGAAGATTTGGAGTGAAGTGCCTTGAGCCTATAATGTAGCAGAAGATTGCAGCAGATCAAGTCAGGCCCAGCTGATGCACGGCGTAGCTACGCCCAGACACAGCACTGTTGCGCTAGACAGCTTGCCCAGATCCTGCACAGCACAGCTGCGCCCTATCCAAGGCTTATCACAGCGCAGCTGCGCCAGTCTTAATTTTGTAGTTAACTTTTAGTTCAGCTATCGAATAGGCTTATTACTTGGAGAAGGATGTTACGACTTAGACTACTATTTTAATTAGACTTATTATCAGTATGTAAACGTATTTTTTCCACCCTTTGGGGGGATAGAGGAACTACAGTTTTCTTTCTCTCTTGAATTTCAATAATAGATTAGTGTAGTTACTTTTCTAGATTGGATTATATTGAAGAATTGAAGCATTTGGAAGGCATTAAAGATTCAATAGTGGATCAGGAAAACAGATTTGCACTCCAATTCTCTACTCCTGTTCTTTCTTTGATTCCTAATTGTATTGATGATGTTTATTCAATATGTGGATGGTATATTTGATTCAGTTATGATTTAAACTCTATTCTTAGATTGCAATGGATTATATGGATTAGTTTATTCTGATATATTTTTTTGTTAGCTTTATTGATTACTATGGGATTGTCTAATTAGATTCATGCTTATTGGCATAGTTTATTGGCCATCAATTACTGTGATAATCCATATGGACTCGAGAGACGAAATATGGGTTTAGATTTGGTCTTATTAGCTTATGATTGTATATTCTACATTGTGATAGGATGTATGATTTGTACTTAGGATAAACATATACCGAAGCACCATTCATAGTTAATTGAGAACTTGGGCTTAAACCCTAATTATTTGTAAATCACATAGACATATAGTGGTTTAGGTAATGTGGGTGTTCATGTATATTGTATTAACTGTGGATTATATGTGATGTGGGTATGATACATTGAGAGATGGCTATACTTTACTTTTGTGTTATTGACTAACAATCCGGTAAAATTAGTTTGGCTTAACAGGGAGTGTGTTGATTTAAATGAGTCAATAGATGAAATTGTGATCTCAGGTCTTCATTATTTAGTCATATTCTAGGGATAATTACGTTTATTTAATTTAGCAATTAATATTTATAAATAGCAAAACATTTGTTTAAATAAGACTGAAACGGTTACGGGTTAGTGCTTGGTGAACTTTATTAGTTAATTCTCCATGGGAACGATACTTTACTTACTCTTTATTACTTGTTGACCGTGTATACTTGCACGCAGATATTGATCGGTAAAACGACCAACAAGTTTTTGGCGCCGTTGCTGGAGAATTATTTTAATAATTTTTGCCAACATTAATTTCAATCAAATTAGTCTTAATTTAAACATTTTATTTTATTTTATTCTATTTTAATTTTCTTCCTATATTTCTCTCTTTTCAGGTACCGTGGATGACTTTGCTTATCAATGGCCTTATGTGAATATGCCACAAATAAAGGACATAAGAACTGAAGGACTCAATGTATTTTCTACATTGTCAGCACACAAACTGCAACACTTTGGAGAGGTTGTATGTTCTTGCAACCCAACATACTCGAGAGATAGCAGTTACATGCGAATATTGTGCTGGCAAGCATCCGAGTTATCAGTGCAACATCAGGGTTGGACAAGTACAGTTTGGGGGTGATTACTCCAACAGCTATGCTAATCCCAATTATCATCAAGGGTGGGGGTATCACCCAGATTATGAATGGAGTTATAACTATCAAGACCAATATTGCATCCCAAGTCCAACATATCCATCATATTTCTCAAATCCACCTCCAATGCAACAAGAAGAGAATTCAGAGTTGAAGGAATTCATGTTAAGGTTTATAGCAGAAAAGGAAAAGATGATAATGAGTCAGGAGTTATCAACCCAGAATCTTAATCGACATATGGAACAACTCATTAACTCTTCAATGAGTGGCCCTCAACACAGGAATTTAAAAACTAAACAAGAAAATTCAAGGTTGGAGGAATTGTTGTCCAAGTTCGTAGCATCAAATGAGGAGAGGAGGATTAATCAAGAGCGGTTAATTCAGAATCAAAAGATATCAATTCGAAATCTACAAAATCTGATGGATTAAATATTTGAAGCCTTAAATAATCGCCCTCAAAATAATTGGTGCTATGTCATGGATGATGAAACTGATGGAGAACCAGAAGTGTACATACCACTGGATGAGCTCAAAGAAGTTGTCATTGAGGAGACAACTGGGGAATTGGATAATGTAGAACATGAACTGTCGTGTCTAATACCCCAAGTGCCTTTTCAGTTAGAGTTAAAAAATTCAGTGAACTTTGCACACCCATGTCCTCTTGGTAGCCACATTCAAAGTAAAGATCGGTATGATAAAGAGGATTCTTATACACCATGGTGGGCTGAGGAAGAGAAAATAAAAGAGGAAAAGACCGTTGTACTTTCCATGCCTCACTATAACAATTTATTCCCAAATACAACGGACGAAGCACCTAGCTATGCAATAGAACTGGGGGCATCATGCATAGGAAATATGCTAGGTGGCTTCAATCCGAAGACTCTCATGATGGGGAACCTACCAAAGCACATAGCAGTTCTAATGGATGGATGGTTCTTAGCATATCGTAGAGGAATTAGATAGCGGTGTCAAGAACAGAGTCTAGCTAACGGACTATAAACCGAGCGCTTGATGGGAGGTACCCCATCAAATATCTCTCTCCCTATCTGTTTAATGCTCCATTACTTATATTCTATTATGCTCATCCCTCTTTATTTAATTATTAATGCTTTATTTAATTAGTTCATTATAATGATACTTAATTAAATTTTTAGTAGCAAATGTTAGTTAGGATTAAATAAAGTCTGATAGTTCATTTTGTTCCTTTCTAGGAATAATGAATTGAGCAGCAGTGTGAGAAGTTAAACATCAGGGTACAGCAGTGAGCCAGAACTAGGTCCAGGGCAGATACTACAATAGCGTAGCTGCGCCCTCTTCCCAGTCAATTGCAGTGCAGCTGCGCCCGAGCGTGCAGTCAGAAATTTTTTTAAAAAGCAAATTAGGAGCAAGTCAAAACCACAACTCTTATTTCATTTGAAAACCTTCGAGCGCTCCCTCTTTTTCTCAAAACTGACACCATAGAGCGGCAAAACAACCACTTCTTCCTCTTTGAAATCCATTCTAAGTGTGTACAACCTTAATTCCATCTCACTACCACTCTTTCTCTCCACTAGAAACCCTAGTTCTTCATCCCTCTAGCAGGTCTCGAATAGTGATAGCAATCAAGGGATTTCGGTTCTGCACACCATCAGTTCTATTGAAGTTTAACACAAGGCAGTTAAGGTAGCATATCAGAGAGGGTTGTGGGTTCACATTTGAGGACACTTTGACAGAAAAAGGCATAATAGGATTGATATTGAGGGCATAATAGGATTGATATTGAGTACATCTCAGTGGGTTGGAATATAGTTTGATAGAGTATAGGTAATTTGAGGTTCAAAGCATCATAAGATAATATATTCAACTTTCAAATCATGGCACCCAAATGAATTTGCACACCCTCCCCTTCGTCGAGCAGTGAGTAGGAGAGCGAGGGTAATAACAGAATGTGTTGGACACCTCCCGATTGGTGAACCTCTCGGCCCATCACTACTATATGGATGTTTTAGTGGGCAAGTCTTTCATACCAGAGAGGGGATTCAGGCTGGGGAAAGAAGACGAAAAGTTGAAGGAACAGATTGTGGGGCATGGATGGATTACAGTGGTGGCCAAACCGGTGGCTGCCCCAATGTCTATAGTAAGTGAATATGCAGATTACTGGTGGAAATTTGTAAAACATACTCAGCCACCTTTATATTGCATGAATAGGTAGATTACTGGTGGAAATCTGTAAAACGTACTCAGCCTTCCGCACTAAATATGTCTTGGGAGAAGTTCCAAGAATTGTTCAACAACAAGTACTTTTCCGAAAGTATTCGTCACATGAAGGAGTTGGAATTCATCAAGCTAAAGCAAAATAATATGACCGTGTCGTAATACGAGGCTAAGTTTGTCGAGTTATCCCGGTTTGTATCCCATTTAGTAGATAATGAGGAATATATGACGCGAATGTTTCTGCGAGGTTTGAAGCTCGAAATTTGTCAATACCGCATTTCTCACAAACTTTGTTTATATTCAGATGTTGTGAATAGGGCTCAGTTATTGGAGCGCGATAATGAGTCAGTCCAATCAAAAGGCAATGACCAACTACACGATAATAATCATACCGGTGGCAACAACCATCGTTACAATGATAACCATCGTGGAGGAAATTATCTTGCCAAAAATGGTAACCACTTCGGTGGTAATTATGGCTAAGATAATAGGAAAGGTGAACTAAGTGGAAATAATTTTAAGAAGAGAAGATTTAACAGTGACTAAAAGACATCGGCATGAGCACTAACACCCATTTTTGAGGAAGGAGAACAACCACCGGTCGTATATTACAAATGTGGACAGGAGGGACACATCCATCCAAACTGTACACAGCAACCCAAAGCGTGTTTCAATTACGGAAGAGAAGGTCAACTAGCTCGATTTTATCGTGTAGAGAAGTCAAGTCCAGCTGGGATGGTGACACCAAAGGCTGACCCAGACAAGTCAAAGCCGGTAGTTTAAGTGAGAACGTTTGTTGAGGAACTCAAACGAAGTTATCACGTGTAAGTTAATCATAAACTCTTGTGAAGTCTATACCTTATTCGATACCGGTTATACCCACTCTTTTATTTCACCTACTTACGTTCAACGTTTAAATTTAACTCTAGAGAAATTTTACTTTGACTTATCAGTTGAAACTTCGTTATGAGAAACTTTCGTTACCTCCACTATTTATAAATCTTGTTTGATTCAAATCGACACTTTCACGTTACTTGTCGATCATATCTCTTTGAAAATACTTGCATTTGATATGATTTTAAGAATCGACTGGTTAACTACTCATCATGCTAAAATTGATTATTTTCGTAAGGTTGTAAGCTTTCATATTCCTAACCAACCTGTTATGTGAATTCAAGGAATCAAACCACTAAAGTCAATCACTGTCATATCAAGCCATAAGTAAAGAGCCCCGAGCCTTTTGCTGGTGACTTCCTTGTGTGGGATGCACCGAAGCCAGACTTTTTGTAGGGGACGCCATGAATAAAGGTGGCAAGTTGATAGGTATCAATGTGAGGTGCTATCCAAGTCTTGGATGAGAGTCACAGTTTTGAAAGATACTTCTATTGTTAATAAATTTCCTGACGTATTCCTCGAAGAACTTCCTAGCCTACCCCCAGAGCGTGAAATCAAATTTTGTATCGACCTTGAACCCGGTACGCTCAAATATTTATATGATCGGGAGGGGGGGAGTCACGTGAGGGGTGACTATTATTGTTATATATATATATATATATATATATATATATATATATATATATATATTATAATAAGTTTTGTTTTTTTATGAAAAATAGAATATATTATATTTTATTATTTGTATAGTACTGCATAGTGTTGTATAGTACTGCATAGTACAGCATAGACTACAGAGTAAAATTAAAATTTTTCTAAAGCCGACGCCCGTGAATTCGTTTGAAAGTTACTGTGCAGTCCGTGATTTTTTTTCCTTAATGTGCATCTAAATAGTATCCTGCCATTCTTCTATAAATAGGATGCTCAGTTTAGAAATAAAAATCAAACCAGAATCAGAGAATTCTTTTTCTATAATATTGAGCGTATTTCTTTAGAGTTTAAGGAAGTTTTGAGTGTAGAAAACAATACAAGTTTTCTTCAAGAATATCTCCACTATACCAGTCAGAATTACTCTCCTACAAAGGTAAGGGGTATTATTTATTTCATATTCAGAAGAGATATTATTTTTCGTATTCGTATGAATATTATTTTCGTTCAATATTCGTAAGAAATATTATTTTCGTTCAATATTCGTAAGGGATATTGTCTTCGTTTAATATTTGTAAGGAATATTATTTTCGTTCAATATTCGTAAGGGATATTATTTTTGTTCAATATTCGTAAAAAAATAATATTTTCTTCCATACACTGTAGTATATAAGTAATATTATTTCGTTTCATATTCCAAATTCTACACTTATGTTGATAAGTATTGCTTCCATACTCCTTGAAATTAGTAGAATATCCTTGAAATTTGCGCTTCATCAAGTATCTTTTCACAGAAATATTTTTCTGGACATTCTTGTTAAATTTTAATCTTTTCATGTCGGGGTACTATTCGCGAAGTACTATTCACGGGGTACTATTTACTCGGGTACTATTCACCCGGGGTACTATTCATGATAAAAATTGATTTCTTTTTTGTCCAAAATATTTTTGATACAATATTATACCTGCAGTTTACTCCACAAAGCAGTTATCATGTTGACAATTTGGACATTTTTGAACTCTGGATAAATTGAATTATAATTCTTTAATATTTATTCTTGATCTCGTTTGATTGAATTCTTAAATCATTGCCATCATCCTCATGCTTATATTGTGATGAAAGTCATCTTTGGCCCATAGTGCATAGATGGACTGTTGATTGGTATGATTATGACCAGAAATTATGAATCAGTATAATCATGACCTATAATGTTACAAATGATGTGGTAAAAGTCCTCATTAGCCCATAGTGCATTGATGGACAATTGTTGATATGATCATGACCATGGGTTCTCTTCGGCCAAGGGTACAAAGATGAATTGTTGTTTGGCATGATCATGACCATTGCTGATAATAACGAATATCCTTGGCCCGTAGTGCATGAATAATTCGTGGATGTGATACTAATGAATATCCTTGGCCCATAGTGCATGGATAATTCAGTAATATGGATTATTTATTGAGCTGTGTTACAACGATAAAATATTAATGATGAACTTTTAAATCATAGATGATAGTGAATATCATGATCTACTTGACTCTTCTAATGAATTGTTTGTTCTGCTGCAGTTAAACTTGTTGTCTATTGTATTCTATTAGTTTAACACTGTTGAAAGCTAACGATAATTTATTCTGCATTATCTTAGTCATAATATTCTTTACTGGGCTAGTTAAGCTCACCCTTTTCTTTCATTGTTCTCTTCAGGAAATGAGAATATAACTGGAATTAGTCAAGTAATGGAGTGACAGTCCAGATGGTTGCTATAGTAGTCCTCACTATTCTATAAAATAGTGTGATAATAATTGTAATGAGGACTTATTTTGAGTTTGGATATTGTCTAGGAGACAATATTTGTATTAAAACTCACAGCTTATATTTTGTCGTATTCTACACGACACTTAACAGTTGTATAAATTAAGTTTGTATTTGGATTATGTACCATGTATTTGGCTACTCAGAATGGGTTGTGTATACCTATTTTGGGGGCGTCACACTAGTGTTGAGACTCATATCCTAAAGATGATTAATTAGATTGAATGTCTTGGAAAACTAGGGTTCGTTATGGATGGGGAGTTAAATTAAGATTTGATCTTGCAGTCACTCCTAGAAACCTTCTCACAATTTGTTATGAATTTTTACATGAATAAGTTGAACTTCAGCTTGCTTGAATTACTTAACATGTTGAAAACTGCTGAAGGTCATTTCCCATTCAAGAAGGGCCAAGTCTTAATGGTGGATAATTCTTCCAAGAAAAGGAAGAGGCCCAAGGTGTTTTCTGAAAAGAATAAATCTAAGAAGGCTAAGGACAAGGTAGAAGTGAAGGATCAGAAAAACCTAATCCAGCTAGTAAAGGAATATGCTTCCATTGCATCAAGCTGGGTCACTGGAAGAGGAACTGCAAGGAGTTTCTTGCATAACAAAAGCAAAAGAAGCTTGTAGAAGCTTCGACTCCTAATCAAGGTTTGTTTATAATTGAAATTAATTTTTTTGAAAGTTAAAATTCTACTTGGATATTGGATATCGGTTGTGGTTCTCATATATGTAATAATATCTAGGGACTAGTCAGAAGTAGAAAGTTAAACAAGGATGAGGTCGTCCTTCGAGTGGAAAATGGAGCAAAACTTTATTTCAATTTTTGTATTAGATATGGTTGGTTTTGATATAATAATAAAGAACAATAGATGTTCTATTTATAATAAAAATATTTTCTATAGTGTTGGTAATTTGTGAAATGGACTATACATACTTGACTTGCATGAAAATATATTTCAAATTGAACAAACTAAGAAAAGGAAAAAAGACGATGTTAATTATAACTTTATGTGGAACTGTATACTCGGTCATATTAATGAAACGAGATCTGATTATGAATCATATCCAACTTATGAATCTTTCGTCATGGGTAAGATGACTAAATCTCCTTTTAGTGAAAAAGGAGGAGTTATAGAGTTGTTAGCGTTGGTTCACACAGACGTATGTGGACCTATGACAATGTCTTCACGAGGAGGGTATTCTTATTTTAATACTATCACTGATAGTCACTCAAGATATGGATATGTGTATTTAATAAAATACAAAACTGAATTGCGACTCCCCCGAATCCGGGTATCTTTTAACCCGATAGATAGTGCTACACGGTGCTACTGTTCACAAATACATTCAGTTGAATTACATCAATAGAGTGAATATGTCAACTATTTATTACATAATAATAAGTCCCTTCCCAGGTTCTTTGTAACTATTACATATGTTCTTTGTCATAGTATCAAATTAATACAAAAGTAATACTATTCTATTACAAGGATAACTACTTGTCCGCCTTGGTCTTCCCTTTGTCCTTACCAGATCCTTCGATCCGTTCATTTTTAGCTGCAATCATATGGTTCAAGCAAGTGTGAGCATACCTAGCTCAGCAAGTATAATAAGTATAGTAGAATAACATGCCTGAATTATATGAGTATATCTTCTATAACTGAATCAATAGTTATGAAGTACTATGAATAAATCAAAATAACACTTCTCTTTTTTTAAAACATTTAATGACAACCTCATCAGTTAAACATTGTGTTTGGTCAAAGATTATAAGCATTTCATTCGTTTTTTCTTTGAAAAGGACTACCCGACACCAAGTCCGTAAATCCGACATTTCTTATAGCACGTCTAGGTGATCAGCCTATAGTACTCTATGTTGTACAACACTACTACATTAAACGTATCTACGTTTAAGTTTTGGCAAACTCACGTGTCAGTCGATTTACGACAAACCATTTGTTTATTCATACTCAGTCGTTCTTTGAATTCATACCAAAATAGTTGGCACAAGATAGCAGTATCAATAATATTTTGATAGATTAGAAGAAAATCCACAAAATACTCTAAGTTTGGTCTAGCCGAAGTAAATGGAATTAACTTCTTTGTTACATCAATTCATGCATATAATACATCAATCATAAAGCTTGTCCAAAATAAGTATAGATAAGAGTTTTGAAAACTTGCCTTCAGCATCGACTAGTGTTAATTCACTTTCCTTTTGAGTCTTTAAAGATTCTTCATGTCATAATCACATAGCATACCAAGTTAGGTCACATATAATCATTAAGTATTGTCATTAACCTATCTCCTCATTCTTCTCAGTATAACTATCCGTTTGGTTAACTTACTAACATTCGTTAGGTTAGTTAATGTTCATTATGAGTTTATAACATTTCATTGTTATAAATAACCTTATTTGTTTAATGTTTAAGTATTTACATTCTAAGCAATCTCAAACATTCATTTGACGTGAATACGGTTTACCGTATTGCTGAACACACTTTGTGTTTACGTTTTTGTACCCTTTTCTTAATTTCAATTATTAAACTTAAGGTTTTAATCATCATTTAAGATGTTACTTTATGTTTAATTAAGGTCATAATTCACCTTCAATTAACTTACCTTTCTTTTATGTTCATAACTATTCTTCTCTGCCTTTGGTCTAGGACTGGAGCTGCGGCGCCGTGTCCTTTGTTAATTGTTGCACTGCAGCGTATATTTCCAGTGGCTGGAATCCGCTGCTGGCGCTGCAGCACCCCAAATCCTTCACTGGGCGGCGCTGCGGCGCCTCCCTTTATCCGTTGAATGTTTTTCAATTTCTTAATCCATTCATTTCCCGAGCTCGTACCTTGCTCGTTATAGCTCGGAATTGGTTCGTTCAAAAGTCCATTTCTTGCTTATTCTTCATACTACAATTTCCTCCAGACAAAACAAGTTTTTGAATTCGTTAATGAGGTTTCCACTTGATTAAATTTTCATTATTCGTTCATTTAACGTTTTAGAGCGTTCATCGCTCGTTCACCCGTAATTCGTTCATACGATGTCCGAATTCTACAATTCTTAAGTCTATGACTCATAAATTTTATGTTCTTCAATATGTTCACAAAACCCTAGCTTTCTAGGTTTCTTATTAACATTTCACTTCCATTCCGAAATCCTAGTTAATTATGATTTCAACATTTATCACCTTTCCTTAGAAATTTCGCCATAACTTTGTTATACAAGATTTTTACTCTGTTAAAAATTGATTCATTCCATTATTCGAACATCTAACATCCTAACCAAGAATATAGCATCTAATCCTGTACACGATGGTTTTAAACTTGTCCATCAACAACATGTGTTAAGTTTTCATGTTTTCTTCATTATTACTTACTTATTTGGTTATGATTCCACTTGTAACATGATTATTAATGTTTAATCCACTAATAGCCATCCTTATTACTCTTTATGATACATACACCACCAATTTCACTTCTTTACTAACTCAAACTTGAAAAGAGAAGAAAGATAAGTGGTTTAAACATTTTTACCTTTTGTGTTCTTGACGTTCTTGAGTTTTAACTAACTCTTTCTCTTCTTTGATCACTTGTAAATGCTCTATTTTATCTCTTAATATATTGCTCTAGATGTTGGTGAAATCAAACAACCAACAAATGAAACCATTTCTCTCTTATTTATAGAATTACAAAGTGGGGGCAAAATGGTCATTTGGTCCCACCTCCACAAACCAAGCTTCCAAAGGAAGCTTTCCCACCTCCTTTTGCCGACCATGACTCACTATAGGGGGTCCACATGGGTTCCCCCATAGGTTTTACCCATCTGGTTTCCCAACGGTTCGATCCACGGGTTCAGTTCTTGGTTCGGACATAGATTTAATTCAATTCGGGCCTAACCTTGGCTTGAATTAAATTATCTTTGGGCCTTGATTAAGTTTGTTGTTGGGCCTCAATCATCTTTCATTTGTGTTTGCCAAAGTTTACATTCAAGCTCTACTAGTCCATTAATAATGGTTTGTGTTTTTAACGCATAATTCTCGTTTACTAATTCGTATAACATTCATCTCATACATTGTATTATCTTTCGTATATACATGTACAATACCTTGTATTATGCTCGTATTCTTTCCCCGTATAATAACTTTCTTATTATACAAACTATTAATTATTCAAATATTCACTTTCCTTTATATTCTCGAATTGAGTACGCAGGCGAAAAATTGTGTTCGCCATAAGTGAATTTTTATTAGATAATCCATCTCTCCTTAAAATTCATCATTATGTATTTCCCAAAAATTCAAAGATAATTCCTGAGCAGAAATAGATGAATAGTATTTTTCAGAGAATTTCTCGGAAAGCTTTTATTTTTGTCTTGGAAATTCACACACTTTATTTCTTGCACTTAGCCAAAATACTACGATCATACATCCCTTCTAGGTTATAGAACGACCTTCATCTCGCTTACTCGTTATAATTAACATATAATATAATTTTATTCATTATATTCAAATAAAATTAATTTACATTATAATCCGTTTTTCTCGGTTGTTACATTCTTCCCCCCATATAAGGATTATGTCCCTAGAATCTTGATATAAGTTAGTCAAACAACTGAGGGTAATTCTTCTTCAACTTTTCTTCGAGTTTCCACGTTGCTTCTTCGGCATCGTGGTTTCTCCATACTACCTTCACCGAAGGTATTATTTTATTCTTTAGAACATGCTCTTTTCTATCAATGATTTGAATAGGCATTTCTTTATACGTTAAGTTCTTCTCAACATGAATAGGCTCATACTTTATTACGTGCTTATAATCTGGCTTATAAGGAAGTAACACAGATACATGAAACACATTGTGTTTACGTTCTAACTCTAGAGGTAATGCTATCATATAAGCTACCTCTCCTATCCTTTTCAATATCTCAAAAGGTCTTATAAACCTTGAACTTAATTTTTCCTTCTTCCCAAAACGTATCTTTCCTTTCTAGGGAGATACCTTTAGAAATACATACGAGCCGAATTCAAACTCTCTTTTCTTTCGATGGGAATCCACATATTTTTTCTGTCTATCTTGAGCTGCTACTAGTCGTATTCGTATCAACTTAACTATATTTGATGTTTGCTGTACAATTTCAGGTCCTAGCATTTGGCGTTCTCCCACCTCATCCCAACATAGTGGTGTTCTGCACTTCCTCCCATATAACGCTTCGTAAGGCGGCATGCCTATGCTTGCATGATAACTGTTGTTATAAGAAAACTTTACTAACGGTAGATGATCATCCCAACTACTTTTGAAATCTATGACGTAAGATCTTAGCATATCTTCTAACGTCTAAATTGTTATTTCGCTTTACCTATCCGTATATGGATGATAAGACGTACTTAACTTTAACTGCGTTCACATCTGCTCCTGCAGACTTCTCCAAAAATTTGACGTGAATCGTGGATCACGATCTGACACTATTAAAACTGGTACCCCATATCTTGAAACGATTTCTTTAACATAGAGTTTAGCTAACTGATCTAAGTTAAACTTGACTCTTATTGGCAAAAAGTGAACCGACTTCGCCAAACGATCCACTATTACCTAGATAGCATCGTATCCTTTTTGTATAGTTGGAAGTCCTACCACAAAATCCATTGTGATATGTTCTCACTTCCATTCTGGAATTTCCAATAACTGTAACAAGCCACTTGGTCGTTGATGATTGGCCTTAACTTTTTTACAAGTTAAGCACCTATTTACATAATCTGCTATCTCCCTCTTAATGTTCGGCCACTAAAAATTCTGTCAAAGGTCTTGATACATCTTAGTATTACCAGGATGGATCGAGTACCTTGAACTATGAGCCTCCTGTAGTATCTCCTCCTTTAATTCCGTTTCATACAGAAAACAAATTCTTCCTTCAAATCTTAATAACCCTTCATTATCCAGACTGCACTTTATCTCTTCTCCCTCTACTAGTCTTTTCTTCATCTGGTCACACTCATCATTTTTAAGCTGTACTTCTTTGACTCTCTCTAGAATGGTAGGTCGAGTCTTCATTGTAAACAATTTCTGACCTGGTTCACTCGGTATCCTCACCTCTAACTCCATCCTAGCCATCACTGTTATTAACTCAGTTTGAGCTGTTAACATAAACAACCATTCCCGATCGTTTCTACTTAAGGCGTCGGCCACCATATTCGCCTTTCCTGGATGATACAAGATATCACAGTCGTAATCCTTTATCAATTTAAGACATCTTCTCTGTCTCATATTTAAGTCTTTTTGTGTGAAGATATATTTTAGACTTTTATGGTCCTTGTATATCTCACATTTCTCTCCATATAGGTAATGCCTCCAAATCTTTAAGGCGAATACCACAACTGCTAGTTCCAGATCATGAGTATGATAAACTTTCTCATAATCATTTAACTGTCGTGATGCATAAGCAAAGACCTTGTCATGCTGCATGAGCACGCAACCTAGTCATCTATGCGAAGCATCGCTATAAACTATAAAATTCCCTATATCATTGGGTAGAGATAATACAGGTGCTTCACTCAACCTTTTCTTCAGTTCTTGAAAACTATTTTCATACTTCTCAGTCCACACATACTTCATTGTCTTCTTGTCAAATTAATCAACAGAGTAGCTATCTTAGAAAATCCTGGATAAATCTTTGATAGTATCCCGCTAACCCTAGGAAACTTCGTACCTCTGTCGGTGTTTTTGGTTGGTCCAAATTAATCACTGCTTCCACCTTTGCTGGATCAACTAAAATTCCATCTCTGTCAATAACGTGGCCCAAAAACTGCACTCTTTAAAGCCAAAATTCGCACTTAGTTAATTTAGCATATAACTTCTCCTTCCTTAGTGTCTCTAACACTAATCTTAGATGTTCAGCTTGAACTTCTGGCGTCTTAGAATAAACTAGAATATCATCGATAAACACTACAACGAACTTGTCCAAATATTGTTTGAACACCCTGTTCATCATATCCATGAATACAGTTGGTGCATTCGTTAACCTAAACGACATTGCCAGAAACTCATAATGGTCGTAACGAGTTCTGAACGCCATCTTAGGTACATCCTCCATCCTTACTTTTAACTGATGATACCCCGTTTGTAAATCTTTCTTAGAAAAATACTTTGTCCCTTTTAATTGATCAAAGAGATCATCGATCCTGGGCAATGGGTATTTATTCTTTATCGTTAGCTTGTTTAACTCTCGATAGTCGATACAAAGTCTCAACGATCCATCCTTCTTCTTCACAAATAATACCAATCCTCCCCATGGCAAAAAAACTCGGTTGAATGTATTTCCTATCCAATAGTTCCTGTAGTTGGACCATCAACTCCTATATTTCCATTGGTGCCATACAATACGATGCCATTGAAAATGGTGCCGCTCCTGGCATAATATCTATTACGAATTCGATCTCTCTATCCCATGGAAGACCTTGTAATTCACTTGAAAACACATCCATGAATTCTTTTACTATAAGTATTTGTTCCATTGTTGCTCCCATTCTCTGAGTATCAACAACATTACGCAAATAACCTACACATCCCTTCTTTAGCAATTTCCAAGTTTATGTCATAGTAAGACAACATGAACGTCTCGACGACTTACTACCATAAAACACTACCTTAGGCTGCTTCAAAGTTCAAAGGTTTACACAATTCTTTTGATAATCTATAATTACACCATGGTTAAACAACAAATTCATCCCGAGAATTACATCGAATTCTCCCAACTTTATTGGTATTAAATCTACCGACAATTTACAACCTCTTATTTCTACACAACAACACCTAAGTATATGTTCAAGAAGAATTATTTCTTCATTTGCTACCTTAATATTTAAAAGTATAGGCAATCTTTCAGGGAGTAATCCTAACCGTCTAGCAAATTCACATGCTATAAAAGAACAAGTAGCACCCGAATCAAACAACACATAAGAATTTATATCTTTGATTGGGATAATATCTACAACTACAACTCCCGATGCAACTGTGTCCTAAACCGTCATAATAAAGGTGTGGACCATCGGCCTACTCGACTGAGTTGGGCCACTAATAGCTACCTTACAACTATTAGCGCCCTTACTATGTTCCATCCCCTTCTTCGGGCAGTTCTTCGCCATGTGGTTAGTTGATCCACATACGAAGCATCCATTGTTCTTCTTTGGACTTGGACAATTAGGCGAAATGTGCCCTTCTTGTCCACAATTGTAGCACATAGCTTTACCCTTGAGACGGACTCCTAAATGAGTCTTCTCACAGTTTTTACATGCCTCCATCCTTTTCTTAGGATCTCCCTATTTCACTCTGGTATTCCCAGAGTTAAAAACCTTCCTCTTCTATCCGTTGCCACTCTCGCTGGCTCCCTAAGTTTTCACTCCCCCATCTACTTTACCCTTATTCTTCTTCTCTCTGCGGTATTGGCTTAAAGCCTCACTACCACCATCCGTAATTATTGCCTTCTCCGGAATGGTTCCAAAGGAATTACTTTAAAATACTAATATCCGACTATAGAGCCAGGGTTTCAAGCCCTACTCGAATATTCGCGCCTTTCAAGGGGTGTTAGCCGAGTAGAGTAGCTCGATACTTGACTCGAGACCGGTTCAAAAATATGATCCAAAGCTCGAATTCGAAGTTGATTCGAGTCGAATATGATCCATACTCATTTTCTATTTAATGATACACGAGTCGAATTCAAGTATACCAGTATTCGCTCAGATTAGGGTTCGAGTATTTCATTTTTTCTCGAACTATACTCGATACCTGCTCGATGGATCATATTCGAATACTGGTTTAATCTATACTAATAAGTTAAATATGTGATATTTGTATCAATCTTTTTAATTTATAAAGTGTAGTATTAAATTGTGTAAGCTTATACTTGAATAAATCAGTGAATTTATTGACAATTCGTATTACATTCTTTGTAATTTCTTTACATAAATTAAAGTAAAAGACTTTTATATATAAACATTAGTTCAATACTGAATTTAGTATGTAGTGGTTCAGTATTAAGCGAAATGGTGCATATTTAAAACTCGATTTGAAGGCTCGTGAGTAACTCGTTTAGTAAACGAGTTAAGTACTTACGAGCCGAGTAGGTTCGAGTAATTATTCGAGTCAAATCTGGCGCAAAATTAGAAATTCCTTATCGAATTTGAGCTCAATTTTTTCGAGTCGAGCCGAATCTGAGCATTAGAGTGTTCGCTGAGATTCGACTTGTTTTCACCCCTACGCCTTTTCACTTCCGTATCTACCTGATGTGGAGAAAATCTTGCCAGTTCATTGAACTTGGCAGCATATTAGGAAACAGTCATATCCTCTTGTTTTAATTCCAAGAACTTCATCTCCATCCTACCCTGCATACTCGTGGGGAAATAGTTCTTGAAGAATATCTCCTTGAACCGTGTCCACGTTACAACCTCCACTCCAGCCCTAGCCTAGTTCACCTCCCACCAGAAGTTGGCCTCTCCCTTCATTATATAGGTGGCAAAAGAAGTCTTTTGCCCCTCTTCAACATTTTCAATAACAACTGCCTTCCTAATCTCTTTCACCCAAGTTTGGGCTTCTATAGGGTCCGTAGTTCCTTTAAACTCTGGCGGACCTACACTCTTAAAATCCTTAAACTTAGTAGCACGTACCACTGCAGGATTAACAAGTATATTAGCACCATTTCTATTAAAGGCAGCTGTTAATTGATTAACAAACTCCTGCATTGGGTTAATCGTTCCCCCTTCTGGTTGATTCACATTTGCTTCCTGATTTCGTTGTCTTCTTCTTGGTGGCATGTTTCTGTTAACATAAATAACAGTTCATTATTACTTACTCCTTGTTAATTAGTCATTATTCACGATTAATAATAACTCAAAATCATTGCAAAATAGGTTCCATAAAGTGCTTATATTGATATGCTTTCTTCTTTATAGTATAATACTACATCGTTCACCATTACATAGCCTTAGCTAATTACATTACTTTCCCACAATTACTTTCCAAAAATTAGGATTTACAAAAAACTACCCTTTTGATCATACAAAAAAGGGCTTTACGTCACTACATAGATACACAATATTTACATATATATACATATTCTAGTTATTAACTAAATTACATCTGCCTAATGACATTTGCAAAATCTAAGTCAGCAAGACTGCCCACCACATCCCGACTGATCGTATGCCGAGTTTGCCCTGCCTCCACGGGATACTCAGTAACTTGTCACTGATAATCCTCATATGAACTCCTATGAATATAGGACATCTTCCTAATCTTCTGCCTCTTGGCCTTTAGCTCCTCCTTAAGCTCGAAGGCATCATGTTTTAGCTCTTGGACCTTGTCCATAGCCAAAAAATTCTCGTCATGATTAACCTCCCAAAATGTCTCCATGTCCCTCTTGTCCTCCAAGATGTCATGGACCTCCTCTTTCAGCTCCTTCACCTCTTTACCTAACTGAATATTCCTATCCAACACAGTCATGAACAACGCCTTCATTGATTCCCTCGGTGTCATCTCCTCTGTAGGTATTACCATATTAAACGATACTACCTCCACCTCCTCTTCGGACATTCCATCAAACAAGGATGTAAACCCTACGTTCTCAGAATCTTCTGATTCATCCACCACCACTATTGGCACTTCGGCTATTGGTGTCGGTAAAATCTCTATCTGGTTCACTGACTCCTCGCTAATAACATGTATATCTCTATACATAACATTGTCTCCTGACATCTACAATAAAACATAATATCATGATTAGTACACAACCTCAAAATATTATAAACACATATCACATTTAATGTATTTTAGGGTTAACTTCATCTTTTAATTCTTCTTGGAATGAATTTCCTTAATTCACCACTTAAAAAAAACTCAACGTGAGTTTATTTACTGCTAGATTCCTCAACTCTTCTTAAAGTTATGGCCTAAGGTTCTCCCTCCCCCACCCCCCACTTAAGTTTTATAACCTACAACTTTGATACTAACTTGTGATGCCCCCAAACTCGGGTATCTTTCAATACGATAGATGGTGCTACACGGTGCTACTATTCACATATAGATTCAGTTGAAATACATCAATAGAGTGAATATGTCTACTATTTATTACATAATAATAAGTACCTTCCCAGGTATTACATATGTTATTTGTCATAGTATCAAATTAATACAAAAGTAATACTATTATATTACAATAATAACTACTTGTCTGCCTTGGTCTTTCCTTTGTCCTTACCGGATCCTTCGATCCATTCATTTTTAGCAGCAATCATATGATTAAAGCAAGGGTGAGCATACCTAGCTCAGCAAGTATAACAATTATAGTAGAACAACATGCCTGAATCATACGAGTATAGCTTCTATAACTGAATTAATAGTTATGAAGTACTGTGAATAAATCAAAATAGCCCTTCTCTTTTCTTTAAAACATTTAATGACAACCCTCACCAGTTAAACCTTGAGTTTGGTCAAAGGCCATGAGCATTTCATTCTTTCTTTATTTGAAAAGGACAACCTAGCACCAAGTTTGTAAGTCTGACATTTCTTACATGCACGTCTAGGTGATTAGCCTATAGTACTCTATGTTGTACAACACTACTACATTAAACATATCTACGTTTAAGTTTTGGCAAACTCACGTACCAGTCGATTTACGACAAAACATTTATTTATTCATACTTAGTCTTTCTTTATATTCATACCAAAACAGTTGGCACAAGATAGTAGTATCAATAATATTTTGATAGATTATAAGAAAATTCACAAAATACTTTAAGTTTGGTCTAGCCAAAGTAAATGGCTTTGACTTCTTTGTTATAGCAATCTATGCATATAATACATGAATCATAAAGCTTGTCCATAATAAGTATAGACAATTATTTAGAAAACTTGCCTTCAGCGTCGTCTAGTGTTAATTCACTTTCCTTTTGAGTCTTTAAAGATTCTACATGAGATAATCACATAGCATACCAGGTTAGGTCACATATAATCATTAAGTATTGTCATTAACATATCTCCTCGTTCTTCTCGGTATAACTATCTATTTGGTTAACTTACTAACATTCGTTAGGTTAGTTAACGTTCATTATGGCTTTCTAACATTTTATTGTTATGAATAACCTTATTTGTTTAATGTTTAAGTAATTACATTCTAAGCAATCTCAAACATTCATTTGACGTGAATACGGTTTACCGTATTACTAAACTCACTTTGTGTTTACATTTTCGTAACCTTTTATTAACTTTTAATTGTTGAACTTAAGGTTTTAATCATCATTTAAGATGTTACTTTAAGTTTAATTAAGGTCATAATTCACCTTCAATCAACTTAACTTTCTTTTATGTTCATAACTATTCTTCTTTACCTTTGGTCTAGGACTGGTGCTGCAGCACCGTGTCCTTTGTTAATTGCTGCGCTGCAGCGCATATTTCCAATTGCTGGGTTTCGGTCCCAAATCCTTCACTGGGCGGCGCTGCGGCGCCTCCCTTAATTCTTTGAACTTTTTTTCAATTTCTTAATCTATTCATTTCCCGAGCTCGTAACTTGCTCATTATAGCTCAGAATTGGTTCATTTACAAGTCCATTTCTTGCTTATTCTTCATACTACGATTTGTTCCAGATAAAAAAAGTTTCTGAATCCATTAACGAGGCTTCCACTTGATTAAATTTTCATTATTCGTTCGTTTAACGCTCTTGAGCGTTCATCGCTCGTTCACCCGTAATTTTTTCATACGATGTCTGACGGCAGTTCTTGAGTCTATGAGTAATAAATTTCATGGTCTTCAATATGTTCACAAAACCCTAGCTTTCAAGGTTCGTTATTAACATTTCTCTTCCATTTCGAAATCCTAGTTAACTATGATTTCAACATTTATCACCTTTCCATAGAAATTTCGCCATAACTTCGTTATACAAGATTTTTACTCCATTCAAAATGGATTCATTCCATTATTCGAACATCTAACATCCTAACTAAGCATGTAGCATCTAATCCTATACATGATGGTTTTAAACTTGTCCATTAATAACATGTGTTAAGTTTTGATATTTTTTTTCATTATTTCTTACTTATTTGGTTATGATTCCACTTGTAACATGGTTATTAATGTTTAATCCACTAATAACCATCATTATTACTCCTTATGATATATACACAACCAATTTAACTTCTCTACTATGTAGATACTCAAAATTTTGCATTCCTATTACTAACCTTGCCGGAGGGCAAAATCGTCTTCCAGAGATAACCTTGGAAGTCAAGTCAGCTCAACCCCGGAGACAACCCCGGGAGATAGACACTCAAAATTTTGCATTCCTGTTACTAACCTTGCAGGAGGGCAAAATTATCTTCCAGAGATAACCCTGGAAGTCAAGTTAGCTCAACCCCAGAGATAACCTTGGGAGATAAAATTTTTAATCTCGGAGACAACCACGAGATACTCAGTTTCAACCCCGAAGATAATCCCAGGAAGTTCAGTTCCAACCACGGAGATAACCCCGAGGGAAACAGTTCCAGTCCCAGAGACAACCCCGGGACCCTCAGTTCCAACCCCGAAAATAACTCCAGGAGGTTAAGCACACCTCAGAGATAACACTGAGGACATTCAGCACCTACAGCAGCCCAATCTCAGAGATAACCTTGAGCAACAACTTCTACATCAGCACAGAGCTGGAGATAACCCCGGTGAGGGGTAAAATCATCATTTTGCCACCTCGATACTACATTCACATTGTCTCAACATCATTTCAACCCACATTTCATACCGAAGTGTCCCACAAGAACCATAGCTCAAAATCCCGAGTGACTACTACACAAGATAGAACACCGGATAAAATTTAAAGACTTAAAGATCTGGCCATAGACCCATCTTTCCGGCTTTGTTTAACCTCTTATCCCATGTCATTGAGTAGCTCTCGACAACAACATTCCAGAAAGGTATAGCATGCCTCCATCGGATGCCCGGATTGAAAGTTATGAAGGTTCGAGCGGGCAGTATATTGCACGAGTGCACGTACTTCGAGACGACAGAACCCGTATGGCCTGGGGCAACTCGAGCAGCCGCAGGTAGACCCGTGGCCATCAAGTCTATAAATAAATACCTTTGGTTGGTCATTTAAAAAAATGAAATAGAAAAAAGAAAGAGAACTCTGTCCATTTCAGTCGGTAAGCACTTCTAGAGTGCTCTAAACTGAGTGATTCTTCTTTCTAAACACTTGTAAGCTCGTTTTTTGCTACATACTGAAATTTATCCAGTGGAAATCGAGTTTTCAAGCGTGAAAAAATATCTGAAGTCTTCTTGGCAGCCTACTGTAAGATATTTTATATTTTTAAGCTTTTTATCACTTCTGTATATATATATATATATATATATATATATATATATATATATATATATATATATATATATATTCATGTTGAGAGTCGCGTCGTGTGGGTATGCATAGATCGTTGATCCGTAGCTTTTTACTACTTATATATATATATATTTACATTTCATGTCCTGCCTGGAGTCTACTTCGTTACAGTTGATTATTCATATATATATTTACAGCTTTATATATATATATATATATATATATATATATATATATATATATAACTGTTTTATCGGCCTGAGGGCTAAATTTGCCTAAATCTGGCTATTTCTCACTTTGACCGGTTTATGGTGACTAAACTAGAACTGTTGAAGCTGAAATAGTTTAGATTTACTCAAATCTAGTTCTTTTTCTAACTTTTACTAGCCTGCGGGCCAGATTTGCCTAAATCTGGCTTTTTCTCACTTTGACCGGTTTATGGTGACTAAACTAGAACCGTTGAAGCTGGAATACTTAGATTTACTCAAATCTAGTCAATTTTTCTAGCTTTTATACATATTGCTTTGTCATGTGAGCCTAAGAATCATGTGATCACAGATTCAATTTCTGAATCTAGATTCGGTTCCCGTGATGGACATTTTCAGCTGCAGCCAGCTTGTAAATTATTCATAGTGTTTGAATTTCCATAGATGGCTTTCATGCCCACTAGGAGTTCGGCACTATTATGTATATTATTTTCTCGAAGATGCTTCGCATCTCGAAAATAAAAGTAATCAAGCCGAACACATATTAAAATAGAAGTATCAAATGCCTCAATTACTATTGAGCACAAGGGTTTGAAAAACCTGTTTTACAAAACATCATTGCTATATCTTGTTAAAATTGAACTTTTATACAAAAGTCAAACCCTTTGTATATAGGTGCAAACGAAACATAGCACTACTTCGAAACAACTGCACATAGACCTACACACACACATTCAGATAAAAGTGTAAATTAGAAAGTAGCGGTAACCGTGTTATCACGGAAGTCGGGGGGTGCCTAACACATTCCCTTCGCTTAATCAAGCCCCGAGACCCTAACAAATTTTTATTTTGCAGACCAGTTAAATAGTGTCATATCACTAGGTCTTTGTGCAAACCTTTTCTCGGTTGAGTTGGTGCAACCATTTAAAAATACCAACTGGCGACTCTTACAGTCAAATCGTCGACATATACATGTCGGACCTTTTCAAACTTATTTTTTCAAATAAATCTCACCTAACATGAGAACACCAAATGACAAGAACAGAAAGGGACAAAAAAAATCCCGACATCGATAGGTGGCGACTCTGTCGGGGATTCCAGTAAGAGGGCTTAAGCCGCTATTAAAGCTTTTCAAAACTTTTTACCTGCTTGTGTGTGGATGTTGTATTTACATTTGAATGAATGTGTACTAATGCTTTATTTACTGCACTTAGTGCTTCGCACCATACCTGACTGTGATATTAGTGCTTCACACATGTCATCATTTCCATACGATGAGATACAATGTATGTGAATGTATGTTGTGTGGTCCCTCCACCAGGAGGCAATCCCATCGGTATTTGATTACTAGACTCGTCGGGAGGCTAATTCCACAAGGCTCATGATGAGTGGGATTTATACCCGCGAATCGGATACTTTATGACTTAAACAATTGCCTGAATTCGTAGATTTTATATAGATTTATATGATTATAGTGTTAGTATGCTTAATCAATGCTATGCAGGGCATATCAGGTGTTTTCTAGCATATAGGGCGCAAAATAGTTATTTTACGTATGGCCGCGCCGCGACGCCAAAGCCCAGCTTAAAGCCCGCACCGCGGCGCCACCTCTTGATCCTTGCTGGCGTAAGCTTCACTCCGTAATGCCACTATTCCTTTATGGGCTCGCGCTGCAGCGCGGGCTCCGGTCTTTCCAAACTTACTTGGCCTTGCAGCGCCAACCACAACTTACTTGGCGCCATCGCGGCGCCAGGTCCGGTCCCCAGACAACCAAGGCCTTGGTTTGACCTAGCAAGAGAAGGAGGTGTATATAAAGCACTGAGGCCTCTACATAAAAGGGGGGAGGAGACATCCTATATCATAGTTTCTCATAGTTTTATAGCTTAGATTAGTTTTATTTTGTAATTCCTCTTTCTTCCTCATGTCTGTAAATATAGATTAGGTAGATTAGGGAGAAGTTTGGCCTTTCTTTGGAGCATCAAGAGCAGTAAGCTACATGGACTGGAGAGCTTGATTTGAGCAAAATGCGTGGAGATGGAAGGGCTTTGACAGAGTTTTCTCATATCCATTTGTTTTCTCTTATTTTGTAATCTATAAATGTTGTCTTTACTGCTACTTGTATTTGGTTTAATAATCATGAACTGAATATTTGCTCTAAGGGTATAATGGAACCCTTTGTTATTTAAAGTGACTGTCTTATCTCTTTGGTTGGCACCATATGATTTGGTTAAGTATATTTGTGTTTTATAATTCTCGCTAAGATATTAGGGATGATTTTGGTAATCTACATGGTATCGACAGAAGGATTGTAGACTTTCACCTAAATATATTAGCATGTGATGTGGGTCTTGACTGCATAAGTTGTGCTTAGAATAGACATATCTCTGTGCGCCACGTGCGACCTTATTGAGAACTTATGCTTAATTCCTTGTTATGATTAATTTGCATAGACATATGTAGGATTGTATCTAGCTTGGACGTTCTTTTCTATTCTATTCCCTTTTGGGTGGATCTGGAGAGGATATGTTTGTGAATACCTCGACAGAGGTGCATAAGCACATGTGTGCTCTCGGTCGACAAATTGTCGTGACCATTAAGACCAAAGAGAGAAGGGTAGCTAGTTTGATGAAACATAGCATGCCAAGAGTTTGACAGAACGCCTGTATGGGGTGAAGTTGTGACCTTAGCTTGTAATTCGTTAGATTACCATTCGTTATCCATTTACTTGCTTTGTTAATTAGTTTTAAAGAGATTAATCGCACTTCCATTTACTGCTATTCGAATAAGACTTTAGCGATTCAAAGTCGGTACTTGGTAAATATTAGTCATAGTTCCTCGTGGGTACGACACACTCCTTATCACTGTATTACTTGTTAGACCGCGTATGCTTGCGCGCGATTTGGCAATAGCTAAATTGACCAACAAGTTTTTGGCGCCGTTGCCGGGGAACTATTATTCTAATATTGTCTAATATTGATTTCAATCAATTTAGTCTTACTTTGGACGTATATATATATATATATATATATATATATATATATATATATATTTCTTTTATTTGTTTTATCTTCCTTTCTTTTTATTTTTTAAGTTACAGATTATGGACGATCAATGTTATCAATGGCCTTATGAGGGGAGGACGCAACCAAGCTCAGAAGAAGGACTCGAGCAATTGCACTTCCAAATTTCAAATGCATTGAGGTTTTCTAATAATCTCTAGTGTCAGTCCACTCAGAATGCCTACAGTCAGGAACGAGCTGACTTTGAACCGATCTCCTATCATCCAAACTGTCAGGGTTATTCAAACTCTTGGGACTACAGTCAAGAGCAATTTCAAGATCCGAATTACTCCTATCCAAATCAGTTTGACAACCAATCTCCGCCATAATATGAGGTTACGTCTCGACCCAATGAGAACTTATATGAGTCCTTAACACGAGAAGAAGAGAACCATCTTGAAGAGCTTCTCGCCAACTTTATTGAAAGAAATGAGGTTCGGATGGCAAGCCAAGAAGCCGCATTGCACAGCCTTAAGAATCAATTGGGGCAACTCGTCAATCCCATCACAAATCTACCACAAGGCAATCTTCTGGTCGTAATTGATCTCGACAATGAAGCAATAGAGTATTGCACGGTGGATACATAAGTATGCGATGATTCTCGCACAGTTTTTGAGGGAGACATCATAGTGCAAACTGACCAACCGGTGGAGTCTGAAGTTGCAGACAAAAGGATACACAGTGATTGTATAGTCAATACTGATCTACATTCGGAAACCACGCTCCCGATTGTGAAAATCCTAGAGGGCCCAATAGAGCACAAAGAACGCTTCCACTTTAATGAAAAAGGCGAATTAGTGGATAATTCCTACGGTGAAAGATTCTTTGTGACAATGGATGACTGGATGGATGTAGGAAACGAAGATGATCCATCATCAATGTCTGGCAAAAATCCAAAGGAATTGACGAATAGGCGGCATGAGAAGATCATTTTCGCTTATGAGCCAGATTGAACGGTGTCGCTATGGTAAAGCCGACGACTTTAAAATAAGCGTTTGGTGGGGAGGCACCCCAATCTCAGTATAAATTTTATCTGTTTTCCTTTACCTATATATAGTTTACTCTGTAATTAGTTATTATATTGTTTGTAATAATGCATATTTGCTTCGTAGTATTTTCTGTTATACTGGTCTTGGCATGTGCAGATAACAGTTAGAAAAATTTCAGAAAAGGGAATGTCGCGCCACCAATTGTACTATAATCCACGTCGCAGCACCGGATTTGCACCTCAGCACCAATATTCGCGCTGCAGTGCCATCGTTTTATGCCCAGCTTCTATCCTTCGCGCCGCAGCGCCAACTAGTAAAGCAAGACTCGCGCCGTGGCGCCACTAACTTGCCTTGCCTACTGCTAATCCGTGCTGCAGCGCCAACTAACAAAGACAACGCCGCACCAGGGCGCCACTAGTGAGCCTCAGCTACTACTAAATCGCGCCGCAACGCCAAACATAGAATATTATCTCGCGCCGCGGCACTGACAACGAGAATTGGTTTTTTTAATTCGGTTTTTGGCCTGCAGTTCATGTCATTTCCTCTCCTCTTTCTCGACAACATTCGGCAATGCTGACCCAAGCACACCAACCATCGCCCACCCCCAAAATCATTAGAAATTGATTGAGCGTCCCATCTCAAGCCACTATTACAGCTGATTTTTTCTCTACAATTGCCAACACACGAAGTGGGTTTCAAATCGCGCACAAACATATGCGGTCTGACAAGTAATATAGTGATAAGGAGTTTGTCGTACCCACGAGGAACTATGACTAATATTTACCAAGTACCGACTTTGAATCGCTAAAGTCTTATTCGAACAACAGTAAATGGAAGTGCGATTAATCTCTTTAAAACTAATTAACAAAGCAAGTAAATGGATAACGAATGGTAATCTAAGGAATTACAAGCTAAGGTCACAACTTCACCCCACACAGGCATTCTATCGAACACCTAGCATGATATGTTTCATCAAACTAGCTACCCTTCTCTCTTTGGCCTTAATGGTCACGACAATTTGTCGATCGAGAACACATAGGTGCTTATGCACCTTTGTTGAGGTATGAACAAACATATCCTCTCCAGATCCACACAAAAGGGAATAGAACAAAGAGCTTTCTTCATCCTCTTTGGTAATTACACTTAATCTTTTAGTGCAACAATTTTCATTGCAGTTATCAGCACAAGTAGTGACTTCTTCTTCGTTACTATCAGTTTCATTGTTACTAGTACTGCTTTTAGAAGAATAGGGGATGTCAGATCCTTCATCATTATCTGTATTTTTTTTATTCTCATTAACTCTAATAATTGTTCTGTATCTTCATTAGAGATATTTAACAGAGATAATTTTTATTTTACTTTACATTCATTTTTGTAGTGGCCTTTTGCCCACAATTGTGGCAAATGATTTTACTCTTATCATATTTTTTAGTCCTTTTATTATATTTTTTATTAATTAGTTTGGGTTTATTGTAATAATCGTTTTGATTATTATCCTTTTTATGAGTATGTTTAGGTTTGTGACGTTTATGTGATTTAGGATGATCAATATGTCTGTGTTTATGCTTTCTTCTTGAGGGAGCAATAGGAGGCAGACCATATTGTTCACAAAATGTTCCTAACTCATATTTAGCTTTTTTCTTGTCTTTACTAGCTTGTTTAGCTAATTTAAAATCAATGCACATTTTTAAACCTATTTTTTGAATATAACTGATTATGTCACCATAAGTGAGATTATCATAATCAATATATCCTAAGTTTTTACTCAACTCTTCTCTAACTTTATGAGCGAACAATGAAGGCAAACCATTTACAAATTTTTCTTTCCAGAAAGGTTTGTTGCTATCATTTCGCAGCATAACTCTAGAGGTAAACACATCTTTGTACCACCTGAAATCACTAAGAGTGGGACAAGTGGGATTACTGAGTTGATCATGAATTCTTTCTGTTATGTTACTAGGAGTTCCTACAAAATGTTTTATTATGGTAAAGATTAAAGTATTTAATCCATCAGGCGGACCAAGACCGACATCTTCATCAAAGATGGGGTTGCCGTCATCGTCTAACTAGATAGCATGAATTATTGATACTCTAGTATCTTCTGTGAGATGTCTTTCCCACCAAGATCTGAGAATACCAGTGAACCCACTAGCTATTAACTCAACTATTTCTGGTTGTGATAGATTGTTGAATTTAGTGATATAGCTATTTGCTACCATAGACATGTGATTCAATTTATTTAAAATTTCTTGTTCACTAAGACCATCAATGTTCCATTCATAAATTTTATTAGCTGAAACAGAGAATTGTTTATCTAGGTTTCTCTCTTCGAATTGCAGATCCGGAGGAGTATGTCTAGAATACCAATTCCTGGTTAAACTAGTGCTTTTGACTGTTAACTTGTTCAATTGATCATTAAAATCTGGGATTGAAGTAGAATCAGAATAGTCAGCTTGACTATCACTTTCAACTTCAGTCTCAACTTGATCCAAAGTAGATACAGTACCACTTGGACCAGGTTCAGTTTTTAGTTTTTTGAATAACTTGTCAATAGATTTAATTAGGTTGCTATCATCATTAGGTAAACCTAATTTACTTCTATTTTCAGGTAAGTTAATCAAAGGATATTCAATTTTAGCATCTGGTTTTTTAATACTTGTTTCTTCAAATTTTTCTTCAATTCTATCAAGCTGTCTTCCAACAGTTGCTAAGTATTACTAAAATTTAATTGTTCAATAATTTTTTTATCATCTTTATTTCCATCTGAAATTTTAAAGGGACTGGCAACAACAGATGTGTTCTTAACAGGGATAAGGACATTTTCTAGCGAAGGATGCCTAGAACAAACCTTAGACCTATCTTCTTTAACCCATTGACTTTTTGTTATAACATTACACTTACTTTGGTATTGATCATACCAGTCATAAAAGGTAATGTTTATTTTTTCACTTTTTATAAATCGCTTCCATCTATTAACAATTTTATCTCGCTCCTTTTTTGTTGCGTGGTTTGAACGAAATAAATGTCTTTTATCTTTATTATTTTTAGAATTAAAATCCTGTACAAGATTATTCCATTCAAGAATAAAATCTTTTTTAATAACTCTTAACTGATTGTTAATGGGAATTTCAAAATCAGACTGAGTGGGAAGCTCAGAAGGAGTAGGAGAGGAAGAACTCTCTTCTTCAACTAGATCCTTTTGAGTGTAACATGGGTGACTAGCTTGACCATGATGTAAAATACCTTTTAATTTAAGATCTCTTAAAGAAGGGTTATTAAGAATTTCAGTGTCTCTTCTTGAAGATGCTATAGTACTAGTCGAGTCTTCAATAATAATCGGTCTTTTACTGCGTTCAAAACTTATATTTACTATTCCATCTGAAAATTGTCTAACATTTTCAAGGTTTATTAGATTGTTAACTACAGGTTGTTCAGGTATTTCACTGGGTAAAGTCCATTGACTAGGGACTGTAATATCTTTCCAGAGAATGGTTCTCGGGATCTGAATATTAGCATCAGTAGTTGAACTTTGAAATAAGATAGTTTGATCTTTTGAACTTTTATTGAGAGCATGAACGTTTAGGTTAGTTTTCATGGTCTTATAATAAATCCGGTAAATCAAAGCTATCGACTGAGAACCCTCAATCATTTGAGTAATTTCTCCAGCAGTTTTAATATTTAATGTCAAGGCTTTTGATAAATTTTTATCACTTAGGCTAAATGTGAAATCAAGAAAGCAATTGAAATGGATAGGTCCATTATACAGACTAGATTCCATTGCGCCGATCATGCTAGGATAATAATTCAAGAATCGTGCATCTCTAAGGCAGAGATAAATACTTGAATTAATTCCTTTAATGTTTAATGGTTTAACAGTCACTTGAACTAATCCAATGTGAATAAAATTAGAACATTTCTTTTTATGTTTTTTGATGACTTCGGGATCCAAAAGACAACAATTTTCGTATTCTTTATTAATGGCATAAACCTTTTCAACAGTTTTGACATTATAATCTGTTTAAAAATTGTCCAAAAATGTTGACTAATAAATTTCCTTAGGGGAGACCCTAGGTATATTCCAATTGTGCAAGGCTTGACTGATATTTTCATAACTGTGAGTTTCCTGGTTAACTATGTCTGGGACAGGAGGCAAAGTCGACCGGTTACTAGTTGAGGAGTTAGATCTAAACAATCTATTCATTTTTACCAAGTTCAAAATAAAATTTTATTCATTATTCTTCCATTCATACCCTATTACCTTAAGCAGACTCATACTTATGTTCAAAAACCAACACTGCTTACCCAAGAGACTTACAAAGGTTTGACACGAACAAGGTGGACTACAGTAAATCAGGTGACTTCGGAATAAGAATAAAAGAGAAATTTTGAAAACGGTTGAAGATGAACAGTTGTAAATATCTTACTGGCAACTAGAACTGAAACAACATGGCTCTGATACCATTTTGGGAGCGAAAGCAGATAGTAAGAATCATAGTGAATCAGAGGTGCAAATGAACACAATTTATTTACTAAAACATATAATTTTATTGATTGTAAATAAAACAAATGTACAAACTGATTACCAATTACAAGTTGAATTGACTTGACCTACTTAAAACATTAAGAAATGTAGAAGAGTAGAAGGAGGGGCTAAGATGGGATTAACAGCGGTGGAGGCTAAAGATTCATCTGAGAAGGAGCTCAGAGTCTTTCAAAGTCTGCCTCAATAACTAAGTTCAATTTCCTTTGATAGAATAAGGAAAGAACTATTACAAAGTTACTATCACAAAATAAATGTTTACAGACAAAAATTACTATTCATGAACAGTGCTGACTTTTTTACTATTCATTGACCCGTCTGGCAACTTTTGACAAAATGGCCACAACTTTTGACTTGAGAGATGCTTTCGGTGGAAAGAAGATGCTTTCGGTGGAAAAGACGAATCTGCTTTCGGCTGAGGGCATCTTTTGACTAGCTGCAGGGAGCAGGTGCATGTGACTTATGAGAAATGTCAGGAAAATGGGTCCTGTACATCCTGTAGGTTGATGGTGTCATAAGGGTCATCATCTTCCTCATAGTAACAGTGGGAATCCGATGAAGAACCTGTAGAGGTCTCTTCATGCAGTTCATCAATTCTTTTATTCAATGCATGTGCTATTAATTTTAATTCTTTTCCAGAACAATCTTTGAAATTAGATATGCTACGGGAACAAGATGAACCAGTGGGACTGACTCTAGACTCTTTTGATTTTTTACTGACACTTGACTCTTTTGATTTTTGACTAGACGGTTCTGTTGTAGAGACTGGGAGAACCTTGAGAGGAGAAGCAGGAAATTCTAACTGGACTTGACCTACAATTCTATTGACATCAAATTTTTCCCACCATTTGACAAACCATTTACGAGTAACTAGAGGAAAAGGATCTGCAGAAGGGGACGTAGGAGATGCATCGTGACTAATTTCACTAGTTGGGGGTTGAATGTGATATTCCCATCGAAGAATCTAGGGAATCTTATATTTACTTACAAACTGGAGAAGGACTGGGACACCTTCATATGCTGGATCAATTTTTTTGTGATTACAAAAATGATTGAGCTGGACTTTCAGGGGATCAGGAAGAAGGTCATAGGTAGAACCAAATCTTGACAACCAATGCAAAAACCAATATGGGAAATGTCTTTTGAATTTATGATCGAATTGAACGAACCAAGAATGACTGTGTGACTCATTTTGATGGAGAAAAACTTTATACCAAGCTTCCATGTAATCATAATAACAAAAAGAGTTATCTTGATTAGAAAGCTGCATAAGATCAGAGGGATGTTTTCCCCATTCGGACATCTGAATAAACTGTTTAATTAATAACGAATGGTAAAGAACTTTGGCTTTATCATTGTTAGCATAAATGGGTTTAGTAAAGATTGACTCTGTTTCAACAAGAATGTCCTTATAATACACAAGGGTTTTATAAGGAGCAAGGGGCATGAAATGCCAACCAGACGGAAAGAACTGGGAGGTCAATTTGACTGGGTCATTTCTGGGTTTCATATGAGGTTCAATATGAAATAAGAAATTGGTCCATCTAAGCATGTACTCAGAGGGAGGATTACTGGGATTTGGACTAGAGGCTTTGGACTGAAAAGGGTCGACTGGAATTGGGTTACTAGCTAAGGCTGAACTATAGGGCTTGGACATCGTCCCAAGGACAGTGAACTTGTTACTGGTTTGTTAAATTGGGTTTAGTGGATGAGGAACCAAGGCTCCTTTTGGCTGATTACTTGGGCTAGTAGGGCGACCCAAAGCACGAGAGGTTGATGCACCGCGGATACTCATGAAGGATGCACGGTACGTGTGTTAATAAATTCCCGAGTGAGAAAATCAGGAATGGAATTGTTACTGCCTTTAATGTATTCAATTTCAAAATTAAAGATACTTAAAAGGGCTTGCCATCTAGCAAAGGAGTGTTTAGAAGCTATGTTGTCAACATATTTTTCTAACACATATTTTGCAGATTTGCAGTCAATTCGAACTAAAAAATTTTGATTTAATAAATCAATTTGAAATTTATTAATACATAATACAAGAGAAAGTATTTCTTTTTTAATAGTGCTGTAATTTAACTGTGTACTATTCCATGCACCGGAATGGAAACGGACGATTTGTTCTGGGGAATCTGGAGTTAACTTTTGCTTAAGAATACCTCCGAAACCAATAGCAGAGGCGTCAGTTTCAACAATCTTAAATGCAGAATCATTTGAAATACCAAGACAGGGCAATGCCTTGACGTATTTTTTGACTTGTTGGATGACAGAAGTATGAATGTCAGTCCATGGGGGAGGATTGTCTTGCAAACGCTGAAAGAGAGGTTTGTAAATTTTCCTGAGGTTTTTATAGAACTTGCCAATATAATTGAGCGAGTCCAAAAACCTCTATAGTTGGGTTTTATGTGTAATTTTAAATGGGAATCTGTCGGCGAATTGAATAGCTCTATCAATTGGCCGTATGAGTCCGCGATATAGAAACTGAACTTTAGCTTGAAACAAGCTGCATTTAGAAAGTGAAAGAACAAGTCCATTGTCTTTGACCGTTTTAAAAAATGGTTTCAAATGTTTGACGTGTTCTTCAATAAAATTGTAAAAAATGAGAATATCATCAATATATACAACAATAAAATGACTGAAAGGATTCAAAATATCATTGAGGGTATTCTGGAATTCACTGGGAGCATTTTTTAAGCCAAATGCTTGGACATTCCATTCATAATGACCAAATGGAGTGGTGAATGCAGTTTTATATCTGTCTTCTGGGTGAATAGCAATTTGCCAGAAACCAGATTTGAGGTCAAATTTACTAAAGTTGGTGGCATTACTCAACCGATTAACGAGGTCATCTTTATTAGGTAGGGGATACCTAATCCACTCTAGGACTTTGTTTAATGGCTTGTAGTTGATAACTAACCTGGGAACACCTCTTTCCTTTTTTGCTTCATTAATAACATAAAAGGCAGGACATGACCAAGGGGATTTACTGGGTCTAATTAATTTTTTACTAAGGAGATCATTCATTTTCTTTTTACATAGCTCCATTTGTTCATGATTCATTTGAATAGGCCTAGCTTTAGTAGGAATCAAATGTTCTTTGAATTCCTTAGCGTAAGGGAGCCTTACAACATGTTTTTTTCGATGCCAAAAGGCATTAGGAGAATCAGAACAAATGTTGTCCTTTAAATAAGTTTTTAACTCTTCAATTTTTTCAAGAACATCTTTATGTTGAAGCTGTTCTTCAATTCTTTTGTATTTAATTTCTTCTTTTAAGAAATTTAAATGGGTGGATTTACAGTTTAATAAATTTAATGACTTGGAAATGGACTCTTCTTGAATAAACTTTAAATCTCTTTCTTTTGGTTTAATAAGAAATTTAAAAGTTATTCTTTTACCTAAATGTTAACAGCTTAATCCTTCATTACTGGTAGTAAACGGATATAACAAATATATAAATGGTAACCCTAAAATGATTTTATCGGTAAGATTGCGAATTAAAACAAATGATGTTTTAAAACACATATTATCTTGACATATATGCACTTTAGGCAGTTTATATTTTATTTTCATTTGACTACCATTTGCTGAATTTAATTTTTCATTGGTTTTCTTATAGTATTTGGTTGGAATAAAACCTTCCTGAATACAATTCAAATCTTTACCTATATCAACTAAGGCGGGAAGACGTATTGAAAAAGTTTTATCGACAACCAAATCAATAGAGATATACCATTTTTGAATGGTAATATCTTTAACTCTTTTAAGAGAAAGACCTTGAACGAATAGATCTGGTTCATCTTTAATTCCTGAAGATTCTGGCTCATCGTGACTTTCATCACTAGAGGAGAAATCATGAACTCGAAGATCTGATTTCTGGTTCTCTAAGTCTTTTCTTAAATTAGAGACTTCAATCTTTAAATTAGATATCTCCTTTTTAAGTTTATTAACTTCTTGATTTAATTCTGGAAGAGTAACTTCTTTAACTGGGGTTTTAAATCTTTCCAGAGTTTTATTAAGGCTAAATATCGGCTTATCTTTAGTTTTAAAAATCTTTTCTTTAACTCTAGTATCTTTGGTTAATAAATCCTTTAACTGCTTAGTATATTGAACTTTAAGTTCAGGGTCAGAAATTTTACTAATTAAGTCGATTAACAAAGAGCTTTCTTCATCCTCTTTGGTAATTACACTTAATCTTTTAGTGCAACAATTTTCATTGCAGTTATCAGCACAAATAGTGACTTCTTCTTCGTTACTATCAGTTTCATTGTTACTAGTACTGCTTTTAGAAGAATAGGGGATGTCAGATCCTTCATCATTATCTGTATTTTTTTTATTCTCATTAACTCTAATAATTGTTCTGTATCTTCATTAGAGATATTTAACAGAGATAATTTTTATTTTACTTTACATTCATTTTTGTAGTGGCCTTTTGCCCACAATTGTGGCAAACGATTTTACTCTTATCATATTTTTTAGTCCTTTTATTATATTTTTTATTAATTGGTTTGGGTTTATTGTAATAATCGTTTTGATTATTATCATTTTTATGAGTATGTTTAGGTTTGTGACGTTTATGTGATTTAGGATGATCAATATGTCTGTGTTTATGCTTTCTTCTTGAGGGAGCAATAGGAGGCAGACCATATTGTTCACAAAATATTCCTAACTCATATTTAGCTTTTTTCTTGTCTTTACTAGCTTGTTTAGCTAATTTAAAATCAATGCACATTTTTAAACCTATTTTTTGAATATAACTGATTATGTCACCATAAGTGAGATTATCATAATCAATATATCCTAAGTTTTTACTCAACTCTTCTCTAACTTTATGAGCGAACAATGAAGGCAAACCATTTATAAATTTTTCTTTTCAGAAAGGTTTGTTGCTATCATTTCGCAGCATAACTCTAGAGGTAAACACATCTTTGTACCACCTGAAGTCACTATGAGTGGGAGAAGTGAGATTACTGAGTTGATCGTGAATTCTTTCTGTTATGTTACTAGGAGTTCCTACAAAATGTTTTATTATGGTAAAGATTAAAGTATTTACTCCATCAGGCGGACCAAGACCGACATCTTCATCAAAGATGGGGTTGCCGTCATCGTCTAACTGGATAGCATGAATTATTAATACTCTAGTATCTTCTGTGAGATGTCTTTCCCACCAAGATCTGAGAATACCAGTGAACCCACTAGCTATTAACTCAACTATTTCTGGTTGTGACAGATTGTTGAATTTAGTGATATAGCTATTTGCTACCATAGACATGTGATTCAAATTATTTAAAATTTCTTGTTCACTAAGACCATCAATGTTCCATTCATAAATTTTATTAGCTGAAACAGAGAATTGTTTATCTAGGTTTCTCTCTTCGAATTGCAGATCCGGAGGAGTAGGTCTAGAATACCAATTCCTGGTTAAACTAGTGTTTTTGACTATTAACTTGTTCAATTGATCATTAAAATCTGGGATTGAAGTAGAATCAGAATAGTCAGCTTGACTATCACTTTCAACTTCAGTCTCAACTTGATCCAAAGTAGATACAGTACCACTTGGACCAGGTTCAGTTTTTAGTTTTTTGAATAACTTGTCAATAGATTTAATTAGGTTGCTATCATCGTTAGGTAAACCTAATTTACTTCTATTTTCAGGTAAGTTAATCAAAGGATATTCAATTTTAGCATCTGGTTTTTTTAATACTTGTTTCTTCAAATTTTTCTTCAATTCTATCAAGCTGTCTTCCAACAGTTGCTAAGTATTGGTTACTAAAATTTAATTGTTCAATAATTTTTTTATCATCTTTATTGCCATCTGAAATTTTAAAGGGACTGGCAACAACAGATGTGTTCTTAACAGAGATAAGGACAATTTCTAGCGGAGGATGACTAGAACAAACCTTAGACCTATCTTCTTTAACCCATTGACTTTTTGTTATAACATTACACTTACTTTGGTATTGATCATACCAGTCATAAAAGGTAATGTTTATTTTTTCATTTTTTATAAATCGCTTCCATCAATTAACAATTTTGTCTCGCTCCTTTTCTGTTGGGTGGTTTGAACGAAATAAATGTCTTTTATCTTTATTATTTTTAGAATTAAAATCCTGTACAAGATTATCCCATTCAAGAATAAAATCTTTTTTAATAACTCTTAACTGATTGTTAATGGGAATTTCAAAATCAGACTGAGTGGGAAGCTCAGAAGGAGTAGGAGAGGAAGAACTCTCTTCTTCAACTAGATCCTTTTGAGTGTAACATGGGTGACTAGCTTGACCATGATGTAAAATATCTTTTAATTTAAGATCTCTTAAAGAAGGGTTATTAAGAATTTCAGTGTCTCTTCTTGAAGATGCTATAGTACTAGCCGAGTCTTCAATAATAATCGGTCTTTTACTGCGTTCAAAACTTATTTTTACTGTTCCATCTGAAATTTGTCTAACATTTTTAAGGTTTATTAGATTGTTAACTACAGGTTGTTCAGGTATTTCACTGGGTAAAGTCCATTGACTAGGGAGAGTAATATCTTTGTAGAGAATGGTTCTCGGGATCTGAATATTAGCATCACTAGTTGAACTTTGAATTAAGACAGTTTGATCTTTTGGACTTTTATTGAGAGCATGAACGTTTAGGTTAGTTTTCATGGTCTTATAATAAATCCGGTAAATCAAAGCTATCAGCAGAGAACCCTCAATCATTTGAGTAATTTCTCCAGCAGTTTTAATATTTAATGTCAAGGCTTTTGATAAATTTTTATCACTTAGGCTCAATGTGAAATCAGGAAAGCAATTGAAATGGATAGGTCCATTATGCAGACTAGATTCCATTGCGCCGATCATGCTAGGATAATAATTCAAGAATCGTGCATCTCTAAGGCAGAGATAAATACTTGAATTAATTCCTTTAATGTTTAATGGTTTAACAGCCACTTGAACTAATTCAATGTGATTAAAATTATAACCTTTCCTTTTATGTTTTTTGATGACTTCGGGATCCAAAAGACTATAATTTTCGTATTCTTTATTAATGGCATAAACCTTTTCAACAGTTTTGACATTATAATCTGTTTTAAAATTGTCCAAAAATGTTGACTGATAAATTTCCTTAGGGGAGACCCTAGGTATATTCCAATTGTGCAAGGCTTGACTGATATTTTCATAACTGTGAGTTTCCTGATTAACTATGTCTGGGACAGGAGGCAAAGTCGACCGGTTACTAGTTGAGGAGTTAAATCTAAACAATCTATTCATTTTTACCAAGTTCAAAATAAATTTTTATTCATTATTCTTCCATTCATACCCTATTGCCTTAAGCAGACTCATACCTATGTTCAAAAACCAACACTGCTCACCCAAGAGACTTACAAAGGTTTGACACGAACAAGGTGGACTACAGTAAATCAGGTGACTTCGGAATAAGAATAAAAGAGAAATTTTGAAAACGGTTGAAGATGAATAGTTGTAAATATCTTACTGGCAACTAGAACTGAAACAACATGGCTTTGATACCATTTTGGGAGCGAAAGCAGATAGTAAGAATCATAGTGAATCAGAGGTGCAAATGAACAAAATTTAATTACTAAAACATATAATTTTATTGATTGTAAATAACACAAATGTACAAACTAATTACAAATTACAAGTTGAATTGACTTGACTTACTTAAAACATTAAGAAATGTAGAAGATTAGAAGGAGGGGCTAAGATGGGATTAACAGCGGTGGAGGCTAAAGATTCATCTAAGAAGGAGCTCAGAGTCTTTCAAAGTCTGCCTCAATAGCTAAGTTCGGTTTCCTTTTATAGAATAAGGAAAGAACTATTACAAAGTTACTATTACAAAATAAATGATTACAGACAAAAATTACTATTCATGAACAGTGCTGACTTTTTTACTATTCATTAATGCGTCTGGCAACTTTTGACAAAGTGGCCACAACTTTTGACTTGAGAGATGCTTTCGGTGGAAAGAAGATGCTTTCGGTGGAAAAGACGAATCTGCTTTCGGCTGAGGGCATCTTTTGACTGGCTGCAAGGAGCAGGTGCATGTGATTTATGAGAAATGTCAGGAAAATGGGTCCTGAGCATCCTGTAGGTTGATGGTGCCATAACGGTCATCATCTTCCTTATAGTAACTGTGGGAATCCGATGAAGAACCTGCAGAGGCCTCTTCATGCAATTCATCAATTCTTTTATTCAATGCATGTGCTATTAATTTTAATTCTTTTCCAGAACAATCTTTGAAATCAGATATGCTACGGGAACAAGATGAACCAGTGGGACTGACTCTAGACTCTTTTTATTTTTTACTGACACTTGACTCTTTTGATTTTTGACTAGACGGTTCTGTTGTAGAGACTGGGAGAACCTTGAGAGGAGAAGCAGGAAATTCTAACTAGACTTGACCTACAATTCTATTGACATCAAATTTGTCCCACCATTTGACAAACCATTTACAAGTAACTAGAGGAAAAGGATCTGCAGAAGGGGACGTAGGAGATGCATCGTGACTAATTTCACAATATGTGTTAGAAAAAGATGTTGAAAACATAGCTTCTAAACACTCCTTTGCTAGATGGCAAGCCCTTTTAAGTATCTTTGATTTTGAAATTGAATACATTAAAGGTAGTAACAATTTCATTCCTGATTTTCTCACTCTGGAATTTATTAACACAGGTACCGTGCATCCTTCATGAATACCCGTAGTGCATCAACCTTTCGTGGTCCGGGTCGCCCTACTGGCCCAAGTAATCAGCCAAAAGGAGCCTTGGTTCCTCATCCAGTAAACCCAATTTACCAAACCAGTAACAAGTTCACTATCCTTGGGACGATGCCCAAGCCCTATAGTTCAGCCTTAGCTAGTAACCCAATTCCAGTCGACCCTTTTCAGTCCAAAGCCTCTAGTTCAAATCCCAGTAATCCTCCCTCTGAGTACATGCTTAGAGCCATGTTGTTTTAGTTCTAGTTGCCAGTAAGATATTTACAACTGTTCATCTTCAACCGTTTTCAAAATTTCTCTTTTATTCTTATTCCGAAGTCACCTGATTTACAGTAGTCCACCTTGTTCATGTCAAACTTTTGTAAGTCTCTTGGGTGAGCAGTGTTGGTTTTTGAATATAGGTACGAGTCTGCTTAAGGTAATAGGGTATGAATGGAAGAATAATGAATAAAAATTTATTTTGAACTTGGTAAAAATGAATAGATTGTTTAGATCTAACTCATCAACTAGTAACCGGTCGACTTTGCCTCTTGTCCCAGACATTGTTAACCAGGAAACTCACAGTTATGAAAATATCAGTCAAGCCTTGCACAATTGGAATATACCTAGGGTCTCCCCTAAGGAAATTTATCAGTCAACATTTTTGGACAATTTTAAAACAGGTTATAATGTCAAAACTGTTGAAAAGGTTTATGCCATTAATAAAGAATACGAAAATTGTAGTCTTTTAGATCCCGAAGTCATCAAAAAACATAAAAAGAAAGGTTATAATTTTATTCACATTGGATTAGTTCAAGTGGCTGTTAAACCATTAAACATTAAAGGAATTAATTCAAGTATTTATCTCTACCTTAGAGATGCACGATTCTTGAATTATTATCCTAGCATGATCGGCGCAATGGAATCTAGTCTGCATAATGGACCTATCCATTTCAATTGCTTTCCTGATTTCACATTGAGCTTAAGTGATAAAAATTTATCAAAAGCCTTGACATTAAATATTAAAACTGCTGGAGAAATTACTCAAATGATTGAGGGTTCTCAGCCGATAGCTTTGATTTACCAGATTTATTATAAGACCATGAAAACTAACCTAAACGTTTATGCTCTCAATAAAAATCCAAAAGATCAAACTGTCTTAATTCAAAGTTCAACTAGTGATGCTAATATTTAGATCCCGAGAACCATTCTCTGGAAAGATATTACTCTCCCTAGTCAATGGACTTTACCCAGTGAAATACCTGAACAACCTGTAGTTAACAATCTAATAAACCTTGAAAATGTTAGACAAATTTCAGATGGAACAGTAAAAATAAGTTTTGAACGCAGTAAAAGACCGATTATTATTGAAGACTCGGCTAGTACTATAGCATCTTCAAGAAGAGACATTGAAATTCTTAATAACCCTTCTTTAAGAGATCTTAAATTAAAAGGTATTTTACATCATGGTCAAGCTAGTCACCCATGTTGCACTCAAAAGGATCTAGTTGAAGAAGAGAGTTCTTCCTCTCCTACTCCTTTTGAGCTTCCCACTCAGTCTGATTTTGAAATTCCCATTAACAATCAGTTAAGAGTTATTAAAAAAGATTTTATTCTTGAATGGGATAATCTTGTACAGGATTTTAATTCTAAAAATAATAAAGATAAAAGACATTTATTTCGTTCAAACCACCCAACAGAAAAGGAGCGAGATAAAATTGTTAATAGATGGAAGCGATTTATAAAAAATGAAAAAATAAACATTACCTTTTATGACTGTTATGATCAATACCAAAGTAAGTGTAATGTTATAACAAAAAGTCAATGGGTTAAAGAAGATAGGTCTAAGGTTTGTTCTAGTCATCCTTCGCTAGAAACTGTCCTTATCCCTGTTAAGAACACATCTGTTGTTGCCAGTCCCTTTAAAATTTCAGATGGCAATAAAGATGATAAAAAAATTACTGAACAATTAAATTTTAGTAGCCAATACTTAGCAACTATTGGAAGACAGCTTGATAGAATTAAAAAAAATTTAAGAAACAAGTATTAAAAAACCAGATGCTAAAATTGAATATCCTTTGATTAACTTACCTGAAAATAGAAGTAAATTAGGTTTACCTAATGATGATAGCAACCTAATTAAATCTATTGACAAGTTATTCAAAAAACTAAAAACTGAACCTGATCCAAGTGGTACTGTATCTACTTTGGATCAAGTTGAGACTGAAGTTGAAAGTGATAGTCAAGCTGACTATTCTGATTCTACTTCAATCCCAGATTTTAATGATCAATTGAACAAGTTAACAGTCAAAAACACTAGTTTAACCAGGAATTGGTATTCTAGACCTACTCCTCCGGATCTGCAATTCGAAGAGAGAAACCTAGATAAACAATTCTCTGTTTCAGCTAATAAAATTTATGAATGGAACATTGATGGTCTTAGTGAACAACAAATTTTAAACAAATTGAATCACATGTCTATGGTAGCAAATAGCTATATCACTAAATTCAACAATCTGTCATAACCAAAAATAGTTGAGTTAATAGCTAGTGGGTTCACTGGTATTCTCAGATCTTGGTGGGAAAGACATCTCTCATAAGATACTAGAGTATCAGTAATTCGTGCTATCCAGTTAGACGATGACGACAACCCCATCTTTGATGAAGATGTCGGTCTTGGTCCGCCTGATGGAGTAAATACTTTAATCTTTACCACAATAAAACATTTTGTAGGAACTCCTAGTAACATAACAGAAAGAATTCACGATCAACTCAGTAATCTCACTTGTCCCACTCTTAGTGACTTCAGGTGGTACAAAGATGTGTTTTCCTCTAGAGTTATGCTGCGAAATGATAGCAACAAACCTTTCTGGAAAGAAAAATTTGTAAATGGTTTGCCTTCATTGTTCGCTCATAAAGTTAGAGAAGAGTTGAGTAAAAACTTAGGATATATTGATTATGATAATCTCACTTATGGTGACATAATCAATTATATTCAAAAAATAGGTTTAAAAATGTGCATTGATTTTAAATTAGCTAAACAAGCTAGTAAAGACTAGAAAGAAGCTAAATATGAGTTAGGAACATTTTGTGAACAATATGGTCTGCCTCCTATTGCTCCCTCAAGAAGAAAGCATAAACACAGACATATTGATCATCCTAAATCACATAAACATCACAAACGTAAACATACTCATAAAAAGGATAATAATCAAAACGATTATTACAATAAACCCAAACCAATTAATAAAAAATATAATAAAAGGACTAAAAAATATGATAAGAGTAAAATCGTTTGCCACAATTGTGGGCAAAAAGGCCACTACAAAAATGAATGTAAAGTAAAACAAAAATTATCCCAGTTAAATATCTCTAATGAAGATACAGAACAATTATTAGAGTTAATGAGAATAGAAAACAATGCAGATAATGATGAAGGATCTGACATCCCCTATTCTTCTAAAAGCAGTACTAGTACCAATGAAACTGATAGTAACGAAGAAGAAGTCACTATTTGTGTTGATAACTGCAATGAAAATTGTTGCACTAAAAGATTAAGTGTAATTACCAAAGAGGATGAAGAAAGCTCTTTGTTAATTGACTTAATTAGTAAAATTTCTGACCCTGAACTTAAAGTTCAGTATACTAAGCAGTTAAAGGATTTATTAACCAAAGATACTAGAGTTAAAGACAAGATTTTTAAAACTAAAGATAAGCCGATATTTAGCTTTAATAAAACTCTGGAAAGATTTAAAACCCCAGTTAAAGAAGTTACTCTTCCAGAATTAAATCAAGAAGTTAATAAACTTAAAAAGGAGATGTCTAATTTAAAGATTGAAGTCTCTAATTTAAGAAAAGACTTAGAGAATCAAAAATCAGATCTTCAAGTTCATGATTCCTCCTCTAGTGATGAAAGTCACGATGAGCCAGAATCTTCAGGAATTAAAGATGAACCAGATCTATTTGTTCAAGGTCTTTCTCTTAAAAGAGTTAAAGATATTACCATTCAAAAATGGTATATCTCTATTGATTTGGTTGTCGATAAAACTTTTTCAATACGTCTTCCCACTTTAGTTGATATAGGTGCGGATTCGAATTGTATTCAGGAAGGTCTTATTCCAACCAAATACTATAAGAAAACCAATGAAAAATTAAATTCAGCAAATGGTAGTCAAATGGAAATAAAATATAAACTGCCTAAAATGCATATCTGTCAAGATAATATGTGTTTTAAAACATCATTTGTTTTAATTCGCAATCTTACCGATAAAATCATTTTAGGGTTACCATTTATATATTTGTTATACCCGTTTACTACTAGTAATGAAGGATTAAGCTGTAAACATTTAGGTAAAAGAATAACTTTTAAATTTCTTATTAAACCAAAAGAAAGAGATTTAAAATTTATTCAAGAAGAGTCCATTTCCAAGTCATTAAATTTATTAAACTGTAAATCCACCCATTTAAATTTCTTAAAAGAAGAAATTAAATACAAAAGAATTGAAGAACAGCTTCAACATAAAGATGTTCTTGAAAAAATTGAAGAGTTAAAAATTTATTTAAAGGACAACCTCTGTTCTGATTCTCCTAATGCCTTTTGGCATCGAAAAAAACATGTTGTAAGGCTCCCTTACGCTAAGGAATTCAAAGAACATTTGATTCCTACTAAGGCCAGGCCTATTCAACTGAATCATGAACAAATGGAGCTATGTAAAAAGGAAATTAATGATCTCCTTAGTAAAAAATTAATTAGACCCAGTAAATTCCCATGGTCATGTCCTGCCTTTTATGTTAATAATGAAGCAGAAAAGGAAAGAGGTGTTCCCAGGTTAGTTATCAACTACAAGCCATTAAACAAAGTCCTATAGTGGATTAGGTATCCCCTACCTAATAAAGATGACCTCATTAATCGGTTGAGTAATGCCACCATCTTTAGTAAATTTGACCTCACATCTGATTTTTGGCAAATTGCTATTCACCCAGAAGACAGATATAAAACTGCATTCACCACTCCATTTGGTCATTATGAATGGAATGTCCAAGCATTTGGCTTAAAAAATGCTCCCAGTGAATTCCAGAATATCCTCAATGATATTTTGAATCCTTTCAGTCATTTTATTGTTGAATATATTGATGATATTCTCATTTTTTTTCAATTTCATTGAAGAACACGTCAAACATTTGAAATCATTTTTTAAAACGGTCAAAGACAATGGACTTGTTCTTTCACTTTCCAAATGCAGATTGTTTCAAGCTAAAGTTCGGTTTCTTGGATTAATTATATATCGCGGACTTATACGGCCAATTGATAGAGCTATTCAATTCTCCTACAGATTCCTATTCAATTCTCCTACAGATTCTCAGATAAAATTCCCCATAAAACCCAACTGCAGAGGTTTTTGGGCTCGCTCAATTATATAGGCAAGTTCTATAAAAACCTCAGGAAAATTTGCAAACCTCTCTTTCAGCGTTTGCAAGACAATCCTCCCCCATGGACTAACATTCATACTTCTGTCGTCCAACAAGTCAAAAAATACGTCAAGGCATTGCCCTGTCTTGGTATTTCAAATGATTCTGCATTTAAGATTGTTGAAACTGACGCCTCTGATATTGGTTTCGGAGGTATTCTCAAGCAAAAGTAAACTCCAGATTCCCCAGAACAAATCGTCCGTTGCCATTCCGATGCATGGAATAGTACACAATTAAATTACAACACTATTAAAAAAAATACTTTCTCTTGTATTATGTATTAATAAATTTCAAATTGATTTATTAAATCAAAAATTTTTAGTTCGAATTGACTGCAAATCTGCAAAATATGTGTTAGAAAAAGATGTTGAAAACATAGCTTCTAAACACTCCCTTGCTAGATGGCAAGCCCTTTTAAGTATATTTGATTTTGAAATTGAATACATTAAAGGCAGTAACAATTCCATTCCTGATTTTCTCACTCGGGAATTTATTAACACAGGTACCATGCATCCTTCATGAGTATCCACGGTGCATCAACCTCTCGTGGTCCGGGTCGCCCTACTGGCCCAAGTAATCATCCAAAAGGAGCCTTGGTTCCTCATCCAGCAAACCCAATTTACCAAACCAGTAACAAGTTCACTGTCCTTGGGACGATGCCCAAGCCCTATAGTTCAGCCTTAGCTAGTAACCCAATTCCAGTCGACCCTTTTCAGTCCAAAGCCTCTAGTCCAAATCCCATTAATCCTCCCTCTGAGTACATGCTTAGATGGACCAATTTCTTATTTCATATTGAACCTTATATGAAACCCAGAAGTGACCCAGTCAAATTGGCCTCCCAGTTCTTTCCGTCTGGTTGGCATTTCATGCCCCTTGCTCCTTATAAATCCCTTGTGTATTATAAGGACATTCTTGTTGAAACAGAGTCAATCTTTATTAAACACATTTATGCCAACAATGATAAAGCCAAAGTTCTTTACCATTCGTTATATATTAAACAGTTTATTCAGATGTCTGAATGGGGAAAACATCCCTCTGATCTTATGCAGCTTTCTAATCAAGATAACTCTTTTTGTTATTATGATTACATGAAAGCTTGGTATAAAGTTTTTCTCCATCAAAATGAGTCACACAGTCATTCTTGGTTCGTTCAATTTGATCATAAATTCAAAAGTTATTTCCCATATTGGTTTTCGCATTGGTGGTCAAGATTTGGTTCTACCTATGACCTTCTTCCTGATCCCCTGAAAGTCCAGCTCAATCATTTTTGTAATCACAAAAAAATTGATCCAACATATGAAGGTGTCCCAGTCCTTCTCCAGTTTGTAAGTAAATATAAGATTCCCTGGATTCTTCGATGGGAATATCACATTCAACCCCCAACCAGTGAAATTAGTCACAATGCATCTCCTACGTCCCCTTCTGCAAATCCTTTTCCTCTAGTTACTCGTAAATGGTTTGTCAAATGGTGGGACAAATTTGATGTCAATAGAATTGTAGGTCAAGTCCAGTTAGAATTTCCTGTTTCTCCTCTCAAGGTTCTCCCAGTCTCTACAACAGAACCGTCTAGTCAAAAATCAAAAGAGTCAAGTGTCAGTAAAAAATAAAAAGAGTCTAGAGTCAGTCCCACAGGTTCATCTTGTTCCCGTAGCATATCTGATTTCAAAGATTGTTCTGGAAAAGAATTAAAATTAATAGCACAGGCATTGAATAAAAGAATTGATGAATTGCATGAATAGGCCTCTGCAGGTTCTTCATCGGATTCCCACAGTTACTATGAGGAAGATGATGACCCTCATGGCAACATCAACCTACAGGATGCTCAGGACCCATTTGCCTGACATTTCTCATAAGTCACATGCACCTGCTCCCTGCAGCCAGTCAAAAGATGCCCTCAGCCGAAAGCAGATTCGTCTTTTCCACCGAAAGCATCTTTTTTCCACCGAAAGAATCTCTCAAGTCAAAAGTTGTGGCCATTTTGTCAAAAGTTGCCAGACGCGTCAATGAATAGTAAAAAAGTCAGCATTGTTCATGAATAGTAATTTTTGTCTATAATCATTTATTTTGTAATAGTTCTTTCCTTATTCTATAAAAGGAAATCGAACTTAGTTATTGAGGCAGACTTTGAAAGACTCTGAGCTCCTTCTCAGATGAATCTTTAGCCTCCACCGCTGTTAATCCCTTCTTAGCCCCTCCTTCTACTCTTCTACATTTCTTAATGTTTTAAGTAAGTCAAGTCAATTCAACTTGTAATTTGTAATCAGTTCGTACATTTATTTTATTTACAATCAATAAAATTATATGTTTTAGTAATTAAATTGTGTTCATTTGCACCTCTAATTCACTATGATTCTTACTATCTGCTTTCGCTCTGTTTTAGTTCTAGTTGCCAGTAAGATATTTACAACTGTTCATCTTCAACCGTTTTCAAAATTTCTCTTTTATTCTTATTCCGAAGTCACCTGATTTACTGTAGTCCACCTTGTTCGTGTCAAACCTTTGTAAGTCTCTTGGGTGAGCAGTGTTGGTTTTTGAACATTGGTGTGAGTCTGCTTAAGGTAATAGGGTATGAATGGAAGAATAATGAATAAAAATTTATTTTGAACTTGGTAAAAATGAATAGATTGTTTAGATCTAACTCCTCAACTAGTAACCGGTCGACTTTGCCTCATGTCCCAGACATAGTTAACCAGGAAACTCATAGTTATGAAAATATCAGTCAAGCCTTGCACAATTGGAATATACCTAGGGTCTCCCCTAAGGAAATTTATCAGTGAACATTTTTGGACAATTTTAAAACAGATTATAATGTCAAAACTGTTGAAAAGGTTTATGCCATTAATAAAGAATACGAAAATTGTAGTCTTTTGGATCCCGAAGTCATCAAAAAACATAAAAAGAAAGGTTATAATTTTATTCACATTAGATTAGTTCAAGTGGCTGTTAAACCATTAAACATTAAAGGAATTAATTCAAGTATTTATCTCTGCCTTAGAGATGCACGATTCTTGAATTATTATCCTAGCATGATCGGCGCAATGGAATCTAGTCTGCATAATGGACCTATCCATTTCAATTGCTTTCCTGATTTCACATTAAGCCTAAGTGATAAAAATTTATCAAAAGCCTTGACATTAAATATTAAAACTGCTGGAGAAATTACTCAAATGATTGAGGGTTCTCAGCCGATAGCTTTAATTTACCGGATTTATTATAAGACCATGAAAACTAAGCGGCCACAACTTTTGACTTGAGAGATCCTTTCAGTGGAAAGAAGATGCTTTCGGTGGAAAAGACGAATCTGCTTTCGGCTGAGGGCATCTTTTGACTGGCTGCAGGGAGCAGGTGCATGTGACTTATGAGAAATGTCAGGCAAATGGGTCATGAGCATCCTGTAGGTTGATGGTGCCATAAGGGTCATCATCTTCCTCATAGTAACTGTGGGAATCCGATGAAGAACCTGCAGAGGCCTCTTCATGCAATTCATCAATTCTTTTATTTAATGCCTGTGCTATTAATTTTAATTCTTTTCCAGAACAATCTTTGAAATCAGATATGCTACGGGAATAAGATGAACTAGTGGGACTGACTCTAGACTCTTTTGATTTTTTACTGACACTTGACTCTTTTGATTTTTGACTAGACGGTTCTGTTGTAGAGACTGGGAGAACCTTGAGAGGAGAAGCAGGAAATTCTAACTGGACTTGACCTACAATTCTATTGACATCAAATTTGTCCCACCATTTGACAAACCATTTACGAGTAACTAGAGGAAAAGGATCTACAGAAGGGGATGTAGGAGATGCATTGTGACTAATTTCACAATATGTGTTAGAAAAAGATGTTGAAAACATAGCTTCTAAACACTCCTTTGCTAGATGGCAAGCCCTTTTAAGTATCTTTGATTTTGAAATTGAATACATTAAAGGCAGTAACAATTTAATTCCTGATTTTCTCACTCGGGAATTTATTAACACAGGTACCGTGCATCCTTCATGAATACCCGTAGTGCATCAACCTTTCGTGGTCCGGGTCGCCCTACTGGCCCAAGTAATCAGCCAAAAGGAGCCTTGGTTCCTCATCCAGTAAACCCAATTTACCAAACCAGTAACAAGTTCACTATCCTTGGGACGATGCCCAAGCCCTATAGTTCAGCCTTAGCTAGTAACCCAATTCCAGTCGACCCTTTTCAGTCCAAAGCCTCTAGTTCAAATCCCAGTAATCCTCCCTCTGAGTACATGCTTAGAGCCATGTTGTTTTAGTTCTAGTTGCCAGTAAGATATTTACAACTGTTCATCTTCAACCGTTTTCAAAATTTCTCTTTTATTCTTATTCTGAAGTCACCTGATTTACAGTAGTCCACCTTGTTCATGTCAAACTTTTGTAAGTCTCTTGGGTGAGCAGTGTTGGTTTTTGAATATAGGTACGAGTCTGCTTAAGGTAATAGGGTATGAATGGAAGAATAATGAATAAAAATTTATTTTGAACTTGGTAAAAATGAATAGATTGTTTAGATCTAACTCATCAACTAGTAACCGGTCGACTTTGCCTCTTGTCCCAGACATTGTTAACCAGGAAACTCACAGTTATGAAAATATCAGTCAAGCCTTGCACAATTGGAATATACCTAGGGTCTCCCCTAAGGAAATTTATCAGTCAACATTTTTGGACAATTTTAAAACAGGTTATAATGTCAAAACTGTTGAAAAGGTTTATGCCATTAATAAAGAATACGAAAATTGTAGTCTTTTAGATCCCGAAGTCATCAAAAAACATAAAAAGAAAGGTTATAATTTTATTCACATTGGATTAGTTCAAGTGGCTGTTAAACCATTAAACATTAAAGGAATTAATTCAAGTATTTATCTCTGCCTTAGAGATGCACGATTCTTGAATTATTATCCTAGCATGATCGGCGCAATGGAATCTAGTCTGCATAATGGACCTATCCATTTCAATTGCTTTCCTGATTTCACATTAAGCCTAAGTGATAAAAATTTATCAAAAGCCTTGACATTAAATATTAAAACTGCTGGAGAAATTACTCAAATGATTGAGGGTTCTCAGCCGATAGCTTTGATTTACCGGATTTATTATAAGACCATGAAAACTAACCTAAACGTTTATGCTTTCAATAAAAATCCAAAAGATCAAACTGTCTTAATTCAAAGTTCAACTAGTGATACTAATATTTAGATCCCGAGAACCATTCTTTGGAAAGATATTACTCTCCCTAGTCAATGGACTTTACCCAGTGAAATACCTGAACAACCTGTACTTAACAATCTAATAAACCTTGAAAATGTTAGACAATTTTCAGATGGAACAGTAAAAATAAGTTTTGAACGCAGTAAAAGACCGATTATTATTGAAGACTCGGCTAGTACTATAGCATCTTCAAGAAGAGACACTGAAATTCTTAATAACCCTTCTTTAAGAGATCTTAAATTAAAAGGTATTTTACATCATGGTCAAGCTAGTCACCCATGTTACACTCAAAAGGATCTAATTGAAGAAGAGAGTTCTTCCTCTCCTACTCCTTCTGAGCTTCCCACTCAGTCTGATTTTGAAATTCCCATTAACAATCAGTTAAGAGTTATTAAAAAAGATCTTATTCTTGAATGGGATAATCTTGTACAGGATTTTAATTCTAAAAATAATAAAGATAAAAGACATTTATTTCGTTCAAAGCACCCAACAGAAAAGGTGCGAGATAAAATTGTTAATAGATGGAAGCGATTTATAAAAAATAAAAAAGTAAACATTACCTTTTATGACTGGTATGATCAATACCAAAGTAAGTGTAATGTTATAACAAAAAGTCAATGGGTTAAAGAAGATAGGTCTAAGGTTTGTTCTAGTCATCCTCCGCTAGAAACTGTCCTTATCCCTGTTAAGAACACATCTGTTGTTGCCAGTCCCTTTAAAATTTCAGATGGCAATAAAGATGATAAAAAAATTATTGAACAATTAAATTTTAGTAACCAATACTTAGCAACTGTTGGAAGACAGCTTGATAGAATTGAAGAAAAATTTGAAGAAACAAGTATTAAAAAACCAGATGCTAAAATTGAATATCCTTTGATTAACTTACCTGAAAATAGAAGTAAATTAGGTTTACCTAACGATGATAGCAACCTAATTAAATCTATTGAAAAGTTATTCAAAAAACTAAAAACTGAACCTGGTCCAAGTGGTATTGTATCTACTTTGGATCAAGTTGAGACTGAAGTTGAAAGTGATAGTCAAACTGACTATTCTGATTCTACTTCAATCCCAGATTTTAATGATCAATTGAACAAGTTAGCAGTCAAAAACACTTGTTTAACCAGGAATTGGTATTCTATACCTACTCCTCCGGATCTGCAATTCGAAGAGAGAAACCTAGATAAATAATTCTCTGTTTCAGCTAATAAAATTTATGAATGGAACATTGATGGTCTTAGTGAACAAGAAATTTTAAACAAATTAAATCACATGTTTATGATAGCAAATAGCTATATCATTAAATTCAACAATCTGTCACAACCAGAAATAGTTGAGTTAATAGCTAGTGGGTTCACTGGTATTCTCAGATCTTGGTGGGAAAGACATCTCACAGAAGATACTAGAGTATCAATAATTCATGCTATCCAGTTAGACGATGACGGCAACCCCATCTTTGATGAAGATGTCGGTCTTGGTCCGCCTGATGGAGTAAATACTTTAATCTTTACCACAATAAAACATTTTGTAGGAACTCCTAGTAATATAATAGAAAGAATTCACGATCAACTCAGTAATCTCACTTGTCCCAGTCTTAGTGACTTCAGGTGGTACAAAGATGTGTTTACCTCTAGAGTTATGCTGCGAAATGATAGCAACAAACCTTTCTAGAAAGAAAAATTTATAAATGGTTTGCCTTCATTGTTCGCTCATAAAGTTAGAGAAGAGTTGAGTAAAAACTTAGGATATATTGATTATGATAATCTCACTTATGGTGACATAATCAGTTATATTCAAAAAATAGGTTTAAAAATGTGCATTGATTTTAAATTAGCTAAACAAGCTAGTAAAGACTAGATGTGGTGCGATGGCAAACACACTAAATGCTATCGTTGTTGACACTATAAAACCTACATCTTATAATCTTCGTCACCTACAAAAAATGCGCAATTATGTATTTGAAACATTGTTTCACTACCCCAGAATTGACGATTATATATGCAGGTATATACTGAATTACTGAATTATATAATTTCCTATTTATTTACAGAACTTGCCTTAGATGTGTTGTTGATATCATGTAGTCAGTTAAAACTATTGCAGCTCAAATAATGAATAATAGTTGGTTAGTTTACATGTAACAGGAAAAACATATCGCCTTCGTGTGCACAATGTTGGTATTGCTACTAGTTTGAATTTAAGAATCTAAAATCATAACTTGCTTCTTTTAAGGACTGAAGGGTCATACACCGTGCAACATAACTATGCAAACATGGATATTCATGTTGGCCAGTCATATTCGTTTCTGGTCACAATGGATCAAAATGCTACCAGTGATTATTACATCGTTGCCAGTTCGCAGTTTGTCAATTCCTCTGCTTGGACTAGAGCTAAAGGCGTAGCCATCTTGCACTACAGATTTTTCTCAATGAATCAAGCAAGATCCATAAGGTTGTAGTGAAAAAATTATCTTTCTATATTATATTAGAAATCTTCTTGAGGCCTCTCCTTAGATTGGTGTAACACGACATATTATCCCCATAAAATACTTCTAAACTTTTTAAGTATTACAAAGATGTCCAGATTCATGAAATTGAAGTTTATAAATGAATAATAGGGTAGATATCTCTTTCAACTGCTGTAAGTTACAAATTTCATTAGGAGGGGAGGCAAATGATGTTGCATCTTAGCTTCAGAATCAGAAAGAAGGTTTCTGACCATGTTTGTTTCCTTTGCAGTTTATTGTCTTGAAAATTGATTATCTGTTTATGGGGGTAAATTTTGGATGCTTTCATAATTTTGGTCTGACTATTGTTTACATGATTGTGTTTGGTATTCTGCAGATGGAATGTTTCTGCTAGTGTTGCTCATCTAAATCCTCAAGGATCTTTCAGATATGGTCACATTACTATAACAGATGTCTATGTGATTCTCAATAGGCCTGCTGAGCTTATAGATGGAAAATGGCGTGCTACTCTCAACGGTATTTCACACTTGGAACCTTCAACACCACTGAAGCTTGCTCAGCTATTTAACATTCCTGGGGTTTACAAGTTTGATTTCCCCTACAGACTGATGAACAGACCTATTTGCTTATTGACGTAATTTTATATGTATCCAGCGACAGAGACATTCCTTCTTCAAATATTGACTTGCACTATGCTCACTGCTCCCGGAATCTAGAAAAATGTAAAGTGTGTGGGGAGATGGTTCCCAAAAAATATGTTGAGGAACACTTCTTAAGCACTCATGCACCGGTATGTGGTTTTATCTTGTAAACTACTTTCCCTGCTTCTACATAATTATTATTTTTTCCATTTATATATATATATATATATATATATATATATATATATATATATATATATATTATGTGTGTAATATGCATAACACACACCCAGCACTAGGAGGCTCGTGAATTTTATAATTAACCTTATGTTTCTTCCCCAGCCTTTTTTCTTAGCCTATCCCAGACATAGTTAATTAAGAATCAAAGTTAACTCCATAAACCGAAAAAAGATCATTTTTTCTCCCAACTAGGCCTACCTAAACATCCTAGATTGCAAAAAGACATTGTCAACCCCCCAACAAAAACAAAACAAAATAACCAAGAAAAAGCGTAGCAACATTGAAGCAATTGCATACTCCAACTAGGAAGATGCCAAGGATTAGGTTCTGAATATTGCATCAGAATAAACTCGCAAACTTCCTTTGTTTTTTTTCGTATGTTTCTACCTGATTCAATATTTTGTAACAACACAGGATTCGATGTCCAGGACCTTCATGGTTGATAGTTTAGTTAACATGTTAAAAAAATTCAAATGATAGCAATTTAAACTTTAAAATATTTATAGCAGTTTTAGAGCAAAGTTTTATTGTTGATTTACTTACTTATCTCGCTGACCTGGGTATGTTCTACCCTTACCAATTAAAAATTTCCAAGTTATCAATAAATGTGTCTTTCCAATGTCTGCTGCAACATGTTGAATTTTTGGTAAATAAATCTATGATGTCTGTGATTATAGCTAGCATCTTTGGGGCATATACTGTATGGAAATTTGTCGTCTCAAGAAAAGTTTTTCCACATTTACTAATAGCCTCAACTTTTCCATAATTGTTGTCCTTTCTATATAGAAATCTAAACATTGTTATTTAAGATTGTGTGATGGTATTTAAGATTGTGTGATGCTTGTGGTTGTTGAATGTGACTGAATTCTGACTTGAGGTCAACATATAATAATAATCTACAAGTCTTGTAACAGAAAATATGTTTACCACTATGCTTATTGAAATTAATTCATGAAATGGCCGATTAAGATTCCAATTTTTTCTTGTAACAGATCAATAATATAGTCGCACTGAAGGTTCTTTTTTTATTTGAATTTGTAGCAAATGATATTGTGATTGTCTATTTGTCTTTTTCTTCTTATGAGAAATACGGTGTACATTAGTACCACGTAGTAACTCTATTGTCTTTGTGTATTGATTTTGGCACTAAGTGCATCTGGTGACCTATTTGCTTCATTTTTTTGACTTGCTATTATTTTTAAATATATGCAGGAAGACTGCTTCTACGACCTGCCTTACAATACTGGGTATCAAATTTTCGTGCTACGCTTACGGAAGACGAGGGACGAAAATATGAAGTGTACTTTCTCTATATATGTAGATATATACTTTGATTGAAGAATTGTGGTAACTTTAGATGGTTAATTGTAAATATAATGAATGATTATGTTGTGGATGATTTTATTAAGTTAATAATATTTAATTTTTTATATTTTTGTCATTATTTGCTATGGGGACATTGAGCCAGTCAGGTACACAAAAAGAATGTCAAATTTTGATTTGACAATAATATAATTCGTTACCAAAGCATTGAACAAGTTTTAATATAGCAACAATTTTTTATACATTTAGCAACAAATTTTCATTGCTAATGGCATTAAAAATATAATATTTGGCAACGAAAAATTAACCTAATAACAACGGAGAGGATATTGTTGCTAATACTAACATAGAAGGCAACATTTTTTATCGTTGCAAATCATATCAACTTTCGTTGCACATATAAAGAAATGGCAACATATAATGTCGTTGTTAATCGACGACTTTCGTTGCTATTGAAAAATAACCAATAACAAACTGTGACACCCCCAAATCCGGTACTTCCAGTTCCATAGGATTTGGTGTTCACGATACAAATATCATCTATCTATCTACCCATAATAATGTAAACCATGCAATAATAGAAATAAAATCTTTCCCTTAAGGGTTACAACATCTGAATAATAATACAATCCCAGGTTAAACTAACCTTAATCATCTATGCGGAATTATAAATAAATAAGTCTTAAACAACATCTTTAACTTAAGTCTTAAACAGTTACATCATATAAAATAACAAGTCATATCAAATAACAAGTCTCCATCATTTGCTAACTTTGCCCTTGCCCTTACTAGTGGAAGGTTCGTCAGCTCTTTCGTTCTTAACTGCAATGTTATTATTAAGCAAGAGTGAGCACAAACGCCCACAAGTATAAAAATTGAAATAACAGTATAATAACATGCGAATAAATCAAAGACATCTAAATAAAAGCTCAACTTTTAAATCAAGAGTGGATAACAAGAATCAAAAGAATTCTGAGGGTCATAAGACCTTGAACTATGTCCTAGGTTAACAAGGGTTATACTTGAAACCTTTAACAGTCATAAGATTATGGACCTTCTTCTCGTACTTAGGGGGATCATCCCTTAGTACCATACTGTGCACAATATCTTAACGCTAAAGCATAAATTATCCCCTATACAGGGTTGTTCATCTCAGTTTGACATTCGAGTCCGCACCAAAGGAAGTTTGGTTTGGATAATTCATCAAGGGTTCTGAAATTTAGAACGCTCATCAACTAAGGACTAGTTGAATCGTAAAGGGTTCACTAGTCTAATAAGGTTCAACAACAATGATAATCAATTTGAATAATAATCTCAAGAAGTATACAATAGAACAATTATTGTATAACTAAATCATACTTTGAAAAGATAATCAATCTTTAATAAATCATTTGAACTTGAATAATAGTAACGATAGCTTATTCAAGGTAAATAATAAGCTTGAACAATAATGACAAATAGGGTTAGGAAACTTGCTCAAATTTAACAGTTTAAGTTTAGGAAACTTGTCTCGTGTGTAGATTACACTTTAACTAAGCACGTTCTCTGAATTAAATCCTACATATCATTCACATAGACAAAACTAGTTAATTATAACTTAACTAATCATCATAAACTCATTCTCATTGTCTACTTTAATTATCGACTATACTTAGTCAATTTATCTCATTATCACATAATTTGTACTTCATGAATAATAATCTAATTATGTATTCAATAATTTAAATCACATGTAATTATGTTATTTACATGTTTAAACAACTATTTTTATCATCACATTATACCTCTAACATGTTTACATGTTCATTACATTAATCCACTTACACATTGTTAGACTTAAACATTTTTAATATCTCATTTCTAAATTTTCTGGGGAGTGGCGCTGCGGCGCCACTATTGAACTAAGGATTCGCGTTGCGGCGCCGTGGCGCTGCGGCCGGAAACATGGAGCTGCGGCGTCGTGGCGCTGCGGCTGGACTTCGGGCGCTGCGGCGTGGTGGCGCTACGGCGCGGGGCTTAAGCATTGGACTGGCGCCGCGGCGCGGCAAGCCAGAAACAGTTCTACAATTCGCGAATATTGCAGAACACAGCCAAAAATTTCAATTTTAAATATTACAACACTAATTCAGACATACCCATATGTTATAATTTATGTATAATCATAATCCAACATATATAAAGTGATTTTAACCATTTAAAACACTTAATCACAGAATTAAATCATGTAAAATGGGTTGTTCTTGAAGTTCTTGAAGTTAATGAACAAAATCATAAATTTAACACTATGAATTCGTTATAACGCCAAATTCGTTCATTTAAGGCTTAATTTCTTCGTGTTAACATGCACAACAATATACAAGTGTAAAATTTTGGGATAATATACGATCATTACACCAAATATAACGTGTTTGGCCATAAGGCCAAACCCAAACTCTATAATTTTGTAGAAATCATATACGACATGTTTTTATGAATTTGATGTTATGGTTTACAATATATACATAATTAAACACAATTTGATATAACATAACACACATATAACCGATAAACATTACTTCTAACCCAATTACATAGGTTTAAACCAAAAACTATGAAACTCATATTCATGAAACTTAATGACGTAAAATTGTAATTGGGAAGGAGGAGATTACCCTGATTGTAGAATATAAAGATAACAACTTCCTCCCTATCTCAATCACAGAGCTTCTCCCACACCTTACTCTAATTTTCTCAACTCTCTCTGTATCTTTCTCTGCTTAATATTAGACTTAGAAGAAAAAAAATGAAAGAAAGGAAAGGAAGGCGTATAATAGAATTGAAGAAAAATAGAGATCAGTTACCCGATCATGGGTAACTGCTAACAACTCCCTTTTGGGTCTTGTTTGGTTGGCAAGAATTGGTTTCATAACCAATTAATTTAATAACACCTTATCATATAGTTTAAAATGTCGCACTTCTTATAAAATTTCTTATAAAAATAAATCCAATATTTTATTTAATTTATTTTAAATAAAATATAATAATTTCTCATAAATTCACATAGTCACATAATTAAATTTTTCATTAATAAATAATGTCAAATTATTAACTCTGTGATTAATAATTGCGTTAATTAAAATAACATGGCTTATTAAATATTTCTTTTAATACAATAAGCTCACATAATCACATACTTCGAATAATAAAATTTCTCTACATTAATTTAATAAATATAACACATATAATTAAATTAATCTACTACAATTGCATCAATTAATTATTTAATCTATTAATTAAATCATCAAAAATATTTATTTAATTCAATAAATATTAAAAATTAATTTATAAAATTCTCGTTCGTCACATCTTTCCCCCCTTAAAAGGATTCTGTCCCCAGAATCACGACTTAATAAATTTTGACCCGTTACATTCTCCCCCCTCCCCCTTTTACAAAGATTTTGTCCCCAGAATCGCATACACATAATTAAGCAAATAAATGAGGGTAATTCTTCATCATATTCTCTTCGAGTTCTCACGTGGCTTCTTCGGCATTGTGGTTCCTCCAGATTATCTTAACAGAAGGTATAACTTTATTTCTGAGAACTTGTTCTTTTCGGTCGACAATTTGGACCGGAATTTCTTCGTAAGATAAGTCTTTCTCAAAATGTAGGGGTTCATATTCAATTACATGCTTGTAATCAGGCTTGTAGGGTCGTAACACAGAAATATGGAAGACGTTATGGATATTCTCGAGTGCTGGAGGTAAGGCTACCTCATACGCAACTTCTCCGATTCTTCTTAGTACTTCAAAGGGTCCAATGAATCTTGAGCTCAATTTCCCTTTCTTTCCGAATCTGATCTTTCCTTTCCAGGGAGAGACCTTCAAGAAAACATAACTACCTGATTCAAACTAGATATTTTTACGATGCGGGTCAGCGTATTTCTTCTGTCGATCTTGAGCCGCTACCAGTCGTGCTCGGATCACTTTGACTATTTCTGCTGTCTGCTGTACCAATTCTGGCCCTAGCAATTGTCTCTCACCAACTTCATCCCAGTAAAGCGGAGTTCTGCACTTTCTGCCGTATAAAGCTTCATAAGGCGGCATGCCAATACTAGCGTGGTAACTATTATTGTAGCCGAACTCTACCAACGGTAGGTGATCATCCCAATTTCCTTTGAAGTCCATTACACAGGCTCTTAGCATATATTCTAATGTTTGAATCGTTCTCTCGCTATGTCCATCTGTTTGAGGGTGGTAAGCTATACTCATTCGCAACTGCGTACCCATGCATTCCTGAAGACGTTTCCAGAAATTTGGTGTGAAGAGCGGATCCCTATCTAAAACAATTGATACCGGAACTCCGTGCCTCGAAACAATCTCTTTTACGTATAGCCTGGCCAACCGGTCTAAGTTAAATCTTATTTTGATTGGAAGGAAGTGTGCAGATTTCGTCAGTCGGTCAACGATAACCCATACTGCGTCGTAGCCTTTCTGAGTCGTCGGAAGGCCAACCACGAAATCCATTGTAATATGTTCCCATTTCCACTCTGGGATCTCTAACGGTTGTAGCAATCCACTAGGTCTCTGATGTTCCGCTTTCACTTTCTGACAGGTCAAACACTTGGCAACACATTCTGTAACATCACGTTTCAAATTCGGCCATCAAAAATATTGTCGAAGATCTTGGTACATTTTGGTACTACCAGGGTGAATCGAATATCGTGAACTATGAGTCTCGCTTAAAATATCTTCCTTAATCTCTTGTACTGGCGGTACCCAAATTCTACTCTCAAATCTCAGTATTCCTTCCTTATCTATCTTAAATCTCGGTTCGGTTCCTTTAGATATCTTCTTTGTCACCTTTTTGCATTCATCATCCTGAAGCTGAGCCTCCTTCACTTTATCAAGTAGAGTTGTACCAGATTGCATCTGAAATAGCTTATCATCAATCTCCATTAGATACTTCACTTTCAATTCTAGTTTCTCCATTTATGTGATTAGCTCCTCCTGAGCAGTCAACATCATCAATTTCTCACGACCCTTTCTACTTAAGGCATCGACAACCACATTCGCCTTACCCGGATGGTATAAAATCTAACAGTCGTAATTCTTGATTAATTCCAACCATCTCCTTTGACGCATATTCAAATCCTTCTGTGTAAAAATATATTTCAGACTCTTGTGGTCTGTATATATTTCACACTTCTCCCCGTATAGCTAGTGCCTCCAAATTTTTAAAGCAAAAACAACTGCAGCTAACTCCAAATCATGGGTCGGATACCCCTTCTCGTAATCCTTCAACTGTCGTGATGCATATGCGATGACTTTACCGTTTTGCATTAGCACACAGGCAAGTCCTTTATGCGACGTATCACTAAAAATAACAAAATTGCATGTATCATCCGGAAGAGATAACACAGGTGCCGTACTCAACCTCTTCTTTAATTCTTAAAAGCTCTCCTCACACTTCTCCGTCCAAACAAATTTCACAGCTTTTCGAGTTAAATTCGTTAACGGAGTTGCGATCTTGGAAAAATCTTGAATGAATCTTCTATAATATCCCGCCAATCCAAGAAAACTTCTTACTTCTGACAGCGTTATCGGCTGTTCCCAGTTAATCACGGCTTCTACTTTGGATGGATCTACTGAAATTCCATTTTTATCGATCACGTGACCAAGAAATTGTACTCGCTCGATCCAAAATTCGCATTTCACAAATTTAGCCTACAACTTCTCCCTTCTCAATACTTCCATTGTTAACCTCAAATGTTCTTCGTGTTCTTCTTTAGTTTTGGAGTATACCAGAATGTCGTCTATAAATACCACCACGAATTTGTCCAAAAACGGCTTGAACACACCATTCATTAGTCCCATAAATGCTGCAGGAGCATTCGTTAGACCAAACAACATTACTAAAAATTCATAGTGACCGTATCGCGATCTGAACGCTGTCTTCGGTACATCCTCTGGCCTCACCTTCAGTTGGTGATAACCACTCCTCAAGTCTATCTTGGAAAAGTATCTTGCTCCCTTTAATTGATCAAACAGATCATCGATTCTTGGTAATGGATATCTATTCTTAATCGTGACCTTGTTCAGTTCTCTGTAGTCAATGTAGAGCCGCATCGATCCGTCCTTCCTTTTCACGAATAACACTAGCGCTCCACACGGCGATACGCTCGGTTGAATGTATTTCTTGTCCAACAATTCTTGTAGTTGGACCATCAGTTCTTTCATCTCTACTGGTGCCATTCGGTATGGTGCCTTCAATATTGGAGCGGTTCCGGGCGCCAAATCAATTACGAAATCTACCTCTCTATCTGGTGGAAGTCCTGGTAAATCGTCTGGAAATACGTCGACGAAGTCCCTCACAATCGGTATTTCTTATACCTTCGGATTCTCTTTTTGACTGTCGACTATGTAAGCTAGATATCCTACATAGCCTTGTCTTAACAACCTCCTGGCCAGCATCACCGTCAGACAACTCTCTTGTCTAGGCGACTTGCTACCATAAAACATAACCTTTGACGGAGTCATAAGGTTAATACGCTTCTTCTGGAAGTCAATTACCGCCCCATAATTGGATAACCAATCTATACCCAAAATAACGTCAAATTCCCCAAGCCGAATAGGGATAAGATCTACGTTCATGATATTACCCTTAATATTCACCATACAATTCTTAAACACATACTTAACAGGAATTATCTCTCTATTCACAATTTCTATATTCATGGGATATTCCAACTCATCCATAAGCAAATCTAAACTATTAGCAAAGTCTTCGGATACAAAGGAACAAGTAGCACCCGAATCAAATAAAATATAAACATTAATTTCATTGATCGGAATGATACCTGACACCACCTCACGAGACTGGATTGCGTCCTGCACTGTCATATTGAAAGTTCTGGCGGTCGGTTGGTTTGTTGCAGGTGGTCCGGTAATGGTTAAGGTATTTCCACTGCTATTTCCACGGTTAGCTCCTTGCACTGCTCCTCCTAATCCCTTCTTGGGGCAATCTCTTGCTAGATGATCCTTAGAACCACAGTTAAAACAAGCACCCTTCTTTGGGTTTGGACAGTTTAGTGCTATGTGGCCTTCCTGACCACAATTGTAGCACACTCGCTTCCCTTTCATGCAAACTCCCAGATGAGCTTTTCCACAGTTTGAGCACGCTTCAATTTTCTTCTTCTGCCCACCTTGTTGACTTCCAGCTGACGAATTATCCGTCCACTTCCTCTTCTGATTATGAGTACCCCCAATGTTACTCCTACCAGTCTTGTTATTTCCTTCACCTTCACTCTTCTTCTTCTTCTGCTCTTGATTGTACTTGGTCACCACATCGCTCCCACCTTCAGCGAGGATGGCCTTTTCCAGTACTCCGGCAAATGTGTTTATCTGAAACATTGACACCTTACTGTAAACCCAAGGCTTTAGTCCTTGTTCAAATCTTCTGGCCTTTCTTTCGTCAGTGTGTACTTGGTATGGGGCAAACCTTGCCAACTCATCGAATTTAGCTGCGTATTCAGGTACGCTAATGTTTCCTTGCTTCAGTTCCAGAAATTGAATTTCCATCTAATTCTGTGAACTAGTTGGGAAGTACATTTCGAAAAATATTTCTTTAAATCTCTCCCACATAATTACACCTTCACCTCCTCGCACTTTGTTTGCTTGCCACCAATAGCTAGACTCAGACTTCAGCATAAACGTTGCGAAAGCGGTCTTCTGGTCTTCTCTAACCCTAGCAACGTCGAATACTTTCTCCATTTCCATGACCCACGCTTGAGCCTCGATTGGGTTCCTGGAACCTTTGAACTCTGGCGGTCCCACCGCCTTGAAGTCTTTAAACGTTGTGTTTGGTGGAGCTTGAGGTTGATTGGTCATTGCTCCCGTCAGTAAGTTCACCAACTGCTAAACAGGATTAGCGTTGGCATTATTGTTATTATTGGTTGACTCTTCCTGAGCCGGTTGACGTTGTTGTCTTCTCCTTGGCGGCATTTTCTGTTAAATACACGCTTATTAGGACTTTATTTATTTCTCTAAATAGTTAAGGCATTACTCAACAATTTGACATACTCATTTATCACATCATCTCGAACAACTTAATATATTTAATTCAACTCAAAGTTTTAACATCAAACTATAGCATAACTGCTATTTACATCAACTATCATGGAATAAAGAATCCACAAGATTTAAAATATTAACATATTCCTTCGTTCATAAACACATCAGAATTTACATATAAAAACTAATTAAGTCTTTCACATAATTAAACGGATTCTAATCTTGTCTATCAAGGTGCTGAATAGCCTTGCCACGCTCCTCATCCAAGATACGAGACATCGTCCTGCGATCCAGCATATACGACGGAAGTCCTTCGAACTAGATGGGGTATCTCAAAACTCGTTCCTGAGCCTCGTCTATTGCATGATTAAGTGTGGAGTATGTCTCTTCAAGCTTTGCCTTCTTTGCACGACTATCATCTTCTGCACGATCAGCTCGACGTGATTCTCTTACCCATCCTTCCTCTGCTATTTTCAGTCTTCCGGAGGTTTCTTTCAGTTCCTTCATCAGCTTCTCTATCTCATCAGTCTTATATTCGATTTGACCCTTCTCATGGACCAAATCCCATTCTACATTTCCTAATCGTGTGTGAAGAGTAGAAATCTCCCTCTCCTTCTCCTCTAAAGTAGACTGCTGAACAGTCGCTCGCTCAGTCAATTCCTGAACCTTGTCTTGTAATTCCACGTTACAGTCGTATAACGTGTCATACATCTCTGCATCAATGGTGTACCGTGGTAACTCCTCTTCTTCCTCTTCCTCATCAAACTCCTCCTCAGGATCCTCCTCAGGACAGTCTCGGGCTCATGCTCCTGACCAACAACGGTGATCAATGGAGATGACTCCCTCTGAACTAACTGTTCCCTAATAACATGTATGTCTCTGGGCTCCTCCTCTGTAGGTACTATAAGTAATCGGGGTTCTTCCTCCCCAGCTTGACTAGCTTCTCCAACATTCGTCATCCTGACAACAAAATTTTAAGTCGTACTAACGAGCACATAAATTAACACATAGACACATAATGTATTTTATTATCTTCAATGAATTACCAAAAATTCATTTCTTAAAACTCGATAAGAATTTTCCTTTACTATCTTCTTTCTATAAGGTTACTACCTAAGGTTGTTCCCCTACCTAAGGTTCATAACCTACAGCTCTGATACCAACCTGTGACACCCCCAAATCCGGTACTTCCAATTCCACAGGATTTGGTGTTCACGATACAAATATCATCTATCTATCTACCCATAATAATGCAAACCATGCAATAATAGAAATAAAATCTTTCCCTTAAGGGTTACAACATCTGAATAATAATACAATCCTAGGTTAAACTAACCTTAATCATCTGTGTGGAATTATAAATAAATAAGTCTTAAACAGTTACATCATATAAACTAACAAGTCATATCAAATAACAAGTCTCCATCATTTGCTAACTTTGCCCTTGCCCTTACTAGTGGAAGGTTCGTCAGCTCTTTCGTTCTTAACTGCAATGTTATTATTAAGAAAGAGTGAGCACAAATGCCCACAAGTATAAAAATTGAAATAACAGTATAATAACAAGCGAATAAATCAAAGACATCTGAATAAAAGCTCAACTTTTGAATCAAGAGTGAATAACAAGAATCAAAAGAATTCTGAGGGTCATAAGACCTTGAACTATGTCCTAGGTTAACAAAGGTTATACTTGAAACCTTTAACAGTCATATGACTATGGACCTTCTTCTCGTCCTTAGGGGGATCAGCCCTTAGTACCATACTGTGCACAATATCTTAACGCTAAAGGGTAAATAATCCCCTATACAGGGTTGTTCATCTCAGTTTGACATTCGAGTCCGCACCAAAGGAAGTTTGGTTTGGATAATTCATCAAGGGTTCTAAAATTTAGAACGCTCATCAACTAAGGACTAGTTGAATCGTTAAGGGTTCACTAGTCTAATAAGGTTCAACAACAATAATAATCAATTTGAATAATAATCTCAAGAAGTATACAATAGAACAATTATTGTATAACTAAATCATACTTTGAAAAGATAATCAATCTTTAATAAATCATTTGAACTTGAATAATAGTAACGATAGCTTATTCAAGGTAAATAATAAGCTTGAACAATAATGACAAATAGGGTTAGGAAACTTGCTCAAATTTAACAGTTTAAGTTTAGGAAACTTGCCTCGTGCGTAGATTACACTTTAACTAAGCACGTTCTTTGAATTAAATCCTACATACCATTCACATAGACAAAACCAATTAATTATAACTTAACTAATCATCATAAACTCATTCTCGTTGTCTACTTTAATTATCGACTATACTTAGTCAATTTATCTCATTATCACATAATTTGTACTTCATGAATAATAATCTAATTATGTATTCAATAATTTAAATTACATGTAATTATGTTATTTACATGTTTAAACAACTATTTTTATCATCACATTATACCTCTAACATGTTTACATGTTCATTACATTAATCCACTAACATATTGTTAGACTTAAATATTTTTAATATCACATTTCTAAATTTTCTGGGGAGTGGCGCTGCGGCGCCACTATTGAACTAAGGATTCGCGCTGCGGCGCCGTAGCGCTGCGGCCGGACACATGGAGCTGCGGCGTCGTGGCGCTGCGGCTGGACTTCGGGCACTGCGGCATGGTGGCGCTGCGGCGCGAGGCTTAAAGCATTGGACTGGCATAGCGGCGAGGCAAGCCAGAAACAGTTCTGCAATTCGCGAAAATTGCAGAACACAGCCAAAATTTTCAATTTTAAATATTACAACACTAATTCAGACATACCCATATGTTATAATTCATGTATAATCATAACCCAACATATATAAAGTGATTTTAACCATTTAAAACACTTAATCACATAATTAAATCATGTAAAATGGGTTGTTCTTGAAGTTCTTGAAGTTAATGAACAAAATCATAAATTTAACACTACGAACTCGTTATAACACCAAATCCGTTCATTTAAGGCTTGATTTCTTTTTGTTAACATGCACAACAATATACAAGTGTAAAATTTTGGGATAATATACGATCATTACACAAAATATAACGTGTTTGGCCATAAGGCCAAACCCAAACTCTATAATTTTGTAGAAATCATATACGACATGTTTTCATGAATTTGATGTTATGGTTTACAACATATACATAATTAAACACAATTTGATATAGCACAACACACATATAACCCATAAACATTACTCCTAACCCAATTACAGAGGTTTAAATCAAAAACTATGAAACTCATATTCATGAAACTTAATGACGTAAAATTGTAATTGGGAAGGAGGAGATTACCCTGATTGTAGAATATAAAGATAACAACTTCCTCCCTATCTCAATCACAAAGCTTCTCCCACACCTTACTCTAATTTTCTCAACTCTCTCTGTATCTTTCTCTGCTTAATATTAGACTTAGAAGAAAAAAAATGAAAGAAAGGAAAGGAAGGCGTATAATAGAATTGAAGACGCAATAAGGATCAGTTACCCGATCATGGGTACTTGCTAACAACTCCCTTTTGGGTCTTGTTTGGTTGGCAAGAATTGGTTTCAAAACCAATTAATTTAATAGCACCTTATCATATAGTTTAAAATGTCGCACTTCTTATAAAATTTCTTATAAAAATAAATCCAATATTTTATTTAATTTATTTTAAATAAAATATAATAATTTCTCATAAATTCACATAGTCACATAATTAAATTTCTCATTAATAAATAATGTCAAATTATTAACTCTCTGATTAATAATTGCATTAATTAAAATAACATGGCTTATTAAATATTTCTTTTAATACAATAAGCTCACATAATCACATACTTCAAATAATAAAATTTCTCTACATTAATTTAATAAATGTAACACATATAATTAAATTAATCTACTACAATTGCATCAATTAATTATTTAATCTATTAATTAAATCATCGAAAATATTTATTTAATTCAATAAATATTAAAAATTAATTTACAAAATTCTCGTTCGTCACACAAATATTTTTGTTGCTGATTCAGCATAATGTCGTTGCCAAATAATATAATCAGTAACGAAAATCGTTGCTAAAAAATTTACATTCTGCAACAAAACTAAGCTTAGGCAACAATTTTCATAATTTACTGCTACGAAAAATGTCGTTGCAAAATGGTGTCAATTGCAACGAAAATGCGTGGTCGTTGCAAAAAAAAAGTGTTCCTTTCGTTGCCAATTAATATGCTTTTGCAACGAAATGAGGTTTTTACCAACAAAATTTTAATTATTCTGCAACAATACATTTTGTTGCTAAAGGATTGATGTCTCTGTGCGAAAGTCAAATTTTGTTGCAAAATGTATTACTTTTGGCAACGAAAAAAAAACGTTCGTTGCGGAACAATTAGCAACGCTCATTGCGCAACGAAAGAGGCAACAACAGTAAATTCGTTGCTAAAAATCTTTTGCAACGAAATTTGGCACCTTTAGCAACGAAAATCAGTTGTTGCTGAAGCCCCATTTTTTTGTAGTGAGTGCTAAAGATCACTACAGGATATAATCTACTGTTGGGGAGACCTTGGTTCATATGGCAGGAGTCGTCCCATCCACTCTTCATCAACAGCTTAAGTATATCATCAACAGTAATCTGGTCACAGTCAATATCGAACCAGAGTGTCCTGTTTAAAGTGATATACCACTTATCAGTTTCAATAAAGAAGTTGAGCCTGCCATCTTCCAGTCCCTTGAGGTGAGCAACACTCACTATCATCCCATTGGGGCTCCACCTCTGAAACCCAAAGTTTCTACTGAGGTAATGTCGGCAAGTCAAGAAATGATATCCTTAGGTTTTCAACCTGGACAAGGGTTAAGAAAGGATCAACAAGGAATCAAATGCCCAATTCAAGTTCACAATCAGACAGGGACAACCGGACTAGGCTACTCCTCTAGGTTCAGTTACAGGAATCCGCATAAGCATAAACTAGTTCCTTCATCTACAAGGCTGTTGCCTAAACCTATAAATGATAATCCTGTACGGCCTCTACAGAAAGTTCATGCCCTTGTGGTAGCTATGTTGTTTCCTAAGTCGATACCGGTTAAAGGAAAGGAAATCCTGATTTCAGACCCAGAGGTGGAGGAAAGGAATCAAAGACGCAAGCAAGACATTAAGAGGCGGTTATCAAAGATGTACTTCCTTGCACATACCAAGGCTATGAACAATTATATCTTAGATGACGACTGTCCAGACATCATGGTCATCATTCAAGAGAAGGAGGACGATAACAGCCCCTTCATCACAGCTGTCCACCAGGACTTGACCCTTGGCAATTGGAGCAGTACTCCTTGCATTTGCCGACAAGGGTAAAAATGGCAAAAAGTCCCTCTGCCCTGTAGATAGCAATAACTGCTTACTTTTGTTGTATAGTATTAGTATTTCCTTTTGTCATTTCATGCTAACACTTTGTATGATTAAACAGTTTCATATATTAAGTGAAAGCATTTTGTTTCAGGACTCTAAAGTTAGATATGCCTAAACTTGCTGATAAGGTGCCTATTCTTCATGAGCACTTCAACTTTGATGTAAAGTTGGACTCTGACTTGATGGAGATTGAACAAGAGGACTATGAGTTACCTCAGGAGATCAAAGAATGGGTCGAAAACAAACCCATGCCAAATCTTGATTAATCCACCACTTTTAACCTTAGAACCTCAAAAAATGCCAAACAAAACCAGATTGGTGCGGATCTTACTTCAAGCCAAAGGAATGACATGGTTACTCTATTGACCCAATTCCAAGATGTGTTTGCATGGTCTCATGAAGACATGGTCGGTTTGTCAACTGACATCGTCATTCATCACCTTCCCATCAAAGAGGGATTAAAGCTAGTCAGGCATAAACTCAGGTGATTAAAACTTGAGTGGAGTTTGAAAGTCAAAGAAGAAATTATGAAATAATTTTAAGCCGGCATCATCATGGTATCAATATACCCTAAGTGGTTATCCAACATTATAATAGCCCGATATTTTCTATACAATTAAATCACAAATTTTGCGTATAAATTTTTTTTTATTTTAAGGATGAGGATTTGTACAAGATAATGTGTATATATATTTATGTGATAAATAAAAATATATTTATTACATGAATATTTACAAATAAATTTATTTAGAATTATTGATTATTATAAATTATACTCTTATAATAATTAATTTTATTGTAGAAATATTTTTATTATTTATTTTCTATGAAAATAATATATGTAATGATTATAGAATAATTATAATAATTATTTTATTTTATTATATGAATTTATGTTAGATTAATTAAGTTAATTATTTTAACTTAATTAATAAAGTTAAATATAAAAGATAAATCAGATATGGAATCCAAATTCTAATTTTGGGATTTTTATCAAGGAATGAGAATAGCAATATAATATTAATTATATTTTAATTTTTCAGTGCTATAAATATATATGGTATGAACGTATTGATAATGGTTAGTCAATTATGGTGTATAATGTCAAAACCCTAGCATTAATTTGTTTAACCCTATTGTTAAATTCAAATGGGAAATTCAAGACTGTTATATAACTGTGTTATATGGTTTAGGTTGTGTATTAAATGATTAATTAGTAAACCCTAATTATAAAACCTTAATTTAAAACCTAAATTAGAGTTTGTGATCAGCCATAAATTGTGTTAATGTTATTAATATCATGCATAGTAGGTTTTATTGCTAATTATGGAAAACCAAATTAGTAATTTAGAGAACCCTACTAGCTAGAACCCTAAATTGGTAATTAAAAACCCTAATTATAATTTGGTAATCCTAATTATCAAAATTGTAAACCCTAATTGATAATTTAGCAATGTTAATTATAATTAGTGATATTAAACCCTAATGTTCCTGTATAAGGTAATTAGAAACCTAATCTAATTAACCAACCCTAATTTTCTATTTTTAGAAACTAATTTTATTTTTATTTTAAACCCTAATTAGAAATCCTACGATTTTTTGCTAACCTTAGGGTTAAACCCTAAGGGTTGGACAAGTTTCAATTGTGCCATTAATTTTATAAGGCCAATGTCTAAATTGCCCTTTTTATATTCTTTAATAAGCTAACTTGTAAATCTAGCTAGGAGATGTACTTGGTAAACTACCAAGATTGCCATGTGTCAAATATAATACAACTCAGCCATATTATGACAGCTACTTCAGCCAAATCCATTGCATTTAAGACTTATATATATAGAATAAGAGAGAGAAAAGTGCTTATTTTTAGTCATTTGATCACAACACTAATCCTAGAGCCTCTCTCTCTCTAAAACCCACGAAATATAGTAGCATATCGGTTCACACATCAAGCCCCACGATTACCAGTAACAGATCAGTAGCTAGAATCAAGAAATGGATCATAGAAGGTATAAACCCTACCTAAGAATATGACCATTGATCTGTTGTTTGATGTTAAACTTTTTGTGTTAAACATGTTTATATAGTGTATAATGATGATCTGGGTTGGTAGATGTTAGATACATAACATCTAGAGGCTCGGATTTGAAGTTTTTAAAAATCTAAAAAAAGTTTGTTTTGAGGTCTGACAATAAATGTCAGTGGCTGTAGATCTCTGCATGTTTTTGATTTTTGATGTTTTAAAGTTGTAATATGTAGCTTGTTATGTGTTCTTTAATCTGGAAGTGGAACCACTATGATTACATGTTTAGATTGTAAGTTATTATTGGTCAAAACCCGTTGACCGGGCATGACCAGAGGAAATCTGGGCAACCCAGAAATGGTAAACTAGAGTCTGACAACATATTCAAGCGTCTAGATCTTTCATGTTGTTGTTGTTTTGTTCTGTTTATAGTATCTAGCTTATAGTCTGTTGTTTGGACTACAAGATTATGGCACTAGATCACTAAAAACTTAACCAGGTAGATCATAATGGCCGGTCAAACCAAGCCGGACGTTCATGAAAAGCATTTTCTAGGTAACCTAGAAAACGCATGATCATGTCGTCTAACATGGTTTGACCAGCTTGGATCTATTGAATCTGTTGTTCTTATATGGATTTTATGTAATGAATATCTTCCTTGTCATGCTGGCTACATATTGCAACTATTATATCACACAAACGTTTCAAGAACAACGAGTTATGGAAACCCAAAAGTGGACAGTCGAACTGTTCTTCATTTCTGGGTAACCCAGAAATGAAGAACAGCTTTGACAGTAATTTTGAAGGATTAGATCTACTTATTGTGATGTTTTTTGATCATGTTTATTGTTGGGTCTTGTAGTGTTGCAATTGTTGTGACGCCCCCAAAATTAGGTATACATCACCCATCTTGGGTCGTCAGATACATTGTATAGAATACAAATATAACTTACTAATACAACTGTCGTGTACAATACGACAAAACATAAACTGTGAGTTTGAATACAAATATTATCTTCTAGAGAGTATTCATACTCAAAAGGAGTCCTCATTACATTTATTAACACACTATTACATAGAATAGTGAGGACTACTAACTAATAATATCATTCGGACCATCACTCCGTTCCCCGACTTGCCCCAGCTACGTTCTCATTTCCTGAAGAGAACAGTGAAAGAAAGGGTGAGCTCAACTAGCCCAGTAAGAAATATTATGACTAAGATAATGCAGAATAAATTATCATTAGCCTTCAACAATGTTAAATTGATAAAATATAATAGACATCAAGTTTAACTGCAGCGGAACAAGCAATCCATTAAAAGAGTCAAGTAGAAAATAAACTCTACTATCTTTTATGATTTAAAAGGTTTTTCAACAATGTGATCGCTGGGACTCAGCTTAATAAAATAATTCACATCATCGAATCACCCCTGCACTACGGCCAAGGATATTCGTGTATTCATTAATGGTCATGATCATGCCAACAACTGTCCATCAATGCACTACGGGCCAATGAGGACTTTTACCACATCATTTGTAACATTACGGTCATGATTATACCGAATAATCCCTGGTCATAATCATACCAAGTCCATCTATGCACTACAGGCCACAGATGACTTTCAACATTTTATAAACATGAGGATGATGACAATGACATAAGAATTCAATAAAACAAGTTTAAGAATTAATTTATCCAATAATTAACAATGTCCAAATTGTCAACATGATACTGCTTTGTGGAGTAAAATTCAAGAATGCTTAGAAGAATATTTTCATGAAAAGATACTGGATGAACCGCAATTATCAAGGATATTCCACTAATTTCATGGAGTATAGAAGTCAAAATTTAACCAACTGAGTATAATAAAGAATGGAATAACAAAAGAAATCAACCGGCATGCGATAGACCGCACAGACAGGTTATTCCAACATAATAATAAATAATAGAACCAGGTCCGGCGTAAACGCACAGACAGGATATTCCGACAGAATAATAAATAATGGAACCAGGTCCGGTGAAAAACACACAGACATGATGTTCTAACAGAATAATAACAAGACGGAACCAGGTCCGGTGTAAAACACACAGACAGGATGTTCTAACAGAATAATAATAAAAACAGAACCAGGTCCGGTGTAAAATACACAGACAGGATGTTCCAACAGAATAATAGAAGAATGTCACCAAGTATAGGGTAGACCGCGTATACAGGTATTCCAACAGAATAATAAAAAATGGAATAACAGCAGTTCTCTTCATGAATAAGAAAGAATAACACCCCTTACCGTTTTAAAGAAGAGCTGAAATAAGTAAGTAGTTAAGTAGTAGAATACTCTTCTTCTCTCTCTCTCTATAGTTTCTCTCTATAGTTTCTCTCTCTAGAGTTCAGTGAATTCGTAAGAAATAATGAAAGAATGAGCTGCTATTTATAGAGAAATAGAATGCATAGTAACTAATCCATGAACGGTCCAGATTGATTACTTTAATCTGACGGTCCATATTTAAAGAAATTTTTTTTAAATAAAATATAATATATTCTATTTATAGAATAACTTTAATAAAGTATTTTGTTTTATATAAAAAGATGTTTCTGTTTTATTACGTTAATAATACGAATAAAACAAAACGTCATTATCGCTAAATAATTCATATTATTAACTGACAATAATTGAATCAAACTGAGTGACTTCTCACAGAAGCATTAATAATCAATATCGTGCATGTGCTACTATGCAACCACACGTATTACTGTACTTTTACTACCGAGTAGTTCAACAGTATCAATGGTAAAACTTCCGTTATTTTTAATAAAATATTTTTGTCGTTTTCTCAATCTGACAATAATTCCGTTGTGGGGTCCACCAATGATTGTGCCGTTGTACGAATATTCCCTGTTAAAACGAATATTCCCCGACCAATCGAATATTATATAACAACTTGCGTACTTTGCAAAATTTATAAATATTACACACAACTATAACATTATATCAAATTAACTCCATAATATTCAAAAATGATATTTATAGAAAATTCATCTTTATTTATAAAAATTGGGGTCTTACAATTGTACTACACGATCTGACCAAAAACTAGTCCAGAAACTACTTGATCAATGTTTAATAATTGGTCAAAGTAGCCAACTCGGTCATTGCCTATGAGTTTCTGGGATTAGCCAAGAACACGAAGAACACCTATAGCGATGGTTCTGCCACTATAGACAGCCTTTAGTGACAAATATTTTCGGAAATTAATTATTTTAATTAAATAAATAGAAAAAATAGTTTTAAATTATTAAAAATACATAATAAATTATTAAAAATTATTTCAAGGTCCAAAACTTAGTTTTTAATTATTTTAAGTATATTTCATAAATAATTAATATTTTTAAAATATTAATGGTATTTAATTTATTTAATTATAATACTAAATAAATTAGCTAAAAATGATTTTAATACTTAAAAAATCATTTAAAATTATATTATGGTATAAAAAAATATTATAAGTTATTTTTAATGACTTTTAATATTTTGTGATAAATTTCATTAATAAATTAATATTAATGATAATTAATTTATTTAGAAAATGAATTAAATAAATTAATTAATAATTATTTTAAATAATAATAAGGTATTTAAAAATATTTTAAGTTATAAAATATAACTTTCAATATTTAAAGGTAAATTTCATTAATTAATTATTATTAATGATATTAGAATTATTTAATAATTATATTAAATAAATTAGTTTTAAAATAATTTTAATGTTATAAAAATTATTTTAAATGAAAATAAAGTGTTTAAAGATATTTTAAGTTATAAAATATAACTTTTAATATTTAAAGGATAATTTCATTAATAATTTAATATTAATGATTATTAATTTATTATTAATGATATTAAATTTATTTAATAATTATATTAAATAAATAGTTTAAAAATGGTTTTATTAATCAATTAAAAAGGATATAAATGAATTAAAAATATTTTAAGTTATACTTAATGACTTTTAATATTTTGAGGAATAGTACATTAATATTTAAATATTAATGGTAATTATTTAAAAATAATTTTAACTGTTTCAAAAATCATTTAAAGGCAATATAAATGTTTTAAAAATATTTTGAGTTATTATAAATAACTTTAATATTTTGGCAAGGGTTTCATTAATAGTTTAATATTAATTAAATATTAATGATAATGGAATTATTTAATATTTAAATCATTTAATAATGATTCTGATATTTCAAAAATTATGATAAATTGTAATAATTATTTAAAAATTATTATAAGGCCATGAAAAATAATGCAAATGGTGTTTAAATTATCTAAATGGATATTGAACTACTATATAGAGTCTTAGACTCGATAAATACCCGATAAAGTTGTTAGTACACCGATATATTTCAAAATTTGATCTGGACTTGGATAGGTTGACTTGATAAATGTTTATTTGTGATTCAATGGTTGTTAAACTTACATGACAATGTGATTATGTTATGTGCTGACTGCAAATAGCAGTACAATATGATATGATATATTATTCTAATCGAACGAATGATCTATTTAATGATAGGGCTTGATATAAAAGATAAATCTAAGTTGTGTAAGCAGCAGACAAGACAAGTATCTAACCCTTTGCATTTACTTTATGTAATGGACATGCGTAAGATAATATCTGAACTATTCTTTTCATTGTTCAAATATATCAACCTTTGTATATACTTATGCAATGATTCTGTGTATGTAAGTTATTAAATTATAATATGTTGTACAAGTTTCTTAATTCTGTTATTGTAGATCAAGAAATATATTCTGTTCGTTAATTTCCAAACATGATTATACAAGTGTCCTCACTTGGATAATCATTATATTTTATCACATGATAATACATAGTTATCGGTGTCCAGTATGTATACGTTGAATTAAAAGTTGTCTAAGTTATTTGATCCGACTAGACACAAATTTAAAAATTATTGTTGAACAAGATAGAACTTTATTATTATCCAATCGAATTGTTTTGGTTTGGATTCTAGACTGGTATGAACATCCCAAATATGGGAAACTTTTATGCGCCTAAGGCGGATATGCTGGATGAAAATATCGTCCTTGAATGTAGTATTGATCAATATAGGGCATAACAGGCTGATCACCCCTGTGTCCGTAAGTTATGACGGTTTATAGATGAAGTTCTGTTTAACCTTTTTAAAAATAGAAAATAATGTTCATAGTCTTTCAACTAATTCTCATTTATAGTTAGTACGTAGTTTCAAAATTTTGAAATCGAAATGATATGTTATTTATTATTGGTTCAGCTTACTTCACAACTGTTGATTTGTTGATGAATTATCGTTCAAAGAAAACATTAAATTCTTTTAGCTAACTGTATTGTTGTTATTACTTGCTGGGCACTCAAATGCGCATCATTGCTTAATTTAAATATTTTCAGCTAAATGTGAACAACCTGAAGGCTCTGCCAAGAATAAAGGGAAAGGGAAGGTCGCTGAATGAATGATAATGCTATCTTTTGTAATAACTAGACTTTATTAGGATAATGATGATATATATTAAATATCATGTAATGTAACGAATGGTTAAAGGTTTCGTACTTGGGATTGAAAACTCTGATAATATGTAAATTAAATTTGATAATCTATATTATTGTTATTATTATTAGTATTATTCCGCTCATAGAAATGGTATTGTGAAGCACTAAGTTCGGGTTTCAAGTACCTAAATTTGGGGGCATCACAGGTTGGTATCAGAGCTTTAGGGTTAGAAACCTTAGGTGGGATAGACCTTAGGCTATAACCTTAGAACAGAAGGAAACGTTAAAAATACAAATAACTCATATAGAGTTTAAGAAGAGATGAATTGGATAAATTCATCATCAAGCAAACTAAAAAATAGCCTATACAAAATTATTATTTGTTTTGTGTATATATTATATGCTAATCAGGATAATTTATGTGTGTAGATGTCAGGTGAAAAAGGGTTAGGATACCCTCGGATCGTAAAGAAGGAGCCGATATCAAAGCCAATAGCTGAAATAGAGGCTCAAAATGAAAGCAACCTCGATGAGGTGGTTATTGTAGAAAATATCGTACCAGATCCGAAAATGGTGGAACTGACAAATAGTGATTCAGACACTGAAGTTGGAGCTGATCAAGCATCAACCGAGGTGCAAAATCTGTGGGACCAGGTTCCCTCTTTGGAAAAGCTATGGAAAATAGAAAAACTACTAAATAGTCAACTAAGGAAAGCATTAATAGAAACAATGGAAGAACAAGATAAGCTTAAAATCTAAATTGTCCAAATGGGAGTTAAAAGCAACAAAGCGTGCGCAGATCCGAGCAAGAAGGGGAAAAGAAAGATGAAAGACCGTGATATAGGAAATCTTGATAACAACCAAGGGAAAATTAACTGAATAGAAAGGTGCGCATATTGTGACAAGAAACATGAAGGTGTATGCAGGAAAGGGGAAAATGTTTGCTACAATTGCGGGCAAGAGGGACATTTCTCTCCTCATTGTCCCAATCCAAAGCAATGTGTCTATTTTATTTATGGGATAGAAGGTCATCAGGCGAAGGGTCATCCAAGATCAAGAAAAAGGCATAATGAATAGGTAGTATAGGTTCTGTGGTGTAGGTGTGTCTAATGTAATATTTGTGATAAGTATGTCTATGTAATGTAATATTTTCAACTTTTGTGTGAGATAAGGCTGTAAATCTCAACTTTTGTGGTTAAAAAGCGGTAGCAGTATGGGCTATATTATGTAAATTACTTTGAATTAATGAAAATGAACCTATATTTGAGTAATGAAACATATATTAAACTTTTATGATAAGGTTTAGAATGTAAGTTAAATTATGTTTTATTTAATCAGATAATTCTGCCAAGATGACAAACTTGAAATCAAAGGGCAGAAGAATCTGTCAATAATGCTGGGGGACAACAACCAGATCCAATGCAGCAATTTGCAAACATGGTAGCTCAGGCAATGCAACAAGGAATGCCAGTCGAAGAGAACAATCCAGATAACCGCTTGGCAAACTTCAAGAACTTCAAGGCTGTAGGACCGCCCGAATTTAGAGGTACAACTGACCCTGTAGAAGCCCAAACTTGGGTTAAGGAAATCGAAAAGGCGTTTGTAATAGCTAGGGTAGCTGAGGGGCAAAAGACCACTTTTACCACCTACATGATGAAGGGTGAGGTAAATTTTTGGTGGGAAGCGAATCAGGTGAGGGCAGGAGCAGGTGTAGTTGCTTAGGAAATGTTTAAAACTTTATTTTTCGAAAACTATTTTTCATCTAGTATACAGGCTAGGATGGAGGTAAAATTTCTGGAATTGAAGTAGGAAAATATGACGGTGTCAGAATACGCCGCTAGGTTTAATGAGTTGGCTAGGTTTGCTCCGCATTAAGTTGATACAGAGGTTAGAAAAGCAAGAAGGTTTGAGCTGGGATTAAAACCCTGGCTCTACAACAAGGTGGCAGTATTGTAAATCCCTACATTTGCAACACTCATGGAGAAAGCTATTATTGTTGAGGAGGGAAGTGAGGCCATGAGCCTCTACAACAAGGAAAGAAGGAACAAGGGTAAGGTTGAGGGAGCTGGGAAGGTGGAAACAAACAGTGGGTATAGGAGTGAAAAGTGGAAGGGAAACAACTTTGGGGGTATACAGGTGAAGCAGGAAGGTACAAAGAAGAAGCAGGTGGTGCAATGTAGGAACTGTGGGAAGAACCATTTGGGGGAATGTCTGAAAGGTAAATTTGCATGTTTTAAGTGCGGGCGGGAGGGTCATATCTCTCCCAACTGTCCCAATCCTAGAACAATTAGTGGGTGTTTTCTGTGCGGATCAAAGGAGCATAAGGTGAAGGACTGTCCGAAAAGGAGGACGGAGGCAGAAAGCGTGAACATGGGGAAAAGCGACAGAAATTTGGCGATCACAGGACCAACATCAACTAGCAAGCCGACAAAATCTACTGCAAGGATTTTCAACATGACAGTCCAGGATTCAATGACAGCTGACAATGGAACTCCAGGTATTATTTGTATAACTTTTATTGTCTTATACATGATTTTCATATATATAGTAAATTATTTTATAAAGAAATTTTAAGGGAGGAATTTGAGTTCTTTTAGAAATCAAATTTTTTCATTTAATCAGATAGACAAGCTTTATGTAAATTGTAAAAGATCAGTTCGATCAAAGTTGGTCGAGATCTACTTGCGAAGATTGTGTGTGCTATGTACCCTAGTATGTATAGGTTTTAAAATGGTGATTCCGGGGACGGAATCTTTATAAGGGAGGGTGAATGTAATAGCCCGATATTTTCTATATAATTAAATCAGAAATTTTGCGTATAATTTTTTTTATTTTAAGGATGAGGATTTGTACAAGATAATGTGTATATGTATTTATGTGATAAATAAAAATATATTTATTACATGAATATTTACAAATAATTTTATTTAGAATTATTGATTATTATAAATTATATTCTTATAATAATTAATTTTATTGTAGAAATGTTTTTATTATTTATTTTCCATGAAAATAATATACGTAATGATTATAGAATAATTATAATAATTATTTAATTTTATTATATGAATTTATATTAGATTAATTAAGTTAATTATTTTAACTTAATTAATAAAGTTAAATATGAAAGATAAATCAGATATGAAATCCAAACCTTAATTTTGGGATTTTTATCAAGGAATGAGAATAGTAATATAATATAAATTATATTTTAATTTTTTCAGTGCTATAAATATGTACGGTATGTACGTATTGATAATGGTTGGTCAATTATGGTGTATAATGTCAAAACCCTAGCATTAATTTGTTTAACCCTATTGTTAAATTCAAATGGAAAATTCAAGACTGTTATATAACTGTGTTATATGGTTTAGGTTGTGTATTAAATGATTAATTAGTAAACCCTAATTATAAAACCTTAATTTAAAACCTAAATTAGAGTTTGTGATCAGCCATAAATTGTGTTAATGTTATTAATATCATGTACAGTAGGTTTTATTGCTAATTATGGAAAACCAAATTAGTAATTTAGAACCCTACTAGCTAGAACCCTAAATTGGTAATTAAAAACCCTAATTATAATTTGGTAACCCTAATTATCAAAATTGTAAACCCTAATTGCTAATTTAGCAATGTTAATTATAATTAGTGATATTAAACCCTAATGTTCCTGTATAAGGTAATTAGAAACCTAATCTAATTAACCAACCCTAATTTTCTATTTTTATAAACTAATTTTATTTTTATTTTAAACCCTAATTAGAAATCCTACAATTTTTTGCTAACCTTAGGGTTAAACCCTAAGGGTTGGACAAGTTTCAATTGTGCCATTAATTTTATAAGGCAAATGTCTAAATTGCCCTTTTTATATTCTTTAATAAGCTAACTTGTAAATCTAGCTAGGAGATGTACTTGGTAAACTACCAAGATTGCCATGTGTCAAATATAATACAACTCAGCCATATTATGACAGCTACTTCAGCCAAATCCATTGCATTTAAGACTTATATATATAGAATAAGAGAGAGAAAAGTGCTTATTTTTAGTCATTTGATCACAACACTAATCCTAGAGCCTCTCTCTCTAAAACCCACGAAATATAGTAGCATATCGGTTCACACATCAAGCCCCGCGATTACCAGTAACAGATCAGTAGCTAGAATCAAGAAATGGATCATAGAAGGTATAAACCCTACCTAAGAATATGACCATTGATCTGTTGTTTGATGTTAAAATTTTTGTGTTAAACATGTTTATATAGTGTATAATGATGATCTGGGTTGCTAGATGTTAGATCCATAATATCTAGAGGCTCGGATTTGAAGTTTTTAAAAATTTGGAAAAAGTTTATTTTGAGGTCTGACAATGAATGTCGGTGGATGTAGATCTCTGCATGTTTTTGATTTTTGATGTTTTAAAGTTGTAATCTGTAGCTTGTTATGTGTTCTTTAATCTGGAAGTGGAACCACTGTGATTACATGTTTAGATCTTAAGTTATTCTTGGTCAAAACCCGTTGACCGGGCATGACCAGAGGAAATCTGGGCAACCCAGAAACGGTAAACTAGCATCTGACAACATATTCAAGCGTCTAGATCTTTCATGTTGTTGTTGTTTTGTTCTTTTCACGGTATCTAGCTTATAGTATGTTGTTTGGACTGCAAGATTATGGCACTAGATCACTAAAAACTTAACCAGGTAGATCATAATGGCCGGTCAAACCAAGTCGGACGTTCATGAAATGCATTTTTTAGGTAACCTAGAAAACGCATGATCATGTCGTCTGACATGGTTTGACCAGCTTGGATCTAATGATTCTATTGTTCTTATATGGATTTTATGTAATGAATATCTTCCTTGTCATGCTGGCTACATACTGCAACTATTATATCACACAAACATTTCAAGAACAACGAGTTAAGGAAGCCCAAAAGTGGACAGTCGAACTGTTCTTCATTTTTGGCACCTAGAAATGAAGAACAGCTCTAATAGTAATTTTGAAGGCTTAGATCTACTTATTGTGATGTTTTTTTGTCATTTTTGTTGTTGGGTCTTGTAGTGTTGCAATTGTACTACACGATCTGAGCAAAAACTAGTCCAAAAACTACTTGATCATTGTTTAATCATTGGTCAAAGTAGCCAACTCGGTCACTGCCTATGAGTTTCTGGGATTAGCCAAGAAAACGAAGAACACCTATAGCGACGGTTCTGTCGCTATAGGCAGCCTTTAGTGATAAATATTTTTAGAAATTAATTATTTTAATTAAATAAATAAATAAATAGTTTTAAATTATTAAAAATGCATAATAAATTATTAAAAATTATTTCAATGTCCGAAAATTAGTTTTTAATTATTTTAAGTATATTTTATAAATATTTAATATTTTTGAAATATTAATGGTATTTAATTTATTTAATTATAATACTAAATAAATTAGTTAAAAATAATTTTAATACTTCAAAAATTATTTAAAATTATATTATGGTATAAGAAAATATTTTTAAGTTATTTTTAATGACTTTTAATATTTTGTGATAAATTTCATTAATAAATTAATATTAATGATAATTAAGTTATTTAGAAAATGAATTAAATAAATTAATTAAAAATGATTTTATTATCTTAAAAATCATTTTAAATAACAATAAGGTATTTAAAAATATTTTAAGTTATAAAATATAACTTTCAATATTTAAAGGTAAATTTTATTAATTAATTATTATTAATGATATTAGAATTATTTAATAATTATATTAAATAAATTAGTTTAAAAATAATTTTAATGTTATAAAAATCATTTTAAATGAAAATAAAGTGTTTAAAGATATTTTAAGTTATAAAATATAACTTTTAATATTTAAAGGATAATTTCATTAATAATTTAATATTAATGCTTATTAATTTATTATTAATGATATTAAATTTATTTAATAATTATATTAAATTTATTTAATAATTATATTAAATAAATAGTTTAAAAATGTTTTTATTAATCATTTAAAAATGATATAAATGAATTAAAAATATTTTAAGTTATACTTAATGACTTTTAATATTTTGAGAAATAGTATATTAATATTTAAATATTAATGGTAATTATTTAAAAATAATTTTAACTGTTTCAAAAATCATTTAAAGGCAATATAAATGTTTTAAAAATATTTTGAGTTATTATAAATAAATTTAATATTTTGGCAAGGGTTTTATTAATAGTTTAATATTAATTAAATATTAATGATAATGACATTATTTAATATTTAAATCATTTAATAATGATTCTGGTATTTCAAAAATTATGATAAATTGTAATAATTATTTAAAAATTATTATAAGGACATGAAAAATAATGTGAATGGTGTTTAAGTTATCTAAATGGATATTGAACTACTGTATAGAGTCTTAGACTTGATAAATACCCAATAAAGTTGTTAGTACACCGATATATTTCAGAAATTGATCTAGACTTTGATAGGTTGACTTGATAAATGTTTATTTGTGATTCAATGGTTGTTAAACTTACATGATAATGTGATTAGGTTATGTGCTGACTACAAATTGCAGTACAATATGATATGATATATTATTCTAATCGAACGAATGATCTATTTAGTGATAGGGCTTGATATAAAAGATAAATCTAAGTTATGTAAGCAGCAGACAAGGCAAGTATCAAACCCTTTGCATTTACTTTATGCAACGGACATACGTAAGATAATATCTGAACTATTCTTTTCATTGTTCAAATATATCAACATTTGTATATACTTATGCAATGATTCTGTATAAGTAAGTTATTAAATTATAATCTGTTGTACAAGTTTCTTAATTCTGTTATTGTAGATCAAGAAATATATTCAGTTCGTTAGTTTCCAAACATGGTTATACAAGTGTTCTCACTTGGATAATCATTATATTTTATCACATGATAATACATACTTATGGGTGTCCAGTATGTATACGTTGAATTAAAAGCTGTCTAAGCTATTTGATCCGGCTAGACACAAATTTAAAAATTATTGTTGAACAAGATAGAACTTTATTATTATCCAACCGAATTGTTTTAGTTTGGATTCTAGACTGGTATGAACATCCCAAATATGGGAAACTTTTATGCACCTAAGGCAGATATGCTGGACGAAAATATTGTCCTTGAATGTAGTATTGATCAATATAGGGCATAACGGGCTGATCACCCCCGTGTCCGTAAATTATGACGGTTTACAGATGAAGTTCTGTTTAACCTTTTCAAAAATAAAAAACAATATTCATAGTCTGTCAACTGATTCTTATTTATAGTCAGTACGTAGTTTTAAAATTTTGAAATCGAAATGATATGTTGTTTATTATTGGTTCAGCTTACTTCACAACTGTTGATTTGTTGTAGAATTATTGTTCAAAGAAAACATTAAATTCGTTTAGCTAACTATTATTGTTGCTATTACTTACTGGGCACTCAAATGATCATCCTTACTTAATTTAAATATTTTCAGCTAAATGTGAACAACTTGAAGGCTCTGCCAAGAACAAAGGGAAAGGTAAGGTCGCTGAATAAATGATAATGCTATCTTTTGTAATAACTAGGCTTTATTAGGATAATGATGATATATATTAATTATCATATAATGTAACGAATGGTTAAAGGTTTCGTACTTGGGATTGAAAACTCTGATAATATGCAAATTATATTCGATAATCTATATTATTGTTATTATTATTAGTATTATTCCGCTCATAGAAATGGTATCATGAAGCACTGAGTTCGGGTTTCAAGTACCTGAATTTGGGGGCGTCACAAACATAGTCCCCGTGCCTAAACCCAAAGGGAAGGTGTGAGTTTGCGTGGATTACAGGGATTTGAACAAAGCTTGTCTCAAAGATAGCTTTCCTATACCATTCATCCGCATACTCTTTGAAAATACAGCTCAGTATGACATGTACTCCTTTGCTAACTGCTTTGCTGGGTACCATCAAATCATGGTTACTGAAGAGGATCGTGGGAAAACTGCATTCATCACTCCTTAATAACCTTTTGCTATAGACGGTTGTCATTTGGCCTCATCAATGCTGGAGCTACCTATCAGCGAGTCATGATGGCTCTTTTCCATGATCTAATGCACAAAGAGATAGAAATCTATGTGGATAACATCATTGTCAAGTCCCGAAGAGAGGAAGACCACCTAGATCATCTCAAAAAGCTTTTCAGCCAGTTGCATAAGTACAACTTAAAGCTGAACCCAGCCAAGTACGCCTTTGGCGTCAAATTGGGCAAGTTACTAGGATTTTTAGTTAGCCACAAAGGTATTGAGCTGGATCCTACCAAAATACAGGCCATCACGGAAATGCCCATACCTCAAACAGAGAGGGAAATACGAGGATTTTTTGGAAGAATAAACTTCATCATCCGATTCATCTCCTAACTTATAGCAACCTTTGGACCCATCTTTAAGTTGCTAAGGAAGAACTCCTCCATGAAATTGAATGATGAGTGTCAAAAAGCCTTCGCATCAAAGAGTAGCTAATCAAAGCTCCTATTTTGGTACCTCCCAAGGATGGTTTTCCCCTATTTATGTACCTGTCAATCAATGACAATGCTATGGGCTAATAAAAATATCAAAAAGATCATGCAAAAAATATTCGCCAATCACAAAGGATGGTCTGACTTGTTGCCTCTGACTCTATTAGCCTACAGAACATCAATGCGCACTTCCACTGGGCCAACCAAAGGAAAATTTGCCCCAAACTGTGAAGGCCCGTTTGTTGTCAAGAAGGTATTGATAGAAGGAGCCCTCAGATTACCAAAGATGGATGTCGATGAATTTCCCTAACTTATTACCTCAGACACCGTGAAACGATACTATATCTGAAGTTACCTGCAAACCAGGGATAAAACCTTTAACACCTTCACATTTTCAGTTTATCCCATCAGGGATAAAACCTTTAACACCTTCAATTTATCCCACCAGGGATAGAACTTTTCACACCTTCAGTTTATCCCATCAAGGATAAAACTTTTCACAACTTTAGTTTGTCCCACCAGGGGCGAACTACGCAGACCTGATCTCCCCAATACACGGGAGTACGTAGGCAACCATTTTTATGGTCCGGTCTAAATATAGAAAAAAACAAAAACAAAATCTCTACAGCCTTTTCACCACCTACAACTTTTAACCTTTTTACGCTAGGTTAGAACTACGCAGAACTGATCTCCCTTCATCAATGGGAGTACGTAGGCAGCCATTCATGGTTCGGTCTCACCCCCTGCCAAAACACAAAAACTTGTCAATGGTACTAGAAACATCTTACAAACCACACCTCATCGGCTTAGACCAAAGGGATGGAACTAGCTGCTCTCCCCACACTAATGGAAGAAAAATTGGTGACCATCTAAGTTGCGGTTGAGTCCTCAAAGAGAAAAACCAATCCATATGAGATGGAACTACCTAGGCTCCCCAATACAAAGAAGTATCGACGACCATCTGTGGTGCGGTCAACCTCAAAAAGGAAAGCCACAATCCTCTCTATAACCACATATAAGAAACCAGTCCAAAGACACCAAAGGGTAGGGAATACAAAGATCAACGATCCATTCTGAAAGATCCTAGGATATCTCACTGTCCATCCATCAAGAGGGAGCTCAGAATACATCAAGATCACAAGCTCTGGAGAATAGGCAATTATCAAGTAAGTAACAAGGCATAACTAAAAGGGAAGTGAATCAAAATATATTTCCTTGTCATATAATATTATTTGATATATACAATGTGTCCTGTACATGACAAAAATGGCTAAGCTAGTCTATGCAGAAAAATCAAAGCTAATCTACAAACCAGTGGATAAGCGCGCTATCAAATCTAACATGGCATCCCTCTCAAAAGAATGGGGTATCTCTATGAGCTCCTTCCCTAGGGTATCAACACGAGCCAAGAGATCCACAACCATCTGCATGGTGACACTATGCTCATCAATAAACGTGCTCATCTCTGTAATGATATTAGCAGTATGGGACCTCAATGCAGTACTATCTGTAACGGTAGCATCTCGGGTGGATAGAACACCGTCCCGCTCAATAACATCGGCATCCCTAGATGATCTAGCCTCGTCCCGCTCAGCAACAACGATATCTCTATGAGCTAAAGCATAATCTCTCTCAACTAGAGCGGCATCTGTACCAGAAAGAGCTGTTAACATCAAGACACTAGCCTGATCCCTCTCAAATGTCATCAGATGCAAACTCTGCTATAAATACTCTACAAAAGGTGGAGTCACAATAACAGGAATACTAGGGGAATCAACCAGATCTTCTATCAATATATCAAATAGCTCGTCCTCAGTGGGAGAATCAGGGTCCTCCATAGGCTCTCCACTATCAGAATCAACACCCGGCTCTGTGGATACAACCCTAGCCGATGTAATCTCTGCCTCCAACCATGTAGAATACTCTATATAATGGCATGGATGGCTAGTAGTAAAATTAGCCCTCTCACGCTGGGCCCAACAGGTATAAACCCGAGATGACAAACGCTGACCCAATGCCCCATCAAAGGGATGAACATCTTGAAACTGGTCAAACTATGCCATCACAGCCAGTGGATGATAAGTGGTCACAGCCCTTAAACCAGCCAGAGGAAGATAATCCATGTCAGGTGCATGAGTAATAAAGTTGTAGGGGGAACTAAGCCCTGAACACGGCAAAATATCAAATGGATCCTTGATCCCTGCCAAGAAAATCGACAAAGAAGCAGCATCTGTACACTCCGCCGGTAGGAAGGAGTAAGACATAGCTATCTCAAGGGAAAAAACAATACCCATGGTGTCGGAATGTGCCAATCGGTCTTAGGTGTGTGATAAACCACATATACAGTAAGATCGAGTGTCATAAACCACACGTACTTATGTGTGTGTGTGTGTGTGTGTGTATATATATATATATATATATATATATATATTATCGAACTATGCTTCGATTGAGCCCGAATATAATATTCGGATCGAACTATGCTTCGATTGAGCCCGAATATAATATTCGGAGTATTTACTGCTTTTTGTATATATAAATACTTATATATATATATATATATATATATATATATATATATATATATATATACACACACACACACATGTATATATATAACTGTTTTATCGGCCTACGGGCTAGATTTGCCTAAATCTGGCTATTTCTCACTTTGACCGGTTCATGATGACTAAACTGGAACCGTTAAAGCTGGAATAGTTTAGATTTACTCAAATCTAGTTCTTTTCTAGCTTTTATTAGCTTGCGGGCTAGATTTGCCTAAATTTGGCTATTTCTCATTTTGATCGGTTCATGGTGACTAAACTTGAACTGTTGAAGCTGGAATGCTTAGATTTACTCAAATCTAGTCAATTTTTCTAGCTTTTGTACATATTGTTTTGTCATGTTAGCCTAGGAATCATGTGATTACATATTAAATTTTTGAATATAGATTCGGTTCCCGAGATGGACATTTTCAGCTGCAACCAGCTTGTAAATTATTCACGGTGTTTGAATTTCCTTATATGGCTTTCATTGTGAGACCCCGAATTTTATGAATAAAGATTTAATTTTCTCAAAATATTTTTTTGAATATCAAGGAGTAAATTTGATATAATGTTATAGTTGTGGGTAATATTTATAAATTTTACGAAATAAGCAAGTGGTTATAAAATATTCATATTGTCGGGAAATATTCGTTTGGTCGTAGAATATTCTTACTGTCGGGGAATATTCGTTCGACGACGCAGCCTTGTGTGGGCCCCATAACGGAAAGCAATTGGATGAAGAAAACGACAAGTATAAGTTATTTATAAATAACGGCGTAATTGTTACCGTTAACACTGTTGGAATACCTGGTGGTTAAAACACAGTAGTACGCGGTGTTGCACAGTAGCACACGGTATTGCACCAATTATTAATTCTTACGTAAGAAGGCACTACTCAATAATTGTTACAGTAATTACTGTTCAATATTTTATTTTATTGATTCAATTATTGCTACGTTGATATTTTATATTATTGTTGTTTCAGTAATTATCACTGCACAGTATTTTCCATTATCAGATCAATAATTCATATTATTTTAATAATATTAATAGATAACATTATTGGCAATGTCTAAAAAGTTCTATCTAAGAAGAGGTTTGGTCACCTAATTGCGCGCCACTAAGGAGAAATTCTTATTGGAAAGCCCCATCTTTCTTGAGAACGACCTGGTTGTCAGTATTGTGATTCTATAATATTATTTGTGAATAATTAATTATTAATTTATATGATAAGGAAAATATTCATTTTATGTGGATATAGATGGAAAAAAATTTTAATGGGACAATTGTTGAAAATTGATATTTTATCTTTTTTGATAAAATAATTTATTATATTATAATAATATAATAATGGTGATATTTTTACAATGAATGTGGGATATATGAGTAAATGAGGAAGAAAAGTATTTTTGTTACAAAAAATATTTAACACATATTTTGACTGAAATTTGATTATAGCCTGCAAAATCGTCCGTATGTGGATTTCGGTCAATTTCTGTTTGGAATTTGGAAAAACTTAAACTTACAAAGTTGTAGAGAATTGAATTTCCAATGGAAGGACATAAGATTTAAATTTTTCTGATAAAAAGGCTATTTATTATGAATTATTGAAGTTTTGGAATATTGGGTCTGAATTGATTTTGTTACAAAAGATGTTTAAAACATGTTTTTCATGTTGGAGGTCCCCACTTGCATGTGTAATGTGCTGAATTTTGATTTTCAAAGTATACGTATAATTTTTAATAAATATTAATATTTTATTAAATTTTTTGCTTTGGTGTTCTAAATATTTTCCTATAAATAGGGTGCTTAGGTTAGAATTGAAAATCACACCAGAAACTGAAATCTTCTCTCTATATATTATCGAGCTTATTCTTGTGAGTATTTTGATACTTTGAGTGTTGCTATACGGTACAAGTTCCTTTCAGCGTTATATCCGATATCCAGCCAGAAGTATTATTCTTTTGAGGTAAGGGGTATTATTTATTTTATATTCTAAAGAGATATTATTTTTCGTATTCGTATGAATATTATTTCGTTAAATATTCGCAAGAAATATTATTTTTATTTAATATTCGTAAGGAATATTATATTCATTCAATATTCGAAATGAATATTATTTTCATTTAATATTCGTAAGGGATGTTATTTTCTTCATAAATGATATTATTTTCTTCAATATCATTATGCCAAATTATTGATATGAGTTTTATTGTGGAATTTCTAACTTTTTGTGTCGGGGTTACTATTCACGTATACGACACTATTCACGTATACGGTACTATTTACGAATACGGCACTATTCACCGAAAAATAAAATGTTCTCTTTTTCGTCCCAGATATCTATTATGGTTACTATCATTAATTGTATCCATGTTTTGATCTTCATTTTATACTTACTTTGTTAAATTTTGGCTTCTATACTCCATGAAATTAGTAGAATATCCTTGATATTTGCTCTTCATCCAGTATATTTTTATAGAAATATTTTTCTGAGCATTCTTGATAAGTTTTAACTTTTTCATGCTGTGATACTATTCACGAGGTCACTATTCTCGAAGTTACTATTCATTGTCTACTATTCACCCGATTACTATTCACCCAGGATACTATTCATGATAAAAATTAATTTCTTTTCGGTCCAAATCATTTTTTATATAATATTATTCTTGAATTTTACTCCACAAAGTAGTATCATGTTGACAATTTGGACATTATTGATTTCTGGATAAATTAAATTATAAATCTTTAAAAAATTTATCCTTGAACTTGTTTTATTGAATTCTTATATCATTGTCATCATCCTCATGTTTATATTCTGTTGAAAGTCATCTATGGCCTGTAGTGCATAGGTGGACTTGGTATGATTATGAACAGAGATTATTCGGTATAATCATGACCGTAATATTACAAATGATGTGGTAAGAGTCCTCATTGGCCAGTAGTGCATTGATGGACAGTTTTTGGTATGATTATGGCCATGTATTCTCTTCGGCCAAGGGTGCAAAGATGAATTATTTTATGGCATGATCATGACCGTTGATGAAAACATGATTATCTTTGGCCCGTAGTGCATGGATAATTTGTGGTCGTGATACTAAATAATATCCTTGGCCCGTAGTGCAGGGATGATTCGATGATGTGAATTATTTATTAAGCTGAGTCTTAGCGATAAAAGTGATGAAAAACTTTTTAAATCATAGAAGATAGTAGGTTTTATGCTCTACTTGACTCTTCTAATGGATTGCTTATTCCGCTACAGTTGTTGATCTAAAACTTGTTGTCTATTATATTCTATCAGTTGTTATACTGTTGAAGGCTAAGGATAATTTATTATGCATTATCTTAGTCATAATATTTCTTACTCGGCTAGTTGAACTCACCCTTTCTTTCACTGTTCTCTTCATGAAATGAGAATATAGCTGGGACTAGTCGGGGAATGGATTGACGATCCAGATGGTTGCATTAGTAGTCCTCACTATTCTGTGAAATAGTGTGATAATAATTGTAATGAGAACTTATTTTGAGTTTAAATACTGTCTAGAAGATAATATTTGTATTAAAACTCACAGCTCATGTTGTATAATTAAGTTTGTATTTGTATTCAGTACCATGTATTTGGCGACTCAGAATGGGTGATGTATACCTATTTTGGAGGCGTCACATTCATGCCCACAAGGAATTCGCACTGTTATATATCTTATTTTCTCGAAGATGCTTCGCATCTCGAAAATAAAAGCAATCAAGCCGAACACATAATAAAATGGAAGTATCAAAGGCCTCAATTACTATTGGGCACAAGGGTTTGAAAAACCTATTTTACAAAACATCATTTCTATATTTTGTTAAAATTGAACTTTTATACAAAAGTTAAACCCTTTGTATAGAGGTGCAAACGAGGCATAACACTACTTCCAAACAACTGCACATAGACCTACAAACACACATTCAGATAAAAGTTTAATTTGGAAAGTGGTGGTAACCGTGTTATCACGGAAGTCGGAGGGTGCCTAACACCTTCCCTCCACTTAATCAAACCCCCGGACCATAGCGAATTTTGATTTTGCAAACCAGTTAAACAGTATCATATCACTTGGTCTTTGAGCAAACCTTTTCTCGATTGAGTTGGTACAACCATTTAAAAATACCAACTGGCGACTCTTACAGTTAAATCGTCGACATATACATGTCTCACCTGACATGAGAACACCAAAAGACAAGAACAGAAAGGGACAAATAAAAATCCTGAGGTCGACATACTAACTTAAACTAGAAAAGAGAAGGAAGATAAGTGGTTTAAACATTTTTACCTTTTGCATTCTTGACGTTCTTGAGTTTTAGCTAACTCTTTGTCTTCTTTGATCACTTGGAAATGCTCTCCTTTATCTCTCAATATATTGCTCTACATGTTGGTGAAATCAAACAACCAACAAATGAAACCATTTCTCTCTTATTTATAGAATTGCAAAGTGGGAGCAAAATGGTATTCCAAATGAAGCTTTCCCACCTCCTTTTGGCCGGCCATGACTCACTATAGGGGCCCACATAAGTTGCCCCATGGGTTTTACCCATTCGGTAACCCAACGGTTCGATCCACGGGTTCGATTCTTGGTTCGGGCTTAGGTTTAATTCAATTCGGGCCTAACATTGGGCTTGAATTAAATTATCTTTGGGCCTTGATTAAGTTTGTCATTGGGCCTCAATCATCTTTCATTTGGGTTTGCCAAAGTTTACATTCAAGCTCTACTAGTCCATTAATAATTGTTTGTGTTTTTAACGTATAATTCTCGTATACTAATTCGTATAACATTCATCGCATACATTATATTATCTTTCGTATATACCTGTACAATATCTTGTATTATACTCGTATTCTTTCCCCGTATAATAACTTTCTTATTATATAAACCATTAATTATTCAAATCTTCACTTTCTTTAATATTCTTGAATTGAGTACACATACGAAAAACGGCGTTCGCCATAATGGAATTTTTATTAGATAATTCATCTCTACTTAAAATTCTATCATTACGTATTTCTCGGAAATTCAAAGATAATTCTCGAGCAGAATTAGATGAATAGTATTTTTTAGAGAATTTCTCGGAAAGCTTTTATTTTCGTCTTGGAAATTCACACACTTTATTTCTCGCACTTAGCCAGAATACTACGATCATACATCTCTTCTAGGTTATAGAACAACCTTCATCTTGCTTACTCGTTATAATTAACATATAATATAATTTTATTCAATATATTCAAATAAAATTAATTTACATTATAATCTATTTTTCTCGATTGTTACGTGAATCGTTGAAAAGTTCAAAGAGTTCAAAAGTGAAGCAGACAAGCAAACTAGCAATAATATTAAGATTTTTTGATTGGATCGAGGAGGTGAATACTTAAGCAATGAGTTTCTCAATTGTTTTAAAGAAAATGGTATAATCTCACAATGGACTCCACTAGAGATGTGAAGCCCCCAAAATAGGTCCACACAACCCATTTTGAATCGCCAAATACATGGTACAGAATTCAAATAACAACTTTATTAATACAACTGTCGTGCAAAATACGACAATATATACGCTGTGAGTTTTAATACAAATATTGCCTTGTAGACAATATCCAAACTCAAATAAAGTCCTCATTACAATTATTGATACACTTTTTTACAAAATAGTGAGGACTGCTATAATAACCATCTTGGACCATTACTCCAATCCCCGACTAGTCCCAGCTACATTCTCGCCTCCTGAGAAAAATAATAGAACCAAAAGGAAAGAGGTGAGCTCAACTAGCCTAGTAAAAAAATATTATGACTAAGATAATATAGAACAAATTATACTTAGTCCTCAACAGAAAAAAATTTGAAAGAATACAATAGACAACAAGTTTTAGCATACAACTATAGCGGAAATAGCAATCCATTAGAAGAGTCAAGTAGAGCATGACATCTACTATCTTCTATGATTTAAAAGTCCATCATCAATATTTTATCCTTGTAACATCATTCAATAAATACTTCAAATCAACGAATTATCCATGCACTATGGGCCAAAGATATTCGTTTGTATCACCAGTGGTCATAATCATGCCAAACACATGTCCATCTATGCACTACGAGCCAAAGAGGACTTTAACCACAAACCTTATCTGTAACATTAAAGGTTATGATAATACCAATGCACAATTCCAGGTCATAATCATACTAATCAACTGTCCATCTTTGCACTACGGGCCAAAGATGACTTACAGTATAAGCATGAGGATGATAACAATGATATAAAGATTCAATCAAGTGAGATAAATGATAAATATTAGAGAATTCTAATTCAATTTATCCAGAGTTTAAATATGTCCAAATTGTCAGCATGATAACTATTTGTGAAGTAAAATTCAAGAATGATATTCATGTATCAAAAATAATTTAAACAGAAAAGAAAATTAAATTATATTGTGAATAGTACTCATAAATAGTACCGTATGAATAGTACCGTACGAATAGTGTCCATGAATAGTACTGTATTAATAGTACTCAGACATGAAAATTTTAAAATTTAATAAGAAAGTTCATACCAATATTCCTGTGAAATAATATTAAATGAAGCGCAAAACTTAAGAAATTTCTAATCATTTCAGGAATTATAGAAGCAATACTTACCATAGTAAGTTTAAATTTAGGAATATGAAATGAAATAATATCCCTTCCATAATATGAAGTATGAAATAAAATAATATTTCTTACGAGTATTGTAATAAAATAATATCCTTTACCGTAGTAGAAATTGGATTTGATTGATATATCGAATATTATTCTGAGAAAATTTTGTACAAAAGCTACACTCAAAGTATCCTTATACTCAAGAAAAATACTCACAATACTATAGAATAAGAATCTTTGATATTGAAGGTGTGTTTAGGAAGGAGGGGTAATGTGATGCCCTCAAAATAGGTATACATCACCCATTCTGAGTCACCAAATACATGATACAGAAACATAAACAACTTCATTAATACAATTGTCGTGCAAAATACGACAACACATATACTGTGAGTTTAAATACAAATATTGTCTAATAGACAGAATTCAAACTCAAAAGAAATCCTCATTATAATTATTGCTACACTATTTTACAAAAATAGTGAGGACTACTAAAATAACTTTCTAGAACCATCACTCAATATCCCGGCTAGTTCCTGCTATATTCTCACCTCCTGAAAAGAAAAATAGAACAAAAAAGAAAATGGTGAGCTCAACTAGCCCAGTAAAGAATATTATGACGAAGATAAAGAATAACAAATTATCGTTAGCCTTCAACAAATCAGATAAAATATAATGGACAACTAGTTTTAGATCAATATTCGCATCGAAAATAACAATTCATTAGAAGATTTAAGTAGAGAATGAAATCTACTATCATCTATGAATTTAAAAGTTCATTATCAATATTTTATCCATGTAACATCAATCAATATACATCTTGTATCAAATAATCATCTTTGCACTACGGGCGAAAGATATTCATTTGTATCACCAGTTGGTCATGTTCATCTCAACACATGTTCATCTTTGCACTACGGGCCAAAGATATTCATCAGGTAATCATTCATCTTTGCACTACAGGCCAAAGATACACAGTTATATCATTATTTAGGACTGAGGATGATGAAAAATATTTTTAAAAAAACGAATTCAGTGAGATAAATGGACAAAGATGAGGGATTCGTACTTTAGATAATCGAAGTTCAAAAACACTCCATAATAAACCATAGTGGAGTAAAATTCAAGAATGAAGATCAAAACATAGATACAATCAAAGATAGTAACCATAATAGACATCTTGGACAAAGAAGAGAAAATTTTATTTTTCTGTGAATAGTACCGTATTCGTGAGTAGTGTCGTATACGTGAATAGTGTTGTATACATGAATAGTAACCCCGACACAAAAAGGTAGAAATTCCACAATAAAATTTATATCAATATTTCAGCATAATGATATTGAAGAAAATAATATCATTTACGAAGAAAATAACATACCTTACCTCAAAAGAACAGTACTTTCGACTGAAATATCAGGTATAAGACTGAAGAAAACTTGTACTGAATAACAACTCTCAAAGTATCTAAATACTCACAAAAATACGCTCGATAATATATAGAGAGAGATAGAAAAAAAAAACTTGTTTTTGGTGTGATTTTTAATTCTAACTAAGCACCATATTTATAAAAAAATGCTAGAACGCCAAAGCAGACTAAATTAATAAAATATTAATATAAATTTTTTTTTCTACGCATGCCACTTTGAAAAATTATCAGCCCACCACATTTGAAAAATTAAATCAGCACATCTTTTCACAAAAAATAAAAGTGGGTCCCACCCATAATTTTAATAAAAATATTTATTTTCAAAACTTCAATAATTCATAATAAATAGCTCTTTTATCAGAAAAATTTAAATCTCATATCTATTCCATAAGAAATTTAATTCTCTACAACTTTGTAGAAGAAAGTTTTTTCAAATTCCAAGCAGAAAATGCCCGAATTCGCATACGGACGATTTTTAATACCTCTATTCCGACAAAATATTGATAAAACACCTCAGCATTAACTCCTTCTTTTGTATCCACATAAAATCAATATTTCCCTATCCATACACATAGAATAAATATTTCCTTATCATATAAATCAATAATTAATTATTCACAAATAATATTACAGAATCACAATTATGACAACCAGGTCGTTCCCAGTAAAGAAGGGGCTTTCCGATAATGATTTTTCCTTACTGACGCGTAATTAGGTGACCAAACCTCTCCTTAGACAGAACTTTCTTAGACATTGCCAATAATGCTATCTAATAATATTATTCAAATAATATGAATTATTGATCTGATAATAGGAAATACTGTGCAGTGACAATTATTGAAATAACAATAATATAAAATATCAACGTAGCAATTATTGAATCAATAAAATAAAATATTGAACAGAAATTACTGTAACAATTATTGAGTAGTGCCTTCTTACGTAAGAATCAATAATCCAACAATATTGTGCAATACCGTGTGCTACTATGCAACCACGCGTATTACAGTATTTTAACGACCGGGTATTCAAATAGTGTTAACGGTAACTACTACACCGTTATTTATAAAAACTCAAACTTGTCATTTTCTTCATCCGACTATTTTCCGTTATGGGCCCCACAAATAGTTGTGTCATCGTACGAATATTCTCCGATAGCAAGAATATTCTACGACCAAACGAATATTCCTCGACAATAATGAATATTTTATAACCACTTGCTTATTTTATAAAATTTGCACATTTCACCCATAACCAAAGCGTTATATCAAATTAACACCTTATTATTCAAAATAGTAATTAGAAAAAAATTGATTTTATTTATAAAAAAATTGTGGTCTTACAACCTCCCCTCCTTATGAAATTTCGTCCTCGAAATTGACGTACGTACCTGGTGTTTCGAAAAGGTGAGGATACCTCATTTTCATTTCTGATTCCAACTCCCAGGTCATTTCTTCAATAGCATGGTTCCTCCACAAAACCTTAACTTGTAGTATAACCTTGGTGCGTAAGACATGCTCTTTCCTATCTAAGATCTTAATAGGTACGTCCTCGTACGTTAAATCTTCGGCTATCTCGTCTGGTTCTAACTCAATAATGTGATTCGGGTCTTTCACATATTTACGAAGCATAGATATGTGAAAAATATTATGAACACGAGACATGCTTGGAGGTAATGCGAGTTTATAGGCCACATTTCCTATTCGGTCAAGAATCTTAAACGAACCAACAAATCATGAATTGAATAAAATAGGAGCACCCCAAGGAGATGTACTAAGACGAATGAAACCGATGTCTAACTCCTGAAGTTGGACATTTAACTCCTGAAGTTCAATAGGAGCCATTCGATATGGGGTTTTAGAAATGGGCTTTGTACCAGGTTCAAGGTCAATAAAGAATTCAACTTCAAGTTCTTCAGGAAATACGTAAGGAAATTCACTAACAATAGAAATATTATTCAAATCTGACGTGTTTTTGTTCAAGTCTGTGACATGGGCTAAGAAAGCTTGACATCCATTTTTTAATAAACGAATAGCTTTATGGCTTGATATGACAGTGATTGACTTTAGTGGTCTGGTTGCTTGAATTCGCATAACTGCTTGGTTAGGAATACAAAAACTAATAACCTTACGAAAATAATCAATTTTAGCATGATGAATAGTTAACCAATCAATCCCTAAAATCACATCAAATGTAAGTATTTTCAAAGAAATAAGATCGATAGGTAATGTGATGGTACCAACTTGGATCAAGCAAGATTTATAAATAGTAGATGTAATGAAAGTTTCTCCTAGCAGAGTCTCAACAGATAAGTCAAAGTCTAATTTCTCCGTAGTCACGTTCAAACGTTGAGCACAAGCAGGAGAGATAAAAGAATGGGTAGAACCGGTATGTAATAGGGTATAAACTTATATCAAAGCATTATATCAAATTAACACCTTATTATTCAAAATAATAATTAGAGAAAATTTGATTTTATTTTTAAAAAAAATTGGGGTCTTACAACCTCCCCTCCTTATGAAATTTCGTCCTCGAAATTGACGTATGTACCTGGTGTTTTGAAAAGGTGAGGATACCTCGTTTTTATTTCTGATTCCAACTCCCAGGTCATTTCTTCAATATCATGGTTCCTCCACAAAACCTTAACTTGTGGTATAACCTTGGTGCGTAGGACATGCTCTTTCCTATCCAAGATCTTAACAGGTACCTTCCCATACGTTAAATCTTTGGCTATATCATCTGGTTCTAACTCAATAATGTGGTTCGGGTCTTTCACATATTTATGAAGCATAGATATGTGAAAAACATTATGAACACAAGACATCCTTGGAGGCAATGCGAGTTTATAGGCCACATTTCCTTTTCGGTCAAGAATCTCAAATGGACCAACAAATCGTGGATTGAGCTTTCCTCTCTTCCCAAATTTTGTAACTCCCTTCCATGGAGCAACATGTAACAATACATGATCCCCAATATTAAATTCCACGTCCTTTCGATGAAGATCCCAATAACTTGTTTGTCGATCTTTTGCCGTTTGTATACGTTATTGAATCGTTTGGATCTTTTCTGTAGTTATGCGACCCAATTCTGGTCCCAACAACATTGCTTCACCCACCTCGTCCCAGCATACTGGAGAACGATATTTTCTTCCATACAACGCCTCGAATGGAGTCATGCCTATACTTTCTTGATAACTGTTGTTGTAGGAGAATTCCATCAATGGTAAGTACTTATCCCAACTCCCTTTGAAATCTAGGACACAGAGTCTTAATAGATCTTCAAGATTTTAAATAGTCCTTTTTGATTGCCAGTCCGTTTGAGGATGGTATGCTGAACTGAATCGTAAATCTGTGCCCATAGCTTTCTGCAAGCTAACCCAAAATCGTGAAGGCAATCTTGGGCACGATCCGAAACTATGGATACTGGCATGCCATGCAATCTCATAATCTCATTCACGTACATACGAGCAAGACGTTCAAGGGAATAAGTCTCCCGTTTAGGCAAAAAATGAGCAGACTTGGTTAATTTATCAATAATAACCCAAATCGCATCTATGCCTTGAGAAACCTTAGGATGACCAGTAACGAAATCCACAGTAATGTGTTCCCACTTCCATTTCAGAAACTCAAGTGGTTGCAATGGACCCTTTGGCACTTGATGCTCTGCCTTTACACATTGACAAGTTAAACAATTCGAGATAAACTCCGCGATCTCTCTCTTCATATTTCTCCACCAAAATGTATGTCGAAGATCATGGTACATTTTGGTACTCCCTAGATGGATTACAAACGGTGTATTGTGTGCCTCTATCATGATTCTTTGCTTCAAGTCAGAATCGTTAGGAACACAAAGTCTGGAGTTAACTCGAAGTATTCCTTCTTCATAGATTCTTGCTTCTGGAACAACACCTTCTTGCACTTTCTTCTTCATATGCATCAGGTCTAGGTCCGTAGTTTGAGCAGCTTTAACTTTATCGATTAAAGTCGATTCTACTCGTATGTTTGATATTATCACATGGTTACTTGGAGCCTTGACCTCTATCTCCATCCTTTGCAAGTCATACAAAATGGGCCTTTGTATTGACAGTATCGCACTCGTTCTCGTATATGATCTTCTACTCAATGCGTCAGCTACTATGTTCGCTTTTCCAGGATGGTATTGGATGGTATGATCATAATATTTCAACAGCTCAAGCCAACGTCGTTGCCGCATGTTGAGTTCCTTTTGGGTGAAGAAATATTTAAGGCTCTTATGATCTATATAAATCTCTACTTTCTCCCCCATACAGGTCGTGTCTCTAGATCTTTAATGCAAAAATGACTGTTGTCAACTCTAGATCATGAGTAGGATAATTCCTCTCATATTCTTTAAGTTGTCACGAAGCATAGGCTATGACTTTCCCATGTTGTATTAGAACACAGCCTAACCCTTTGCCTGAAGCATCACTGTAGACAACAAATCCATCCGAACAAGATGGTATTGTCAGAACAGGTGCTGAAATGAATGTCCTCTTAAGCACTTGGAAACTCTTCTCGCATTCCTCGCTCCATACAAATTTTGTATCTTTCCGAGTTAGCTGAGTTAACGGAGTAGCGATTCGAGAAAATCCTTCCACGAATCTCTGATAATTACTAGCTAAGCCCAGAAAGCTACGTACTTCGGTCACCGACCTCGGTTGCTCCCAACTTTGTATGGCTTCAATATTCGCCGGGTCAACAGATACTCCATGTATTGACACCACGTGACCAAAGAATACTACTTCCTCAAGCTAGAACTCGTATTTTTTTAGCTTGGCATATAGCTTGTTATCGCGAAGCCTTTGAAGTACTAGCTTCAAATGGTGCTCATGATCTTCACAGCTTTTGGAATAGATGAGGATGTCATCAATAAAGACAACAACAAACTGATCCAAATATTCCTTGAACACACAGTTCATCATATCCATGAAAGCAGCAGGAGCATTTGTCAATCCAAAAGACATGACTAAGAATTCATAATGCCCATACCGAGTTCTAAAGGCAGTCTTCGGAATATCCTCAATTTTAATCTTCAGCTGATGATATCCAGAATGAAGATCGATCTTTAAAAAGAATTATGCTCCTTGCAACTGGTCGAATAGGTCATTAATGCGAGGTAGCGGATACCTATTCTTGATGATGACATGGTTTAATTCTCAAAAGTCAATACAAAGTCTCATACTCCCATCTTTCTTCTTTACGAATAAAATAGGAGTACCCCAAGGAGATGTACTAGGACGAATGAAACCGATGTCTAACTCCTGTAGTTAGACCTTTAACTCCTGAAGTTCAATAGGAGCCATTCGATATGGGATTTTAGAAATAGGCTTTGTACCAGGTTCAAGGTCAATAAAGAATTTAACTTCACATTCTGGGGGTAGACCGGGAAGTTCTTCAGGAAATACGTCAGGAAATTCACTAACAATAGAAATATTATTCAAATCTGACGTGTTTTTGTTCAAGTCCGTGACATGGGCTAAGAAAGCTTGACATCCATTTTTTAATAAACGAATAGCTTCATGGCTTGATATGACAGTGATTGATTTTAGTGGTTTGGTTGCTTGAATTCGCATAACTGGTTGGTTAGGAATATGAAAACTAACAACCATACGAAAATAATCAATTTTGGCATGATAAATAGTTAACCAATCAATCCCTAAAATCACTTTAAATGCAAGTATTTTCAAAGAAATAAGATCGACAGGTAATGTGATGGTACCAACTTGGATTAAGTAAGATTTATAAATAGTAGATGTAATGAAAACTTCTTCTAACGGAGTCTCAATAGATAAGTCAAAGTCTAATTTCTCCGGAGTCAAATTCAAACGTTGAGCACAAGCAGGAGAGATAAAAAGAATGGGTAGAACCGGCATCTAATAAGGTATAAACTTCACAAGAATTTATGATTACCTTACCCGTGATCACCTCGTTCGAGTTCCTCACGTTTTGGCAAGACATGACAAACGCTCTTCCAGGAAACGCTGACTTTGATTTGTCCGGAACAGCCTTCGGAGTCACCATTCCCGCTGGACATGGTTTTGCTACAAGATAATCTCTAGCTATATGACCTTCCTTTCCACAGTTATAACACACCATGGATTATTGTGGGCAGTTTGGGCTGATATGTCCCTCTTTCCCATATTTATAACAAACGACCGGTGATCGTTCTCCTCCCCTAGAAACAGTTGATGATGGTGCTGACGTCTTCACATTATCATTGTTGTACCTTCTCTTTTTGAAATCTCCCCCCAACTCGCTTCTTCTACTATCATGGTCACGATTACCACCAGAGTGGTTACCGCTTTTGTCTGAATATTTTCCTCCCCGCTGGTTGTCATTGCTCCGATGACTGCTGCCACCGGTATGACCCTGGTTGTGGTCCCTTGGTTGAACATACTCATTATCTCGCTCTAATAATTGAGCCCTGTTTACAACATCTGAATATAGAGAAAATTTATAAGAGATAAGATGTTGCCAAATTTCAGGTTTCAAACCTCTCATAAATATCTGCGTCATACGTTCCCCATTCACTACCAAATGAGGTGCAAACCTGGATAACTCTGCGAACTTAGCCTCATACTGGGACACAATCATGTTGTTTTATTCCAGTCTAATAAACTTTACCTCCTTCATATGACGAATAATTTCAGGAAAGTACTTGTCATTAAACAGTTTCTGAAACGTTTCCGAAGAAGTATTGAGTGCGGCTGGCTGGGTACGCTTCACAGACTCCCACCAGTAGTCTGACTCACCACGGAACATAAAGGTGGCTAATGGAACCTTCTGTTCCTTCGTGCATCCCAAGACATCAAATATCTTGGTAATTTGTTTAACCCACGTTTCCGCCTTGATCGGATCCGGCTTTCCCATAAATTCTGGCGGTCCCAACTCTTTGAACTGTTTGGCCGTTACAAGCCATGTGTTGCTATCATTTCCACCCGTATTTTGTACACGAGTCTCCCTCGTCTGATTTTGCATGAACTGCAAAAAGCTTCTAAGCATTCCATCATTCATTATTTGTTCGGTAGTGTTGTTTACAGGAGGAATATCGTCTTCCTGTTGCACTTTCCCCTGGTTGGTGATGAAAGGTGTCTCCACGGTCTCATCCACTTCATTGTTAACATTCTCAGCTGCCATTTTCAAATACTACCATAAAACAAGGGTTAATTAAAGAAATTGACATACCACATATTACCCTTATATTATGACCGACCAACAAATAAGCTTAGTTAGGACACACTAGCGAAGGATTTACTCGTCTCTCCCCTCCTAGTTCTATTCCCCGATCTCTGCCAGAGACCATATCCCTAAGCTCTGATACCAACTGTGATGCCCCCAAAATAGGTATACATTACCTATTCTGAGTCGCCAGATACATGGTACAGAAATAAAAATAACTTCATTAATACAATTGTCGTGTAAAATACGACAACACATATATACTGTGAGTTTAAATATAAATATTGTCTAATAGACAGTAATCAAACTCAAAAGGAGTCCTCATTATAATTATTGCTACACTATTTTACAAAAATAGTGAGGACTGCTAAAATAACTTTTTAGAACCATCACTCAATACCCCAGCTAGTTCCTGCTATATTCTCACCTCCTGAGAAGAAAAATGGAACAAAAAGGAAAATGGTGAGCTCAACTAGCCCAGTAAAAAAATATTATGACTAAGATAAAGAACAACAAATTATCGTTAGCTTTCAACAAATCAGATAAAATATAATGGACAACCAGTTTTAGATCAATATTCGCAGCGGAAATAACAATTCATTAGAAGTGTTAAGTAGAGAATGAAATCTATTATCATCTATGAATTTAAAAGTACATCATCAATATTTTATCCCTGTAACATCAATCAATATACATTTTGCATCAAATATTCATCTTTGCACTATGGGCCAAAGATATTCATTTGTACCACCAGTTGGTCATGTTCATCTTAACACCTGTTCATCGTTGCACTACGGGCCAAAGATATTCATCAGGTAATTATTCATCTTTGCACTACAGTCCAAAGATATACGGTTATATCATCATTTAGGACTGAGGATGATGAAAAATATTTTAAAGAAACGAATCCAGTGAGATAAAAGGATTAAGATTAAGGATTCGTACTTTAGATAATTCAAGTTCAAAAACGCTCAATAATAAACCATAATGTAGTAAAATTCAAGAATGAAGATTAAAATATGGATACAATCAAAGATAGTAACCATAATAGACATCTTGGACAAAGAAGAAAAAATTTTATTTTTCTGTAAATAGTGTCGTATTCGTGAATAGTGCCGTATACGTGAATAGTAACTCCAACACAAAAAGGTAGAAATTTCACAATAAAATTTATATCAATATTTCGGCATATTGATATTGAAGAAAATAATATCATTTAAGAAGAAAATAACATCCCTTACCTCAAAAGAACAGTACTTTCGGCTGAAATATCAGGTATAAGGCTGAAAGAAACTTGTACTAAATAGCAACTCTCAAAGTATCTAAATACTTACAAAAATACGCTCGATAATATATATATATAGAGAAAGAGAAAAAAAAACTTGTTTCTGGTGTGATTTTCAAATCTAACTAGTCACCATATTTATAGGAAAATGCTAGAACGCCACAGCAGACTAAATTAATAAAATATTAATATATTTTTTTTTCTACGCATGCCACTTTGAAAAATTATCAGCCCACCACATTTGAAAAATTAAATCAGCACATGTTTTCACAAAAAACAAAAGTGGGTCCTACCCATAATTTTAATAAAAATATTTATTTCTGAAACTTCAATAATTCATAATAAATAGCTCTTTTATCAGAAAAATTCAAATCTTATGTCCTTTCCATAAAAAATTTGATTCTCTCCAACTTTGTAGAAGAAAGTTTTTCCAAATTCGAAACCGAAAATGCTCGAAATTCACATACGGACGATTTTTAATACCTCCATTCTGACAAAATACTGATAAAACACCTCAGCATTAACTCATTCATTTATATCCACATAAAATAAATATTTTTCTATCCATACACATAGAATAACTATTTTCTTATCATATAAATCAATAATTAATTAATCATAAATAATATTACAGAATCACAATTATGACAACCAGGTCGTTCCCAGGAAAGAGGGGGCTTTCCGATAAAGATTTCCCCTTACTTGTGCGTAATTAGGTGACCAAACCTCTCCTTAGACAGAACTTCCTTAGACATTACAAACAATGTTATCTAATAATATTATTCAAATAATATGAATTATTGATCTGTTAATGGGGAATATTGTGCAATGACAATTATTGAAACAACAATAATATAAAATATCAACGTAGTAATTATTGAATTAATAAAATAAAATACTGAACAGTAATTACTATAACAATTATTGAGTAGTGTCTTCTTACGTAAGAATCAATAATCCAACAATACTGTGCAATACCGTGTGCTACTGTGTAACCACGCGTATTATTGTATTTTAACCACCGGGTATTCCAACAGTGTTAACGGTAACTACTACGCCTTTATTTGTAAAAACTCAAACTTTTCATTTTTTTCATCCTATCGTTTTTCGTTATGGGGCCCGCAAATGGTTGCGCCATCGTACGAATATTCCTCGACAGCAAGAATATTTCACGACCAAACGAATATTTCCCGACAACAATGAATATTTTATAACCACTTGCTTATGTTGCAAAATTTGCACATTTCACCCGTAATCAAAGCATTATATCAAATTAACACCTTATTATTCAAAATAATAATTAAAGAAAATTCGATTTTATTTATAAAAAAACTTGGGGTATTACAGGTAACCCCCCTTTTATAGTGCAGTGCGGAGAAGTTAGACAATTCAGTCTGCCTTTATTTTTCCTCTCCGCCTATCCTGCCTAACTTTTTTCTCTACCTAACTCCTTTCATTTCCATATGGTTGGGGCCACATTTTGAAACTTAGTTTTCCAGGCAATTCATTCAATGCCTAGCTCACATTTTACAATGGTTAGGGCCCACACTATTTGAAACAAAGGATTGCATGAGAACATTTCAAGCATACATCTACTTTTAGAAAATAATGTGTAGAATTCAAAACGTGCATGGATGGAATTCAAAAATAAAAATGACAACATTCACTCCACTTTTAGTCACATGCTAAAAATTATATATTATTATAATAATATTACCATTTAAATTATAAAAAATTTTATTATTATATTATCACATTATTATAATGTAATATTATAATAATATATTTGAATGAATATTTTATCGGAGAAAATAATTGCCAAACTTTCAACAAATTTCGTCATTTATATCAAAAGTGAACCAATATCCACCACATAATAAGCATTCATAAGTAATATTATAAGTTCACAATATTAACAACCAGATCATTCTCAAGAAAGAAGGGGCTTTTCGATAAGAATTTATCCTTATTGGCACACAATTATATAACCTAACCCATTTTCTCGACAGAACTTTCTAGACATTACCAATAATGATAACTAATAATATGAATAATTATATGGTTGTCAATTAATGATTTAATAATATAAAATATTATGCAGATGATACTGTGATAATAATTGAATCAATAATATGAGATACTATGCAGCAACTACTGTGGCAATTATTGAATACTGAGTGACTTCTTACGTAGGAATCAATAATCAAAGATATTGTGCAATATCGTGTGCTACTGTACAACCACGCGTACTACTGTACTTTTATCACCAGGTATTTCAACAGTTAGCAGTAAAAGTTTTGTCGTTATTTTTATAAAAATGTTATTTCTTTCGCTTTCTATATCCGACATTTATTCCGTTATATGGTCTACCAATGATTGCGCCGTCGTACAAATATTCACCGATAAAAAGAATATTTCCCGATAAAACGAATATTTTATAACAAGTTACTTGCTTTGCAAAATTTACACTTTTCACCCATAACTAAAGCACTATATCAAATCAACACCTTATTATTCAAAATAATAATTAGAGAAATTAAATCTTTATTCATAAAAAGTTGGGGTCTTACAACCTCCCCTCCTTATGAAATTTCATCCTCGAAATCGATGTACATACCTAGTATGTCGAAAAGGTGAGGATACCTTGTTTTCATATCAGATTCTAACTCCCAGGTCATTTTCTCAATATCGTGGTTTCTCCATAAAATTTTGACTCGAGGTATAACCGTTGAGCGTAAAATATGTTCCTTTTTATCCAAGATTTTAACATGTACCTCCTCATACGTTAAATCTTTTGCTATCTTGTCTAGTTCTAATTCAATAATGTGGTTCAGATCTTTCACATATTTACGTAGCATGGATATATGAAAAACATTATGAACATGAGACATACTTGACGGTAAAACGAGTCTATATACCACAGTTCCTACTCTATCAAGGATTTCAAATGAACCAATGAATTGAGGGTTGAGCTTTCCTCTCTTTCTGAATCTCGTAACTCCTTTTCATGGAGTAACACGTAACAATACATGATCTACAACATTGAACTCTACGTCCCTTCGATGAAGATCAACATAACTCTTTTGTCGATCTTGCAAGGTTTGTATATATTACCGGATCATTTGAATCTTTTTCGTAGTCATGCATATCATTTCTGGTCCCAACAACGTTGCTTCACCCACCTCGTCCTAGCATACTAGAGAATGACAATTTTGTCTATACCGCCTCGAATAGAGCCATGCCTATACTTGCTTGATAATTATTGTTGTAGGAGAATTCCACCAATGGTAAATACTTGTCCAAACTTCCTTTGAAGTCTAGAACACAGAGTCCCAATATATCTTTAAGAGTTTTAATACTTCTTTCTGATTGTCCATCCATTTGAGGATGATATGCAGAATTAAATCGTAAATCAATGCCCATAGCTTTCTGTAAGCTGACCCAAAATTGTGAAGTGAATCTTGGGTCTCGATCAGAAACTATGGATACTAGCATACCATGCAATCTCAAAATCTCATTTATGTAAATACGAGCAAGACGTTCAAGTGCATAAGTTTCTCGTATAGGCAAGAAATGAGCAGACTTGGTTAATCTATCGAAAATAACCCAAATTGCATCTATGCCTTGACAAACCTTGGGAAGACCAGTAACGAAATCCATGTTGATGTGCTCCCACTTCAATTCTAGAATTTTAAGTGGTTGCAATGGACCTTTTGGTACTTGATGCTCTGCCTTGACACATTGACAAGTTAAACACCTTGAGATAAACTCCGCGATCTTTCTCTTCATATTGCTCCACCAAAATGTATGTCAAAGATCACGAAATATTTTAGTACTTTCAGGATGGATTACAAACGGTGTCTTATGTGCCTCCATCATGATTTTATACTTCAATTCAGAGTCGTTAGGAGCACAAAGTCTGGGGTTGACTCGAAGTATTTCTTCTTCGTCGATTCATGCTTCTGGGATAGCATCTTCTTATACTTTCTTCTTCATACTCATTAGTTCCGGGTCTGTATCCTGAGCATCTTTAACTTTATCGATTCAAGTCGGTTCTACTCGTATATTTGTCATCTTCATGTGGGTCCCTGGAATCTTTATGTAAGACTCCAACTTATTATAAATGAAATTGAATTTCCTATATTTATTATTTTAAAATAGTAAGGGTTGATTTGATTAATATGATTAGTTATGGGTACAAATGCGTAAATATTTTTAAATAAGTGGTTATAAAATATTCATTGTTGTCAGAAAATATTCGTTTGTTCGTGGAATATTCTTACCGTCGGGGAATATTCGTACGACGGCGTAGCCTTGTGTGGGCCCCATAACAGAAAGCGATTGGATAAAGAAAACGACAAGTATAAGTTGTTTGTAAGTAACATCGTAGTTGTTACCGTTAATACTGTCGGAATACCTGGTGGTTAAAATACAGTAGCACACGATATTGTATCAATTATTGATTCTTACGTAAGAAGACACTACTCAATAATTGTTACAGTAATTACTGTTCAATATTTTATTTTATTGATTCAATAATTGCTACGTTGATATTTTATATTATTGTTATTTCAATAATTGTCACTGCACAATATTTTCTATTATCGGAGCAATAATTCATATTATTTGAATAATATTATTAGATAACATTATTGGCAATGTCTAGAAAGTTCTGTCTAAGGAGAGGTTTGGTCACCTAATTGCGCGCCAGTAAGGAAAAATCCTTATTGGAAAGCACCCTCTTTCTTGGGAACGGCCTGGTTGTCAGTATTGTGATTCTGTAATATTATTTGTGATTAATTAATTATTGATTTATATAATAAAGAAAATACTCATTTTATGTGGATATAGATGGAGAAAATTGTTTATGTGACAATTGTTAAAAATTGATATTTTATCTTTTCTAATAAAATATATTATTATATTTTAATAATATAATAATGATGATATTTTTACAATGAATGTGTGATATATGAATAAATGAGAAGGAAGAGTATTTTTATTACTAAAAATATTTAAAACATGTTTTTCATGTTTGTGGACCCCATTTATTGACTGAAATTTGATTATAGCTTGTAAAATCGTCCGTATGTGGATTTCGGTCAATTTCTGTTTGGAATTTGAAAAAACTTAAACTTACAAAGTTGTAGATAATTGAATTTCCTATGAAATGGACATACGTTTCAAATTTTTTTGATAAAAAGGTTATTTATTGTGAATTATTTAAGTTTCGGTATATCGGGTCTGATTTGATTTTTGGAGTTTTAAATATTTTTGTTTAGAAAAACGTTTTTGTGGTTTTTGGCACATGTGTGGCTGATGTTTTGGTCAAAAGGTGGGCTAAGAAAAATTATATAAATATATTAATATTTTATTAAATTTTCTTCTTTGGTGTTCTAAGCATTTTCCTATAAATAAGGTGCTTAGGTTAGAATTGAAAATCACACCAGAAATAAGTTTTCTCTCTCTTTCTCTCTCAATATTATCGAGTGTATTCTTGTGAGTATTTTGATACTTTGAGTGTTGCTATACGGTGCAAGTTCCCTTCAGCACTATATCCAGTATTCCAGTCAGAAGTACTGTCTTTTCGAGGTAAGGGATGTTATTTTTTTATAGATGATATTATTTCTTTCAATATCATTATGCCAAAATATTGATATGAACTTTTTATCAAATTTAGAACTTTTAGTGTTGGGGTTACTATTCACGTATACGCCACTATTCACGTATACAGCACTATTCACCGAAAAATTAAATTTTCGTTTTTTCTTTTCAAGATATCTATTATGGATACTAGCTTTGGTTGTATCCATGTTTTGATTATTCTTGAATTTTACTCCACTATGGTTATTTATGACGTATTTTTAAACTTAGATTGTTTAAAGTACGAATCCTTAATATTTGTTCTTTTGTTTCACTGGATTCGTTTTCTTTAAAATATTTTTCATCATCCTCAGTCCTAAATGATGATATTACTGAATATCTTTGGTCTGTAGTGCAAAGATGAATGATTTTCTGATGAATATCTTTGGCCCGTAGTGCAAAGATGAACATGTGTTGAGATGAACATGACCAACTAATGAATATCTTTGGCCTGTAGTACAAAGATGAATATTTGATTCAAGATGTATATTGATTGATGTTACATGGATAAAATATTGATGATGGACTTTTAAATTCATAGATGATAGTAGATTTCATCCTCTACTTAACTCTTCTAATGAATTATTATTTCCCCTACGAATATTGATTTAAAATTTGTTGTCTATTGTATTCTATTAGATTTTTCCCTGTTGAGGACTAACGATAATTTGTTATATATTATCTTTGTCATAATATTCTTTACTGGGCTAGTTGAGCTCACCCTTTCCTTTTTGTTCCATTTTTCTTCTCAGGAGACGAGAATGTAACGAGTACTAGTCGGGGTATGGAATGATGGTTCTAGAAAGATGTTTTAGTAGTCCTCACAATTTTTATAAAATAAAGTATCAATAATTATTATGAGGACTTATTTGAGTGTGGATATTGTCTAGAAGACAATAGTTGTATTTTAAACTCACAGTTAAGTGTTGTCGTATTTTGCACGACAATTGTATTAATAAAGTTGTAGTCGTTTCTGTACCATGTATTTGGCGACTTAGAGTGGGTGATGTATACCTATTTTGGGGCATCACAGTTGGTATCAAAGCTTAGGGATATGGTCTCTGGTGGAGATCAGGGAATAGAACTAGGAGGGAAGAAACGAGTAAATCCTTCGCTAGTGTGACTTGCCTAAGCTTATTTGTTGGTTGGTCAGAGTATAGGGTTATTATGTTGCATGTCAATTTCTTTAAATAATCCTTGTTTTGTGGCAGTATTTAAGAATGGCAGCTGAGAATATTAACGATGGAGTAAATGCGACCGTGGAGACACCATTAATCACCAACGAGGAGAACGTGCAACATGCCGGCAATGTTCCTCCTGTAAACAACAGCACTGAGCAGATGATGAACGATGGAATGTTTAGAAGCTTTTTGCAGTTCATGCAAAATCAGACGAGGGAGACTCGTGTATAAAATACAGGTGGAAATGATAGCAACGCGCGGTTTGTCACGGCCAAGCAGTTCAAAGAGTTTGGACCACCAGAATTCTGGGGAAAGCCGGATCCAATTAAGGCGGAGACTTGGGTCAAGCAAATTACCAAGATATTCGATGTCTTGGGATGCACGGAGGAACAGAAGGTTCCATTTGTCACCTTTATGTTCCGTAATGAGGCAGATTACTGGTGAGAATCTGTGAAGCATACCCATCCAGCCGTACTCAGCATGTCTTAGGAGACATTTCAGAAACTTTTCAATGACAAGTACTTTCCTGAAAGTATTCACCACACGAAGGAGGTGGAATTTATTGGACTGGAGTAGAACAACATGATGGTGTCCTAGTACGAGGCGAAGTTTGAAGAGTTATCCAGGTTTGCACCTCATTTGGAGGAGAATGAGGAACGTATGACCCGGATGTTTCTGAGATGTTTAAAACCCGACATACGTCAGTATCTCATTTCTCATAAATTTTCTATATATTCAGATGTTGTCAACAGGGCTCAATTATTAGAGCGAGATAACGAGTACGTTCAACCGAGGGACCACAACCAGGATCGTACCGGTGACAACAGTCATCGGAGCAACGATAACCAGCGAGGAAAGAAAAATTCAGACAAAAGCGGTAACCACTCTGGTGGTAATCGTGGCCATGAAAATAGAAGAAGCGAGTCGGGGGAGATTTTAAAAAGAGGAGATTCAATAATGACAATGTGAAGACGTCATCACCAGCAGCAACTGGTTCTAAGGTAGGAGAACGATCACCGGTCATATGCTATAAATGTGGAAAAGAGGGACATATCAGCCCAAACTGTCCACAACAGTTCAAGGTATGCTATAATTATGGAAAGGAAGGACATATCGCTCGAGATTGTACGGTAGCAAAACTAAGTCCAGTGGGGATGGTGACTCAAAAGGCTGTCCCAGAAAAGTCAAAGTCAACGGTTCCTGGAAGAGCGTTTGTCGTGACTGGTCAAAATGCAAGGAACCCAAACGAGGTGATCACGGGTAAGCTAATCATAAATTCTTGTGAAGTTTATACCTTACTAGATACCGGTGCTACCCATTCATTTATCTCTCCTGCTTGTGCTCAATGTTTAAACTTGACTCCGGAGAAATTAGACTTTGATTTATCCATGGAGACTCCGTTAGGAGAAACTTTCATTATAGCCACTTTTATAAATCTATTTTGATCCAAGTTGGTACTATCACATTACCTGTTGACCTTATCTCTTTAAAGATACTTTCTTTTGATTTGATTTTAGGGATTGATTAGTTAACTACTCATCATGCCAAAATTGATTGTTTTCGTAAGGTTGTTAGTTTTCATATTCCTAACCAACCTATTATACGAATTTAAGCAACTAAACCACTAAAATCAATCACTGTCATATCAAGTCATAAATCTATTTATTTATTGAAAAACGGATGTCAAGCTTTCTTAGCCCATGTTATGGATTTGAATAAAGACACGTCAGATTTAAATAATATTTCCGTTGTTAGTGACTTTCCTGACGTATTTCCTGACAAACTTCCCGGTCTACCCCCAGAACATGAAGTTGAATTCTTTATTGATCTTGAACCTGGTACAAAGCCCATTTCTAAAACCCCATATCGAATGGCTCCTATTGAACTTCAGGAGTTAAAGGTCCAACTACAGAAATTGTTGGACATCAGTTTCATTTGTCCTAGTACATCTCCTTGGGGTGCTCCTGTTTTATTTGTAAAGAAGAAAGACGGGAGTATGCGACTTTGTATTGACTATCGGGAATTGAACCATGTCACCATCAAGAATAGGTATCCGCTACCTCGTATTGATGACCTATTTGACCAGTTACAAGGAGCACAATTCTTCTCAAAGATCGATCTTCGTTCTGGATATCATCAGCTAAAGATTAGAACTGACGATATTCCAAAGACTTCCTTCAAAATTCGGTACGGGCATTATGAATTTTTAGTCATGTCTTTTGGATTGACTAATGCTCCTGTGGCTTTCATGGATATGATGTACCGAGTATTCAAGGAATATTTGAATCAGTTCGTTGTTGTCTTTATTGATGACATCCTTATATATTCCAAAAGTCGTGAAGATCATGAGCACCATTTGAAGCCAGTACTCCAAAGGCTTCGTGAAAACAAGCTATATGCCAAGTTAAAGAAATGCGAGTTCTAGCTTGAGGATGTAGCATTCCTTGGGCACGTGGTGTCAAAACATGGAGTATCTATTGACCCGACGAAGATTGAAGCAATACAAAGTTGGGAGCAACCTAAGTCGATGACCGAAGTACGTAGCTTTTTGGGCCTAGCTGGTTATTATCGGAGATTCGTGGAAGGGTTTTCTCGAATCGCTACTACGTTAACTCAGTTGACTCGGAAGGATACAAAATTCTTATGGAGCGAGGAATACGAAAAGAGTTTTCAAGAGCTCAAGAGGCGACTCATTTCAGCACGTGTTCTGACAATACCATCTGGTTCGGATGGATTTGTTATCTACAGCGATGCTTCGGGCAAAGAGTTAGGATGTGTTCTCATACAACATGGAAAAGTCATAGCCTATGCCTCGCAATAACTTAAAGAATATGAGAGGAATTATCCTACTCATGATCTAGAGTTGGCAACAGTCGTTTTCGCGCTAAAGATCTGGAGGCACTATCTATATGGGGAGAAAGTGGAGATATATTCAGATCATAAAAGCCTCGAATATTTCTTCATCTAAAAGGATCTCAACATGCGACAACGACGTTGGCTCGAGCTGTTGAAAGACTATGACCATACCATTCAATACCATCCTGAAAAAGCGAACGTGGTAGCTGACGCATTGAGTAGAAGATCGTATACGGGAACAAGTGCAATGTTGTCAACACAAAGGCTCATTTTGTGTGATTTACAAAAGATGAAGATAGAATTCAAGACTCCGGGGACTCATGCGATGATGTCAAGTATACGCATTAAACTGAATTTAATCGAAAAAGTTAAAGTTGCTCAAGCCACAGACACGAAGCTGATGCGTATGAAGAAGAAAGTACAAGAAGGTGCTATTCTAAAAGTAAGAATTGATGAAAAAGGAATACTTCGAGTCCACTCTAGACTTTGTGTTCCTAACGACTCTGATTTTAAGTACAAGATCATGATGGAGGCACACAATAAACCATTTGCAATTCATCCTGGAAGTACCAAAATGTATCGTGATCTTCGACATACATTTTGGTGGAACAATATGAAGAGAGAGATTGTGAAGTTTATCTCGAGGTGTATAACTTGTCAACGTGTAAAGGCGGAGCATCAAGTGCCTAAGGGTCCATTGCAACCACTTGAGATTTAGATATGGAAGTGGGAACACATTACCATGGATTTCGTTACAGGTCTTTCCACAGTTTCTCAAGGCATAAATGTTATTTGGATTATTGCTGATAGATTAACTAAGTCTGCTCATTTCTTGCCGATACAGGAGACTTATCCCCTTGAACATCTTACTCGTATGTATATAAATGAGATTGTGAGATTGCATGGCATGCCAGTATCTATTGTTTTGGATCGTAACCCAAGATTCACTTCACGATTTTGGGTTAGCTTGCAAAAAAACTATGGGCACGGATTTACGATTTATTTTGGCATACCATCCTCAAACGGACGGACAATCAGAGAGGACTATTCAAACTCTTGAAGATCTATTAAGACATTGTGTCCTAGACTTCAAAGGGAGTTGGGACAAGTATTTACCATTGGTGGAATTCTCCTACAATAATAGTTATCAGGCAAGTATAGGGGTGGCTCCATTCAAAGCATTGTATGGACGAAAGTGTCGCTCTCCAATATGTTGGGATGAGGTGGGTGAAGCAACATTGTTGGGACCCGAGTTGGTACGTATTACTATAGAAAAGATCTAAATGATTCGACAACGTATACAAATGGCACAGGATCGACAAAAGAATTATGCAGATCTTCAACGAAAGGACGTGGAATTTAGTATTGGGGATTATATATTGTTGCGTGTTGCTCCATGGAAGGGAGTTACAAGATTTGGGAAGAGAGGAAAGCTCAATCCACGATTTATTGGTCCCTTTCAAATTCTTGACCGAGTAGGAAATGTGGCACGTAGACTCGCATTACCTCCAAGCATGTCTCGTGTTTATAATGTTTTTCACATATCTGTGCTTCGTAAATATGTGAAAGACCCGAACCACGTTATTGAGTTAGAACTGGACGAAATAGCTGAAGACTTAACGTATGAGGAGGCACCTATCAAGATCTTGGATAGAAAGGAGCATGTCCTATGCACAAAGGTCATACCACAAGTCAAAGTTTTATGGAGGAACCATGCTATTAAGGAAATGACCTGAGAATTAGAAACGGAAATAAAAGCGAGGTATCCTCACCTTTACGAAACACCAGGTATGTACGTCAATTTCGAGGATGAAATTTCATAATGAGGGGAGGTTGTAAGACCCCAACTTATTATAAATGAAATTAAATTTTCTCTATTTATTATTTTAAAATAGTAAGGGTTGATTTGATTAATGTGATTAGTTATGGGTACAAATGCGCAAATATTTTTAAATAAGCAAGTGGTTATAAAATATTCATTGTTGTCGGGGAATATTCGTTTGGTCGTGGAATATTCTTACTGTCGGGAAATATTCGTACGACGGGGCAGCATTGTGTGGGCCCCATAACGGAAAGCAATTGGATGAAGAAAATGACAAGTATAATTTGTTTATAAGTAACGACGTAGTTGTTACAGTTAATACTGTTAGAATACCCGGTGGTTAAAATACAGTAGCACACGGTATTGCATCAATTATTGATTCTTACGTAAGAAGACACTACTCAATAATTGTTACAGTAATTACTGTTCAATATTTTATTTTATTGATTCAATAATTGCTACGTTGATATTTTATATTATTGTTGTTTCAATAATTATCACTGCACAATATTTTTCATTATCGGAGCAATAATTCATATTATGTGAATAATATTATTAGATAGCATTATTGGCAATGTCTAGAAAGTTCTGTATAAGGAGAGGTTTGGACACCTAATTGCACGCCAGTAAGGAGAAATCCTTATTGAAAAGTCCCCTCTTTCTTGGGAACGACCTGGTTGTCAGTATTGTGATTCTGTAATATTATTTGTGATTAATTAATTATTAATTTATATGATAAAGAAAATACTCATTTTATGTGGATATAGATGGAGAAAATTTTTTATGTGACAATTGTTGAAAATTGATATTTTATGTTTTCTAATAAAATATATTATTATATTTTAATAATATAATAATGATGATATTTTTACAATGAATGTGTGATATATAAATAAATGAGGAGGAAGAGTATTTTTATTACTAAAAATATTTAAAACATATTTTTCATGTTTGTGGACCCCATTTTTTGACTGAAATTTGATAATAGCTTGTAAAATCGTCCATATGTGGATTTTGATCAATTTTTGTTTGAAATTTGAAAAAACTTAAACTTACAAAGTTGTAGAGAATTGAATTTTCTATGGAATGGACATAAGATTTGAATTTTTCTGATAAAAAAACTATTTATTGTGAATTGTTGAAGTTTAGGTATATCGGGTTTGAATTGATTTTTAGAGATTTAAATGTTTTTGTTTAGAAAAACGTTTTTGTTGTTTTTGGCACATGTGTGGCTGATGTTTTGGTCAAAAGGTGGGCTAAGGAAAATTATATAAATATATTAATATTTTATTAAATTTTCTGCTTTGGTGTTCTAAGCATTTTCCTATAAATAGGGTGCTTAGGTTAGAATTGAAAATCATACCAGAAATAAGTTTTTTCTCTCTTTCTCTCTCTATATTATCGAGCGTATTCTTGTGAGTATTTTGATACTTTGAGTGTTGCTATACGGTGCAAGTTCTCTTCAGCACTATATCCAGTATTCTAGTCAGAAGTACTGTCTTTTCGAGGTAAGGGATGCTATTTTTTTATAGATAATATTATTTTTTTTAATATCATTATGCCGAAATATTGATCTAAACTTTTTATCAAATTTGGAACTTTTAGTGTCGGGATTGCTATTCACGTATACGGCACTATTCACGTATACGGCACTATTTACAAATACGACACTATTCACCGAAAAATTAAATTTTCATTTTTTCTTTACAAGATATCTATTATGGATGCTAGCTTTGATTGTATCCATGTTCTGATCATTCTTGAATTTTACTCCACTATGGTTATTTATGAAGTATTTTTAAACTTGGATTGTTTAAAGTACGAATCCTTAATATTTGTTCTTTTGTTTCACTGGATATTTTTACTTTAAAATATTTTTCATCATACTCAGTCCTAAATGATGATATTACTGAATATTTTTGGCCTGTAGTGCAAAGATGAATGATTTTCTGATGAATATCTTTGGCCCGTAGTGCAAAGATGAACAGGTGTTGAGATGAACATGACCAACTAATGAATATCTTTGGCATGTAGTGTAAAGATGAGTATTTGATTCAAGATGTCTATTGATTGATGTTACAGGGATAAAATATTGATGATGGACTTTTAAATTCATAGATGATAGTAGACTTCATCCTCTACTTAACTCTTCTAATGAATTATTATTTCCACTGCGAATATTAATTTAAAATTTGTTGTCTATTGTATTCTATTAGATTTTTCCCTGTTGAGGACTAACGATAATTTGTTCTATATTATCTTTGTCATAATATTCTTTACTGGGCTAGTTGAGCTCACCCTTTCCTTTTTGTTCCATTTTTCTTCTCAGGAGGCGAGAATGTAACGAGTACTAGTCGGGGTATGGAATGATAGTTCTAGAAAGATGTTTTAGTAGTCCTCGCCATTTTTGTAAAATAAAGTATCAATAATTATTATGAAGACTTATTTGAGTGTGAATATTGTCTAGATGACAATAGTTGTATTTTAAACTCATAGTTAAGTGTTGTCGTATTTTGCACGACATTTGTATTAATAAAGTTGTAGTCGTTTCTGTACCATGTATTTGGCGCCTTAGAGTGGGTGATGTATACCTATTTTGGGGGCGTCACACTTTAACTTTATCTTCATCCTTTGTAAGTCATATACAACGGGTCTTTGTGGTAACAACATCGCACTCGTACCCGCATATGATCTTCTACTCAACGCGTCAGCTACCACGTTCGCTTTTCCAGGTTGGTATTGAATGGTATGGTCGCAATCTTTCAACAGCTAGAGCCAACGTCGTTGTCGCATGTTGAGTTCCTTTTGGGTGAAGAAATATTTGAGGCTTTTATGATCTGTGTAGATCTCCACTTTCTCCCCATACAGGTAGTGCCTCCAGATCTTTAACGCGAAAACGACTGCTGCCAACTCTAGATCATGAGTAGGATAATTCCTCTCATATTCTTTGAGTTATCGTGAGGCATAGGCTATGAATTTTCCATGTTGCATGAGAACACATTCTAAACCTCATCCTGAAGCATCGTTGTAGATGAAAAATCCCTCCGAATTTGATGGTATTGTCAGAACAGGTGCTGGAGTTCTTGGAAGCTCTTCTCACATTCCTCGCTCCATCTGAATTTTGTATCTTTTCGAGTCAGCTGAGTTAATGGAGTAGCGAATCGAGAAAATCCTTCCACGAATATCCGATAATAACCGGCTAAGCCCAGAAAGCTACGTACTTTGGTTACTGACTTAGGTTGCTACCAACTTTGTATTACTTCAATCTTTATCGGGTCAACTAATATTCCATACTTCAATATCACGTGCCCTAGAAATGCTACTTCCTCAAGCCAGGACTCGCATTTCTTCAACTTGGTGTATAACTTGTTTTCATAAAGCTTTTAGAGTATCAGCTTCAAGTGTTGCGCATGATCTTCACGGCTTTTGGAGTAGATGAGGATGTTATCAATAAAGACAACCATAAAATTATCTAAATATATCTTGAATACTCGGTTCAACATATCCATGAAAGTTGCAGGAGCACTAGTCAATCCAAAAGACATAACTAGGAATTTGTAATGCCCGTACCGAGTTCTGAAAGTAGTCTTTGGAATGTCATCAGTTTTAATCTTTAACTGATGATATTCGGAATGAAGATCGATCTTTGAGAAGAATTTAACACCTTGCAACTGGTCAAACGGGTCATCAATACGAGGTAACGGGTACCTATTTTTGATGATGACATGGTTCAACTCCCGATAGTCAATGCAAAATCGTATGCTCCCATCTTTCTTCTTTACGAATAAAACAGGAGTACCCCATGGAGAAGTACTAGGACAAATGAAATCAATGTCTAACAACTCCTGTAGTTGGGTTTTTAACTCCTGAAGTTCAATAGGAGCCATTCGATATGGGGTTTTGGAAATGGGTTTTGTACCGGGTTCAAGATCAATACAAAATTCGATTTCACGCTCTAGGGGTAGGCCAGGAAGTTCTTCAGGAAATACGTCAGGAAATTCATCAACAACAAAAATACTATTCAAATCTTACGTATTATTGTTTAAATCCATGACATGGGCTAAGAAAGCTTGACGTCTGTTTTTTAATAAACGAATGACTTTATGGCTTGATATGACAGTGATTGACTTTAGTGGTTTGGTTGCTTGAATTCGCATAATAGGTTGGTTAGGAATATAAAAACTAACAACCTTACGAAAATAATCAATTTTAGCATGATGCGTAGTTAACTAATCAATCCCTAAAATCACATCAAATTTAAGTATCTTTAAAGAGATGAGATCAACAGGTAATGTGATAGTGCTAACTTGAATCAAGCAAGTTATAAACAGTGGATGTAATGAAGGTTTCTCCTAACAGAGTTTCAACAGATAAGTCAAAGTCTAATTTCTCAGGGGTCAAGTTTAAACGTTGAGCATAAGTAGGTGAAATAAAAGAATGGGTAAAACCGGTATCTAATAAGGTATAGACTTCGCAAGAGTTTATGATTAGCTTACCTGTGATTACTTCGTTCGGGTTCCTCACCTTTTTGGAAGTCACAACAAACGCTCTCCCTTGAACCACCAACTTTGTTTTGTCCGTAGCCGCCTCTGGTGCCACCGTTCCAGCTGGACTTGACTTCGCTATAAGACAAAATCGAGCTATGTGTCCATCCTTTCCACAACTGAAACACACCTTGGAAGGCTTTGTACAGTTTGCACTTATGTGTCCCTCCTTTTCGCATCTGTAGAATTTAACTGGTGGTCGTTCTCCTCCCATATAAATTGTTGCTGGTGTTGGTGCTGCCGTCGATGACTTTCCGTCATTGTTAAATCTTCTCTTCTTAAAATTTCCACTTGACTCATTTTTTCTATTATCTTGGCCAGGATTACCACCAAAGTGGTTACCATTTCTGGCACGTTGGTTATCACTGCTTCGATGACTGTTGCCACTGGTATGACTATTATCTTGCTGCCAGTTGTTGTCTTTTGGTTGAGTTAACTCATAATCTCGCGCCAATAATTGAGCTCTATTCACCATATCTTAATATAAACAGAGTTTATGAGAGATAAGATGTTGACGAATTTCGGGTTTCAAACCTTTTAGAAACATTCGCATCATTCGCTCCTCATTATCTACTAAATGGGATGCAATGTGACAACCCCAAAATAGGTCTATTCCATCCAACCCATTCTGAGTCGTCAAATACATGGTACAGAAAACAACTACAACTTTATTACAACAATTGTCGTGTAAAATACAACAACACATATGCTGTGAGTTTGAATACAAATATATACCAAATGTGACTCATGTTCCAACCGTGGACATCACCTCACAATAACACCTTACATAAAGGTATAGTCAAAAACTGTTTTAGAAATTAGAATCTTTGAGAAGTGCTCAAGGAAACCTTCGTACATGGGAGGCCACGCGTCTAGGTTATGATAGATATCATATGGCCACAGAATTATCCTTGGTTTACCTAATAGACCCCAAAGAAAAACGAGAAGATTACTATCATATTCTTCCCAATAGTGAGTCTTCTCTTGACTTATCATTATCTCCACTGTCTCTAATTGAGAATTATACTTCAAACAAACACCAAGATTATATAGGTAGTGCTCGTATATATACTCAGCAAGTGGATGAGCACATCCCTGTCTTATGATGACACGAGGTTGTATGTCGTTAGACATCTTGTATGATAGTGGCAAACCACCCTTCCAACGTTGGGTACACCTTACCCTATTGGATTCACCAAATATAACTACTAAATGAACTTTTCTATACTGCTTCGGGAGAACATCCACAGCTAGAGACCACCGTTCTATTTCCCCGTTACCCTCGCTCGACCCAGCTACACTCTTATTACCTGAAAGGAATTGTGAAGCAAAAGGGTGAGCACAACTAGCTCAGTAAGGAATATCATGACTAAAGATAATTAAATTATCAATAGCCTTCATCAATAATAAATCAGAGATTTAGAACATATGGTAAATGATAAAAATTTCAACCATAGTTGCAGCGGAACGAGCAATCCATTAGAAGAGTCAAATAGACTATAAAGTCTATTATCTTCTCCATGTTAAAAATTCATCAATAATGTTTTATCCCTGTAACATCAATCAACAGTTCCTTTCCACAATCATATGAATAACTCATAATCATAATTGTGATTCTAAATTTTTCTTCGCACCCAGGACGAAGAATATTTTCATCACATGTCTTTACCTGAAACATCAAAGATCATGGTTATACCAAATCACAGTTCCTGTTCATAATCATACTAATAAATCCATCTTTACACTACGACCAAAGATATTCAACAACAGTTCATCTTTGCACTACAGGCCAAAGATATTCATCAACAGACCATCTTTGCACTACAGGCCAAAGATATTCAACAACAGTTCATCTTTGCACTACAGGCCAAAGATATTCATCAATAATTCATCTTTGCACTACAGGCCAAAGATATTCATCAACAATTCATCTTTGCGCTACAGGCCAAAGATATTAATATCTCAAAGAATATATAATCATTTAAGAATTTATATAAACAATAATTATAACCATGTTGATCATTTCACCTTTGCACTTAAGCTAAAGATATTCAATTATAAATTCAATGGTCATGATCATACCAGTCAACAATTCAACTTTGCACTACTGGCCAAAGAGAACCCATAGTCATGATCATACCAAAAATCTACCCATCTTTACACTCAAGTCAAAGAGAAATATCATCATTAGGGTTATAAAAATGTTATATATGATAATAAAATCAATATAATCAATATATAGATTTAATCTCAAGAGTAATATTCGTAACTCATGAATAGTAACCCCGACACAAAAGATAGAAATTTTACAATAAAATTCATACCAATATTTCGGTATAATGATATTGAAAGAATAATATTTCTTAAGCTTATAAACAATTTATTTTAATTGTTTACACTTTACTAATTAATGCATTTAATCATCATAAAATGCCAACTCTTACAATTTTATCATCAATAACCAAAACCCTCATCAAAAATCTGCATATACCTCATATAGGATTCTCAAGCCATAAAATCCTATTTTCCAATTTTCTTTCTTCACAAAACATATTTAATTCATTTACTCATAACTAGACCATTTTCATGAAAAATACCAAATCAGTTCCAAAAATATTTCTTTTCTGGGATTTAGCATAATATAGTCACATAGTGAACATATATTTTTCTCAGAATTTTTAAAAGTCATTTACTATTTTTCATATGGCCAAAACAGCCGAATATTTAGACATTTATCAAAAATTATACTTTTGTCCAAAAATTCTGAAATTTACATAGTATAGTTCTATCATATACATGTACTCCCAATAAAAATTTCATCAATTTTGGAGTTAACCACAAGGAATTATAAGCGATTACTTTTAAAATAGTCTTTTCTCATAAAATTCATAACTCTCAATCTATACATCCAAAAATCGCCATTTTTAGACACAATCAAGAAAACTCATCAATTAATCATTTCAAATTTTTCCAAAATTTTTGAAGGTCAGAAAAATTACGAAACTGAAAAACATAACAACCCTTAAAATTCCTTACTATCCCTTACTATCCCTTACAATCCCTTACCTCAAAAGAGCAGCACTTCTGACTGGAATGCAAAGTCGAAGGAAACTTGCACTGAATAGCAACTCTCAAAGTATCTAAATACTCAAAAAATATGCTTCATAATATAGAGAGAGAAAGAGAGAAAGCTTATGTTTCTGGTGTGATTTTTAATTCTAACTTAGCCCTCTATTTATAGGAAAATTTTGGTAGGTTTGACCTGCAACCTGATGGCTTTACCTGCTACTATTCCCACCCACCACATTTGAAATATAATTCAGCACATTTCTTCACCAACCACAAGTGGGGCCCACCAATTCTAGAATTTTCTATCAAAATGATAAACTCCGAAAATTCAATAATTTCTGAACCAGTCATCTTGTAAAATTCATAATAAATCATACGTTCATTTTTAACGGTTCAAAATTTGTGGACATATACTCAACTTATATATGTATAACATATCCAAAAATTACCACGATCCAACGGTCGGATTAAAAATTATAACCCCCGCAAAATATCTCAAAAACCCTGATTTTTAATACCTCCATTCCGACAAAAATACGGATAAAAATTTCAACATTAACTCTTTCATTTTCAACCACAAAAATATATCCCTCGTTTATATCCACATAAAATAAATATTTCCTTATCATATGAATCAATAATTAATTATTCACAAATAATATTACAGAATCACATTTATGACAACCAGGCCGTTCCCAGGAAAGAGGGGGCTTTCCAATAAGGATTTCTCCTTACTAGCGCGCAATTAGATGACCAAACCTCTCCTTAGACAGAACTTTCTAGACATTGCCAATAATGTTATCTAATAATATTATTCAAATAATATGAATTATTGATCTGATAATAGAAAATACTGTGCAGCAACAATTATTGAAACAACAATAATATAAAATTTCAACGTAGCAATTATTGAATCAATAAAATAAAATATTGAACAGTAATTACTGTAACAATTATTGAGTAGTGCCTTCTTACGTAAGAATCAATAATTTCAAAAATACTATGCAATACCGTGTGCTACTGTGCAATAACGCGTATTACTGTATTTTAACCACCGGGTATTTCAACAGTATTAACGGTAACAACTACGCCGTTATTTGTAAAAACTAAAATTTGTCGTTTTCCTTCACCCGACAGTTATTCGTTATGGGACCCACAAATAGCTGCGCCGTCGTACGAATATTCTCCGACAGAAAGAATATTCCACGACCAAACGAATATTCCCCGACAACAATGATTATTTTATAACCACTTGCTTATTTTGAAAAAAAAAATCATATTGCACTCATAACTTTAAACTTTTATCAATTTAACCATTTACTGAATTGTAATTATAAGGAAAATTGAATACTTTTATTTCATAAAATTCGGGGTCTTACAATCTCCCCTCCTTATGAAATTTCGTCCCCGAAATTTACGTACCTGGTATTTCAAAGAGTTGAGAATACCTTGCTTTCATTTCAGATTCCATCTTCCTTATCATCATGATTTCTCCATTGCTCATCTCCTGTATTTCAGATATCTTTCTAGAATACAGCTTCAAAACAAGGGTTAATTTAACAAATTAACATATCACATAATATCTCGATATTATGACTGACCAACAAATAAGCTTAGGTAAGACACACTAGCGAAGGATTTACTCATCTCTCCCCTCCTAGTTATATTCCCCGATCTCCGCCAAAGATCATATCCCTAAGCTCTGATACCACCTGTGACAACCCCAAAATAGGTCTATTCCATCCAACCCATTCTGAGTCGTCAAATACATGGTACAGAAAACAACTACAACTTTATTACAACAATTGTCGTGTAAAATACAACAACACATATGCTGTGAGTTTGAATACAAATATATACCAAATGTGACTCATGTTCCAACCGTGGACATCACCTCACAATAACACCTTACATAAAGGTATAGTCAAAAACTGTTTTAGAAATTAGAATCTTTGGGAAGTGCTCAAGGAAACCTTCGTACATGGGAGGCCACGCGTCTAGGTTATGATAGATATCATATGGCCACAGAATTATCCTTGGTTTACCTAATAGACCCCAAAGAAAAACGAGAAGATTACTATCATATTCTTCCCAATGGTGAGTCTTCTCTTGACTTATCATTATCTCCACTGTCTCTAATTGAGAATTATACTTCAAACAAACACCAAGATTATATAGGTAGTGCTCGTATATATACTCAGCAAGTGGATGAGCACATCCCTGTCTTATGATGACACGAGGTTGTATGTCGTTAGACATCTTGTATGATAGTGGCAAACCACCCTTCCAACGTTGGGTACACCTTACCCTATTGGATTCACCAAATATAACTACTAAATGAACTTTTCTATACTGCTTCGGGAGAACATCCACAGCTAGAGACCACCGTTCTATTTCCCCGTTACCCTCGCTCGACCCAGCTACACTCTTATTACCTGAAAGGAATTGTGAAGCAAAAGGGTGAGCACAACTAGCTCAGTAAGGAATATCATGACTAAAGATAATTAAATTATCAATAGCCTTCATCAATAATAAATCAGAGATTTAGAACATATGGTAAATGATAAAAATTTCAACCATAGTTGCAGCGGAACGAGCAATCCATTAGAAGAGTCAAATAGACTATAAAGTCTATTATCTTCTCCATGTTAAAAATTCATCAATAATATTTTATCCCTGTAACATCAATCAACAGTTCCTTTCCACAATCATATGAATAACTCATAATCATAATTGTGATTCTAAATTTTTCTTCGCACCCAGGACGAAGAATATTTTCATCACATGTCTTTACCTGAAACATCAAAGATCATGGTTATACCAAATCACAGTTCCTGTTCATAATCATACTAATAAATCCATCTTTACACTACGACCAAAGATATTCAACAACAGTTCATCTTTGCACTACAGGCCAAAGATATTCATCAACAGACCATCTTTGCACTACAGGCCAAAGATATTCAACAACAGTTCATCTTTGCACTACAGGCCAAAGATATTCATCAATAATTCATCTTTGCACTACAGGCCAAAGATATTCATCAACAATTCATCTTTGCGCTACAGGCCAAAGATATTAATATCTCAAAGAATATATAATCATTTAAGAATTTATATAAACAATAATTATAACCATGTTGATCATTTCACCTTTGCACTTAAGCTAAAGATATTCAATTATAAATTCAATGGTCATGATCATACCAGTCAACAATTCAACTTTGCACTACTGGCCAAAGAGAACCCATAGTCATGATCATACCAAAAATCTACCCATCTTTACACTCAAGTCAAAGAGAAATATCATCATTAGGGTTATAAAAATGTTATATATGATAATAAAATCAATATAATCAATATATAGATTTAATCTCAAGAGTAATATTCGTAACTCATGAATAGTAACCCCGACACAAAAGATAGAAATTTTACAATAAAATTCATACCAATATTTCGGTATAATGATATTGAAAGAATAATATTTCTTAAGCTTATAAACAATTTATTTTAATTGTTTACACTTTACTAATTAATGCATTTAATCATTATAAAATGCCAACTCTTACAATTTTATCATCAATAACCAAAACCCTCATCAAAAATCTGCATATACCTCATATAGGATTCTCAAGCCATAAAATCCTATTTTCCAATTTTCTTTCTTCACAAAACATATTTAATTCATTTACTCATAACTAGACCATTTTCATGAAAAATACCAAATCAGTTCCAAAAATATTTCTTTTCTGGGATTTAGCATAATATAGTCACATAGTGAACATATATTTTTCTCAGAATTTTTAAAAGTCATTTACTATTTTTCATATGGCCAAAACAGCCGAATATTTAGACATTTATCAAAAATTATACTTTTGTCCAAAAATTCTGAAATTTACATAGTATAGTTCTATCATATACATGTACTCCCAATAAAAATTTCATCAATTTTGGAGTTAACCACAAGGAATTATAAGCGATTACTTTTAAAATAGTCTTTTCTCATAAAATTCATAACTCTCAATCTATACATCCAAAAATCGCCATTTTTAGACACAATCAAGAAAACTCATCAATTAATCATTTCAAATTTTTCCAAAATTTTTGAAGGTCAGAAAAATTACGAAACTGAAAAACATAACAACCCTTAAAATTCCTTACTATCCCTTACTATCCCTTACAATCCCTTACCTCAAAAGAGCAGCACTTCTGACTGGAATGCAAAGCCGAAGGAAACTTGCACTGAATAGCAACTCTCAAAGTATCTAAATACTCAAAAATATGCTTCATAATATAGAGAGAGAAAGAGAGAAAGCTTATGTTTCTGGTGTGATTTTTAATTCTAACTTAGCCCTCTATTTATAGGAAAATTTTGGTAGGTTTGACCTGCAACCTGATGGCTTTACCTGCTACTATTCCCACCCACCACATTTGAAATATAATTCAGCACATTTCTTCACCAACCACAAGTGGGGCCCACCAATTCTAGAATTTTCTATCAAAATGATAAACTCCGAAAATTCAATAATTTCTGAACCAGTCATCTTGTAAAATTCATAATAAATCATACGTTCATTTTTAACGGTTCAAAATTTGTGGACATATACTCAACTTATATATGTATAACATATCCAAAAATTACCACGATCCAACGGTCGGATTAAAAATTATAACCCCCGCAAAATATCTCAAAAACCCTGATTTTTAATACCTCCATTCCGACAAAAATACGGATAAAAATTTCAACATTAACTCTTTCATTTTCAACCACAAAAATATATCCCTCGTTTATATCCACATAAAATAAATATTTCCTTATCATATGAATCAATAATTAATTATTCACAAATAATATTACAGAATCACATTTATGACAACCAGGCCGTTCCCAGGAAAGAGGGGGCTTTCCAATAAGGATTTCTCCTTACTAGCGCGCAATTAGATGACCAAACCTCTCCTTAGACAGAACTTTCTAGACATTGCCAATAATGTTATCTAATAATATTATTCAAATAATATGAATTATTGATCTGATAATAGAAAATACTGTGCAGCAACAATTATTGAAACAACAATAATATAAAATTTCAACGTAGCAATTATTGAATCAATAAAATAAAATATTGAACAGTAATTACTGTAACAATTATTGAGTAGTGCCTTCTTACGTAAGAATCAATAATTTCAAAAATACTATGCAATACCGTGTGCTACTGTGCAATAACGCGTATTACTGTATTTTAACCACCGGGTATTTCAACAGTATTAACGGTAACAACTACGCCGTTATTTGTAAAAACTAAAATTTGTCGTTTTCCTTCACCCGACAGTTATTCGTTATGGGACCCACAAATAGCTGCGCCGTCGTACGAATATTCTCCGACAGAAAGAATATTCCACGACCAAACGAATATTCCCCGACAACAATGATTATTTTATAACCACTTGCTTATTTTGAAAAAAAAAATCATATTGCACTCATAACTTTAAACTTTTATCAATTTAACCATTTACTGAATTGTAATTATAAGGAAAATTGAATACTTTTATTTCATAAAATTCGGGGTCTTACAATCTCCCCTCCTTATGAAATTTCGTCCCCGAAATTTACGTACCTGGTATTTCAAAGAGTTGAGAATACCTTGCTTTCATTTCAGATTCCATCTTCCTTATCATCATGATTTCTCCATTGCTCATCTCCTGTATTTCAGATATCTTTCTAGAATACAGCTTCAAAACAAGGGTTAATTTAACAAATTAACATATCACATAATATCTCGATATTATGACTGACCAACAAATAAGCTTAGGTAGGACACACTAGCGAAGGATTTACTCATCTCTCCCCTCCTAGTTATATTCCCCGATCTCCGCCAAAGATCATATCCCTAAGCTCTGATACCACCTGTGACAACCCCAAAATAGGTCTATTCCATCCAACCCATTCTGAGTCGTCAAATACATGGTACAGAAAACAACTACAACTTTATTACAACAATTGTCGTGTAAAATACAACAACACATATGCTGTGAGTTTGAATACAAATATATACCAAATGTGACTCATGTTCCAACCGTGGACATCACCTCACAATAACACCTTACATAAAGGTATAGTCAAAAACTGTTTTAGAAATTAGAATCTTTGGGAAGTGCTCAAGGAAACCTTCGTACATGGGAGGCCACGCGTCTAGGTTATGATAGATATCATATGGCCACAGAATTATCCTTGGTTTACCTAATAGACCCCAAAGAAAAACGAGAAGATTACTATCATATTCTTCCCAATGGTGAGTCTTCTCTTGACTTATCATTATCTCCACTGTCTCTAATTGAGAATTATACTTCAAACAAACACCAAGATTTTATAGGTAGTGCTCGTATATATACTCAGCAAGTGGATGAGCACATCCCTGTCTTATGATGACACGAGGTTGTATGTCGTTAGACATCTTGTATGATAGTGGCAAACCACCCTTCCAACGTTGGGTACACCTTACCCTATTGGATTCACCAAATATAACTACTAAATGAACTTTTCTATACTGCTTCGGGAGAACATCCACAGCTAGAGACCACCGTTCTATTTCCCCGTTACCCTCGCTCGACCCAGCTACACTCTTATTACCTGAAAGGAATTGTGAAGCAAAAGGGTGAGCACAACTAGCTCAGTAAGGAATATCATGACTAAAGATAATTAAATTATCAATAGCCTTCATCAATAATAAATCAGAGATTTAGAACATATGGTAAATGATAAAAATTTCAACCATAGTTGCAGCGGAACGAGCAATCCATTAGAAGAGTCAAATAGACTATAAAGTCTATTATCTTCTCCATGTTAAAAATTCATCAATAATGTTTTATCCCTGTAACATCAATCAACAGTTCCTTTCCACAATCATATGAATAACTCATAATCATAATTGTGATTCTAAATTTTTCTTCGCACCCAGGACGAAGAATATTTTCATCACATGTCTTTACCTGAAACATCAAAGATCATGGTTATACCAAATCACAGTTCCTGTTCATAATCATACTAATAAATCCATCTTTACACTACGACCAAAGATATTCAACAACAGTTCATTTTTGCACTACAGGCCAAAGATATTCAACAACAGTTCATCTTTACACTACAGGCCAAAGATATTCATCAATAATTCATCTTTGCACTACAGGCCAAAGATATTCATCAACAATTCATCTTTGCGCTACAGGCCAAAGATATTAATATCTCAAAGAATATATAATCATTTAAGAATTTATATAAACAATAATTATAACCATGTTGATCATTTCACCTTTGCACTTAAGCTAAAGATATTCAATTATAAATTCAATGGTCATGATCATACCAGTCAACAATTCAACTTTGCACTACTGGCCAAAGAGAACCCATAGTCATGATCATACCAAAAATCTACCCATCTTTACACTCAAGTCAAAGAGAAATATCATCATTAGGGTTATAAAAATGTTATATATGATAATAAAATCAATATAATCAATATATAGATTTAATCTCAAGAGTAATATTCGTAACTCATGAATAGTAACCCCGACACAAAAGATAGAAATTTTACAATAAAATTCATACCAATATTTCGGTATAATGATATTGAAAGAATAATATTTCTTAAGCTTATAAACAATTTATTTTAATTGTTTACACTTTACTAATTAATGCATTTAATCATCATAAAATGCCAACTCTTACAATTTTATCATCAATAACCAAAACCCTCATCAAAAATCTGCATATACCTCATATAGGATTCTCAAGCCATAAAATCCTATTTTCCAATTTTCTTTCTTCACAAAACATATTTAATTCATTTACTCATAACTAGACCATTTTCATGAAAAATACCAAATCAGTTCCAAAAATATTTCTTTTCTGGGATTTAGCATAATATAGTCACATAGTGAACATATATTTTTCTCAGAATTTTTAAAAGTCATTTACTATTTTTCATATGGCCAAAACAGCCGAATATTTAGACATTTATCAAAAATTATACTTTTGTCCAAAAATTCTGAAATTTACATAGTATACTTCTATCATATACATGTACTCCCAATAAAAATTTCATCAATTTTGGAGTTAACCACAAGGAATTATAAGCGATTACTTTTAAAATAGTCTTTTCTCATAAAATTCATAACTCTCAATCTATACATCCAAAAATCGCCATTTTTGGACACAATCAAGAAAACTCATCAATTAATCATTTCAAATTTTTCCAAAATTTTTGAAGGTCAGAAAAATTACGAAACTGAAAAACATAACAACCCTTAAAATTCCTTACTATCCCTTACTATCCCTTACAATCCCTTACCTCAAAAGAGCAGCACTTCTGACTGGAATGCAAAGCCGAAGGAAACTTGCACTGAATAGCAACTCTCAAAGTATCTAAATACTCAAAAAATATGCTTCATAATATAGAGAGAGAAAGAGAGAAAGCTTATGTTTCTGGTGTGATTTTTAATTCTAACTTAGCCCTCTATTTATAGGAAAATTTTGGTAGGTTTGACCTGCAACCTGATGGCTTTACCTGCTACTATTCCCACCCACCACATTTGAAATATAATTCAGCACATTTCTTCACCAACCACAAGTGGGGCCCACCAATTCTAGAATTTTCTATCAAAATGATAAACTCCGAAAATTCAATAATTTCTGAACCAGTCATCTTGTAAAATTCATAATAAATCATACGTTCATTTTTAACGGTTCAAAATTTGTGGACATATACTCAACTTATATATGTATAACATATCCAAAAATTACCACGATCCAACGGTCGGATTAAAAATTATAACCCCCGCAAAATATCTCAAAAACCCTGATTTTTAATACCTCCATTCCGACAAAAATACGGATAAAAATTTCAACATTAACTCTTTCATTTTCAACCACAAAAATATATCCCTCGTTTATATCCACATAAAATAAATATTTCCTTATCATATGAATCAATAATTAATTATTCACAAATAATATTACAGAATCACATTTATGACAACCAGGCCGTTCCCAGGAAAGAGGGGGCTTTCCAATAAGGATTTCTCCTTACTAGCGCGCAATTAGATGACCAAACCTCTCCTTAGACAGAACTTTCTAGACATTGCCAATAATGTTATCTAATAATATTATTCAAATAATATGAATTATTGATCTGATAATAGAAAATACTGTGCAGCAACAATTATTGAAACAACAATAATATAAAATTTCAACGTAGCAATTATTGAATCAATAAAATAAAATATTGAACAGTAATTACTGTAACAATTATTGAGTAGTGCCTTCTTACGTAAGAATCAATAATTTCAAAAATACTATGCAATACCGTGTGCTACTGTGCAATAACGCGTATTACTGTATTTTAACCACCGGGTATTTCAACAGTATTAACGGTAACAACTACGCCGTTATTTGTAAAAACTAAAATTTGTCGTTTTCCTTCACCCGACAGTTATTCGTTATGGGACCCACAAATAGCTGCGCCGTCGTACGAATATTCTCCGACAGAAAGAATATTCCACGACCAAACGAATATTCCCCGACAACAATGATTATTTTATAACCACTTGCTTATTTTGAAAAAAAAAATCATATTGCACTCATAACTTTAAACTTTTATCAATTTAACCATTTACTGAATTGTAATTATAAGGAAAATTGAATACTTTTATTTCATAAAATTCGGGGTCTTACAATCTCCCCTCCTTATGAAATTTCGTCCCCGAAATTTACGTACCTGGTATTTCAAAGAGTTGAGAATACCTTGCTTTCATTTCAGATTCCATCTTCCTTATCATCATGATTTCTCCATTGCTCATCTCCTGTATTTCAGATATCTTTCTAGAATACAGCTTCAAAACAAGGGTTAATTTAACAAATTAACATATCACATAATATCTCGATATTATGACTGACCAACAAATAAGCTTAGGTAGGACACACTAGCGAAGGATTTACTCATCTCTCCCCTCCTAGTTATATTCCCCGATCTCCGCCAAAGATCATATCCCTAAGCTCTGATACCACCTGTGACAACCCCAAAATAGGTCTATTCCATCCAACCCATTCTGAGTCGTCAAATACATGGTACAGAAAATAACTACAACTTTATTACAACAATTGTCGTGTAAAATACAACAACACATATGCTGTGAGTTTGAATACAAATATATACCAAATGTGACTCATGTTCCAACCGTGGACATCACCTCACAATAACACCTTACATAAAGGTATAGTCAAAAACTGTTTTAGAAATTAGAATCTTTGGGAAGTGCTCAAGGAAACCTTCGTACATGGGAGGCCACGCGTCTAGGTTATGATAGATATCATATGGCCACAGAATTATCCTTGGTTTACCTAATAGACCCCAAAGAAAAACGAGAAGATTACTATCATATTCTTCCCAATGGTGAGTCTTCTCTTGACTTATCATTATCTCCACTGTCTCTAATTGAGAATTATACTTCAAACAAACACCAAGATTATATAGGTAGTGCTCGTATATATACTCAGCAAGTGGATGAGCACATCCCTGTCTTATGATGACACGAGGTTGTATGTCGTTAGACATCTTGTATGATAGTGGCAAACCACCCTTCCAACGTTGGGTACACCTTACCCTATTGGATTCACCAAATATAACTACTAAATGAACTTTTCTATACTGCTTCGGGAGAACATCCACAGCTAGAGACCACCGTTCTATTTCCCCGTTACCCTCGCTCGACCCAGCTACACTCTTATTACCTGAAAGGAATTGTGAAGCAAAAGGGTGAGCACAACTAGCTCAGTAAGGAATATCATGACTAAAGATAATTAAATTATCAATAGCCTTCATCAATAATAAATCAGAGATTTAGAACATATGGTAAATGATAAAAATTTCAACCATAGTTGCAGCGGAACGAGCAATCCATTAGAAGAGTCAAATAGACTATAAAGTCTATTATCTTCTCCATGTTAAAAATTCATCAATAATGTTTTATCCCTGTAACATCAATCAACAGTTCCTTTCCACAATCATATGAATAACTCATAATCATAATTGTGATTCTAAATTTTTCTTCGCACCCAGGACGAAGAATATTTTCATCACATGTCTTTACCTGAAACATCAAAGATCATGGTTATACCAAATCACAGTTCCTGTTCATAATCATACTAATAAATCCATCTTTACACTACGACCAAAGATATTCAACAACAGTTCATCTTTGCACTACAGGCCAAAGATATTCATCAACAGACCATCTTTGCACTACAGGCCAAAGATATTCAACAACAGTTCATCTTTGCACTACAGGCCAAAGATATTCATCAATAATTCATCTTTGCACTACAGGCCAAAGATATTCATCAACAATTCATCTTTGCGCTACAGGCCAAAGATATTAATATCTCAAAGAATATATAATCATTTAAGAATTTATATAAACAATAATTATAACCATGTTGATCATTTCACCTTTGCACTTAAGCTAAAGATATTCAATTATAAATTCAATGGTCATGATCATACCAGTCAACAATTCAACTTTGCACTACTGGCCAAAGAGAACCCATAGTCATGATCATACCAAAAATCTACCCATCTTTACACTCAAGTCAAAGAGAAATATCATCATTAGGGTTATAAAAATGTTATATATGATAATAAAATTAATATAATCAATATATAGATTTAATCTCAAGAGTAATATTCGTAACTCATGAATAGTAACCCCGACACAAAAGATAGAAATTTTACAATAAAATTCATACCAATATTTCGGTATAATGATATTGAAAGAATAATATTTCTTAAGCTTATAAACAATTTATTTTAATTGTTTACACTTTACTAATTAATGCATTTAATCATCATAAAATGCCAACTCTTACAATTTTATCATCAATAACCAAAACCCTCATCAAAAATCTGCATATACCTCATATAGGATTCTCAAGCCATAAAATCCTATTTTCCAATTTTCTTTCTTCACAAAACATATTTAATTCATTTACTCATAACTAGACCATTTTCATGAAAAATACCAAATCAGTTCCAAAAATATTTCTTTTCTGGGATTTAGCATAATATAGTCACATAGTGAACATATATTTTTCTCAGAATTTTTAAAAGTCATTTACTATTTTTCATATGGCCAAAACAGCCGAATATTTAGACATTTATCAAAAATTATACTTTTGTCCAAAAATTCTGAAATTTACATAGTATAGTTCTATCATATACATGTACTCCCAATAAAAATTTCATCAATTTTGGAGTTAACCACAAGGAATTATAAGCGATTACTTTTAAAATAGTCTTTTCTCATAAAATTCATAACTCTCAATCTATACATCCAAAAATCGCCATTTTTGGACACAATCAAGAAAACTCATCAATTAATCATTTCAAATTTTTCCAAAATTTTTGAAGATCAGAAAAATTACGAAACTGAAAAACATAACAACCCTTAAAATTCCTTACTATCCCTTACTATCCCTTACAATCCCTTACCTCAAAAGAGCAGCACTTCTGACTGGAATGCAAAGCCGAAGGAAACTTGCACTGAATAGCAACTCTCAAAGTATCTAAATACTCAAAAAATATGCTTCATAATATAGAGAGAGAAAGAGAGAAAGCTTATGTTTCTGGTGTGATTTTTAATTCTAACTTAGCCCTCTATTTATAGGAAAATTTTGGTAGGTTTGACCTGCAACCTGATGGCTTTACCTGCTACTATTCCCACCCACCACATTTGAAATATAATTCAGCACATTTCTTCACCAACCACAAGTGGGGCCCACCAATTCTAGAATTTTCTATCAAAATGATAAACTCCGAAAATTCAATAATTTCTGAACCAGTCATCTTGTAAAATTCATAATAAATCATACGTTCATTTTTAACGGTTCAAAATTTGTGGACATATACTCAACTTATATATGTATAACATATCCAAAAATTACCACGATCCAACGGTCGGATTAAAAATTATAACCCCCGCAAAATATCTCAAAAACCCTGATTTTTAATACCTCCATTCCGACAAAAATACGGATAAAAATTTCAACATTAACTCTTTCATTTTCAACCACAAAAATATATCCCTCGTTTATATCCACATAAAATAAATATTTCCTTATCATATGAATCAATAATTAATTATTCACAAATAATATTACAGAATCACATTTATGACAACCAGGCCGTTCCCAGGAAAGAGGGGGCTTTCCAATAAGGATTTCTCCTTACTAGCGCGCAATTAGATGACCAAACCTCTCCTTAGACAGAACTTTCTAGACATTGCCAATAATGTTATCTAATAATATTATTCAAATAATATGAATTATTGATCTGATAATAGAAAATACTGTGCAGCAACAATTATTGAAACAACAATAATATAAAATTTCAACGTAGCAATTATTGAATCAATAAAATAAAATATTGAACAGTAATTACTGTAACAATTATTGAGTAGTGCCTTCTTACGTAAGAATCAATAATTTCAAAAATACTATGCAATACCGTGTGCTACTGTGCAATAACGCGTATTACTGTATTTTAACCACCGGGTATTTCAACAGTATTAACGGTAACAACTACGCCGTTATTTGTAAAAACTAAAATTTGTCGTTTTCCTTCACCCGACAGTTATTCGTTATGGGACCCACAAATAGCTGCGCCGTCGTACGAATATTCTCCGACAGAAAGAATATTCCACGACCAAACGAATATTCCCCGACAACAATGATTATTTTATAACCACTTGCTTATTTTGAAAAAAAAAATCATATTACACTCATAACTTTAAACTTTTATCAATTTAACCATTTACTGAATTGTAATTATAAGGAAAATTGAATACTTTTATTTCATAAAATTCGGGGTCTTACAATCTCCCCTCCTTATGAAATTTCGTCCCCGAAATTTACGTACCTGGTATTTCAAAGAGTTGAGAATACCTTGCTTTCATTTCAGATTCCATCTTCCTTATCATCATGATTTCTCCATTGCTCATCTCCTGTATTTCAGATATCTTTCTAGAATACAGCTTCAAAACAAGGGTTAATTTAACAAATTAACATATCACATAATATCTCGATATTATGACTGACCAACAAATAAGCTTAGGTAGGACACACTAGCGAAGGATTTACTCATCTCTCCCCTCCTAGTTATATTCCCCGATCTCCGCCAAAGATCATATCCCTAAGCTCTGATACCACCTGTGACAACCCCAAAATAGGTCTATTCCATCCAACTCATTCTGAGTCGTCAAATACATGGTACAGAAAACAACTACAACTTTATTACAACAATTGTCGTGTAAAATACAACAACACATATGCTGTGAGTTTGAATACAAATATATACCAAATGTGACTCATGTTCCAACCGTGGACATCACCTCACAATAACACCTTACATAAAGGTATAGTCAAAAACTGTTTTAGAAATTAGAATCTTTGGGAAGTGCTCAAGGAAACCTTCGTACATGGGAGGCCACGCGTCTAGGTTATGATAGATATCATATGGCCACAGAATTATCCTTGGTTTACCTAATAGACCCCAAAGAAAAACGAGAAGATTACTATCATATTCTTCCCAATGGTGAGTCTTCTCTTGACTTATCATTATCTCCACTGTCTCTAATTGAGAATTATACTTCAAACAAACACCAAGATTATATAGGTAGTGCTCGTATATATACTCAGCAAGTGGATGAGCACATCCCTGTCTTATGATGACACGAGGTTGTATGTCGTTAGACATCTTGTATGATAGTGGCAAACCACCCTTCCAACGTTGGGTACACCTTACCCTATTGGATTCACCAAATATAACTACTAAATGAACTTTTCTATACTGCTTCGGGAGAACATCCACAGCTAGAGACCACCGTTCTATTTCCCCGTTACCCTCGCTCGACCCAGCTACACTCTTATTACCTGAAAGGAATTGTGAAGCAAAAGGGTGAGCACAACTAGCTCAGTAAGGAATATCATGACTAAAGATAATTAAATTATCAATAGCCTTCATCAATAATAAATCAGAGATTTAGAACATATGGTAAATGATAAAAATTTCAACCATAGTTGCAGCGGAACGAGCAATCCATTAGAAGAGTCAAATAGACTATAAAGTCTATTATCTTCTCCATGTTAAAAATTCATCAATAATGTTTTATCCCTGTAACATCAATCAACAGTTCCTTTCCACAATCATATGAATAACTCATAATCATAATTGTGATTCTAAATTTTTCTTCGCACCCAGGACGAAGAATATTTTCATCACATGTCTTTACCTGAAACATCAAAGATCATGGTTATACCAAATCACAGTTCCTGTTCATAATCATACTAATAAATCCATCTTTACACTACGACCAAAGATATTCAACAACAGTTCATCTTTGCACTACAGGCCAAAGATATTCATCAACAGACCATCTTTGCACTACAGGCCAAAGATATTCAACAACAGTTCATCTTTGCACTACAGGCCAAAGATATTCATCAATAATTCATCTTTGCACTACAGGCCAAAGATATTCATCAACAATTCATCTTTGCGCTACAGGCCAAAGATATTAATATCTCAAAGAATATATAATCATTTAAGAATTTATATAAACAATAATTATAACCATGTTGATCATTTCACCTTTGCACTTAAGCTAAAGATATTCAATTATAAATTCAATGGTCATGATCATACCAGTCAACAATTCAACTTTGCACTACTGGCCAAAGAGAACCCATAGTCATGATCATACCAAAAATCTACCCATCTTTACACTCAAGTCAAAGAGAAATATCATCATTAGGGTTATAAAAATGTTATATATGATAATAAAATTAATATAATCAATATATAGATTTAATCTCAAGAGTAATATTCGTAACTCATGAATAGTAACCCCGACACAAAAGATAGAAATTTTACAATAAAATTCATACCAATATTTCGGTATAATGATATTGAAAGAATAATATTTCCATGAAAAGATACTAGATGGAGCGCAAATATCAAGGATATTCCATTAATTTCATGGAGTACAGAAGTCAAAGTTTTAACCAACTGAGTATAATAAAGAATGAAATAACAAAAGAAATCACCATACATGCGATAGACCGCACAAGCAGGTTATTCCAACAGAATAATAAATAACGGAACCAGGTCCGGCATAAAATGCACAGACAGGATATTCCAACAGAATAATAAAGAATGGAACCAGGTCCGGCGTAAAACGCACAGACAGGATATTCTGACAGAATAATAAATAATGGAACCAGGTCCGATGTAAAACGCACATACAGGATATTCCGACAGGATAATAAATAATGGAACCAGGTCCTGCGTAAACGCACAAACATGATATTCCGACAAAATAATAAATAACATAATAATAGAAGAATTTCACCATGTAGGCGGTACTTTGTATAAACAGGTTATTCCAACATAATAATAAAGAATGGAATAACAGAAAAATTTCACCAAGTATAGGGTAGCCCACGTATACAGGTTATTCCAACAGAATAATAAAGAATGGAATAACAGAAGTTCTCTTTATGAATACAAAAGAAATAATATCTCTTACGGGTACAACAAATAATATCCCTTACCATAAAAGAAACTTGATATCGGAGTAGTGAAGTAGCAGAATACTTTTCTTCTAACTCTCTCTATAATTTCTCTCTCTAGAGTTTCAGTGAATTCGTAAGAAAATAATGAAGGAATGAGCTTCTATTTATAGAAAAATGGACTGCATAGTAACTAACTCATGAACGGTCTAGATTGATTTACTTTAATCTGACGGTCCATATTTAAAGCAAAATCTTTTAAATAAAATATAATATATTCTATTTATAATCTAATAAAACGAATAACTTTATAAAAGATTTTACTATGCAAATACTATGCAAGCACTATGCAAATACTATGCATAATAAAATATAATATATTCTAATTATTGTCTAATAAAATAGATAACTTTATAAAAGTATTCTGTTTTATATAAAAAGATTTTACTATTAGCCTAATAAAACGAATAACTTTATAAAAGTATTATGGTTTATATAAAAAGTTTTTCTGTTTTATTACATTAATAATACTAATAAAACAAAACTGAGTAACTTCTCACATAAGTATCAATAATCAATACCGTGTGCTACTATGCAACCACGCGTATTACTGTATTTTTAACACCGAGTGTTTCAATAGTTAACGGTAAAACTTTCGTCGTTATTTTCATAAAGTATTTTGTCGTTTTCTCAATCCGACAATAATTCTGTTACGGGGTCCACCAATGGTTGTACCGTCGTACGGATATTCTCCGACCAACCGAATATAGTATGAGCACTTGCATACTTTACAAAATTTATAAATACTACTCATAATTATAACATTATATCAAATCCACACCATAATATTAAAAAAATTTATTTCGAGAAAATTAAATATTATTCGTAAAATTTGGGGTTTTACATCTGTTACCAACTGTGATGCCCCCAAAATAGGTCCACACAACTCATTTTGAGTCGCCAAATACATGGTATAGAATTCAAATATAAACTTTATTAATACAACTGTCGTGCAAAATACGACAACATATACGCTGTGAGTTTTAATACAAATATTGTCTTGTAGACAATATTCAAACTCAAATAAAGTCCTCATTATAATTATTGATACACTATTTTATAAAATATTGAAGACTGCTATAATAGCCATCTTGGACCATTACTCCAGTCCCCGACTAGTCCCAGCTACATTCTCGCCTCCTGAGAAGAACAATGGAACCAAAAGAAAAAGGATGAGCTCATCTAGCCCAATAAAAAATATTATAACTAAGATAATATAGAACAAATTATCATTAGTCCTCAATATGGAAAAATTTGATAGAATACAATAGACAACAAGTTTTAGAATACAACTGCAGTGGAAACAACAATCCATTAGAAGAGTCAAATAGAGCATGACATCTACTATTTTCTATGAATTTAAAGTCCATCATCAATATTTTTTCCCTATAACATCATTCAATAAATATTTCAAATCAACAAATTATCCATGTACTACGGGTCAAGGATATTCGTTAGTATCACCAGTGGTCATGATTGTGACACCCCCAAAATAGGTATACATCACCTATTTTGAGTCGTCAATAACATGGTACAGAAATAACTACAACTTTTTTAATACAACATAAAAACTGTGAGTTTAAATATAAATATTGTCTTCTAGACAACATCTACACTCAAATAAGTCCTCATTATAATTATTGATACATTATTTTACAAAAATGGTGAGGACTACTAAACAACTTTTTAGAATCATCATTTCATACCCCGACTAGTACTCGCTACATTCTCGCCTCCTGAGAAGAAAAATGGAACAGAAAGGAAAAAGGGTGAGCTCAACTAGCCCAGTAAAAAATATTATGACTAAGATAATATAGAACAAATTATCGTTAGTCGTCAACAGGGAAAAATTTAATAGAATATAATAGACAACAAATTTTAAATCAATATTCGCGGCGGAAATAATAATTCATTAGAAGAGTTAAGTAGATAATGAAATCTACTATCTTCTATATATGAATTTAAAAATTTATCGTCGATATTTTATCCCTGTAACATCAATCAATATATATCTGGAATCAAATATTCATCTTTGCACTACAGGCCAAAGATATTCATCAGTTGGTCATGTTCATCTAAACACCTGTTCAGCTTTGCACTACGGGCCAAAGATATTCATCAGAAATCATTCATCTTTGCACTACAGGACAAAGTTATTCAGTAATATCATCATTTAGGACCGAAGATGGTGAAAAATATTTAAAGGAAACGAATCCAGTGAAATAAAATAACAAATATTAAGGATTCGTATTTCGATTTATTCATGTCCAAAAATACCTCATAAGTAATCATAGTGGAGAAAATGCTTATTTATAGGAAAATGCTTAGAACACCGAAGCAGAAAATTTAATAAAATAATTTTATTTATTAAATTTTTCCTACGCCCACTTTTGAAGATCTAAATTCAGCCATTAACATGTGCAAGTGGGGCCCACCAAAGTGTAAAAAACGTTTTTATTAATAAAAATAAATAAAACTTCTAAAAATCAATTATTTCGAAACTTTAGAACTTCAATAATTCTAATAAATAGCCCCTTTGTCAGAAAAATTCGAACTACATGTCTTTTACATTGGAAATTTCATTATCTACAACTTTGCAGAAGAAAGTTTTTTCAAATTCCAAATAGAAATTGACTGAAATCTACAAACGGGCGATTCTACAAGCTATAATCAAATTTCAGTCAAGAAATGGGCCCACAGACATGTTTAACATGTTTTAAATAACTTTTGTAACAAAAATATTCTTCCTCCTCATATACTCATATATCTCATATTCATTGTAAAAATATTATCATTATTATATGATAATAATAAAATATTATTTTATCAGAAAAGATAAACTATCAATTTTCAACAACTGTCACTTTAAAAATTTTCTCCATCTATATCCATATAAAATCAATATTTTCCTAATCATATAAATCAATAATTAATTATTCACAAATAATATTACAGAATCACAATATTGACAACCAGGTAGTTCCCAGGAAAGAGAGGGCTTTCCAATAAGGATTTCTCCTTACTGGCGTGTAATTAGGTGACCAAACCTCTCCTTAGATAGAACTTTCTAGACATTGCCAATAATATTACCTAATAATATTATTCAGATAATATGAATTATTGCTCCGATAATGGACAATACTGTGTAGTGACAATTATTGAAACAACAGTAATATAAAATATTGAACAGTAATTACTTAAAAATTATTGAGTAGTGTCTTCTTACGTAAGAATCAATAATTGGTGTAATACCGTGTGTTACTGTGCAACAACGCGTATTACTGTGTTTTGACCACCGGGTATTCTAACAGTATTAACGGTAACAACTACGCTGCTATTTATAAATACCTTATACTTGTCATTTTTTTTATCCAATCACTTTCCGTTATGGGGCCCACAAAAGACTGCGCCGTCGTACGAATATTCCCCGACAGGAAGAATATTCCACGACCAAACGAATATTCCCCGACAACAATGAATATTTTATAACCATTTGCTTATTTAAAATATTTATGCATTTTACCCATAACTAACATCATTAATCAATTCAACCCTTACTATTTCAAAATAATAAAGAGAGGAAATTAAATTTTATTTATTAATAATTTGGAGTCTTACAACCTCCCCTCCTTCTGAAATTTCGCCCTCGAAATTGACGTACGTACCTGGTGTTTTGAAAAGATGAGGATACCTCGCTTTTATTTCCGTTTCTAACTCCCAGGTCATTTCCTCAATAGCATGGTTCCTCCACAAAACTTTAACTTGTGGTATGACCTTTGTGCGTAGGACATGCTCTTTCCTTTCCAAGATCTTGACAGGTACCTCCTCGTACGTTAAGTCTTCTGCTATCTCGTCCGGTTCTAACTCAATGACGTGGTTTGGGTCTTTCACATATTTACATAGCACAGATATATGAAAAATATTATGAACACGAGACATACTTGGAGGTAAAGTGAGTCTATAGGCCACATTTCCTACTCGTTCAAGAATCTGAAATGGACCAATAAATCGTGGATTGAGCTTTTCTTTCTTTCCAAATCTTGTAACTCCCTTCCACGGAGCCACACGTAACAATACATGATCCCCAATAGTAAATTCCACGTCCTTTCGATGAAGATCCACATAACTCTTTTGTCGACCCTGTGCCGTTTGTATACGTTGTCGAATCATTTGGATCTTTTTCGTAGTCATACGTACCAACTCGGGTCCCAACAATGTTGCTTCTCCCACCTCATCCCAACATATTGGAGAGCGACACTTTCGTCCATATAATGCTTCAAATGGAGCCACACCTATACTTGCCTGATAACTGTTGTTGTAAGAGAATTCCACTAATAATAGGTACTTATCCCAACTCCCTTTGAAATCTAGGACACAAAGTCTTAATAAATCTTTAAGAGTTTGAATAGTCCTCTCTGATTGCACGTCCGTTTGAGGATGGTATGCCGAACTGAATTGTAAATCCATGCCCATAGCTTTTTGCAAGCTAACTCAAAATCTTGAAGTGAATCTTGGGTCACGATCCAAAACTATGGATACTGGCATACCATGCAATCTCACAATCTCATCTACGTACATACGAGCAAGACGTTCAAGGGAATAAGTCTCCCGTATCAGCAAGAAATGAGCAGACTTGATTAATCTATCAACAATAACCCAAATAGCATTTATGCCTTGAGAAACCGTGGGAAGACCCGTAACAAAATCCATGGTAATGTGTTCCCACTTCGATTTTAGAATCTCAAGTGGTTGCAATAGGCCCTTAGGCACTTGATGCTCTGCCTTTACACGTTGACAAGTTAAACACGTCGAGATAAACTTTGCAATCTCTCTCTTCATATTGTTCCACCAAAATATATGTCAAAGATCACGATACATTTTGGTACTTCCAAGATGGATTGCAAATGGTGTATTGTGTGCCTCCATCATAATCTTATACTTCAAATCAGAATTATTAGGGACACAAAGTCTGGAGTGGACTTGAAGTATTCCTTCTTCATCGATTCTTGCTTCTAGAATATCACCTTCTTGCACTTTCTTCTTCATACGCATCAGCTCTGGGTCTGTGGCTTAAGCAACTTTAACTTTTTCGATTAAAGTTGGTTCTATACGTATACTTGACATCATTGCATGGGTCCCCGAAGTCTTGAATTATATCTTCATCTTTTGAAAATCACACCAAATGGGCCTTTGTGTTGACAACATCGCACTCGTTCCCGCGTACGATCTTATACTAAATGCGTCGGCTACCACGTTAGCTTTTCTAGGATGATATTGAATGGTATGGTCGTAGTCTTTCAACAGCTCGAGCCAACGTCGTTGCCGCATGTTGAGTTCTTTTTGAGTGAAGAAATATTTGAGGCTTTTATGGTGTGAATATATCTCCACTTTCTCCCCATATAGATAGTGCCTCCAGATCTTTAGCGTGAAAACGACTGCTGCCAACTCTAGATCATGAGTATGATAATTACTCTCACACTCTTTAAGTTGTCGCGAGGCATAGGCTATAACTTTTCCACGTTGTATGAGAACACATCCTAGCCCTTTGCCTGAAGCATCGCTGTAAATAACAAATCCATCTGAACCAGATGGTATGGTCAAAATAGGTGCCGAATTGAGTTTCCTCTTAAGCTCTTGGAAACTCTTCTCGCATTCCTCGCTCCATACGAATTTGATATCTTTTCGAGTCAGCTGAGTTAATGGAATAGATATTCGAGAAAATCCTTCCACGAATCTCTGATAATAACTAGCTAAGCCCAGAAAGCTACGTACTTCGGTCACCGACTTCGGTTGTTCCCAACTTTGTATTACTTCAATCTTCACCGGGTCAACAGATACTTCATGTTTTGACACCACGTGCCCAAGGAATGCTACTTCCTCAAGCCAGAACTCGCATTTCTTCAACTTGGCATATAAGTTGTTTTCACGAAGCCTTTGGAGTACCAGCTTCAAATGGTGCTCATGATCTTTAGGACTTTTGGAATATATGAGGATGTCATCAATAAATATAACAACGAACTGATCCAAATATTCCTTGAATACTCGGTTCATCATATCCATGAAAGCCGCAGGAGCATTAGTCAATCCAAAATACATGACTAAGAATTCATAATGCCCGTACCGAGTTCTAAAGGCAGTGTTTGGAATATCCTCAGTTCTAATCTTCAGCTGATGATATCCAGAACGAAGATCAATTTTTGAAAAGAATTGTGTTCCTTGTAACTGGTCAAACAGGTCATCAATACGAGGTAGCAGATACCTATTCTTGATAGTGACATGGTTTAATTTTCAGTATTCGATACAAAGTCGCATACTCCCGTCTTTCTTCTTTACGAATAAAATAGGAGCACCCCAAGGAGATGTACTAGGAGGAATGAAACTGATGTCCAACAACTCCTGTAATTAGACCTTTAACTCCTGAAGTTCAATAGGAGCCATTCGATATGGGGTTTTAGAAATGGGCTTTGTACCAGGTTCAAGATCAATAAAGAATTTAACTTCACGTTCTGGGGGTAGACCGGGAAGTTCTTTAGGAAATACGTCAGGAAAGTCAATAACAATAGGAATATTATTCAAATATAACGTGTCTTAATTCAAATCCATAACATGGGCTAAGAAATCTTGACATCCGTTTTTTAATAAACGAATAGCTTTATGACTTGATATAACAGTGATTGATTTTAATGGCTTAGTTGCTTGGATTCGCACAACATGTTGGTTAGGAATATGAAAACTAACAACCTTACGAAAACAATCAATTTTAGCATGATGAGTAGTTAACCAGTCAATTCCTAAAATCACGTCAAAAGCAAGTATCTTTAAATAGATAAGGTCAATAGGTAAGGTGTTGGTGCCAACTTGGATCAAACAAGATTTATAAACAGTGGATGTGATGAAAGTTTCTCCTAACGGTGTCTCCACAGATAAATCAAAGTCTAATTTCTCTAGAGTCAAGTTTAAACGTTGAGCACAAGCAAGAGAAATAATGAATGGGTAGCACTGGTATCTAGTAAGGTATAAACTTCGCATGAATTTATGATTAGCTTACCCATGAACACCTCGTTTGGGTTCCTCGTATGTTGACCAGTCACGACAAGCGCTCTTCCAAGAACTGTTGACTTTGAGTTTTCTGGGACAGCCTTTTGAGTCACCATCCCCGTTGGACTTGGTTTTGCTACAGTGCAATCTTGAACGATATGTCCTTTCTTTCCACAATTATAACATACCTTAAATTGTTGTGGACAGTTTGGGCTAATATATCCTTCTTTTCCGCACTTATAACATATGACCGGTGGTCGTTCTCCTCCCTTGGAACTAATTGCTACTGGCGCTGACGTCTTTGTATTGTCATTTTTGAATCTCCTCTTTTTAAAATCTCCTCCTGACTCGCTTCTTCTATTCTTATGGCCATGATTACCACCAGATTGGTTGCCGCTCTTGTCCGTATTTTTCTTTCTCCGCTGGTAATCGTTGTTCTAATGACTGCTGTCACCGGTATGATCCTGGTTATGGTCCCTCGGTTGAACGTACTCGTTATCTCGCTCTAATAATTGAGCCCTATTGACAACATCTGAATAGAGAGAAAATTTATGTGAAATGAGATATTAACGTATGCCGGGTTTCAAACCTCTCAGAAACATCCGCGTCATACGTTTCTCATTCTCCACCAAATGAGGTGCAAATCTGGACAACTTTGTAAACTTTGCCTCGAATTGGGACACCGTCATGTTATTCTTCTCCAGTCTAATAAACTCTACCTCCTTCATATGACGAATACTTTCAGGAAAGTACTTGTCATTAAACAGTTTTTGAAACGTTTCCCAAGACATGCTAAGTGCGGTTGGATGGGTGCGCTTCACAAATTCCCACCAGTAATCTGCCTCATTACGGAACATAAAGGTGGCGAATGGAACCTTCTGTTCCTCCGTGCATACCAAGACATCGAATATCTTGGTAATTTGTTTGACCCACGTCTCCGCCTTAATCGGATCCAGTTTTCCCAAGAATTCTGGTGGTCCCAACTCCTTGAACTGCTTGGCTGTGACAAACCGTGAATTGCTATCATTTCTTCCTGTATTTTGAACATGAGTCTCCCTCGTCTGATTTTGCATAAACTGCAAAAAACTTCTAAACATCCCATCGTTCATCATCTGCTCAGTGGTGTTGTTCACAGGAGGAACATTGCCAGCCTGTTGCACGTTCTCCTCGTTGGTGAGTACAGGCGTCTCCACAGTTTCATTTACTACACTGTTAACATTCTCAGTTGCCATTCTTAAATACTGCCATAAAATAATGGTTAATTAAACAAATTAACAAATCACATAATACCCCTATATTATGACCGACCAACAAATAAGCTTAGGTAGGACACACTAGCGAAGGATTTACTCGTCTCTCCCCTCCTAGTTCTATTCCCCGATCTCCGCCAGAGATCATATCCCTAAGCTCTGATACCAACTGTGATACCCCCAAAATAGGTATACATCACCCATTTTGAGTCGTAAATAACATGGTACAGAAACAACTATAACTTTATTAATACAACATAAAAACTGTGAGTTTAAATACAAATATTGTCTTCTAGACAATATACACACTCAAATAAGTCATCATTATAATTATTGATACATTATTTTACAAAAATGGTGAGGACTACTAAACAACTTTCTAGAACCATCATTCCATACCCCGACTAGTACTCGCTACATTCTCGCCTCCTGAGAAGAAAAATAGAACATAAAGGAAAAAGGGTGAGCTCAACTAGTCCAGTAAAGAATATTATGACTAAGATAATATAGAACAAATTATCGTTAGTCCTCAACAGGGAAAAATTTAATAGAATATAACAGACAACAAATTTTAAATCAATAATCGCGGCGAAAATAATAATTCATTAGAAGAGTTAAGTAGAGAATGAAATCTACTATCTTCTATATATGAATTTAAAAGTTCATCATCGATATTTTATCCCTGTAACATCAATCAATATATATCTGGAATCAAATATTCATCTTTGCACTACAGGCCAAAGATATTCATCAGTTGGCCATGTTAATCTAAACACTTGTTTATCTTTGCACTACGGGCCAAATATATTCATCAGAAATCATTCATCTTTGCACTACAGGCCAAAGATATTCAGTAATATCATCATTTAGGACTGAAGATGATGAAAAATATTTTAAAGAAAACGAATCCAGTGAAACAAAATAACAAATAATAAAGATTCGTATTTCGGTTTATCCACGTCCAAAAATACCTCATAAGTAATCATAGTGGAGTAAAATTCAAGAATGATCAAAACATAGATACAATCAAAGCTAGTATCCATAATTGATATTTTGGACGAAAAATGAAAATTTAATTTTTTTTGTGAATAGTGTCGTATACGTGAATAATACCGTATACGTGAATAGTAATCCCGACACAAAAAATTCTAAGTTTGATAAAAATTCAGATCAATATTTCGGCATAATGATATTGGAAGAAATAATATCATTTATATAAGAAAATAATATCCCTTATCTCGAAAGAATAGTACTTCAGGCTGGAATACTTAATATAGTGTTGAAGGGAACTTGCACCGTATAGCAACACTCAAAGTCTTAAAATACTCACAAGAATACGCTCGATAATATAGAGAGAGAAAGAGAGAGAAAACTTTAGTTTTTGGTGTGATTTTCAATTCTAACCTAAGCACCATATTTATAGAAAAATGCTTAGAATACCAAAGCAGAAAATTTAATAAAATAATTTTATTTATTAATTTTTTTTCTACGCCCACTTTTGAAGATCTAAATTCAGCCATTAACATGTGTAAGTGGGGCCCACCAAAGTGTAAAAAATGTTTTTATTAATAAAAATAAATAAAACTTCTAAAAATCAATTATTTCGGAACTTCAATAATTCATAATAAATAGCCCTTTTATCAGAAAAATTTGAACCACATGTCTTTTCCATAGGAAATTTCATTATCTACAACTTTACAGAAGAAAGTTTTACCAAATTCCAAACAGAAATTGACTGAAATCCACAAACGGGCGATTCTACAAGCTATAATCAAATTTCAGTCAAGAAATGGGACCACAGACATGTTTAACATGTTTTAAACAACTTTTACAATAAAAATACTCTTCCTCCTCAAATACTCATATATCCTATATTCATTGTAAAAATATCATCATTATTATATTATAATAATAAAATATTATTTTATCAGAAAAGATAAAATATCGATTTTTAACAATTGTCACATTAAAAATTTTCTCCATCTATATCCACATAAAATCAATAGTTTTCTCATCATATAAATCAATAATTAATTATTCACAAATAATATTACAGAATCACAATACTAACAACTAGGCAGTTCTCAGGAAAGAGGGGATTTTCTAATAAAGATTTTTCTTTACTGGCGCGCAATTCGGTGACCAAACTTCTCCTTAGACAGAACTTTCTAGAAATTGCTAATAATGTTATCTAATAATATTATTCAGATAATATAAATTATTGCTCCGATAATGGAAAATACTGTGTAGTGACAATTATTGAAACAACAGTAATATAAAATATCAACGCAACAATTATTGAATCAATAAAATAAAATATTGAACAGTAATTACTCAACAATTATTGAGTAGTGTCTTCTTACGTAAGAATCAATAATTGGTGCAATACCGCGTGTTACTGTGCAACAACACGTATTACTGTGTTTTGACCACCGGATATTCCAACAGTATTAACGATAACAACTACGCCGTTATTTATAAACAACTTATACTTGTCGTTTTCTTCATCCAATCACTTTTCGCTATGGGGCCCACAAAAGACTGCGCCATCGTACGAATATTCCCCGACAGGAAGAATATTCCACGACCAAACGAATATTCTCCGAGAACAATGAATATTTTATAACCACTTGCTTATTTAAAATATTTTTGTATTTTACCCATAACTAACCTCATTAATCAATTCAACCCATACTATTTCAAAATAATAAATAGAGGAAATTAAATTTTATTTATTAATAATTTGGGGGCTTACAACATACATTGTTATTATCATACATAACTGTTATAATTTAGCTGCACATATAATTCCAAGCTGTACTTGTCTTTGTCTTTTCCTGTATTCGACGTATTTGTCTTAATCTGCAATGTTTATCATGATATAGCAAGGGTAAGCAACAAGTTTGCCCAGCAAGTATAAGTTTATTTGAAGATATATCATGATTAAAAGAATTTGAATAATAGATGGCTAACATTCAACAATATAATTGTGAACTAGCATGAATAAACTTTCATAGCTGAACGAACATTGAACATAAACAATTATATCTGAACCAGATGGTAATAAAGGTGATCACTCTTTCATACCTGATGAATATATGCAATATGCACATAGTACGATTCAATAATTCATAGACTTGGTAATCAGCAATGATTATCCATAAGCATATTTGAATGAACAACTCGAGGTCGAGTTAAAGAAAACTTGTATGTTCCGTTGATTACCGTTACGCAACCTATTTAGCTTTGTCTGAAGACCTAATATTAAATAATATTGATCTACAAGTTAGAATAATATCATCACAATATAGAATAACCTAAACACATTACCACATTATCTCATCAGTCTATACAGCACATAAGACCTAGTATCAAGTCAAACTATTGTAGTTTGAGGTGAGTTCGATACTATTTCGACATCCCGACAGCCTAGTCGGATTATTCTCGAGTCTAATATTACTAAAACTCGGTCCAAACACTTAACAATTAACTTAGATAATTTTATTATCAGTCAAAATATTTTTTTCAAATGCTCGTAATAATTTTCAAGTAATTATTATCATTTATCATGATTTTCAGTCATTAATATCATATTTATATGATTTAATTATCACTTAATTCTATTATCATTAATATTTATTTAATATTTAATATTAATGAAATTCTTAACATGATATTATAATATATTTCTAATATCTTAAAGTATTTTTAATACTTTATTATTACCTTTAAATGATTTTAAAGTAATTAAAATCATTATTAAATAATTGCTATTAATATTAAATATTAATGTTTTTCATGACAAAATACCAAAAGTTATATTTTATAACTTAAAATATTTTTATAACACTTAAATCATTTTTATATGATTTTTAAGTCATTAATTCTATTTTTCCATAATTTATTTAATATATTCACTAAATAAATCAATTACCATTAATAATAATTTATTAATAAAATTTCTCATAAAATATTAAAAGTCATTGGAAATAATTTCAAATATTTTCTAACACCATATTATTTTTTTAAATGATTTTTCAAGAATTAAAATTATTTTTAAGTAATTTATTTATTATTACAATTAAATAAATTAAATACTTTTAATATTCCAAAAATATTAAATATGAATGCAATATATTCAAAATTATTAAAACCCCATTTTTAGACTTTAAAATAATTTTTAAGAATTTATTTTGTATTTTTCATAATTAAAAACTATTTTTATCGAATTTTTAAATAAAATAATTAATTTTCCGAAATTAAGTGTCACTAAAGGGGGCCTATACTGACAGAACCGTCGCTATAGGTGTTCTTCATGTTCTTGAGCCAAACCCAGAAACTCATGTTAGTGTTCGAGTCATCATGTTTGACCAGTTCTAATTCATGGATCTTGATACTATCTGGGCTTGTAATGATGTTAATGTAATAGTATTAATGTAATACTACAACTATATACTAAGGTCATGGCCAAACTATAACAATTCAGATAGTTATAGGCCTCCAAAAAGTCTGACAAAGCTATTCTTCATTTCTGGGTTTTTCAGAAAATGAAGAACAGTTTATGGTGCTATATTTAGATCTTTATATCTTACATCCTGGGCTTGCTTAGTGTGATATAAAAGTTCAATCGTGTAGACTACATGTCAAAGAACAATTCTATAACATAATATTCGTCTAACATCATCACATTTAAGAGATCAATGCCGGTCAAACTCTGACAGAAAATTTGTTCTTAAAGGTTTTAGGTTTTCCAGAAACCTTCATAAGGCAGATCGGTCAACCCACTTTGACCTTGATTATCTTTCACTATATGCATGATCTGGGTGATATAAAGGTATGAATGCAGAGTTCTTATGTCGTATTACAACATCAAAACAACAACTTGGTCTAACTATCAAACACAGGCAAGATCAGAGCCTTCAAAAATGGTTGTCTGGCTTCCTGGGTTTCTAGGTTGACCCAGATTTCCAGTATTCATTTTTGGTCAACTGACTTTGACCACTCATAACTTAAGATTTAGACATGATCTGACCCTGATTCTAGTTCCAGATCATAGTTCACATAGCATAGAACTTATCCATAACATAAAACACACCTAACCATTAATAGATTGAGATCTATGAGCCCTGACATTTGCTTGCCAGACAACTTTTTAGGGTTCATGATCAGTTTTGAAAAACTCCTTTTCGTGGATCTAGATGTTATGGATCTAAGTTATAACAACACAGATCACTAATTAACACCCTCTAACACTGTTCTAAACAATAAATCACAACATCTAACATAAGATCACATGATTTTCAAGTTTAGGGTTTAGACCTTTTCTAAGCTTTGATCTTTGATTTCTGATCATGGATTCTGTTCTTGGAAGGCTATGAACTAATCATGGTTTATTTTATCACTCCCTCTCACTCCAATTTCCAAAAATATAGAGAGAGAAAAGGTTTGGCAAGTATGAGAAGTAAAGTAAGTCTTTTTAGCACATGGCTACGGCTAGGGTTGGTCACCAACCACAATTAGGTCAAGATCTATGCTCCAACTATTAAAGAATGCAAAAAGGGCACAAAAATCATTTTGCTTCCAATTTTAATGGCACAATTGTCTTTTGATCCAACCCTTAGGGTTTAACCCTAAGGTTTTACAAATTGGAATTTTTAGCATTTTCTAATTAGGGTTTGAAAACGAAAATTTAAGCTTTCTAATTTATAATTAGGGTTTCCTAATTAGATTAGGGTTTCCTTATTACTTAGACTTGGTCATTAGGATTAAGGTTTCCTAATTTAGCAATTAGTGTTCCTAATTTAGCCATTAGGGTTTCCAATTCAAAACTAGGGTTTTTAATTTAGCAAATAGGATTTCCAAATCAAAATTAGGGTTTCTAATTAATCATTAGGAGTTTCCCTAATTAGGTTATAATTAATAACACTTAAGCCTTATACTTAGCATTTGAATTTCCAAATTAGGGTTTTAATATTCTGAATTAGGGTTTTAGATTCCCAAAACTAAAATTAGGATTTCCACAACCGGTATTAGGGTTTCTAATTAATCGTTAGAGTTTTTTAACTGAACGTTGACGTTCTTAATATAACTTTAGGGTTTGTCACTGATATAATTTATCTGGTCAACCCTTGACCCTTAACCACAATTCTGTACACATATATCCACATATACATTTAACCCTATAAGTCTTCACCAAAATATTTTTAATCCATAAAATTCCTTCCCAAAAACGTCAAATTCATACACTTATTTTCTGTCTAGGTCTATTATTTCACCTTTAATCAATCTTTTAAGATTTTATTAAATTATCCAACATGTGGTGTCCATGAGTTTTATAATTGACGGATTTAGGTCATTAGACAGTTATCTGTGATATTTCAGGGATTTCACCATTTCTGAGGATGATTCGCGTGTCGCCCGGGTAGATATACTATTGATGTGTATAGTGGATTATCTATACATTCCATTGTACATGGATCACTAGGTTATCGATGTGATTATGCTAGTCCGGGCTCTTAGGGACGGACATACCATCTTACCGATGATTCTGGTAGAGACCTTGAGGTCGGCCACGTATTGACATACCCATTATGTGGGGGTTTTTATAGGAAGTTCGGTCTTGTTGTACGTGTGGTTTATGACACACTTGAGACTGATTGACACTTTTCGACGCCATGAGTATTGTTTTTCCCATGAGATAGCCATGTCCTACTCCTTTTAGTCGGCGGAGTGTACAGACGCAGCTTCTTGGTCAGTTTTCTTGTCAGGGATCGAGGATCCGTTTGATATTTTGTCGTGTTCAAGGCTTATCTCTCCTTACAGCTGTAGACACTCAAAATTTTTCATTCCTGTTACTAACCTTGCAGGAGGGCAAAATTATCTTCCAGAGATAACCCTGGAAGTCAACTCAGTTTCAATCCAGGAGACAACCCTGGGATATTCAGTTCCAACCTCGGAGACAACCCCGAGGGAAACAGTTTCAATCTCAGAGACAGCCCCAAGATACTCAGTTTCAACCCCGGAGACAACCCAGGGAGATTCAGTTCCAACCTCGGAGATAGCCCCGAGGGATGCAGTTCAACTTCCTGAGATAACCCCGAAAAAGTCAGTTTCAACCCCGGAGACAACCCCAGGACACTCAGTTCCAACCCCAGAGATAACCTTGGAAGGTCAAGCCACCTCAGAGATAACCCTAAGGACATTCAGCATTCACAGCAGCCCAATCTCAGAGATAACCCTGAACAACGACTGCTACATCTGCGCAGAGTAAGAGATAACCCCGGCGAGGGGAAAATCGTTATTTTTCCACCTCGATACTTCATTCACGTCGTCTCAACATCATTTCAATCAGCACTGCATACAAGGTGTCCCATAAGAACCATAGCTCAAATCCCGAGTGACTACTACACAAGACAGCATACTGGATGGAATTTGAAGACTTGGAGATCTGGTCATGGACCCATCATCCCAGCTTCGTACAGCCTCTAATCCCATGTCATTGTGTAGCTCTCGACAACAGCTTCTTGGAAAGGTACAGCACGCCTTTATCGGATGCCCGGATTCAAAGTTATGAAGGTTCTAGAGGACAGAGTGTAGCCAAAGTGCATGTACTTTGAGACGACAAGACTCGCTTGGCCTGGGCCGACCCGGGTAGACCCGCAGCCATTCAGTCATTAAATATGAGCTTTTGGTAGCTCATTTGAAAAAAAGTAGAGGAAATAAGAGAAAACTCTGTCCATTTCAGCTTATAAACACTTCTAGAGTGCTCTAAACTAAGTGATTCTTCTTTCTAAACACTTGTAAGCTCGTGTTTTGCTACATACTGAAGTTTAACCGGTAGAAACTGAGTTTTCAGTCATCAAAAGCTAGCTGAAGTCTTCTTGGCAGCCCACTGTATGATTTTTCAGGTTTTAAGCTTTTTATTACTTTTATATACTTATATCTACTAACGTTGAGAATCACGTTGTGTGGGTATACCCGGATCGTCGATCCGTGGCTTTTTATTGCTTACATATATATATATATATATATATATATATATATATATAAGCTGTAAACGCACCAGATATTAAATCCAGGCTCAATCGAACAGAGTTTGATAATATATATACATTTTTGTCAGGCTTGGAGTTTACTTCGTGGCCATTTACGGCTTTTATATATATATATATATATATATATATATATATATATATATATATATATATATATATATATATTTGGGGGTGGAAGCAGGAATAAATGAAGGACAGATGGATGCGCATACAAACACAAGTTAAATTACTAAAATAAAATAGTTTTATTGATTATTCAAATTATTTACAAGTGCATAAACCAAATATAACTTACAGATGGATAACTAAAAGAAGAACATTAGAAGAAGAGGGGTTGGGTAGGCTTAACACTGGTAGAGGCTAAAGATTAGTCAGAGAAGGATCTCTGAGTCTTTCTAAGTCTGTTGAACTAAATGAATTCAATTTCTTTTTATAGAATAAGGAAACGAACTATTACAACATTACTATTACAATAACTGAGGTAGAAGTAAAAACATATTACATTTACTAAAGTAAAGTAAAAGTAAAAGAAAACAAAAGAATCTGCTTTCGGTGGAAAACCAAACGTCTTCTTTTGACTAAAGGGTCGTGGGGCCAGATTGTCTGACTGAGTGCTGCTTTTGGTGGAAAGCAGAAGATGCTGCTGGCGAGGCTGCCGGAGTAGAAGATGCTACTGACGAGGCTGCCGGAGCAGGTGATAATTGAGCTGACTGGGATTGAGCTGACTGGGCTGGAGGCTGCCGGAGCAGGTGCTGACTGGGACGATCAGGCAAACGGATCCTGGGCATCCTGAAGATTGATCGTGCCATAGGGGTCACAATCATCATAATCAACATCTTCATCCTCTAAATTTTAACTATCATTTTCCTCTCTGGATTGAGAAGAAACTGCTTCTAATTTTTTATCTAACTTGTCTAGTATTGTCTGAATGGCGTCTGCCAGAATCCTTAACTAAGAACTATCATAACTAGAAACATTAGTGACATTACTGGGACTCGAAGGGGCAACTGATTTTAATTTCTCAGATGCTTTAACTGATGATTTAGTAGAAGGCTCAATAGCCGGAGCTTTGGTGACTGGAGGGGTCAATGCAAGGGTAGGTGGAGAAGGAGGAAATTCCTTCTAAACCTGACCAACTATCCTATCAACGCCGAACTTATCCCACCATTTAATATAAAAACGGTGAGAGACATATGAAATTGGGGAGATAACTGGTTGAGCTGACCTAATTCCTATGGAAGAAGGAGGCTGGAATATTGTGACTTCTTGGGTGGCCGTAACGACATATTACCATTTATGGATCCAAGGGATTTTATATTTACTGCAAAATATAAGGAATGCAGGAATTTCCTCATATTTCGGGAGATAGTTACTATGATGACAAAAATGCTCAAGTTGAGCCATAAGTGGATCTGGGAAAATTGCATGATCAAGACCATGCCTTGTCCACCAGAGAATGAACCACTTTGGAAATTGACTCTTGAACTTTTGGTCGAACTGGAAAAACCAAGAGTGACTATGATCATCATTCTGATGAAGCATGATTTTGAACCAAGCCTCAATATAATCATAATAGCAATAAGGGCTAGCATGATTAGAGAGTGACTTGAGCTCTGAAGGATGACTACCCCAATTGAAAAGATTGAGAACCTGTTTAATATACAACGAATGATAAAGAAGCTTGGATTTATCGTCGTTGGCATAAATAGGTTTGATAAATACTAACTCGGTTTCAATAAGAATATCCTTATAAAAGACCAAAGATTTATAAGGAGCGAGAAGAAGAAAATTCCATCCAGTAGGAAAATACTGGGCAACTAATTTAACTGGATCATTTTTAGGTTTCATTGGTAACTCAATGTGGAATAAGTGCTTATCATACTTAGCACGATACTCCGAGACTGGGTTACTAATAGTAATGAAGAAGCTTCAGACATTCCTCAATCTTCTAGCAGTAGCAGTACTTGTAACGATGAATCAAATAGTGATAACGAAGTTACTATCTGTACTGAAAACTGTAATAACAATTGCTGTAAAAGAATTAATGTAATCACTAAAGAAGATGAAGAGTGTTCATTATTAGTTGATCTAATTAGTAAAATCACTGACCCGGGATTAAAAACGCAATATCTAAATCAACTAAAAGATTTATTAAATAAAGACAAAAAAGTTACTGACAAGGTTCTTAGAGCCAAAGAAAAACCAGTTTTTAGTCTTAATAAAACACTTGAGAGATTTAAGTCTCCAGCTAAAGAAATTACCCTCCCTGAGTTAAATCATGAAGTTGATAAATTGAAGAAAGAAATTTCCAATTTAAAATTAGATATTTCTAATCTAAGGAAAGAGATTGATGATAAAAAGTCTGATCTTCAAGTACATGATTCTTCTTCCAGTGATGAAAGTCATGAGGAACCCGAATCATCAGGTGCTAAAGAAGAACCTGATCTTTTTATTCAAGGTCTCTCACTAAAAAGAATTAAGGACATTACCATTCAAAAATGGTACATCTCTATTAAGTTAGTCATTGATAAAAGCTTCTCTGTTCAGCTCCCTGCCTTAGTTGATACTGGTGCAGACCTGAACTGTATTCAAGAAGGTCTTATTCCTACTAGGTATTATAAGAAGACTAGTGAAAAACTTAATTCAGCTAATGGTAGTCATATGGATATAAAATATAAGTTACCTAATGTACATATCTGTCAAGACGATATGTGTTTTAAAACTTCATTTGTTTTAATTCGCAATATTACAGATAAAATCATCTTAGGATTACCATTTATATATTTATTATATCCATTCACAACTAGTAACAAAGGTTTAAGCTGTGAGCATTTAGGAAAGAAAATTACATTTAAATTCTTAATCAAACCAAAAGAAAGAGATTTAAAATTTATTCAAGAAGAATCAATTTCTAAATCGGTAAACCTGTTAAACTATAAAGTTACACACCTAAATTTTCTCAAAGAAGAAGTTAGGTATCAACAAGTTGAAGAACAACTTAAGAGCAACAGAGTTCAAGAAAAAATCAGCGAATTAAAAGATTATTTAATAAAGAATTTATGTTCTGACTCTCCCAACGCCTTTTGGCATAGGAAGAAGCATATTGTTAGATTACCGTATGCTAAAGAATTTAAAGAACATCTAATTCCAGCTAAAGCTAGACCTATTCAAATGAGTCATGAACAAATGGAATAATGTAAAATTGAGATTAATGATCTCCTTAGTAAAGGATTAATTAGACATAGTAAGTCACCATGGTCTTGCCCAGCCTTCTATGTTAATAATGAAGCTGAGAAAGAGAGAGGTGTCCCTCGTCTAGTTATCAATTACAAGCCATTGAACAAAGCCCTAGAGTGGATTAGGTACCCTTTGCCCAATAAGGAAGACCTCCTTAGCAGGTTAAGTGTTTCCACCATTTTTAGTAAATTTGACCTTAAGTCAGGATTCTGGCAGGTTGCTATTCATCCCGATGATAGGTATAAAACTGAATTTATCACTCCGTTAGGACATTACGAATGGAATGTTCAGTCATTTGGACTAAAAAATGCAACAAGTGAATTTCAGAATATTCTTAATAATATTTTGAATCCTTTCAGTCATTTTATTATTGTCTATATCGACGATATTCTTGTATTCTCCAAGACTATTGAAGAACATATTAAACATATGAATTCATTCTTCAAAACAGTTAAAAACAATGGTCTTGTTCTTTCACCTTCCAAGTGTAGTCTGTTTCTGACAAATTTCAGGTTTCTCGGATTAATCCTCTATCACGGACTTACTCGGCCTATTGACAGAGCTATTCAATTTGTCGACAGATTTCCAGATAAGATTATCGACAAAACTCAGCTACAGAGATTTCTTGGCTCGCTTAATTATATAGGCAAGTTCTACAAGAATCTCAGGAAGATTTGTAAACCTCTTTTTCAGCGCTTACAAAGTAATCCCCCTCATTGGACTGACATTCATACTTATGTCATCCACCAAGTTAAAAAATATGTTAAGGTTTTGCCTTGCCTTGGCATCTCTAATGATTCAGCATTCAAAATAGTTGAAATCGATGCCTCAGATATTGGATTTGGTGGCATACTCAAACAAAAGTTAACTCCCACCTCTGACGAACAAATTGTTCGTTTCCATTCGGGCGCATGGAACCCTACACAGTTAAAATACAGTACTATTAAAAAAGAAATTTTATCACTTGTATTATGTATTAAGAAATTTCAGAGAGATTTACTGAATCGAAAATTTCTAGTTAGGATAGACTGTAAGTCAGCCAAATTTATTCTTGAAAAAGATATTGAAAACGTTGCCTCTAAGCATTCATTCGCTAGATGGCAAGCCATTTTAAGTATTTTTGATTTTGACATTGAATATATTAAAGGTAGTAACAACTCATTCCTGATTTTCTCACCCGTGAATTCATTAACACAGGTACTATTGCAACACCATGAGTGTGAGAGGAGGATCTTCTTCTCGTGGTCATGGCCGTTCCTCAAGCCCAGTTAATCAGTCAAAAGGAAATGTTGTTCCTCATCTAGTTACTCAAACTCATAATAAATTCCAGGTGCTTGGTATAGTCCCCAAGCCCTATGCGTCAGTTCTTGTTAGTCAACCTAAACCGTTTGATATTTTTGCTAATCAATCTAAGGCAACTTCATCAAACCCTAGTAACCCAGCCTCGGAGTATCGTGCTAAGTATGATCAGCACTTATTCAACATTGAGTTACCAATGAAACCTAAAAATGATCCAGCTAGATTAGTTGCCCAGTATTTTCCTACTGGATGGAATTTTCTTCCTCTCGCTCCTTATAAATCTTTGGTCTTTTATAAGGATATTCTTATTGAAACTGAGTCAGTATTTATCAAACCTAGTTATGCCAACGACGATAAATCCAAGCTTCTTTATCATTCATTGTATATTAAACAGGTTCTCAATCTTTCCGATTGGGGTAGTCATCCTTCAGATCTCAAGTCACTCTCTAATCATGCTAGCCCTTATTGCTATTATGATTATATTGAGGCTTGGTTCAAAATCATGCTTCATCAGAATGATGATCATAGTCACTCTTGGTTTTTCCAGTTCGACCAAAAGTTCAAGAGTCAATTTCAAAAGTGGTTCATTCTCTGGTGGACAAGGCATGGTCTTGATCATGCAATTTTCCCAGATCCACTTATGGCTCAACTTGAGCATTTTTGTCATCATAGTAACTATCTCCCAAAATATGAGGAAATTCCTGCATTCCTTATATTTTGCAGTAAATATAAAATCCCTTAGATCCTTAAATGGCAATATGTCGTTACGGCCACCCAAGAAGTCACAGTATTCCAGCCTCCTTCTTCCCTAGGAATTAGGTCAGCTCAAACAGTTATCTCCCCAATTTCACTGGTCTCTCGCCATTTTTATATTAAATATTGGGATAAGTTCGGCGTTGATAGGATAGTTGGTCAGGTTCAGAAGGAATTTCCTTCTTCTCTACCTACCCTTGCATTGACCCCTCCAGTCACCAAAGCTCCGGCTATTGAGCCTTCTACTAAATCATCAGTTAAAGCATCTGAGAAATTAAAATCAGTTGCCCTTTCGAGTCCCAGTAATGTCACTAATGTTTCTAGTTATGATAGTTCTCAGTTAAGGATTCTGGTAGACGCCATTCAGGCAAGACTAGACCAGTTAGATAAAAAATCAGAAGCAGCTTCTTCTCAATCCAAAGAGCAAAATGATAGTCAAAATTTAGAGGATGAAGATGTTGATTATGATGATTGTGACCCCTATGGCACGATCAATCTTCAAGATGCCCAGGATCCGTTTGCCTGATCGTCCCAGTCAGCACCTGCTCCGGTAGCCTCCAACCCAGTCAGCTCAATCTCAGTCAGCTCAATTAGCACCTGCTCCGGCAGCCTCGTCAGTAGCATCTTCTACTCCGGCAGCCTCGCCAGCAGCATCTTCTGCTTTCCACCAAAAGCAGCACTCAGTCAGATAATCTGGCCCCACGGCCCTTTAGTCAAAAGAAGACGTCTGCTTTTTCAACGAAAGCAGATTCTTTTATTTTCTTTTACTTTTACTTTACTTTAGTAAATGTAATATGTTTTTACTTTTACCTCAGTTATTGTAATAGTAATGTTGTAATAGTTCGTTTCCTTATTCTATAAAAGGAAATTGAATTCATTTAGTTCAACAGACTTAGAAAGACTCATAGATCCTTCTCTGACTAATCTTTAGCCTCCACCGCTGTTAAGCCTACCCAACCCCTCTTCTTCTAATGTTCTTCTTTTAGTTATCCATCTTTAAGTTATATTTGGTTTATGCACTTGTAAATAATTTGAATAATTAATAAAACTATTTTATTTTAGTAATTTAACTTGTGTTTGTATGCGCATCCATCCGTTCTTCATTTATTCCTGCTTCCATCCCCAAATTACATTTACTTTTACATTGGTAAATGTAAGAAACATTTAACTTAAGTAAAAGCAAAAGTTATTCTTTTACTTTTACTTTTACATTTACTAAAGTAAAAGACTTTTGCTTTAGGTAAAAGCAAAAGCTGAGTGATGGCGTGGGCCATCACCTGTCGGTGACTGAAGATGCCTCTGGCGTCTTCTCCATTGACTGACCGGCGGCGACTGTTGCGACGTCTTCTCCGGCGGCTTCTTCAGTTGACTGATCCGTCTCCTCCGGTGCCGGATGGAACTACTGATCGTCTTCTCCGACGAGTCATCACCTCCATACATTTCCACCTCAAAATTTTTATCCAAGAAATAACCCTTTCACCCCCAAAAATTTGTTTACAACAGAAGGAGAGAAAAAAAATTTCACCGAAAAAAATGGTCAAGATCTTCAAAATTTCTTTAATTTTGTAAAAGATTTTTTGTTTAAAAACAAATCAGATGAAATCTGAAACAAAGGATCACTCGATTGGTCCTGATCTATCAGTGAAATTGGTCTAAACAGTTTCACTAAATCTTAACCATTTAAACAAAAATTCTTTCTCTTGAAGGTCCACTTAAAAATCCTTACTTGCCGTTTAATCATACCCGTAGATCTAAACATTCCCTTTAGCCTTACACTGCTCTCTTACTAGAGTCTTACAAACAGGCATTACTCGGGACTTAAGACGATCTTGGGTGTTTTCCGGTGAAGGTCAGGCGAATGAAAGCGGAGCAAGAAAAATAAAAGTTTGTGAAAACGTTTAAAAACCAAGAACAAACTGTTTTTTCTTCGAAATCGCCGATAGCATCAAGAACCAACCGTGTGGCTCTGATACCATATAACAGCGGATAAGTTTTTAAAATAAAAACTTAAACAGGAAAGAAAAGATTAAGAAGATGACCGGTGAATCGGTAAAGTAATCTCTTTCTTTTTATTTATAAACAGTTGAGGAAGGGATTACATTAATTCCTAGACTAACTGTTTGAGGAGGAAGGAAGTACTGAAGGACTTCTTCTTCATCTTCTAGCTAAGAAGATCGAAGCTTTTATCTGCTTGTGTGTAGATGCTGCATTTACATTTGAATGAATGTGTACTAATGCTTTATTTACTGCAATTAGTGCTTCGCACCATATCTGCCTGTGATATTAGTGCTTCACACAAGTCATCATTTCCATACGGTGAGACGCAATGTATGTGAATGTATGTTGTGTGGTCCCTCCACCAGGAGGCTATCCCGTCGGTGTTTGATTACTGGACTCATCGGGAGACTAATTCCACGAGGCTCAAGAAAGGCACCACCTAGATTCGCTCCAATTAAAAAATCGGATTAACTTCCCATCAAGTAAATTGCGATGATCTTGGGACCTTCATGCCAAAAAGCCGCGAGAGTAGCCTAAGATAGGTCAGCCTCTAATAAACCAAATGCGGAGGGAAGTCTCTTCATACTTTCCCATTTCAATTACTTGTAATTTTAAATTACTTGTAATTTCATTTCCATGTCAATCTCAACATAATGGAAAATATAAAGGAATATGTGAACATGCATTCCCTTTTCATATCAAGACATGTCATGCTATTATGTCATCAAAACAGCTGACATCCATTTTGTAGGATAATAATCCTAAAAAACGGACACATTATATAGCATGTAACATTTCCACGTTTCCTCATACTAAACTACATTGTCTTTTTATAGGGAAACGATTGGTCCCGTTACCCGTTCAAAATCCAAAAAGGCATTAAGCCCACAGTCAGACATGACAACAAGTGCCCATCCTTATCCTACCCCTGTCTCTCGTGAGGAGTTCGAAGGATTAAGGAATCAAATAATAGAGTTGGTTATTCTCCTCAAGGAACTAAACAAACCAACTCATGGTCCACCAATACCCATACAAACAGAAGCCTCTGCACAGGGAGGAATACAGGGTCCGGACAGAGAAGTCCCATCACCTGAGTCTCATAATGATAAGTTCAACAAAACCCCTGAAATCACCCATCTTAAAGAAGATCAAGACACCGGTGATATTCAAAAGAAGGTTCTACAAATAGAAGAGACCATTCGGTCCATCAAAGGGATTAGAGCGCACGGGAGCGTTTCCTATTCAGACTATTGCATTTTCCCCGGGGTTCATTATTCGAAAAAATTCAAGACTCCTGATTTCGAGAAGTATGATGGATTGGGAGATCCTTACACCTACTTAAAAGTGTTCATTGGAGACCTCAGATCCTATGTCGAGAGTGAAAAGCTCAAAATGCAGCTATGTTAGAAAAGTCAGACTAGAGAAGCCAGAGCATGGTACACCAGATTGGATAACTCCAAAATTCATAGCTAGGAGGAGTTAGCCCATCCTCTCCTCAGTCAATACATCTTTCAAACTCAGATGGATCCAGACCGGTATCAAATTACCAAGGTCAAGAAGCAAATTAATGAGTCATTCAGAGAGTATGCCCAAAGATGGAGGCGTCTGGCTGATCAAGTTATCCCATTCGTGACAGAGACTGAGATGGTGTTGCCCTTCATAGATATTCAAGAAGCTCCATTTTATGAGAGGATCCTAGCTGGAATAGGAAAGACATTCTCAGAAATGATTACGCACAGAGAAATGGCAAAAATGGGATTGAAGTCTGGGAAGATTCAAGACCTCATCGCGTTAAAAACCGTAGCTGAGCATATCTAATATGAAAGTTATGGGAACAAACCCCAGAGGGTTCATAAGAAGAAAGAAGAGTATGTTTCCTTGATACTGCAAGGGCAAACATAAAAAGGCAACCAAAACTTGCATATCCAAAGGAGAAACTACTCCCCTTTTCAAGCTCAGTCTTCAAATTCCCCCTTGCCAAAAAGTGGAGAAGCAAGACGCTCAAGAGTGTTCACACCCTTAGGGGACTCACTCGAAAAAAATTTCAAACTTCTAACAGCTAAGAAGAAAATCACTCATCTCCTTCCACCTGCTAATCCCAGTGGAAAGGGATTCAATACAAGCAAAAAATGTGATTACCATTACAGGGCTCCAGGCCACGACATTTAGGATTGTTGGGCCCTCAAGCATAAGATCCAGGACATAATAGATCGTGGTGACCAAACCCAAGCAACCACATGTTCAAGACAACCCTCTCCCTCAACACAAGGAAGAGAAGGTTAACATGATCAATAGAGGCAGTGGAGAGAGCTCCAAGTACCTCAAATATGTGGGTGGTTCTCCCTAAACCATTAAAGATAATTTTGACAAGTGGGATTATTCAGAGTTTCAGTTAATGATGGAATGGGAGTTAAAGTCTCTTGGCGAATAAGTCAATCAACTGGCAGAACTGGTGATTCACCAACACCTAGTCACATGACAATTGTTCAGTCAGGAGCATGCTAGTCTCCTCTCTCTTATCACAAAGATTCCATCATTCACCCAAGAGAGTGAAACCTAAGAGGAAAAGCTTGCAAGAAAAGTAAGAGCTCAAGCCCGTCGGGACATTGCTAACAAAAGGGAATTTACCTATTTAGGCCAACCGATGGAAGAAATATTGCATATGCTGATCAGTGAGGGAAAGATCACTGCATTGCTACCTCCAGTCAACCCACGCTAAAAAAGGTTTGATGCTAATGGAGTATGTCAATACCACTCTCATTCTTGCGGTCACAACACTGAAGAATGTTGGGCACTCCGCCATCTTATACAAAATATGATTGACAGCGGTGACCTATAGATGGCAGACGATAACATCGTATCACTTGAGAGTGGACATACAGTTCCTCCCATATCACAAAGATGGAAGGAGATTATAGCAGTTATATCCTTTGAGGGAGATTTGGCTGCCACATCATTTATAATTCAACCCACCAAGCTCAAAGGAGTTGAAAACCCTTTGAAGGTGGTTGTGCCAGCACCACTCATATTGTCATTCAGGCCACAACATCTTATCATCAGCCTTAAGAAAGTCCCATGGAATTATGGAGAGGTTGAAGGATCAACATCAAACACAACTGCTGCGGTATGTAAGGAAAATTCGTTGTATCTCCCTTAACGAGTGATGAAGCCAGTCGTCAGATCTAAGGGGAAAGTGCCCAAGGAGAAAATCTAAGAATTCCTCTGTCAAATGGGACATAATGAAGCCAAGTTGGTTAAAATCTTGAAAGAAGCACCACAACAGATATCTATTCTGGACTTGGTTTTCTCTCCAGAAGATCACTGGAAGGTCTTACTGAAGATATTGGAAGAAGCTAACTTGCCAAAGATAGTGGATGTAGAAAAGTTCCATCATCTGATAGATCACATTTTTAACAGCAATGTGATATCTTTCACCGATGATAACATACCTCCCAAAGGGACGGGTCATTGCAAACCACTGCACATATCAGTGATATCTTCCGGATATGTGGTCGGAGGAGTGCTAATAAATGGAGGATCATCCCTAAACATTTGGCCCTATGCCACATTAGAGAGAATGAAAATTAATCACAACAGGATTCAAAGCAGCCACATAATTATCAAAGCTTTTGATGGATCTCGAAGAGATTGAATTACCAGTGGAAATCGGTCCACACACATTCTACATATCCTTACAAGTGCTTAAAATCACTAGAGGATATAATTTACTATTAGGAAGACCTTGGATTCGTATGGCAGGAGCCGTCCCATCCACTCTTCATCACCAGCTCAAGCAAATCATCAACATTAATCTGGTCACTGTCAATGCTGAACCAGAATATCCTGTACAAAGTGATATACCTCTCATCAGTTTCAATGAAGAAGTTGAGTCTGTCAGCTTCGAAGCCCTTGAGCTGAGCAACACTCACTATCAACCCATTGGGGCTCCAGCTTTGAAACCCAGAGTTTCCGTCGTGGTAATGTTGGGCACTCAAGAAATGATATCCTTGGGGTTCCAAACTAGAAAAGGGTTAGGAAAGAATCAGCAAGGAAGCAAATGCCCAATTTAATTTCCCAGTCAGATAGGGAAGGCCGGACTAGGCTACTCCTTTGGGTCCAGTCACAGGAACCCACACAAACATACACCGGCTCCTTCATCTACTAGGAAGTTGCCTAAACCTACAGATGCTGATTTTGTACGGCCATTGCCCTGTCTTTGTGGCGAGTATACTGTTTCCCAAGTCGATACCGGTTAAAGGAAACGAAGTCCTGATTCTAGATCCAGACATGGAAGAAAGGTGTAAGACCCCAACTTTTATAAATAAAGATGAATTTTATATAAATATCATTTTTGAATATTATGGAGTTAATTTGATATAATAGTTGTGGGTAAACTTTTTAAATTTTGTAAAGTACGCAAGTTCTTATATAATATTCGATTGGTCGGGAAATATTCGTTTTAACAGGGAATATTCGTACAACGACACAATCATTGGTGAACCCCACAACAGAATTATTGTCGAATTGAGAAAACGACAAAAATATTTTATTAAAAATAACGACGGAAGTTTTACCATTGATACTGTTGAACTACTAGGTAGTAAAAATACAGTAATACGTGTCGTTGCATAGTAGCACACGGTATTAATTATTAATGCTTATGTGAGAAGTCACTCAGTTTGATTTAATTATTGTCAGTTAATAATATGAATTATTTAGCGATAATAAAGTTTTGTTTTATTCGTATTATTAACGTAATAAAACAGAAACATCTTTTTATATAAAACAGAATACTTTATTAAAGTTATTCTATAAATAGAATATATTATATGTTATTTAAAAGATTTTTCTTTAAATATGGACCGTCAGATTAAAGTAATGAATCTGGACCGTTCATGGATTAGTTACTATGCATTCTATTTTTCTATAAATAGCAGCTCATTCCATCATTATTTCTTACGAATTCACTGAACTCTAGAGAGAGAAACTATAGAGAGAGAAAAGAAAAGTATTCTGCTACTTAACTACTTCCTTATTTCAGTTCTTCTTTAAAATGGTAAGGGGTGTTATTCTTTCTTATTCATGAAGAGAACTGTTGTTATTCCATTTCTTATTATTCTGTTGGAATAACCTGTATGCGCGGTCTACCCTATACTTGGTGACATTCTTCTATTATTCCAACCTCGGAGACAACCCTGAGGGATGCAATTTCAATCTTAGAGAAAATCCCAAGATACTCAGTTTTAACCCCAGAGACAACCCCTGGAGATTCAGTTCCAACCTCGGAGATAGTCTTGAGGGATGCAGTTCCAGTTCTGGAGATAACCCCGGAAGAGTCAGTTTCACCCCGGAAGAATCAGTTTCAACCCCGGAGACAACCCCGAGACACTCAGTTCCAACCCCAGAGATAACCTAGGGTGGTCAAGCCACCTCAGAGATAACCCTGAGGATATTCAGCATTCACAACAGTCCAATCTCAGAGATAACCCTGAGCAATGACTGCTACATCTGTGCAGAGCCGGAGATAACCCCAGTGAGGGAAAAAATCATAATTTTGCCACCTCGATACTACATTCACATTATCTCAACATCATTTTAATCAACACTGCATACAAGGTGTCCCACAAGAACTATAGCTCAAATCCCGAGTGACTACTACACAAGACAGCACACCGGATGGATATTAAAGACACAGAGATCTGGTGATGGACCCATCTTCCCTGCTTCGTACAACCTCTAATCTGATGTCATTGTGTAGCTCTCGACAACAGCTTCCAAAAAAGGTAAAGCACTTCTTTATCGGATGCCCGGATTAAAAGTTATGAAGGTTCGAACGGGCAACGCGTAGCCAAAGTACACGTACTTTCGATACGACAGGACCTGCATGGCCCGAGGTAACCCGGGCAGTCACACGTAGACCCGCAGCTACCGTGAGTAAACCTGCGGCTATTCGGTCTTTAAATATGAGCTCTTGGCAGCCTTTAAACACTTCTAAAGTGCTCTAAACTGAGTGATTCTTCTTTCTAAACACTTGTAAGCTTGTGTTTTTCTACATACTGAAGTTTAACCGATAGAAACCGAGTTTTCAGTCATCAAAAGCTATCTAAAGTCTTCTTGGCAGCCAACTGTAAGATTTTTTTAACTTTTTAAGCTTTTTATTACTTTTTTATACTTATATCTACTAACGTTGAGAGTCGCGTTGTGTGGGTATGCGCGGATCAACGATCCGTGGCTTTTTATTGCTTATATATATATAAGTACTTATATATATATATATATATATATATATATATATATATATATATATATATATATATATACGGTCCGGATCTTAAGCTCACTTCTTATCTAACATACCTTGCTCACCCCCTTTATCAATCGATCAAGCGACGATTCGGTTCGTCGCTATAGGTACGGTCTGTCGCTGTATGTTGTCCGTCGATAAAAGCTAAGACGACGGTTCTATATACAGTGACGAACCGAATCGTCGCCTGGTCCGTCGCTAAAGGGGGTGAGCAAGTTATATTAGATAAGGGGTGAGCTTAAGATCTGGACCGTATATATATATATATATATATATATATATATATATATTGTGACACCCCCAAAATTAGGTATACATCACCCATCTTGGGTCGTCAGATACATAGTACAAAATACAAATACAACTTACTAATACAACTGTCGTGTACAATACGACAAAACATAAACTGTGAGTTTGAATACAAATATTATCTTCTAGAGAGTATTCATACTCAAAAGGAGTCCTCATTACATTTATTAACACACCATTACATAGAATAGTGAGGACTACTAACTGATCCTATCATTCGGACCATCACTCCGTTCCCCGACTTGCCCCAGCTACGTTCTCATTTCCTGAAGAGAACAGTGAAAGAAAGGGTGAGCTCAACTAGCCCAGTAAGAAATATTATGACTAAGATAATGCAGAATAAATTATCATTAGCCTTCAACAATGTTAAACTGATAAAATATAATAGACATCAAGTTTAACTGCAGCGGAACAAGCAATCCATTAAAAGAGTCAAGTAGAAAATAAACTCTACTATCTTTTATGATTTAAAAAGTTTTTCAACACTGTGATCGCTGAGACTCAGCTTAATAAAATAATCCACATCATCGAATCACCCCTGCACTACGGCCAAGGATATTCGTGTATTCATTAATGGTCATGATCATGCCAACAACTGTCCATCACTGCACTACGGCCAATGAGACTTTAACCACATCATTTGTAATATTACGGTCATGATTACACCGAATAATCCCTGGTCATAATCATACCAAGTCCATCTATGCACTACAGGCCATAGATGACTTTCAACAGAATATAAACATGAGGATGATGACAATGATATAAGAATTCAATAAAACAAGTTCAAGAATTAATTTATCCAGGAATTAATAACGTCTAAATTGTCAACATGATACTGCTTTGTGGAGTAACTTCAAGACTGATCAGGAGAATATTTTCATGAATAGATACTAGATGAAGCGCAAATATCAAGGATATTCCACTAATTTCATGGAGTATAGAAGTCAAAGTTTTAATCAACTGAGTATAATAAAGAATGGAATAACAAAAGAAATCACCATGCATGCGATAGACCGCACAGACAGGTTATTCTTAACAGAATAATAATAATGGAACCAGGTCCGGCGTAAACGCACAGACAGGATATTCCGATAGAATAATAAATAATGGAACCAGGTCCGGTGTAAAACACACAGACAGGATATTCCAACAGAATAATAAATAATGGAACCAGGTCCGGTGTAAAACACACAAACAGGATATTTCGACAGAATAATAATAAAGACGGAACCAGGTCCGGCGTAAAGCACAGACAGGATGTTCCAACGGAATAATAAAGACAGAATAATAGAAGAATGTCACCAAGTATAGGGTATTCCGCATATACAGGTTATTCCAACAGAATAATAAAGAAATGGAATAACAGAAATTTTCTTCTTGAATACAAAAGAATAATATCCCTTACCTTAAAAGAACTGGATATTGGAAAAGTGAAGTAGCAGAATACTTTTATTCTCTCTCTCTTATTCTCTCTATACTTTCTCTCTCTATAGCTTGAATGAATTCGTGAAAAATAATGAAGCCCTAGGCCTCTATTTATAGAAAAACTGAGGGTGGCTCTTGGTCTTAACGAAGGGTCAAATGACTCTTGGTCTTAACGAAGGGTCAAATGACTCTTGGTAATATTGAAGGGACCACTACTATTGACGAAAGTAATTACTATTGACCAAGATAAATACTATTGACGAAGGTAATTACTATTGACCAAGGTAAATACTATTGACCAAGGTAAATATTATTGACGAAGGTAATTACTATTGACCAAGGTAAATACTATTGACCAAGGTAAATACTATTGACGACGGTAATTACTATTGACGAAGAGACTCTTAGATGATGACATATGGGCCCCCCATAAAAAATAACCAAACTTACCACAACGTCTCAATTATTGATTTAATAATATAATATATTATACAGATGATACTATGACAATAATTTAAGAGATATGATGCAGCAATTACTGTAGCAATAATTGAGTATAGCTGAGTGACTTCTTACGTAAGCATCAATAATCAATATCGTGTGCTACTATGCAACCATGCGTATTACTGTACTTTTACTACCAGGTAGTTCAACAGTTTTAACGGTTTTAACGGTAACACCTCAGCCGTTATTTTATAGAAAGATAATTTTTATTGTTTTTTAACTACGACAATACTTCTGTTATGGGGTCCACCAATGATTGTGCCGTCGTACAAATATTCCCCGACAAACAGAATATTCCCCGACCAAACGAATATTTTATAACAACTTGCTTACTTTGTAAAATTTATAAATATTACCCACAACTATAGCATTATATCAAATTAACTCCATAATATTCAAAAATGATATTTATAGAAAATTCATCTTTATTTATAAAAGTTGGGGTCTTACAACCTCCCCTTCTTATGAAATTTCGCCCTCGAAATTAGGGTACATACCTGGTATGTCGAAGAGGTAAGGATACCTTGATTTCATTTCAGATTCTAACTCCCAGGTCATTTCCTCAACATCGTGGTTTCTCCACAAAACTTTGACTTGAGGTATAACCTTGGAGTGTAGAATATGTTCCTTCTTATCCAAGATTTGAACAGGAACTTCTTCATACGTCAAATCTTCCGCTATTTCGTCTGGTTCTAACTCAATAATGTGGTTCGGGTCTTCCACATATTTTCGTAACATGGATATGTGAAAAACATTATGAACACGAGACATACTTGGCGGTAAAGCGAGTCTATAAGCCACAGTTCCTACTCGATCGAGGATTAAAAATGGACCAATGAATCAAGGATTGAGCTTTCCTCTCTTTCCAAATCTCATAACTCCTTTCCATGGAGCAACACGTAAGAACACATGATCTCCTACATCAAATTTCACGTCCTTTCGATGAAGATCAGCATAACTCTTTTGTCGATCTTGTGAGGTTTTTATACGTTGTCGGATCGTTTGAATCTTTTCTGTAGTCATACGTACCAACTCCGGTCCCAACAACGTTGCTTCACCCACATCATCCCAGCATACTGGAGAACGACATTTTCTTCCATACAATGCTTCGAATGGAGCCATGCCAATACTTGCTTGATAACTGTTGTTGTAGGAAAACTCCACCAATGGTAAGAACTTGTCCCAACTTCCCCTGAAGTCAAAGGCACAGAGTCTTAATAGATCTTCAAGAGTTTGAATAGTCCTCTCTGATTGTCCGTCCGTCTGAGGATGATATGCTGAACTAAATCGTAAATCCGTGCCCATAGCTTTTTGTAAACTAACCAAAAATCGTGAAGTGAATATTGGGTCTCGATCAGAAACTATGGATACTGGCATACCATGCAGTCTTACAATCTCGTTTATGTACATACGAGTAAGACGTTCAAGTGTATAAGTTTCTCGTATCGGTAAGAAATGAGCAGACTTGGTCAATCTATCAACAATGACCCAAATAGCATCTATACCTTGAGAAACCTTAGGAAGACCGATAACGAAATCCATGGTAATGTGCTCCCACTTCCATTCTGGAATTTCAAGTGGTTGCAATGGACCTTTTGGTACTTGATGCTCTGCTTTGACTCGTTGACAAGTTAGACACCTTGAGATAAACAACGCTATCTCTCTCTTCATATTGCTCCACCAAAATGTATGACGAAGATCATGATACATTTTGGTACTTCCAGGATGGATTGCAAACGGTGTGTTGTGCGCCTCCATCATGATTTCATACTTTAAATCAGGGTTGTTAGGAACACAAAGTCTGGAGTTGACTCGAAGTATTCCTTCTTCATCGATTCTTGCTTCCGGCATAGAACCTTCTTGCACTTTCTTCCTCATACGCATCAGCTCCAGGTCTGTAGCTTGAGCAGCTTTAACTTTATCGATTAAAGTTGGTTCTACTCGTATATTCGCCATCATCACATGGGTCCCTGGAGTCTTTAACTCTATCTCCATCCTTTGCAAGTCACACAAAATAGGCTCTTGTGTTGACAATATTGCACTCGTACTTGCATATGATCTTCTACTCAATGCGTCAGCTACCACGTTCGCTTTTCTAGGATGGTATTGAATGGTATGATCATAATCTTTCAACAGTTCAAGCCAACGTCGTTGTCGCATGTTAAGTTCCTTTTGAGTGAAGAAATATTTGAGACTTTTATGATCCGTAAAGATCTCCACCTTCTCCCCATACAAGTAATGCCTCCAAATTTTAAGTGCAAAGACAACAGCTGCCAACTCTAGATCATGAGTAGGATAATTCCTCTCATATTCCTTGAGTTGTCTTGATGCATAGGCTATGACTTTTCCATGTTGCATGAGAACACATCCCAACCCTTTGCTCGAAGCATCACTGTAGATGACAAATCCCTCCGAGCCAGATGGTATTGTTAGAACAGGTGCTGAAATGAGTCTCCTCTTGAGTTCTTGAAAACTCTGCTCACATTCTTCGCTCCAACCGAACTTTGTATCTTTCCGAGTCAGCTGAGTTAATGGAGTAGCGATTCGAGAAAATCCTTCCACGAATCTCCGATAATAACCAGCTAAACCAAGAAAGCTACGTACCTCGGTCGCTGATTTAGGTTGCTCCCAGCTTTGAATAGCTTCAATCTTTGCCGGGTCAACCGATATTCCACGACTTGATACTACGTGCCCAAGGAATGCTACCTCTTCCAGCCAGAACTCGCATTTCTTCAACTTGGCATAAAGTTTGTATTCACGAAGCTTTTGGAGTACCAACCTCAAGTGTTGCTCATGATCTTCACGGCTTTTGGAATAAACAAGGATGTCATCGATAAAGACGACCACAAAGTGATCCAAATATTCCTTGAATACCCTGTTCATCATATCCATGAAGGCAGCAGGAGCATTAGTCAATCCAAAAGACATAACTAAGAATTCATAATGCCCATACCGAGTTCTGAAGGCAGTCTTTGGAATATCCTCAGTTCTAACCTTCAGCTGATGATATCCAGAACGAAGATCGATCTTTGAAAAGAATTGTGCTCCTTGCAACTGGTCAAACAGGTCATCAATACGTGGCAATGGGTACCTATTTTTGATGGTGACATGATTCAACTCCCGATAATTAATACAAAGTCGCATACTCCCATCTTTCTTCTTCACGAACAGAACAGGAGCACCCCAAGGAGAAGTACTAGGACGAATAAAACCAATGTCTAACAATTTCTGCAGTTGAGTCTTTAACTCCTGAAGTTCAATAGGAGCCATTCGATATGGGGCTTTGGAAATGGGTTTTGTACCGGGTTCAAGGTCGATACAAAATTCAATTTCACGCTCTGGGGGTAGGCCAGGAAGTTCTTCGGGAAATACGTCAGAAAATTTATTAACAACAGAAATATCATTCAAAGCTGACGTATTTTTATTTAGATCTGTGACATGAGCTAAGAAAGCTTGACATCCGTTTTTCAATAAACGAATAGCTTTATGGCTTGAGATGACAGCGATTGATTTTAATGGTTTGGTTGCTTGAATTCGCATAATAGGTCGATTAGGAATATGAAAGCTAACAACCTTACGAAAACAATCAATTTTTGTATGATGAGTAGTTAACCAATCAATCCCTAGAATCACGTCAAATGCAAGTATTTTTAATGAAATAAGATCGACAGGTAATGTGTGGGTACCAACTTGAACCAAACAAGACTTATAAACCGTGGATGTAATGAAGGTTTCTCCCAATGGAGTTTCAACTGCTAAGTTAAAGTCTAATTTCTCCGGAATCAAATTTAATCGATGAGCGCAAGTAGGAGAAATAAAAGAATGGGTAGAACCGGTATCAAATAAAGTATAGACTTTGTTAGAGTTTATGATAATCTTACCCGTGATGACCTCATTCGGGTTCCTTGCTCTCTGGGAGTTCACAACAAACGCTCTCCCTTGCACAACCGGTTTTGACTTTTCTGGGACGGCCTTTGGTGCCTCCATCCTAGCTGAATTTGTCTTCGGTAAACGATAAAATCGTGCTAAATGACCTTCTCTTCCATAATTATAACATGCTTTGGACGGCATCGCGCAGTTTGGACTGATGTGCCCCTCCCCTCCGTATTTGAAACATATGATAGGTGGTCGTTCTCATTCCTTAACGATAGGTGCTGGTGCTGACGTCTTTCCATCATTGTTGAATCTCCTCTTCTTGAAATGCCCATTCTTATTGTTTTGGCCCTGATTACCACCGAAGTGGTTACCATTTCTGGCCTGTTGATTCCCTCCACGCTTGTTGTCACCGCTTCGATGACTGCTTTCACTGGTATTATCATTTTGTTGGCTGCTCTCTTTTGGTTGCGTTGTCTCGTTATCGTGCTCCACCAACTGAGCCCTATTTACAATATCTGAATACAAACACAGTTTATGAGAAACAAGGTGTTGACGTATCTCCGGCTTCAAACCTCTTAAAAACATCCGCGTCATTCTTTCTTCATTATCCACCAGGTGGGACGCAAACCGGGATAACTCCGCAAATTTTACCTCGTACTGCGACACGGTCATATTATTCTGCTCCAATTTGATGAACTCCACCTCCTTCATGTGACGAATACTCTTGGGAAAGTATTTGTCGTTAAACAGCTCTTGGAACTTCTCCCAATACATCTTCAGTGCGGCAGGTTGAGTACGCTTTATCGATTCCCACCAGTAATCTGCCTCTCCTCGCAACATAAAGGCTGCAAAGGGAACCTTTTGCTCCTCGGAGCAACCCAAGACATCAAATATCTTGGTGATCTGTTTTATCCATGTTTCAGCTACAAGTGGTTTGGGTTCTCCCTTAAACTCCGGTGGTCCCAGCTCCTTAAACTGTTTAGCGGTGACCGCCTGAGAGTTTCTAGTATTTCCACCTACGTTGTGGACAGGAGCCGCTTTCACCTGTTGTTGCATGAATTACATAAAACCTCTGAACATTCCATCATTCATCATCTGGTCAGTGTTGTTGTTTGCATGAGGATTGTCACCTTCTTGATGAACATTATCCTGATTATGGATATGTGGTGAATCAATAATCGCCTGTGCTCCATTGCTATTCTCACCATTCTCAGATGCCATTTTCAGATACTGCCACAAAATAAAAGTTAATTGATATGTCATATATTATCCTTATATTATGACCGACCAATTAAATACCATGCAAATAAACTTAGGTAGGTCATACTAGCGAAGGAATTCCTCGTCTCTCCCCTCCTAGTTCTATTCTCACATCTTAGCCAGGGATCATATCCCTAAGCTCTGATACCAACTGTGACACCCCCAAAATTAGGTATACATCACCCATCTTGGGTCGTCAGATACATAGTACAAAATATAAATACAACTTACTAATACAACTGTCGTGTACAATACGACAAAACATAAACTGTGAGTTTGAATACAAATATTATCTTCTAGAGAGTATTCATACTCAAAAGGAGTCCTCATTACATTTATTAACACACCATTACATAGAATAGTGAGGACTACTAACTGATATTATCATTCGGACCATCACTCCGTTCCCCGACTTGCCCCAGCCACGTTCTCATTTCCTGAAGAGAACAGTGAAAGAAAGGGTGAGCTCAACTAGCCCAGTAAGAAATATTATGACTAAGATAATGCAGAATAAATTATCATTAGCCTTCAACAATGTTAAACTGATAAAATATAATAGACATCAAGTTTAACTGCAGCGGAACAAGCAATCCATTAAAAGAGTCAAGTAGAAAATAAACTCTACTATCTTTTATGATTTAAAAAGTTTTTCAACACTTTGATCGCTGAGACTCAGCTTAATAAAATAATCCACATCATCGAATCACCCCTGCACTACTGCCAAGGATATTCGTGTATTCATTAATGGTTATGATCATGCCAACAACTGTCCATCACTGCACTACGGCCAATGAGACTTTAACCACATCATTTGTAATATTACGGTCATGATTACACCGAATAATCCTTGGTCATAATCATACTAAGTCCATCTATGCACTACAGGCCATAGATGACTTTCAACAGAATATAAACATGAGGATGATGACAATGATATAAGAATTCAATAAAACAAGTTCAAGAATTAATTTATCCAGGAATTAATAACGTCCAAATTGTCAACATGATACTGCTTTGTGGAGTAACTTCAAGACTGATCAGGAGAATATTTTCATGAATAGATACTAGATGAAGCGCAAATATCAAGGATATTCCACTAATTTCATGGAGTATAGAAGTCAAAGTTTTAATCAACTGAGTATAATAAAGAATGGAATAACAAAAGAAATCACCATGCATGCGATAGACCGCACAGACAGGTTATTCTTAACAGAATAATAATAATGGAACCAGGTCCGGCGTAAACGCACAGACAGGATATTCCGATAGAATAATAAATAATGGAACCAGGTCCGGTGTAAAACACACAGACAGGATATTCCGACAGAATAATAAATAATGGAACCAGGTCCGGTGTAAAACACACAGACAGGATATTTCGACAGAATAATAATAAAGACGGAACCAGGTCCGGCGTAAAGCACAGACAGGATGTTCCAACGGAATAATAAAGACAGAATAATAGAAGAATGTCACCAAGTATAGGGTATTCCGCATATACAGGTTATTCCAACAGAATAATAAAGAAATGGAATAACAGAAATTCTCTTCTTGAATACAAAAGAATAATATCCCTTACCTTAAAAGAACTGGATATTGGAAAAGTGAAGTAGCAGAATACTTTTATTCTCTCTCTCTTATTCTCTCTATACTTTCTCTCTCTATAGCTTGAATGAATTCGTGAAAAATAATGAAGCCCTAGGCCTCTATTTTTAAAAAAACTGAGGGTGGCTCTTGGTCTTAACGAAGGGTCAAATGACTCTTGGCCTTAACGAAGGGTCAAATGACTCTTGGTAATATTGAAGGGACAACTACTATTGACGAAAGTAATTACTATTGACCAAGGTAAATACTATTGACGAAGGTAATTACTATTGACCAAGGTAAATACTATTGACCAAGGTAAATATTATTGACGAAGGTAATTACTATTGACCAAGGTAAATACTATTGACCAAGGTAAATACTATTGACGACGGTAATTACTATTGACGAAGAGACTCTTAGATGATGACATATGGGCCCCCCATAAAAAATAAACAAACTTACCACAACGTCTCAATTATTGATTTAATAATATAACATATTATACAGATGATACTATGACAATAATTTAAGAGATATGATGCAGCAATTACTGTAGCAATAATTGAGTATAGCTGAGTGACTTCTTACGTAAGTATCAATAATCAATACCGTGTGCTACTATGCAATCATGCGTATTACTGTACTTTTACTACCGGGTAGTTCAACAGTTTTAACGGTTTTAACGGTAACACCTCAGCCGTTATTTTATAGAAAGATAATTTTTGTCGTTTTCTAACTACGACAATACTTCTGTTGTGGGGTCCACCAATGATTGTGCCGTCGTACAAATATTCCCCGACAAACAGAATATTCTCCGACCAAACGAATATTTTATAACAACTTGCTTACTTTGCAAAATTTATAAATACTACCCACAACTATAACATTATATCAAATTAACTCCATAATATTCAAAAATGATATTTATAGAAAATTCATCTTTATTTATAAAAGTTGGGGTCTTACATATATATATATATATATATATATATATATATAAAGTAAGGATCAAGAGCATTCCCATTATATAGCATTCCTTCTTAAATAGCACTCCTTTATTAAAACTACGTCATTTTGTAGTTTCTTAAAAGAGAGTGGTCCCACTTGCTTTCCTTTTATTTATAAAAATGTCACCCGCGTTTCCACTTATTTTTTAAAAGAAACTCCAAAATGACGTAGTTTTTATAAAGGAATGTTATTTAAGAAGGAATGCTATATAAGGGGAATGCTCTTGATCCTTTATATATATATATATATATATATATATATATATATATATATATATATATATCGCTTTTATTTAAATATCTGTTTTACTGCTTTCATAATATAGATATTTAATCTTTCAGCTTGCGGCCTAGATTTGCTTAAATCTGGCTATTTCTCACTTTAACCGGTTCATGGTGACTAAACTGGAACATTTGTAGCTGGAATGGTTTAGATTTACTCAAATCTAGTTCTTTTTCTAACTTTTGTACATATTGCTTTTACATGTGAGCCTAGGAATCATGTGATCATAGATTAAGCTTCTAAATCTAGATTCAATTCCCGTGATGGACATTTTGTAGCTATAGCCAGCTTGTAAATTATTTACGGTGTCTGAATTTCCTTAGATGGCTTTCAGGTCCGCAAGGAGTTCGACACTGCTATGTATCTTATTTTCTCGAAGATGCTTCGCATCTCAAAAATAAAAGCAAACAAGCCAAACATTTAATAAAATGGAAGTATCAAAGGCCTCAATTACTATTGAGTACAAGGGTTTGAAAAACCTGTTTTACAAAACATCACTACTATATCTTGTTAAAATTGAACTTTTATACAAAAGTTAAACCCTTTGTATATAGGTGCAAACGAGGTATAACACTACTTCCAAACAACTGCACACAGGCCCTACACACACATAAACAGATAAAAGTTTTAATGAAAAGTGGCGGTAACCATGTTATCACGAAAGTCGGGGGCAGCCTAACACCTTTCTTCTGCTTAATCAAGCCCCCAGACCCTAATGAATTTCGGCTTCTCAGACCAGTCAAATACACGAGTCTTTGTGCAAACCTTTTATCAGTTGAGTTGGTGCAACCATTTAAAAATACCAACTGGCACTTTTACAGTCAAATCGTCGACATATACATGTTGGACCTTTTTAACCTTGTTTTTTCAATCAAATCACACCTAAAATGAGAACACCTAAAGACAGGAACAGAAAGGGACAAATAAAAATCCCAACATCGACAACAACTTTATTACTCATGCTACTGGCATGGACTATCTTCCCCTGGTCGGTTATAGGGGTGTGACCACATATCATCTACTGACTGTTATGGCACAGTTTGACCAATTTTAGGATGTTCATCCCTTTGACGGGGCAGTGGGTCAACGTTTGTCATCTCGACTTCTATCAGCAGAGGATTTATCTAGGATTTATGCCTGTTGGACCCGGCATGAGAGGGCTGCCTTTTCTACTAGCCATCAAGGTTATTCTACAGAGTATTCTACATGGTTAGAGGTCGAGATTGTATCGGCTAGGGTTGTATCCTCAGAGCCAGGTAATGATTCTGATAGTAGGGAGCCTATGGAGTACCCTGATTCTCCCACTGAGGATGAGCTATTTGTTGGTTCGTCAGTAGCTCTGGTTAATTTCCCCAGTATTTTTGTCGCTGTGACTTTACATTCTGTAGAGTATTTAGAGCAGAGTTTACATCTGATGACGTTTGAGAGGGAACAGGCTAGGGCCTTGATGTTGACATCTCTTTCTGATAGAGATGCCGCTCTGATTGAGAGAGATGATGCTCTAGCTCATAGGGATACTGCTATTGTTGAGTGGAATGAGGCCCGATCATCTAGGGATACAGCTGTTGTTGAGCGGGATGATACTCTAGCTACCCGAGATGATGCCACTATAGATAGTACTGCATTGAGATCTCATACTGCTGACATTATTGCAGAGATAAGTGCATTCATTGATGAGCATAGTAGCACCATGCAAATACTATAGATCTCCTGGCTCATGTGGATACCCTAGGGTAGGAGCTTATAGATTTACCTCCATCTTCTGAGAGAGATGTCATGTTAGACTTGATGGCTCACTTATCCACTAGTTTGTAGATTAGCTTTGATTTTCATGCATAAACTAAGTTAGCCATTTTTGTCATGTACAGGATACATTGTATATATCAAACAATATTATATGGCAATGAAATATGTTTTGATTCACTTCCCTTTTAGATATGCCTTATTATTTACTTGATAGTTGCCTGTTCTTTTAGGGCTTATGATCTTGATGTATTCTAAACTCTTCCTTGATGGATGGACACTGAGTTATTTTAGGATCTTTAAGAATGGATCATTTATCTTTGTATTCCCCTACCATTTTGTCTCTTGGGACTAGTTTCTAAATGTGGTTATGGAGAAAATTGTAGCTTCCCTCTCTGAGGTTGATCGCCCCACAGATGGTCACCGGTATTCCCTTGTATGGAAGAGACCATGTAGTTCTATCTCTTATGGATTTATGTTTCTCTTTGAGGATTCAAGTGCAGCTTAGATGGTCGCCGATTTTTCTCCCATTTGTGTGGGGAGACCAGGTAGTTCCATCCCTGTGGTCTAAGCCGATGAGGTATAGTTTAACCGCCCCACAGATGGTCGCTGATGTATTCCCATGTTTTATATTTTTAGTAGGGGTGAGACCGTACCATGAATGGCTTCCTACGTACTCCCATTGATGAGGGGGAGATCAGATCTGCGTAGTTCCAACCTAGACTGAAAAGGTGGAAAGGTGTATGTGGTAAAGAGTGGAGAGATTTTTTTATTTTTTATGTAGTTAGATCGGATCATAAAAATGGCTGCCTATGTACTCCCGTGTAATGGGGAAATTAGGTCTGCGTAGTTCGTCCCTAGTGGGACAAACTGAAGTGATGAAGAAGGTTTTTGTTGTTGTTTTTGTAAAGGTTAGATCGAACCATAAAATAGCTGCTTACGTACTCCCATGTATTGGGGAGATCAGGTCTATATAGTTCGTCCTTGGTGGAACAAACTAAAGTGATGAAAGTTGTATGTAGTGGGAAAGGTTTTGAAAACCTGAGTTGAATGATGGATCTAATGATCCAGAACCAGGATGCTGGTTTGCAGGTAACTTCAGACATAATACCGTTTCACGGTGTCTGAGTTGATGAGTTGGGGTAATTCCTCACCATCCATCTCTTGTAATTTAAGGGCTCCTCCTATCAATACCTCCTTAACAACAAACGGGCTTTCCCAATTTAGGGCAAATTCTCCTTTAGATTGATCTTGGTTGTTAAGGACCTTCTTCCAAACCAAGTCATTTTCTTTGAAATGCCATAGCCGTACTTTCTTGTTGTAGGATCAAGCGATCCTCTATTGGTATAACTGACCATGGAAGATGACTGTGGCCCTCCTTTCATCTATTAGAGACAATTGGTGGTACCGATATTGTAACCATTGGTCTTCATCCAGCTAAGCGTCTATTAACACTCTCAGGGTTTTCATTTCCACCTCTATGGGGAGCACTGCTTCCATGCCATAGGTTAATTTGTAGGGGGTTGCCCTAGTAGAAATGTGCATTGATGTTCTATAGGCTAATAGAGTCAGAGGTAATAGGTCAGGCCATCCTTTATGATTGGTGGACATATTTTGCATGTTATTTTTGATATTCTTATTAGCTGCTTCAATAGCACCATTCATCTTTGGACGATAGATGACGAAGTTAAGATGCTTGATGTGGAATTTACTGCATAATTCCTCCATCATTTGGTTGTTAAGGTTTTTGGCATTATCTGATACAATCACCTCTGGTCGTCCGTATCAAAAAATGATATTGTTTCTGATGAAACCAATGATCACCTCTTTAGTAACCCTGAGGGAAGAGGCTACTTCTACCCACTTGGTGAAGTAGTCGATCATGGTGAAGATAAATTGATGACCATTACCGGCTTTGGGCTCGATGGGCCCGATCTCGTCCATTACCCACATTGAGAAAGGTTAAGGCAAACTCATATTGTGGAGTTCCCTTGGAGGGGCGTGGATATCATTCCCATGAATTTGGCATTGATAACATCTCTTGACGTGATCATCACAGTAAGCTTTGAGAGAGAGCCAGTAATGCCCTATTCTTAAGATCTTCTTGACAAGTAGAGGGCCACTCATATGTAGGCCGCATACTCCACCATGGATTTCATCCATGAGTCTCTGAGCTTGGTCTTTATCTAGGTATCTTAGAAGGCCTAGTCCTGCATCTCTTTTGTAGAGTGTGTCTCTGCTTAAATAGAATTTTATGGCCATTCTATGGATCCGCTTTCTTTTAGCTTGACTCACCCTAGTGGGCATAGATCTATCTCACAGATACTCCTTGATAGACTGATACCAAGGGTGTTGGATGGGAGGCATCTCATCTGATACTTCTTTGATGTAATTCCCGTAGGCTGGAGCCTTTTGGCGGGTAAAGGTAATATTTTGAATGCTTCCTTTTCTAGGTATGTTGATCAAGGAGGCCAAAGATGCTAGTGCATCAGCAAAGTCATTCCTGTTCCGAGGAATGTGGAGGAAGGATATTTTTTCAAACTCTGAAGCCATCTGGATAACTTGTCGATTGTAAGGCAGAAAATGTAATTCCTTGGTGTTATAGACCCCGGTGGTTTGTCTGATTACAAGTTCAGAATTTCCAATGACAGTTAACCGTTTGACGCCCATAGATTGGGCTAGCTTCAACTCCATTATACAGCCTTCATACTCAGTTATGTTATCGGTGTTGACAAACTATAATTTGATGGCCAAAGGATACTGCTCTCTCGAAATGGACACTAGAACTGCTCCTGCTCCAGCACCTTCTATGTCTATAGCTCCATAAAAATACATCTTCCATGATTGGGTTGTATTGTCATGACGGTGTTGCTGAATTGCCATTACCCCTTCATCGGGGAAATATGTTTCCAAGGGTTTGAAATCTCCAGTTGGTGCTGTGAGAGCCCCAAATCCTGGTCCTAATCACCAAGGATCTGGTATACTATTTCTATAAATATTGCGAAAGATATAACCATAAATTATTTATACAATAAACTTAACACAAAATCCCCAAGGTCGAGTAACCTTAACTTATACACAATTCATAACCTAATTGACATATAATTTATTATCATACATTACTATTATAATTATCTGCACATAATCCAAAGCTGGACTTGTCCTTGTCCTTTCCTGTATCCGCCGTATTCGTCTTAATCTGTAATGTAAATCATGATATAGCAAGGGTGAGCAACAAATTCGCCCAGCAAGTTTAAGTTTAATAAATCAAGGATATATCATGATGGAAAGATTTTGAATAATAGCTGGCTAACATTCAACAATATGATTGTGAACTAGCATGGACAAATTTTCATAGCTGAATGAACACTGAACATGAACATATCAATTATATCTGGACCGAATGGTAATGAAGGTGATTAGCCTTTCATACCTGATGAATACATGCAATATGCACTGAGTACGATTCAACAATTCATAGACATGGTAATCAGTAATGATTATCCACAAGCATATTTGAATAAACAACTCGAAGTTGAGTTAAGGAAAACAAGCCCGAACCGTTGATTACCGTTACTTAATTTAATAAGCTTTGACTAAAGACCTAATATTAATAATATCAATCTACAAGTTAGAATAATTTCATCACAATATAATACTATTATATATATATATATATATATATATATATATATATATAGAATAACCTAAACACATAACACATAACCCTATCAGTCCACAAACTACCTAAGGTTAGGTATCAAGTCAAACTATTTCAGTCTGAGTTGAAACCAACACACTTTTGTCATCCCGACGACCTAGTCGGACAATTCTCGAGCCTAATATCTCTAAGACTCAATTTAAACTAGTTCAAAAATATCTTAGATAATTTATTATCAGTAAAAAATATTTTTCATAAGCTCGTAATAATTTTCAGATAATTATTACTATTTATCATGATTTTTCAATCATTAATACCGTATTTATATGAATTAAATATCACATTATTCCCTTATCATTAATATTTATTTAATATTAAACATTAATGAAAATTATACCATAATATTATAATATATTTATAATTTCACAAAATATTTTTAATACCTTAAAATCATATTTATATGATTTTTAAACAGTTAAATCCATTATCCGATAATTGCTATTAATATTAAAATATTATTATTTTTCATGACAAAATATCAAAAGTTATATTTTATAACTTAAAATATTTTTATAACCATTAAATCATTTTTATATAATTTTTAAAGCATTAATTCTATTTTTTTATAATTTATTTAATTTATTAAATAAATTAATTACCATTAATAATAAATTATTAATGAAATTCATCACAAAATAGTCATAAAAAATAACTTCAAATATTTTCTTATCACTACAAAAAAATGGGGCTTCAGCAACAACCGATTTTCATTGCTAAAGGTGTCAAATTTCGTTGCAGAAGGGTTTTAGCAACGACTTTACTGTCGTTGCGTCTTTCGTTGCGCAATGAGCGTTGTTAATTGTTCCGCAACGAACGTATTTTTTTCGTTACCAAAAGTAATACATTTTGCAACGAAATTTGACTTTCGTACAGAGACATCGATCCTTTAGTAACAAAATGTATTGTTGTAGAATAATTAAAATTTTGTTGCTAAAAACCCCATTTCGTTGCAAAAGCCTACTAATTGGCAACGAAATGAACTTTTTTTTTTTTTTTTTGCAACGACCATGCATTTTCGTTGCAATTGACACTATTTTGCGACGACATTTTTCGTTGCAGTAAATTATGAAAATTGTTGCCTAAGCTTGCTTTTGTTGCGGAATGTAAACTTTTTAGCAATGATTTTCGTTGTTGATTATATTATTTGGCAACGACATTATGCTGAATCAGCAACGAAAATGTTTGTTACTGGTTATTTTTCGATAGAAACGAAAGTCGTCGATTAGCAACGTCATTATATGTTGCCGTTTCTTTATATGTGCAACGAAAGTTGATATGATTTGCAACAATAAAAAATGTTGCCTTTTATTTTAGTATTAACAACAATATCATCTCCGTTGTTATTAGGTTAATTTTTCGTTGCCAAATATTATATTTTTAATGCCATTAACAACGAAAAATTGTTGCTAAATGTATAAAAAATTGTTGCTATATTAAAACTTGTTCAATGCTTTGGTAACAAATTATATTGTTGCCAAATCAAAATTTGACATTCTTTTTGTGTACCTGACTGGCTTAATGTCCCCATAGCAAATAATGACAAAAATACAAAAAACTAAAATATTATTAACTTAATAAAATCATCCACTACATAATCATTCATTATCTTTATAATTAACCATCTAAAGCTACCACAGTTCTTCAATCAAAGTATATATCTACATATATAGAGAGAGAGTACACTTCATAATTTCGTCCCTTGTCTTCCGTAAACGTAGCACGAAAATTTGATACCCAGTATTGTAAGGCAGGTCTTAGAAACAGTCTTCCTGCACATATTTAAAATGTGTTGATCTAACTTGTTACAACTTACAGCTTGTCTTTCAATTTTAAATGTGTTGATCTAACACGTTACATTATCACCAACCTTAAAAGAATAATCAAAATCAGCCTTTAAGAATTTTGATGTTTACACCAATAAATAAATTTATTAATCTAAACAAGAAAATCATGCATATTTTCACCAGCCTACAAGAATAATTTCAATGTAAATCTAAAATTAATATTCCAAGTTGAAGAAGAAAACAAAAGATAAAACACAACAGAAAGAAAAAGATTAATTATGCCTTGCAAATTTTTCTTTCAACAACCATTTCAGCGAAAATCCACCTAATCAAAATGATTAAATCAGATTCAAAATGTGTGCACCAGAAAAGGGAGCAAACAAACTTTTGATATGTAAAATCCACTTATGCAACCAAAAGAAGAACTGAAGTACCAAAATAGAAAGGAAAAAAATACAAATTTCATAGGATTAATCCTAGAAAGAGTTGTTTTCATTAAATCAAAACATTATTGTAATAAATAATTTAATCAACAAAATTATCCATCTCTAACACAAACAAGTAATATGAAGAACAGATGAGACGGAATCATACCTTCTGCAAGCTTGTTCTTACTATCCTTCAAATACCAAAAAATACTCTGAAATGAAACAAAAATCTGTGGATTCAAAGTGACCTAATTTCTGCACCCAAAACCCATAAAATGCAACAGCAAATCTGCCAAACATTTTAGGGAGAAAAAAAACTTGCCCCACGTGCAAAAAGAGAAAAAGATAACCAAAGGGCATCCACAAATTAAAGATTCATTTTACATGGTAGAAGAAAAATCTCCAGAATCTCCAAAAATCAAAACTACTTTTTTTAAATCAATCAAAATCACCATATAAAACAGGAAAAAAACAGGGAATCAAAGATTCTGTATCAATGAGAAAGAACCTTGAGAATTGCAAAAGTGAGTGATCACTCAATTTCAGCAACAAATAGAAAACCCCACTTAATTAGTCCTACTATTTTTGAACAAATAATCATCTTCATTAATTTTGAACACATACTCAAAAATAGTATAAAAAAGTAACATGAGCCGAGAGTAAATTGTGAAAACACCTCTAATAAAATTTTATATTCACATTCTAAGATGGATAAATAATAATATAACCTTTTTATATGTAAGAAAATTAAAAAAAAAACAAGTGCTTCTACTAACCAAAACTGAGAAGTGACAACAAATGAAGCATGAAAAATATGGCACATCTAATACAACAATGGTCTTTGAAAACCATATACTCGCATATTACAAAGTTATATGTAAGGTGTATATTCTCTTACTACATATTTAGAAAAGCTCAGAAACCATAGAAAGCATGCCAACCGGACAAAAACTAATTAAGCATCCAAGTTCGTTGCTTAAAAATTCAGGGATTTCAAATGAAAATATCATCATAGTAGACTACTAATACTACCTACTGCGATTAATGGTTACTAACAAATTTATAATAAAAAGTAATATTGTTAGAGATTAACCCTTTTTTCTAAATGAATCTTACTAAAGTTTAACCTTTAATGCATCTTTGTGTTGGTCAATCGCGTGTTTGAAAACTCTGATGGATAAAGTCTTCCTCTATTTTTTCTCCGTTTGATTACTTGAAAAACAAGATAGTAGCTATCCCTGAAGTGGGATTACCCCAAAGAGTAGTGATCTTTTCTAGTTCATCGTCCATTTTTCTCTTAGATTCATAAAATCATATTTGTGTATCAATCATGCATGCTTTTAAAAGGGAACGAACACGCACGCATGCACACTGCCACACTGGTATTAATGTCTATTTCTCAAGTAAAATCCTTCACAAATTAAAATTTTTTAAATAAAAAATTAATCGATAAATAATCAAAATTCATTGCAAGTTATAATTAATTTTCAAACTAGTGATTTCATATTTATTATTATTATTATTAATCTCTATAAGAAATATTAAATTTAATATTTTAAGTAAATATAAATAGCATACTTGTTTCAAACTAATTGATAAACTAATGTATAAAGAGCTAATAAAATCAATACTCCACATATAAATAGATAATGCTCAAGTCAAGATGATTACAAAATTTGTTATTGTATATGAAAAGCATTATAGCCCAAGCCATAATCGTGTACTTACAAAAGTTTAGAGGTGATGTTGTCTTATAGAATTAACTTTACCATGTAACACCAAAAATAAAGTTGGTGGATTTCCATTAGTTGGATGTTGAACAACATATTCCGCTGGGACCTTACTGCAGATATACCAGAAAAGATTATGCAATACATAGCAAGACTAAATTGGCACCATAAAAAAAATAAGCAGGCACACCAAAAATAGATACTACAATACGTCACCTCAAAGTTTCTGCGCCTAGAATCTGTTCATGTGGAATCCATCAATAAATATTCATGAGATTTAACCAATGGCCAACGATATCCATATTAGATATCCATGCTAATATGGATATCCCATCGCCTATTCAATTCAAGAAAAAAAAATAGTGCATCACAAATGATATATCCCTTTTTCTGGATTGAAGAAAAAAGGGACATTAATGCAAGTAACATGGGTGCAATGTGTATGTTTAGATGTTGGTTTATATATTTACTAATAAATTTTTGGAATATTCTTGCCAGAGCAAGTGTTGCATCATGTGCATCATAGGATACACAATGTTTTAACAATGACAAACATTGCTTCGATTATATCACTGCCCATTTGATAATGCTCTTTTTGTAGCGCAAGAAGACTATGCTTTTACAGATAGATGTTGTGATGATGTAGTTTTGATTGCAAATGGTTTTCCAATATAAGGGGATGAAACGACAAAGAGTGTCTGGAAATTTGAATCGGACATTAAGATTACTAGAAATCTAAAATTACTGGTAACTGCATCTAGTGTATTACAATCTAACAAACATTAAAGAAAATATTTTCTGCGTAATAAAGTGGGTCTTGATTTACAATGTTCAAGTTTGTCAAAGTAAACTCCAACATATATTCTTTATTTTAAATAATAAATTAAGGCCTGAATTTATGTTTGAAAAAGAAAACATCAAAGAAAATGAGAACCAGTCCTCATCAAACCTTAACACGAGTTGAGAATAAAAATAACTCTCTTTTTTGAACGAAGGAATTGAAAGGGTATGTAAGCTTAACAAAATAAATAAAAGTAAATAATAGTGAATTACAGATTGACTTTTTAAAGTGAATTAGAAATATTTTCAAATTCAAAATTGATGTTATTCATTTAATGTTTCCCTCAACCAATCCTCAAAATGCAATGACCCAACACGAACGACAACTAAAATACTACTCACATTGATCCGAGTCTCCAACAACCACATTTCAGTCTTCACAGTGATGGAATTTCAAAATTGAAATTATTCTTTTCACCTCATTCTTACTCAGAAAAATAAAAAATTTAAAAGCAAAATTTTGGAGAATTTTAAGCTTTGAAGTGGCAAAAATTTAGTACAAAAGTTCTTAGTTCCCATTATGTTACGAATCTGTTCAAACTTCAAAATTCAATAGAAAACCTGACAAAGGATTTTGTGTGTACTAGAAAACTCGCACTATAATTAACTTAAAACAGATACGGGAAATATACATGCAGAGGAATATTATGGAATTTATTTTTTAACCACCACAAACTTGTACCCTTGGAAAGAAAAAATAAATCTTATTTTAAAGCTATTACACTCCATAATTAGAATCAATGTTGCTAACACCTCATTTTTCAAGCTTGTTGGGTTACAAAGGAAGTATTATGATGTGTAAATTTGTTCACTTTAAACAAATAAAGTACAATTTTACTGTTGACTCTATCATATATCAATAAATTCTTAAACACTAATATAACTAACCTGATATGTCCAATGTTGTGCCGAGAGATCTATAGTGGAGCCGTTCTTTAAGCTTTTGAGCTGCACTGGACCGGTAATTCCAGCACCCGTTTAATCAAAGAATGCTCTATCATATCATTCTAAAGACAGTAATAGGAGATGGATAATATTACTTCGACCTAGTGGTATCTTTCTGTTTAGAAATTTCTCATATCAAATCAATGCGGAAACACCGTGCAAAAATACCAGATAACAATCTTTTAACATTATTCATGAAAAGGACATTTTATCGAACTGCTCATGAGCATAAATTTATGTTTTGTTCTTATTACAGATTACAGAGTGTGACATTTTATCAAACACTTCATGTGCATTACACACACAAACACTTCATTTTAAAATACTCAAAACCATAAACATGAATTGACCTTTATAAACATGGAATTCCCACAAACTGATGATTATTATGATATAAGAAAATTAAAAAAGTTAATTACAATATATTAGATTTTCTCAATTGAGGTTTTCGTCTTAGTCCAATTCCGTAATTCATGAGCCATAGATTCTTATTTCAATACAATTCATGCCTATTTTAAAATGTCCATAGACATGTTCAAACCCTAGCCTTAATTCGTTGAATGAAGAACAAAATATCAAAACAATTGACGTACCACTAGTCAGTAGAGCGGAGGCAGAGTTGTGGAGACACGGAGAGGTCGGAGGGCGGAGACGCGATTTGGGGTTTTGGGTTAGGGTAGGCAGACGGTGAGAACTGAGACATAATTTGTTTGCGGAGAGGAGAAACCTCTCTGTTTCACGTGTAACTCCATACTAAGGTGCTATTTGTTTAGCTTTGATTGTTTCTTAACGGATTCTCTCTTATTCGCTAAGAGGCATCATAATATTTGTTTTATTTTTTTTACTTCTAAATGCCTCTTAATCGGTAAGACAGAAAATAAAATCTTAATAATTAAGAGGTACCTCTTACTAAAAAATTTTTGATAAATTTTTATATAAATATATTCAACAATATTATGCACTCATTTTTATTAAATTTAATATTTAAAATTATTAAATAAAATTTTACCCTTTAAAATGGTAAAATAGTGTCATTAAAAAACAACTTATTTTTTAGTTATCAAACAATTTTTTAGATTCAGACCTCGTAATCATTCAGATGATCTAATTTATTAAGACATCATAATCATTCAGATCATAATCATTCAGATGATCTAATTTATTAAGACATCATAATCATTCAGATCATTCAGATCTTGAATAAAATTATTATTTTAAAAACTTAAGTAGATTTAAATTTAAATCTTAAGATGTCATAAATTAGTTAATAAAAAACTAAAATATAACTCTTTTGTGGAACGGGAAAGTAAATTTAACAAATTTGTGATCTGCTCTACAAAAAGAGTCTTAATTATTATGATTTTTTTATTGTCAATTTATATAATTTTAAAATTTGAATTATTGCAACTTAATATTTTAATTAATAAAATATTTAATATTATAAATTATTTAAAAAGTATTATTAAGAATAAAATTCTATTTTGAAAAATTAATTACATTACAATTTGAGTTGTAGGATACCATAATTTTACTAAGAATAAAACTCAAACTTAACCCTTTCAGCAGAATAGATGAGTAATTTTTTAACATTTGTGGTCTATTCCACAGAAGAGCCTTATCTACCATTTTTTTCAAGGTCAATGTATGAAATTTTAAAGTTTAAATTATTGTAAATTTATTTACTTTGATTAAAGAAATAGTCGGTATCGTAAGTTACTTAAAAAGTTTTATTAAAAAAATTGTTACCGTAAAAAAATATGTATTTATATTCACCACAATTAATTCTAAATAAATTATTTAGAACAAAATAATGACTAATTTTATCTCTCGCAAAAAACTTCTGAACAATAATATATAGTGAGTAATAATTCCTTCATTAATATGTTTTCCCTCACAAAATTTTAACATAAATTGGCTCCAAATATCCTTCTACCACTTCAATTTTGCGAAAGAAAAAAAATTAAATTGTGAAGGATGTCTCTTTCGCTAATAATGACTTATAAGTCAAAAAATAGTATGCCAATTTTGCATAAAAAATATAGCACATGAAGCATGAATGTTAATTTTATTATTTTTAATAAATATAATGATTAATGTTTTAAATTATAATTCGAGTAAGTTTTTATTATTTTTGAAATATTAATTTTAAAATGAATACTTTAATTACAACTATAGTTAGAATAAGTAAAAAAAATAGAATGTTTTAAAGTATAGTATTAATGAATGAATGTTAATTTATTTATTTTTAATAAATACAAAAATTAATAATCTAAATTACAATTCAAATAACTTTTCATCATTTTTGAAATTCTAAATTTTAATTTTAAAATGAATGCTCTAATTACAATTATAAATAGAATAAGAAAAAAAATAATGAATTTTAAAATATAGTTCATTAATTCTAAATTAATTCAAACTTTTTCCAAAAAATTGTCTCTCCACTAGCGACCTCAAGCTTGAAACTTTAGTCATATAACCACTGGAGCACCACAAGTCAGTTGTTAATATCTTGCAAGAATTAATCTTTATATCAAAACATTTCATTTCCCCCCAAAAAAATTTAAATACTACACTGTTACTACAATTTTGCTACATTTCACAACTTTTTCCTAATTTTAATGAAGGGGTGGGTGGGTGATCTCAATTTCCACCATCAAGATCTTAGTGGCACAACAAATGAATCAGAAAAAAAAATCTATTTCAACATTAAAATCTTACTGAATCCTTGTTCAAAGAATTAAATAGTTTTAAATAATGCTAAATTTAAACAAATAATTTAATTCTAAAAAATAAACATGGTGGTTATGTTAGGTATATAGATAGGTATTTCTTTACTCTTTAGTTTTTCTCCTTTTCTTTTTATTTATTTATTTATATATTTTTATTTTTTGGTTTTTAGTTTTCAAGTAGTATTTTGTTAGTGGTTACTTTTAGGAAGAAAATCGTGGCATGGCTGTGTGGGTAATGGGAGGACTGGACTGAATATAAATTATTTTCATTAGAAAATGTAACGAGAGAATTGTTATAAAAAAAACTCTTGTTCTGTAATGATTGTCGTGTGTTTCATTTACACATCTTAAATTATTATAAATTAAAAAATAATAATACATTTCAAATTTATTTTGGATAAAAATTTAATTTGAAAAAATATTGTATGTGGTTATTATTTATTTAAAAAAATATTTACTTGAAAAATATTTATTTAAGTCCATAATCATAAATTATCCATCATTTTTTTTTTGAAAAATGTTAAAAATGCTCTTTTATTTTTATATTACTATAAAATACCATAAAAATTTTAACATGTCCTTACTTTTATTATCAAGTAATTACATTTTTAATTAATATTACAAAATAATTAGGAAAAATAAAATTTTAAGTTAAGATTATCATTTTATAAAATAAGCGAAACTAAAGCCTTTAAAAGTATTTATAAAAACATGAGTATATATACGACTGGATCCATCTTATGCAATAGGTTCTGTGTAGTATTTACATATTTACATCATTTTATATAATTGATATAACATGTTATGATGTAAATATGATGTAAATGATGTAAATATGATAATATGTTATGTTATGATGTAAATTATATAAATATGTTATGATTTTAGTATTTTAATGATCTAATTTGAATTTTTGTTCTTTTGATTAATTAACAAAATAATTTAAATTTTAGTATTTTAGTATTTTTTTTAATTTGCTTTTTTTAGTATTTTTTTAATTAGTATTTTTAATATTTGATGTAAATATGTAATTAGTATTTTTAGTATTTTAGTGTCGGGTAACTAACTTTATAATAAAAAATCCTTATAGCTTAGTTGGTTTGATCATTTATTTAAGGAGAGTGGGAGGTCTAGAGTTCATTTCTCAAGTAGAGCATTATTTTATTTTATTTTTTAAAAAGCCCGCGGGCCTGGCCGGGCCAGACTTTTTTATTATTAGTACAATTATAATTATTGTAATAATTATTATTATAATTATTGTAATAATAATTATTATAATTATAATAATAATTATTATTAATAATAATAGTAATAGGAAAAATAATAGTAATTATAATAATGATTAATAATAACAATAATAACAATAATAATAGTTATAATAATAGTAATAGTAATAATAATAGTAATAATAATTATAATTAATAATAACAATTATAATTATTATTATAATTATTATTATTATTATAATTATAATAATAATTATTATTATAATAGTAATAATAATAACAACAATAATAACAATAATAATAGTAACAATAATAATTATTATAATAATAGTAACAATAATAATAAAAATAATAACAACAACAACAACAACAACAACAACAATAATAGAAATTATAATAATAGTAATAATTATAAGTATTATAATAATAAAAATAATAATTATAAGATTAGTAATAATTATTCTAATAATAATAATAAAAAAAATTAATAATAATAGTAATAATAATAATAATAATAATAATAATAATAATAATAGTAAATACAATAATACTTATAATAATAGTAATAGTAATAGTAGTAGTAATAATAATAATAATAAAATATAGCACATGAAGCATGAAAATCTCATGTTTTGATATAAATATTAATCCTTGTAAGATATTAATAGATACCTTGTGTTGCTCCAGTGGTCAAATGACCAAAGTTTCAAATGATAGATCATAGGTTCGAATATGTTTCGCATTTGGACATAATTTTTAAATACTAAATACGAATATTTTTTGACAATTCTCCGAATACCGAATATAGTTTTAAAAAAACATGCTTATTGAGATTATCTTAATTTAAGGTAACATTCTAATAGTCGTTGCTAAAAGTTGTATAAGAAATGCAACGAAAATAAAAATTGTTGCCAATGAATGTGGTCCATATTAGGCAACGAAATATAGCAACAAAAAAATTTTTGTTGCCCACGATGAGGAGAAATCAAGTGGTTAGAAATTTTGTAACGAATTTCTAACGAATTTTGTTTCTAAATTTTGCAACGACTTATGAATTTCGTTGCAAAAAATGAAAGCCTGATACAATCTGCAACGAACGACAAGTTTCGTTGCTAAACATACACTTTTAGCAACGACTTATAAAGCTGTTGCTTGAAAAATCGTTGCTAAAGCCTCATTTTTAGCAACAAAAAAACTTTCGTTGCCTACGATGATGGGAAATCAAGTGGCCGAAAATTTTGCAACAAATTTCTAACGAATTTTTTTCCCGCCAATGAATTAGCAACGAAATTTTGCAACGACTTATGAATGTCGTTGCAAAAAATAAAAGTCTGACACAATCTGCAATGAAGGACAAATTTTGTTGCTAAACATATACTTTTAACGACGACATATAAAGTCGTTGCCCGAAAAATTGTTGCTAAATGCCCATTTTTTTGTAATGTATATACCAGAATATAATTTTTCATGTATTAAAATTATTTTTAAATAACTTATTTAATATTATAATTAAATAACATTAATATTCCAAAAATATTAAATATTACTGAAATATATTCTAAATAATTAAAAACCCATTTTTAGGATTTAAAATAATTTTTAGGAATTTATTATGTATTTTTAATGATTAAAAACTAATTTTCTCTAATTATTTAATAAAAATATTAGTTTTTTGAAATTAATTGTCGCTAAAGGACCCTATAGCGACAGAACCGTCGCTATAGGTGTTCTTGGCCAAAACCCAGAAACTCATGTCAGTACACAAGGTTACTAGTTTGACTAGTGCTAAATCATGGATCTTCATACTATCTGAGCTTGTAATGATTTCAAGGTTATAGTATTTATGTAATATTACAACCTCAAACAAATTTCAGAGCCAAAACACTACACATCAGAGAGATCTTGGCCATCAAAATTGTTGTTAGAACTGTTCTTCAATTTCTGGGTTTTCCAGAATTGAAGAACAATCTTAGGTGCCTACTTTCGATCCTAATAACTTGCACTACAGGTCTGATTTGTGTGATTTAAAGATTCACACTTATAGTAGAGATGTCAATGGACAACTCTATAACATAAGATCATCATAACATCAACACATGTGTGAGATTTCGCATGGTCAAACCATGTCAGAAAATTCGGCTCTTGAAGATCTGGATTTTTCAGAAAACCTTCATGAGGCAGTTTGGTCAACGAAGGTTTAACCATGATTAATTGTCATTCTGGTCATGATCTGACTAATCTAAAAGCATGGATGTGTAGTTCTCATGTCAGGCTAACACAACAAAACAACAACTTGGACAAACTCAACAGCAAGATCAGAGCTCTGCAAAAGTGTTGTCAGGCTTTCTGGGCAAATCTGGGCTGCCCAGAAACAGATTTCGTATTCGGTTAACTGACTTTGACCACTCATAACTTAAGATCTAGACATGATATAAAACACACATAACACCTAACACACACGGATCTAGAAGATCTAACATTAGGCTGTCAGATAACTTTTTAAGGTTCAAGAACAGCTTCTAAAAATGCTATTTCGGTGCATCTAAGTGTTATAGATCTATGATCTATCAATCCAGATCACTAAATGACATCTTAATACATAACTTTAAACAAATAATTACAACATATAACATAAGATCACATGATTTAAAATTTTTAGGGTTTATACCTCTAAAGCCTTGATCCTTGGATTCTGATCTTCATGATCTGTTCCTGGTACGTTGGGATATGATCATAGCTTATCTTATCGCTCTCTCTCACTCCCCATTCCCGAAATTTTAGAGAGAGAAGGCTTTGGTGACTTTGCTAAGTGAAGTAAGAAAATTTTCTTACTTTATGACTTTTATTTTTGATTCAATGTATAGGTGATGAAATGTGGCTGGGATTGTTGATATATTGAGCATATGGTCAACCTATTAGGTCACCAACTCCATTATATGGAAAGATTTGCAAGCTATGTCCAAATAATGCAACAAGGGTAAAATAGTCATTTGATTTCTAAATTTAATGGCATAATTGTAATATGTACAAACTCTTAGGGTTTAACCCTTAGGGTTAAAACCTAAGGTTCTAAAAAAATCAAATTTCTAGGATTTTTCAATTTAAGTTTTCAAAATAGAAAATTAATATTTCTAAATTGTAATTAGGATTCTCTAATTATACTAAGATTTCCTAATCATAATTCAAGCATGCTAATTAGGATTAATATTTCTTAATTAAAAATTTTAAATAATAATTAGGGTTTTCCCCAAAATGGGCATTATGGTTTATAACCCAAGAATTAGGATTTTCTAAATAGTCAATTAGGGTTATCCCTAATTATATTTATAATAATAAATAATTAAATCATTAAATTTAGCCTTTGAATTCCCAAATTAGGGTTTCATATTGCGAATTAGGGTTTCAAATTCCAAGAATCTAAAATTAGGATTTTTAGAGCCGATTTTAGGGCTTCTTATTAATCGATAGAATTTTCTAACTGAACGTTGACGTTCTTAATATATACTTAGGGTTTGTCACAGATATAGCTTATCTGATCAACCCTTGACCCTTATTCACATACTGTACACATATACAACTATATACACAGAACATATACACTTATACCCTTAATCATAAATAATTCACCACAAAAATTTTAAATTCACAAAATTCCTTCCCGAAAATCTCAAATCCATTCAATTATTTTACGTCTAGGTTTATTATTCAACCTTTAATCCATCATTTAAGATTTAAATAATTATCTAAATTCTCTAGTTGTCACAGGTGCGACGACCAGTTGATCTGCAATTCCTTGACCTTTGATAGACTTTTGAGTCACGTAGATGAAGTCAAATTACTGAAGGATCATCTGCCATTTGGACAGTTGACAATTTAACATAGATTTACTGAACACGTGTCGACGTCGGGATTTTTAATTGTCCCTTTCTGTTACTTGTTTTTTGGTGTTCTCATTTTAGGTGAGAGTTGTTTGAAAAAATAAGTGAAAAAGGTCCGACATGTATAATGTCGATGATGGACTGTTAATAATCGCCAGTTGGTTTTTTAAATGGTTGTACCAACACAACCGAGAAAAGGTTTGCACATTGACCCAGTGATGTGACACTGCAAAAAGGGTCAGTGAAACCGAGATTCATTAGGGTCTGGGGACTTGGTTATGCGGAGGGAAGGTGTTAGGCACCCCCCGACATCCGTGTTACCACGGTGACCGCCTCTTTTTAAGAAACTGTTATCTGAATGTGTGTGTGTGTGGGTCAATGTGCTATTATTTGGAAGCAGTGCGAGGCCTCGATCGCACCTATATACACAGGGTTTGAATTTTATGTAAAAATTCAATTTTAAGCAAGATATGGCTGTGATATTTTATAAAAGAGGTTTTTCAAACCCTGATGCTCAATAGTAATTGAGACCTTTTACACTCCCATTTTATTAAGTGTTCGGCTTGATTGATTTTATTTTACAGATGCGAGGCATCTGTATAAAAATAATGTACAAAAAGGTGCTGAATTCCTCGTGGGTATGAAAACTATCTGAGGAAATCCAAACATCACAGATAAATTTACAAGCTACTTACAGCTGAAAAGGTCCATCACGGGAACCGAATCTAGATTCAGGGAACTGAATCTATGATCACATGATTCCTAGGCTCACATGATGCCGCAATTGATATAAAAACATTAAGCATGTATAAATAAAAGCTATATATATATATATATATATATATATATATATATATATATATATATATATATATACATGATCACCAGCCACGAAGCACATTCATGGGGGATCAGAAATATAAATAAAGCTGTAAAAGCTATCAACCGCCACGGAGGAAACTCCAGGCGGGACGAAATGTACAGAAAGCTGTAAAAACGGTCAACCACCACGAAGTAAACTCCAGGTGAGACGAAATGTATATATATATATATATATATATATATATATATATATATATATATATATATATATATATATAAGCATGTAAACGCACTGGATATAAAATCTAGGCTCATCGGACAAAGTCCAACAACAGTTAATATATATAAGTATATATATATTAAAGCAGTAAATGTACCGGATGTGAAATCCAGGCTTACCGAACAGAGTTCGATAGCAGTTCATATATATAATTATATATATAAGAAAGCCATTAAACACACCAGACATAAGTCTAGGCTCATCGAACATAGTTCGACCACAATTCATATATATATATATATATATATATATATATATATATATATATATATATATATATATATATATATAGGAAAGCAAGTAAACGCACCAAATCGAAGTTTAGGCTCATCGAACAAAGTTCGACACACAGTTAATATATATAATATATATATTAAAGCAGTAAACGCTCCAGACCGAAGTCTAAGCTCATCGAACAAAGTTCGAAATACAGTTTATATATATAAATATATATATATATATAGAAAAGTAAATAAACGCTCCAGACCGAAGTCTAGGCTCAATCAAGGCATAACTCGATAATATTAGTCAATATATATATATATATATATATATATATATATATTGGGTAAAGACTTACTTTTGTGGATACAAAAGAGGTTATATATGAGCTCACAGGTGTTTAAAAGAGGCTATATATAAGGCTATATATATATATATATATATATATATATATATATATATATATATATATATATATATATAGACTGGAATGAAACCACAGACCGAAGTTCGGGCAAAAGCAAGCAACACGACTCTCAACGTGTAGAAGGGTGTGTGTAAAGATGAATAGAAAGACTCTAAATTGTGTGAGAAGGCTTACAGTTGACTGCTAAAAAAGGCTTCTATATCTTTAGATTGGGTAAAGACTTACTTTTGTGGATACAAAAGAGGCTATATATGAGCTCACAGGTGTTTAAAAGGGAAAAGTTGTGAGGGCCTCGAATCCGAGGTCCCGAATCATCGCGGATCCGGTTCGATCATTCTAACACTATTACTATATTTGCGGAAGATATAAACATAAATTGTTTATACAATACATTTTACACACTATTTCCCAAGGTCGAGTAACCTTAACTTAATAAACATTACATAACTTACTTAACACATAACCTTAAAATACAACACTTATACAATTTAGCTGCACACATATCCTAACGCTGGAACTGTCTTTAACCTTTCCTTGTATCCGACGCGTTCGTCTTAATCTGCACTGTTTTATCATAATATAGCAAGGGTGAGCATAAGGATTGCCCAGCAAGTTTAAATTCAACAATATAACGATATATCATGATTGAAGAGTTTGAAGAATAAGCTGGCTATAATTCAACAATATAATTGTGAATTAGCAGGAACAAGTTTATGACTGAACAAGTATTATACATGAACAAATATATCTGAAACCAACTGGTAAGGAATGTGATCAGCCTTTCATACTTGACTTATACATGTAATATGTACAGAGTACAAATTATACATGGTAATCAGCAGTGATTAACCATAAGCATATCCGAATGAAACACTCTTAGTAGAGTCAAGTAAAACAAACTTGCCTGAACCGTTGATTACCGCAACATAATTTATAACGCTTTATCCGAAGACCTAATATTAGTAATATAGATCTCCAATATTAGAATAATATCATCATAGTAATAATACTATTATATATATATATATATATATATATATATATATATATATATAAGCATAGAATAACCTAAACACATAACACATAACCCTATCAATCTATAACACACATAAGACTCGGTATCAAGTCAAACTATTGAAGTCTGAGTTGAACCTGACACAAATCTGACATCCCGATGGTCTAGTCGGACAATTATCGAGTTTAAGTTCAATTAAACTCTGCCTAAACACTTAACAATTATCTTAGATAATTTTATTTTCAGTCAAAATATTTTTCACAGACTTGTAATAATTTTTAAATAATTATTACTAGTTATCCTGATTTTTCAATCATTAAAAATGTATTTAAATAAATTAAATATTACTTAATTCTTCTATCATTAATATTTATTTATTAATGAAATACACGTCATAATATTATAATATATTTATAATATCACAAAGTATTTTTAATACTTTAAAATCACCTTTATATGATTTTTAAACCGTTAAATCTATTATCCGATAATTGCTATTAATATTAAAATATTAATATTTTTATGATAAAATATCAAAAATTATATTTTATAACTTAAAATATTTTTCTAACACTTAAATCATTTTTATATGATTTTTAAATCATTAATTCTATTTTTTCTTAATTTATTTAATATATTCATTAAATAAACTAATTACCATTAATAATAATTTATTAATGAATTTCATCACAAAATATTAAAAGTCACTTAAAATATTTTCTAATACCATAATATAATTTTTCATGATTTTTTATGAATTAAAACAATTTTTAAATAATTTATTTAATTTTGTAATTAAATAAATTAAATACCATTTATATTCCAAAAATATTAAATATTTATGAAATATACTTAAAATAATTAAAAACTATTTTTCAGAATTTAAAATAAATTTTTAGAAATTTTTAAGTATTTTTAGTAATTAAAATCTATTTATTTCAATTAATTTAATAATTTCAGGAAATTAGAAATTAAAACTGTCACTAAAGGACCCTTTAGCGACAGAACCGTCGCTATATGTGTTCTTCGTATTCTTGAGCAAGAACCCAAAACTTCATGACAGTTAACAAGGAGGTAGGTTTGACCGTGAATAGATTCTTGGTCTTCATGATTCTGGGATATCTAAAGTGTTACACATGTACTAGATATATCGTACTACACAAACAAACTGATTCCAGAGTCATACAACAAAATAACAGAGAGATATGATCAATCAAAAAGTCTGACAAGCCTGTTCTTCATTTCTGGGTTTTCCAGAAAATGAAGAACAGTATAAGGTGCTATATTTAGGTCCTTAGATCTTGAGCTATAAGGCTAATTTATGTGATTTATGAGTCCATAATTATAGTAATGATGTCATAGTACAATAACATATCATTAAATCCGTCTAACAACAACACAAACGAACAATTGAGACTGGTCAAACCTCGCCCTAAAAATCGGCTGATGAAGATCTGGGTTACCCAAAATCTTCATCCGGCGTGATGGTCAACGGTTGTTTGATCGGTATTATCTTTGATCCTGTGATAGATCTGATGGTTCTGATGGCTTAGATGTGTAATATGAATGTCAGGCTACAATACCAAAACAACAACGTGACCTAAAACATAACAGACAAGCAAGATCAACGCCTGCAAAAATGCTGTCAGGCGTTCTGGGTTTCTGGGTTTGCCCAGATTCCAGAAGTCGTGCTCGGTCAACATACTTTGACTGTCTATAAAACGAAATCCAGACATGCTATGACCCTGTTTTCAATTTCAAATCGTAGACCACATGGCATAGAACAGATCTAAAGCATAAAACATACAAAACATCTAACACATAAAGATCTAAGGGCTCTGACATTCAACTGTCAGGCCATTTTCTTCGTCATTTCCAGATTTCTTAAAATGTTAGATCCAAGCACTTTGATGTTATGGATCTTGGATTTTATAACCTAGATCACTTATAGACACCCTAATACACAACTTTAAACAACAAACAACAAAATCTAACATCAGATCGAAAGATTTTCAAAATTTAGGGTTTATACCTTTATGCTTTGATTTCTAGAATCTGATCCTTTGTTTCTGATCATGGAGAGTTATGTAATGATATGAGTTTAACTTCTCACTCCCTTTCACTCTCAATTTCGAAAAGTTAGAGAGAGAACGGTCTAGGAGAAAAATGAAATTAAAGTGTACTTTGATCTTTTATATTTCTTGTTCCATTGCACCTAGTGCTGCTAGGTGGCACAAGGTGGCTGGTATAAGATAGATAAAGAGCACTTAGTCCATATATTAGGTTACCAACTCAAGATTTTGGCTAGATTTGCAAGTTTTGTCCAAATAATGCATTAAGGGTATTTTAGTCATTTTGATTTTTAATTTAATGGCATACTTGTCTTTTGCTACAACCCTTAGGGTTTAGGTTTTAACCCTTAGGGTTTAGGGTTTGAAAACCTTAGGGTTTAGGGTTTAACACTTAGGTTTTGAAAATTTTGATTTTAGGATTTCCAAATTTCGGTTTCAAAATAGAAAATTAATATTTCTAAATTATAATTAGAATTTTCTAATTATACTAAAATTTCTTAATCATAACTTAAATCTTGCTAATTAGGACTAGTATTTCCTAATTAAAATCGCTAATTTAGCTATTAGGGTCGTAATTGGTCATTTAGGGTTTTAAACCCAAAATTAGGTTTTCTAATAGAAAATTAATTTTCTAATTTAGAAATTAGATTTTGTAATTAGATTAGGGTTTGGTAATTACTTAAGCTTTACCCTAAATAATCTTATAATTATTTACACTTACGCCATTAAGTTCTCAATTTAGGATTTTATACACCGAATTAGGGTTTCAAATTCTCGAAACTAAAATAAGGGTTTCAAGAACCTATTTCTAGAGTTTCTTATAATTCATAAGAATTTTCTAACCGAACGTTGACGTTCTTAATATATACCTAAGGTTTGTTATAGATATCAATTATCTGGTCAACCCTTGACCTTTAACCACATATTGTACACATATACACAAAACATATTCACATATTACCTAATCCTGAATAATTCACTTAAATCCTTTACAGATTTTTGAAAATCCTCAAAATTCGTTCTTAAAAATATTAAACGCATACACTTATTTTCTGTCTAGGTTCTAATTTTGAACCTTAAATCAATTAATTAAAATTTTAAAAATATTCAAAATTCTCGGGTTGTTACAAAAGTACACTGCATGGGATGAGTGCAGAGCAAATTGGACAGGGCTTCCTTGCTGTTTTCTCTTGTAAAATGGCCACCCCAAGCCCTCTATTTATAGAGGATGGAGCCGCAGGTGTACCTGCTGCTGCCCGGGGTGCCCCGGGCAGTGTGGGTCTCGTCGTGTCGAAGTACGTACACTCGGACAACGCGCTGTTCTCTCGGTCGCTCATAACTTTCAATCCGGGAGTCCGATGGAAGCGTGCCATTTCATTCCAGAAAGTTCTTTACGAGAGCTACACAATGACATATGATTTGCCCTTTTTTTATTCCAGGAAGATGGGTCCATGACCGAAATGGCATTTCTGAGTTTTCGTCAGGCAGTCCGTTGAGTCGTTTTGCATAGTTTGCGCTCGGAAGTTAAGATATGGTTCTTGTGGGACTTCTATTGAAGTAATTTGAGTTGACATGAGTGTATTTGATGTGAGTTGAAGTTGAGTTAGCAAAATGACCATTTTTCCCCTCCCGGGGTTATCTCTAGTTTTTGCACAGTTGTAGCAGTCTTTTCTCAGGGTTATCTCTGAGGTTGTCATGTTATTGACTCTGAATGTCCTCAGGGTCATCTCTGACGTTGGCTTGACCTCTCGGGGTTATCTCCAGGGTTATCTCTAGAGTGTGAAAAAGGCGCTTTTGACCTCCTGCATGGTTAGTAACAGGAGAAGAAATTTTCGAGTGTCTACAACACGTACTTGAGAGGATCCATACGGGATATGAGATGGGTTGTGTGACCATGGAGATAATGTTGTAATCTCATGAAAGCCCATGCTAAAGCGCAACAAGTCTTCTCAATCAAGGTGTACTTATGCTCACTGATGTTGAATCTTTTGCTGAGGTAATAGATAGCTCTTTCTTGGTCTCTATCATCTTTTTGTCCCAGCATGCAGCCCATGGCATTGTCATTGATGGACATGTATATAAATAAGGGAACATCATCCCTAGAAGGTACCAAGATAGGAGCTTTGACTAGTTGTTCTTTGATTGAAAGGAAGACTTTTTGACACTCTTCATTCCATTACTTGGAGCAGTTCTTCCTTAACAACTTGAAGATAGGTTTAGAGGTTGCTGTGAGTTGGGAGATGAATCAGCTGATGAAGTTAATTCTTTCCAAAAATCCCTGTATTTCCCTCTCTATCTGGGGCACGGACATCTCAGTAATGGCTTAAATTTTGGCAGGATCCAGTTCAATGCCTTTGTGGCTTACTAGGAATCCTAGCAACTTGCTTGAGTTAACGTCGAAGGCACACTTGGCCGAATTTAGCTTCAAGTTGTACTTGCGCAACCGGTTGAAGAGCTTTTTGAGATGGCCTACGTGGTCTTATTCCCTTTAGGACTTAACAATGATGTCATCCACATAAACTTCTATCTCTTTGTGCATTAAATCATAGAAAAGAACCATCATGGCTCGCTGATAAGTAGCTCTGGCATTGATGAGGCCGAATGACAACCGTCTGTAACAAAAGGTTCCCCAAGGAGTGATGAATGCTGTCTTTTCACGATCCTCTTCAGCAACCATGATTTGGTGATACCCAACAAAGCAGTTAACAAAGGAGTACATGCCATACTTAGATGTATTGTTAATGAGTATATGGATGAATGGTATGGGAAAGTTATCTTTGAGACAAGCTTTGTTCAGATCCCTATAATCCACGCATACTTGCACCTTCCCTCTGGGTTTTGGTACAAGAACTATGTTGGATAGCCACTCAGGGTATGTTGATACCATGATGATGACGGCTTGAAATTGTTTCACAATTGTTTCCTTGACTTTCAAACTCCACTCAGGTTTTAATCGCCCGAGTTTTTGTTTTACTGGGTTGAATCCCTCTTTAATAGGTAGGCGATGAATAACGATGTCAGTTGATAAACTGATCATGTCTTCATGAGACCATACAAACACATCCCAGAATTAAGTCAATAGAGTAACCATGTCCCTCCTTTGGCTTGGGGTAAGGTCCATGCCAATCTGGGTTTGTTTAGGGTTTTGTGAGGTTCCAAGGTTGAAAGAGGTGGTTTAATCAAGATTTGGCTTTGGTTTATCTTGAACCCATTCTTTGATCTCCTCAGGAACCTCATAGTCCTCTTGTTTAATCTCCATCAAGTCAGAGTCCAACTGTACATCAAAATTACAGTCTTTGTGAAGAATAGGCACTCCATCAGTAAGTTTAGACAAATCTAACTTTAGAGTCCTGATGTAGACACTCGAAATTTTGCATTCCTGTTACTAACCTTGCAGGAGGGTAAAATCATCTTCTAGAGATAACCTTGGAAGTCAACTCAGTTTCAATTCCGGAGATAACTTCATGAGATTCAATTCCACCTCGGAGACAACCCCGAGGGAAGCAGTTTAAATCCAAGAGATAACCGCGAAAAAGTCAGTATTAACCCCGGAAACAACCCCAAGACACTCAGTTCCAACCCCAAAGATAACCCCAGAAGGTCAAGCACACCTCAGAGATAACCCTGAGAACATTCAGCATCCACAGCAGCCAAATCTCAGAGATAACCCTGAGCAACGACAGCTACATCTACTCAGAGCCGGAGATAACCCCGGTGAGGGACAAAATCATTATTTTACCACCTCGATACTACATTCACGTTGTCAGAAACTCATTTCAATCTACACATCATACAAGGTGTCCCACAACAACCATAGCTCAAATCTCGAGTGATTACTACACAAGACAGCACACCGAATAGAATTTGAAGACTTGAAGATTTGGTCATGGACCCATCCTCCCGGCTTCGTATAACCTCTACTCCAATGTCATTGTGTAGCTCTTGACAACAACATTCCGAAAAGGTACAACACGCCTTTATCGGATGCCCAGATTGAAAGTTATGAAGGTTCGAGTGAACAACGCGTTGCCCTAGTGTACGTACTTTGAGACGACGGGACCCACAGAGCCCTGGGCACCCCAGGTAGTTGCAGGTAGACCCGCGGCTGCCGCGAATAGAACCGTGGCTCCTTGGTCTATAAATATGAGCTCTTGGCAGCTCATTTGAAAAAAAAAGAGAAAATGAGAGAAAACTATGTCTGTTTCAATCTGTAAACACTTTTAGAGTTCTCTAAATAGAGTGATTCTTCTTTTTAAACACTTGTAAGCTCGTGTTTTGCTACATACTAAAATTTAACCGGTGGAAACCTAGTTTTCAAGCGTTTAAAGCTATCTGAAGTCTTCTTGGCAACCCACTGTAAGATATTTCAGAATTTTAAGTTGTTTATCATTTCTTTATATATATATATATATATATATATAAATACTTATATATATCTTATCATCAAACTCTGTTTGATTGAGCCTGGATATAACATCCATTGCATTTACAACTTTTATATATAATTAAATACTAATATATATTATCATCGAACTCTGTTCGATTGAGCCTGGATATAATATCTGGTGCGTTTACAGCATTTATATATATATATATATATATATATATATATATATAACAGAAATATATATATTTACATTCAGGTCTGACATGGAGATCACTTCGTGGCCTTTTACTACTTTTATATATAGATATATATATATATATATATATATATATATATATATATATATATATATATATATATTAAAGTCCTGCCTAGAGTTTACTTCGTGGCAGTTGATCGTCAATATATATATACTTATATATATATTTACCACTTTTATATAAATATCTTCTTTACTGCTTTGATAATGTAGATATTTAATCTTTCAGTCTGCGGGCTAGATTTGCCTAAATCTGACTATTTCTCATTTTAACCGGTTCATGGTGACTAAACTGGAACCTTTGAAGCTGGAATGGTTTAGATTTACTTAAATTTAGTTCTTTTTCTAGCTTTTGTACATATTACTTTTACATGTGAGCCTAGGAATCATGTCATCACAGATTCAACTTCTGAATCTAGATTCGGTTCCCGTGATGGACATTTTGCAGCTGCAGCCAGCTTGAAAATTATTTACAGTGCCTGAATTTACTTAGATGGCCTTTCATGTCCGCAAGGAGTTTGGCACTACTATGTATCTTATTTTCTCAAAGATGCCTCGCATCTCGAAAATAAAATCAAACAAGCCGAACATTTAATAAAATGTAAGTATCAAAGGCCTCAATTACTATTGAGACATCACTACTATATCTTGTTAAAATTGAACTTTTATACAAAAGTCAAACCCTTTGTATATAGGTGCAAACAAGCCATAGCACTACTTCCAAACAACTGCACATAGGCCCTACACACATAAACAGATAAAAGTTTAAATGGAAAGTGGCGATAACCGTGTTCCCACGAAAGTCGGGGGGTGCCTAACACCTTCCCTCTGCTTAATCAAGCCCCCTGACCTTAGCAAATTTTGGTTTCTCAGACCAGTTAAACAGTGTCAAACACATGAGTCTTTGTGCAAACCTTTTCTCGGTTGAGTTGGTGCAACTATTTAAAAATGCCAACTGACAACTCTTACAGTCAAATCGTCGACATATACATGTTGGACCTTTTTAAACTTGTTTTTTCAAAAAAATCTCACCTAAAATGAGAACACCAAAAGACAAGAACAGAAAGGGACAAATAAAAATCACGACGTCGACAGGTGAACACTCTGCTGGGGACACCAGTAAGAGGGCTTAAGCCGCTATTCAAGCTTTTCAAAACTTTTATATGCTTATGTGTGGATACTGCATTTACATTTGAATGAATGTGTACTAATGCTTTATTTTCTGCACTTAGTGCTTCGCACCATATCTGCATGTGATATTAGTGCTTCGCACATGTCATCATTTCCATACGGTGAGATGCGATATATGTGAATGTATGTTTTCTGGTCCCTCCACCAAGAGGCTATCCTGTCGGTGTTTGATTACTGGACTCGTCGGGAGACTAATTCCACGAGGCTCAGGAAAGGCACCACCCAGATTCACTCTAGTTGAAATATCAGATTAACTTCCCATCAAGTAAATTGCGATGATCTGGGGACCTTCATGCCAAAAAGCCGCTAGAGTAGCCTAAGATAGGTCAGCTTCTAATAAACCAAACGCGAAGGGAAGTCTCTTCATACCTTCCCATTTCAATTACTTATAATTTCATTTCCATGTCAATCTCAATGTAATGGAAAATATAAAGGAGTATGTGAACTTGTATTCCCTTTTCATATAAAGGCCTGTCATGCTATCCTGTCATCAAAATAGTTGACATCCGTTTTGCAGGATAATAATCCTAAAAATTGACATATTACATAGCATTTAACATTTTCACGTTTCCTCAAACTAAACAACGTAGTCTTTTTCTTGTAGGGAAATGATTGGTCCCGTTACCCGTTCAAAGTCCAAAAAGGCACTAAACCCACAGTACGATATGGCTACAAGTGCCCATCCTAATCCTACTCCTGTCTCTCGCGAGGAGTTCAAAGGATTAAGGAATCAAATAATAGAGTTGGTTTTTCTCCTCAAAGAACTAAACAAATCAACTCAGGGTTCACAAATACCAGTTCAAACAGAAGCCTCTGCACAAGGTCCGGACATAGAAGTCCCGACACCTAAGTCTCATAATGAGAAGTCCAACAAAACCCCTGAAATCACCCATCTTAAAGAAGATCAAGACACCGGAGATATTCGGAAGAAGGTTCTACAAATGCAAGAGATCATTCGGTCCATCAAAGGGATTGGAGCGCACATGAGCGTATCCTATCCAGACCTTTGTATCTTCCCCGGGGTTCATTATACTGAGAAATTTAAGGCTCCTAACTTCGAGAAGTACGATGGATTGGGAGATCCTTATACCCACTTAAAGGTGTTCATTGGAGAGCTCAGATCCTATGCCAAGAATGAAAAGCTCATAATACAATTATTTCAGAAAAGTCTGACTAGAGAAGCCAGAGCATGGTACTCCAGATTGGATAACTCCAAAATTCACAACTGGGAGGAGTTAGCCCATGCTTTTCTCAGTCAATACAGCTTTCAAACTCAGATGGCTCCAGACCAGTATCAAATTACCAAGGTCAAGAAGTAAGTCTATGAGTTATTCAGAGAGTATGCCCAAAGATGGAGGTGTCTGGCTACTCAAGTTATCCCATCCATGACAGAGACTGAAATGGTGATGACCTTCATAGATATTCAAGAAGCTCCATTTTATGAGAGGGTCCTAGCTGGAATAGGAAAGCCATTCTCAGAAATGATTAAGTACATAGAAATGGCAAAAATGGGATTGAAGTCTGGGAAGATTCAAAACCTCACCGCATTAAAAGCCGTAGCTGAGCATATCCAATCTAGAAGTTTTGGGAACAACCCCCGGAGTGTCCATAAGAAGAAAGAAGAGGATGTTTCCTTGATACTGCAAGGGAAAACACAAAAGGGCAATCAAATCTTGCCTATTCAAAGGAGAAACTACTCCCCTTTTCAAGCTCAGTCTTCAAATTCCTCCTTGCCAAAAAGTGGAGAAGTAAGACGCTCAAGAGTGTTCACACCCTTGGGGGACTCACTCGAAAACATTTTCAAACTTCTGACAGCTCAGAAGAAAATCACTCATCTCATTCCACCAGCTAATCCAAGTGGAAAGGGCTTCAATACAAGCAAGAAGTGTGTTTACCATTCTGGTGCTCAAGGCCATAACACTCAGGATTGTTGGGCCCTCAAGCATAAGATCCAAGACTTAATAGACAGTGGTGAGATCATGGTGACCAAGCCCGAGTAACCACATATTCAAGACAACCCTCTCCCTTAACACAAGGAAGAGGAGGTTAACATGATCAATGGAGGCAGTAGAGAGAGCTCTAAGTACCTCAAATATGTGGGTGGTTCTCCCCAAACCAGTAAATATAATTTCGACAAGTGGGATTATCCAGAGTTATAGTTCATGACGGAATGGGAGTTAAAGTCTCTTGGCAAACAAGTCAATCAACTGGCAAAATTGGTGATACACCAACACCTAGTCACACGACAGTTGTTCAGTCACGAGTATGCTAGTCTCCTCTCACTTATCACAAAGACTCCATCATTCACCCAAGAAAGTGAAACCTTAAAGGAAAAGCTTGCAAGAAAAATAAGAGCTCAAGCCCGTCGAGACTTTGCCAACAAAAGGGAATTCACCTATTTAGGCCAACCGATGGAAGAAATATTGTAGATGCTGATCAATGAGGGAAAAATCAGAACATTGCTACCTCTAGTCAATCCACGCTAAAAAAGATTTGATGCTACTGGAGTATGCCAATACCATTCCCATTCTCACGGTCACAACACTAAGGAATGTTGGGCACTTCGCCATCTTATCCAAAACATGATTGATAATGGTGACCTACAAATGACAGACGCTGACACTATATCACTTAAGAGTGGGAACACATTTCCTCCACGATGGAAGGAATTTGTAGTAGTTATATCCTCTAAGGGAGAGTTGGCTGCCACACCACTTATAATTCAACCAATTCAGCTCAAATGAGTTGAAAATCCTTTGAAAGTGGTTGTACCAAAGCCAATCATATTGCCATTCAGGCCACAATATCCTTTCATCAGCCTTAAGAAAGTCCAACAGAATTATTGAGAGGTTGAAGGATCAACATCAAACACAAATGCTGCGGTATCCAAAGAGAATCCGCTCTATCTCCCTCAACGAGTGATGAAGCCAGTCATTAGATCTAAGGGAAAAGTGCCCAGGGAGAAAATTGAAGAATTTCTCCGTCAGATGGGACATAATAAAGACAAGGTGGTTCAAAACTTAAAAGAAGCTCCATAATAAATATCTATTCTGGACTTGGTATTCTCTTTGAAAGATCATCGGAAGGTCTTACTAAAAATATTAGAAGAAGCTCACTTGCCAAAGACAGTGGATGTTGAAAAATTCCATCATCTGGTGGATCACATCTTCAATAGCAATAGATGGAGTGCTAATAGATAGAGGATGTCTTCTAGATACGAAGGGATGGGTCATTACAAACCGTTGCACATAGAGCTGATGTCATCTGGATATGTGGTCGGAGGAGTGCTAATAGATGGAGGATCATCCCTAAACATCTGCCCCTATACCACATTGGAAAAAATGAAGATCAATCTTAACAGGATTCGAAGTAGCCATACAATCATCAAAGCCTTTGATGGATCTCGAAGAATTACTGTCAGAGAGATTGAATTACCTGTGGAAATCGGTCCACATACATTCTACATATCCTTTCAAGTGCTCAAAATCACTATAGGATATAACTTATTGTTGGGAAGACTTTGGATCCATATGGCAGGAGCCGTCCCATCCACTCTTTATAAATAACTCAAGTATATCATCAACAGTAATTTGGTCACTGTCAATGCTGAACTAGAGTATCCTGTCCAAAGTGATATACCTCTCATCAGTTTCAATAAAGAAGTTGAGTCTGTCAGCTTCCAAGCCCTTGAGGTGAGAAACACTCACTATCAACCCATTGGGACTCCAGCTCTGAAACCCAGAGTTTTCGCCGAGGTAATGTTTGCCAGTCAAGAAATGATATCCTTGGGTTTCCAACCTGGACAAGGGTTAGGAAAGAATCAGCAATGAATTAAATGCCCAATTCAAGTTCCCAGCCAGATAGGGAAAGCCAGACTAGGCTACTCTTCTGGGTCCAATCACAGGAACCCACATAAGCATACAGCGGTTCCTTCATCTATCAGGCTATTGCCTAAGCCTACGGATGCTGATCCTGTACGGCCTATAAGGGAAATTCCTGCCTCTGTGGCAGGTATGCTGTTTCCTAAGTCGATACTGGTTAAAGGAAAAGAAGCCCTGATTCCAGACCCAGACCTGGAGGAAAGGAATCAAAGGCGCAAACAAGACATTAAAAGGAGATTATCGAAGATATACTTCCTAGCACATACCGAGGGTATGAACAAGGATATCTTAGATGACGACTGCTCAAATGTCATGGTCATCATTTAAGAGGATGACGACAATAACAACCCCTTCATCCCAGATGTTCACTAGGACTTAACCCTCGATAATTGGAGTAGCATTCCTTGCATTTGTTAAAAAGGATAAAAAGGGCAGAAAATCCCTTTGCCCTGTAGATAGCAATAACTGCTTACTTTTACTATATAGTATTAGCAGTTATTTTTGTCATGCCATGCTAACACTTTATACGATTAAACAGTTTCATATATTAAGTGACAGCATTTTGTTTCAGGGCTCTAAAGTTAGATTTGCTTAAACTTGTTGATGGAGTACCTATTCTTCATAAGGACTGCAACTTTGATGTAAAGTTGGCCTCTGACTTGATGGAGATTGAGTAAGTGGACTATGAGATGCCTCAGGAGATCAAAGAATGGGTCGAAGACAAACCCAAACTAAATCTTGATCAAACCACCTCTTTTAACCTCGAAACCTCAAAAAATCCCAAATAAATCCAGATTGGCACGAACCTTTCCCTTAGCCAAGGGAATGACATTGTTACTCTATTGACCCAATTGTAGGATGTGTTTGCATGGTCTCATGAAGACATGATCAATTTGTTAACTGACATCGTCATTCATCGCCTACCCATAAAAGAGGGATTCAAGCCAGTCAAATAGAAACTCAGGCGATTAAACCCTGAGTGGAGTTTGAAAATCAATGAAGAAATTGTGAAATAATTTCAAGCCGGCATCATCATGGTATTAATATACCCTGAGTGGCTATCTAACTTAGTCCCCGTACCTAAGCCCCGAGGGAAGGTGCGAGTATGCGTGGATTACAGGGATCTAAACAAAGCTTGTCTAAAGGATAACTTTCCCGTACCATTTATCCACATACTCATTGACAATACAGCTCAGTACGACATGTACTCCTTTGTTGACTGTTTTGCTGGGTATCATCAAATCATGGTTGCTAAAGAGGATCGTGAGAAGACATCATTCATCACTCTTTGGGGAACCTTTTACTACAGACAGTTGTCATTCAGCCTCATCAATGCCAGAGCTACCTATCAGCGAGCAATGATGGCTCTTTTCCAAGATCTAATGCACAAAGAGATAGAAGTATATGTGAATGACATCATTGTCAAATCCCGAATGGAAGAAGACCACATAGACCATCTCAAAAAGTTCTTTAACCAGTTGCGCAAGTACAACTTGAAACTAAATCTGGCCAAGTGTGCCTTTGGTGTCAAGTCTGGCAAGTTGCTGGGATTTCTATTGAGCCACAAAGGCATTGAGCTAGATCCTGCGAAAATTCAAGCGATTACTGAAATGCTTATTCCCAAGACAGAGAGGGAAATACGGGGATTTCAGGGAAGAATCATCTTCAACAGCCAATTCATCTCCCAACTCACAGCAACCTGTGAACCTATCTTCAAGTTGTTAAGGAAGAATTCCTCCAAGAAATGGAACAAAGAGTGTCAAAAAGGCTTCCTTTCCATCAAAGAGTAACTAGTCAAAGCTCCTGTTTTGGTAACTCGCAAGGATGGTGTTCCCCTATTTATGTACTTGTTAATCAATGACAACGTCATGGGCTACATGTTGGGACAGAAAGATGATAGAGGCCAGGAAAGAGCTATTTATTACCTAAGCAAAAGATTCAGCATCAGTGAACACAAGTACACTCTGATTGAGAAAACTTGATGTGCTTTAGCATGGGCTTTCATGAGATTACAACATTATCTCCATGGTCACACAACCCATCTCATATCCCGTTGGATCCTCTCAAGTATGTGTTCAGAAAACTTTTGTTAAATTGTCTACTGTCCAAATGGCAGTTGATCCTTCAGCAATTTGACATCATCTACGTGACTCAAAAGTCTATCAAAGGTCAAGGAATTACGGATCAACTGGCTGTCGCACCAGCCGTGGATTTCAAACCCTTAGAAACATATTTCCCCGATGAAGGTGTAATGACAATTCAGTAACACCATCAGGAAAATACAACCCAATCATGGAGGATATATTTTGATGGAGCTGTAAACATGGAAGGTGCTGGAGTTGGAGCAGTTCTAGTGTCCATTTTGGGAGAGCAGTATTCCGTTGCCATCAAATTATAGTTTGTCAACACCAACAACATAGTTGAGTATGAAAGCTGCATAATGGGGTTGAAGCTAGCCTAATCCAAGGGCGTTAAATGGTTAATTGTCTTTGGATATTTCGAACTGATAATCAAATAAACCACTGGGATCTATCACACCAAAGAATTACATTTACTGCCTTAACATCGACAAGTTATCCAGATGGCTTCGGAGTTTGAAGAAATATCCTTCCTCCATATTCTTTGAAACATGAATGACTTTGCTAACTCACTAGCAACATTGGCCTCCTTTAACAACATACTTGATAAGGAAGACATGTCAAATATCACAGTTGCCATTTAAAAAGCTCCAGCCTACGGGAACTATATTAGAGAAATATCGGATAAACTGCCTCCCATCCAACGCCCTTAGTATCAGTCCATCAAGGAATGTTTGCGAGATGGATCTATGCCCTCTAAGGCAAGTCAAGCTGTAAGAATCCAAATTTTCAGAGATTATTAAAATAAGAATTTAGTAAATAAAATTATTAAGGCATGAGAAGGGTTCGATATATATATATATATATATATATGCGTTGAGAGGTATGTGGTATGGTGTTACATAGGGTAATATAAAGTATGCAATAAGTGATTTCTGTGTTTAATAAATATATTATTAGTATATATTTGTTATTTATTGAAGAGGCGAGTTATTTGAAGTAAAAAAGATGGATAGAAATTTATCTATCGATATTATATAATTTATGTGAAATTATTTTATCATAGTAAGTTGGTGAAATTGAATACTTTAATAATAACCAATTTTTTGAGTATATGTACGAGTAAGTATCAAGTCTAAGGCAGTGCAACCGTACCTTTAATGGTGGATGTATAGGAGCCGGGCTAAACGATTCCTTCAGAGAGCGGAGGTATATACGAATTAGTAACCAATCTAACTCACTGTAAAAATAGTGTAGACGAGATGGAAACTAATTTGTTAGTTATTTGTGAAAAACCACTCAGTGTACTATATTGAATAATATTAAAGACTCGATGTGTGCTAAGTTTAGACTTGCATATATGTACGTTGTTGACGAGAGAAGAAAATCGATATACCTTTAAATAAAAATGGGTTAGAGAATTATTAAGTAATTTAATACACGGAGAGAAGTGAAGATTAAAAGAATATATGTATGTGTTATATGTATCTTGAGTTTTGTGCTATTGGTGGTAAGAAACCCGTAAAGGAGATTTTATAGTTGGTTAAACTACTAAGGAGAAATAGAGTTTTAAAACTTGAAGTGTGATGAGTGGATTTTATATACGTGATTTAATATCCATTTCATTCTTATTTGTTGCTAAATTCTTGTGATCATGTTCCTTTTTACTTGTTTTATGTTATTTCTTGTGTAGGATGGTTGTTGAGGCATTTTCATGTTGTACTCCAAATTCGCTCTAATTGACGCCATTTTATATTATACACCCCCACTGGGACGAGGGGTCTTCATTCGAGCTAGATAGAAAGGGAGCCCGCCGGGGCAGGCGTTTTTAGTGCATGAACCCCCGCCGGGGCAGGGGGTGTCAACTCTGAAGTTGTCCTGCTTTGATTAAACTTCTTCTGAGGCATGGTTTCTAGTAATTGCATGACAATGGAAGTCTAATTGAATGGATTTTCGGCTGGAGCTTGTAAGCTAGACATCTATTACTCTATAAACAACAACTTCAATATTACAACATGATTATTACTAAGATCTAATCTGAGTTTTTGAAAGCAAGTGTGGAGGAGTATTTTGAGGAGATTTTCAAGACGATTGCAATTCTAGGTTTCGTGAATGGTGTTTTTCAATATTCTTCATCTTAGGCTATTATTTATAATCAGAATAATGTTTTCTATGAATTATTCAGTGTTTATTTTGTTTAGTATGAACTAATTCACTTTTTAGGCATATGATGGATCTTTAAGTGAAACAATGATTTTGTAAACTTTGATTTCCATTTTAATAATCTATCTCCAGTTTATCTATATTGATTTGAGCTGAATCTATGAGTTGCCTGATCAACAATTCTTTGTGGAATTGGATGGAATCGAGAGAGGATATTCAATTCTAGACCTAGTTAATATAGCATGTGTTCATGAATTTTGTGAATAGCTTAATCTTGATGAATGTTAAGGTAGAGATATGCTTGACATCGCATGTAATCGGATAGAGAACTTATTCTTAAACCTTCTTCAAGTGTAATTCACATAGAGATATAGTGGGTTAGTCGATTAAGATGTTTAACGGATTTCTATCTTAATTGTGGATTGCCGTTAATACGGTATTAGTGCATCGAGAGGTGGTTAGTACTACGTTCGTGTTCTTGATTAATAAGATGGGGTAGTGCATTGAATTGGAATAAGAGTATTAAAATCAGAGTGAAGCTTAGGGTGAAATCATAAGTCTAATTCTCCATTAATTATTTGAATTTCCAAATTTTGATATTAGTGATTTTTTTTGGTAGTTTAATTATTCTTTAATTTAGATTCTTTAATTTTAATTATTGAGTTGATTTGTTTAATAAAATTAGGGTTAATAGGAGATTGGTAATTGTAAATTAAGGTTATTGCTAGTTAGTCTCTGTGGGAACGATACTCTACTTATCACTTTATTACTTGTTGACCACGTATACTTGCGTGTTGTGCGTATATAGATTTTAGCTAACAAGTTTTTGGCGCCGTTGCCGGGGATTATTTAGTATAAATCTTAATAGCTTTACAATACCAGTTTAATTAATCCAGTTTTACTTAGACATTTTTATTTTTGTTTTGTTCTTCTTATTTCAGGTGTTGGAAGCAGTTTATGCAAACTCGGTCCAAAAATCCAAACTTGTTGCCTTTTGAGGACGACATCGAGAGAAGGTTTCAGAGGTTAAGTAAATGGATCAAGGAAACGAGGCAAGAATTTGAAACATCTGAGAAGGAAGAGGAAATGGCAGTCGAAGATCAGAAAGCGTTAAGGGACTTCGCCACTAACACATTTGAAATTAAGTCTGGGACGAATCAAATGATTCAGAATTCAGTTCAGTTTGGGGGATTGGCAAATGACGATCCGAACGAATATCTAGTCAGTTTTCTGGAGATTTGCGACACCATTAGGTACAATGGGGTGTCGAATGATGCGATGAGACTTCGCTTGTTCCCATTCACTCTACGGGACAAGGCGAAGAGTTGGTTGCATTCTCTACCGCCTCGATCGATTACTACATGGGAGGACTTATCTCAAAAATTCCTCGCCAAATTCTTCCCACCGGCGAAAACTGCAAAGATGAGGAATGAGATAACGATGTTTGAGCAGCAACATGGGGTGTCGTTATACGAGGCATGGGAGAGATATAAAGAGTTGCTTAGAAAATGCCCACATCATGGACTACCTAAGTGGCTGCAATTAAACACCTTTTACAACGGACTACTTGGGAATCTCAGAACTAGTATTGATGCAGTGTCTGGCGGAGCCTTCATGGCCAAGTGTTACGAGGAAGCATATAATTTGATTGAAACCATGGCGACTAACAACTACCAGTGGCCCACAGCGAGAATGACACAGGCAAAGGCAGCTGGGATTTTAGAAGTGGATGGTGTGACAGCTATACAAGCATAGATTTCAGGACTTTCAAAGAAGTTGGATTCTATGACTGGGGCGCAGGTACAAGAAGCACAGCAAGTGGCAGTTATATGTGAGTTGTGCTCTGGAGAGCACCCAACGGATTTGTGCAGTTTGTGGGCAATTATAGCAGAATTTCGCAGAAAACATACCAGAACACGTATAATCCAGGAAATAGGAATCATCCGAATTTCTCGTGGAACAATAATCAGCAACATCAACCTCCACGACAGTCATATCCACCAGGATTTTAGAACCATCAACAACCAGCTCAACATCAAGAAAAGAAATTAGATCTAGAGGAGTTGGTGACAAAATATATAACTAGCAATGAGGTGGCCATGAAAAATCAAGCAATGGCTATGAAAACACAAGAGATGGCGATCAAGAATCTAGAGAATCAAATAGGATAAATTGCGTTGGCATTGAATAATAGACCACAAGGGACTTTACCAAGTGACACCGAGAGAAATTCGAAGGGTAACCATGAATAGTGTCAGGCAATTACATTGCGGAGTGGGAAACAACTTGAGGGTATTAATGCAGAAAATTTCGTGACTCCGGATGAAAAAGTTGATGATAGCAGCACAATTGAAAGAAGAAAGGGTAAGGATAAACAGTGTGAGGGAACAAATTTTAACAATAAGCCAATTGTTTATCCACCACCACCGTTTCAACAAAGGGTCCAAAAACAAAAATTAGACAAGCAATTCACAAAGTTTTTGGAAGTGTTCAAGAAACTTTAGATCAACATACCATTTGCAGAAGCCCTAGAACAAATGCCGAGCTACACAAAATTTATGAAAGGGATTCTGTCAAGGAAAAAGAAATGGGAAGATTTTGAGACAGTTGCACTAACCGAGGAGTGTAGTGCAGTATTACAGCATAAATTACCACCAAAACTCAAGGACCTGGGGAGCTTTACTATTCCATGCACGATCGGGAAAATGCATTTCAGCAAGTGTTTATGTGATTTGGGGGTGAGTGTAAACCTTATGCCATTTTCAGTATACACAAAATTGGGTTTGCCAGCACCAAGACCTACAAATATCTCATTACAGTTGGCGGATAGGTCAGTCACATATCCGAGAGGCATAGTGGAGGAAATTTTAGTGAAAGTGGATAAGTTTATATTCCCCGCAGACTTTATCATTCTGGACTTTGAAGAGGACAAGAATATCCCAATTACCCTAGGGAGGCCATTTTTAACCCCGGGTAAGACACTCATAGATGTACAAAAAGGAGAACTGACTATGAGGGTCCATGATCAAGAGATAAAATTCAATGTGTTCAAGGCCATGAAATTCCCCACGGATGAGGAAGAATGTTTTCGAATGGATTTAATTGAGTAAATCATCAGTGAAGATATGAGCAAGAGTTTGGTCAACGATCCGTTAGAAACAACTTTATTGGGAGATGAAGAGGTCGACGACCCGGAATTGGTGGACTACTTACAGATGCTAGATTCGTTGCCATGAGTTTCCAGATTAAAAACACTGTTTGAACCATTGCAAATGGAAGAAGTAGTCGCAGAAAAACTGAAACCATCATTGGAAGAGCCACCAAAGCTGGAACTTAAGCCACTCCCGAAACAGATCAGTTATGCGTATTTAGGTAATTTAAATTCTTTATCTGTTATTATTTCAGCTGCACTTAACAAATTACAGGAAGAAAAGTTCCTGAGGGTGCTTCGAGAACACAAATCAGCTATTGGGTGGACAATTGCGGACATAAAGGGAATCAACCCTTCATTTTGCATGCACAAGATCTTAATGGAAGATGAGGCAAAACCAACGGTGGAACAACAGCGGCGACTTAACCCGATTATGAAGGAAGTTATGAAAAAGGAAATTCTGAAGTGGTTAGATGCCGGTATCATCTACCTGATTTCCGACAGTAAATGGGTTAGTCCAGTTCAGTGTGTACTGAAAAAGTGAGGAATGACAGTGGTGCAGAATGAGGACAACGAGTTAATACCAACTAGAACCATAACAGGTTGGAGGGTTTGCATAGATTACAGAAAATTGAACAAGGCAATCCAAAAAGACCATTTCCCGCTGCCTTTTATTGATCAAATGTTAGATAGATTGGCGAGACACCAATATTACTGTTTGTTGGATGGGTACTCGGGGTACAACCATAGTCATCACTCTGGAGGATCAAGAGAAGACCACATTCACGTGCCCTTACGACACATTTGCATTCAGGAGGATGTCATTTGGGCTATGCAATGCACCTGCAACGTTCCAACAGTGTATGATGGCCATTTTTTCAGATATGGTGGAGAAAAATGTTGAGATCTTCATGGATGACTTTTCGGTCTATGGGGACAGCTTCGAAATTTGCTTAAAGAATCTGGTCATGGTGTTGCAAATATGTAAGGACACGAATCTCGTACTAAATTGGGAAAAATGCCACTTCATGGTTGAAGAGGGCATAATTTTGGGCCATAAGGTATCGGCTCAAGGATTGGAAGTTGACAAAGCAAAGCTAGAAACTATTAAAAAACTACCTCCACCGAGCTCAATTAAGGGTATTAGGAGTTTCTTGGGACATGCTGGGTTCTACAGGAGGTTCATAAAGGATTTCTCTAAATTTGTAAAACCTCTATGCAGTCTTTTAGAGAAGGATGCTACTTTCAGTTTTACTGCAGAATGCAAGTTAGCGTTTGAATTATTGAAGAAGAAATTAACTACAGCTCCCGTGATAGTCACACCGAATTGGAATATGCCATTCGAGCTAATGTGAGATGCTAGTGACTATGCGGTTGGGGCTGTTTTGGGTCAATGACGAGACAAGGTGTTTCACGTCATATACTATGCAAGCAAAACACTCACAGAGACTCAAATGAATTATACAACCACGGAAAAGGAATTGCTTGCAGTGGTGTACGCGTTTGACAAATTCCGGGCATACTTGATCGGGACTAAGGTGATAATCTACACGGACCATTCGGCGATTCGGTACCTAATAGTGAAAAAAGATGCTAAGCCACGCCTTATCCGATGGATTCTTCTACTTTAAGAGTTTGACTTAGAAATTAAAGATAGAAAGGGAACGGAGAACCAAGTCACCGATCACTTGTCTAGGTTGGAAAACCACATGAAACCAAAAGACGACAGATCTGAGATTAATGAATCATTCCCAGATGAGCAACTGTTTGGGATTTTAGTAGAGATTCCGTGGTATGGTGATTATGCAAATTTCCTGGTGAGCAACGTTCTACCACCTAACCTCACAAGACAACAGAAAAGGAAATTTCTTCATGACGTGAAATGGTACATGTGGGACGAACTATATCTCTTCAAGCAGTGCGCCGACAAAATGATTCGACGGTGCGTCCCATACAGCGAAGTGAAGAATATTCTGCATGATTGTCACTCATCTGCATATGGCGGGCATTATGGGAGTGAGAGGACAGCAGCGAAGGTGTTGTAATCTGGTTTTTATTGGCCTACGTTATTCAAAGATGCCCACCATTTTGTTAAACAATGTGATAGGTGTCAAAGGGTGGGCAACATTTCGAAACGGATTGAGATGCCCTTACAAACGATTCTTGAAGTTGAAATTTTTGACGTATGGGGTATCGATTTCATGGGGCCATTCCCCTCGTCTTTGAACAATCAATACATTCTACTCGTAGTAGACTACGTATCAAAGTGGGTTAAAGCTACAACATTACCATCAAACGATGCCAAAGTGGTCCTCAAGTTCCTACAAAAGAACATCTTCACGAGGTTTGGCACGCCAAGAGCAATTATCAATGACGAAGGTAGTCACTTCTGTAATAAGTCTTTTACAGCTCTTTTGGCGAAATATGGGGTCAACCATAAGGTAGCTACATCGTATCACCCTCAAACCAGTGGACAGGCTGAGGTATCAAATAGAGAAGTCAAGAAGATATTAGAGAAAGTGGTGAATCCGAGTCAGAAAGATTGGTCGCTTAGATTGGATGATGCATTATGGGCCTATCGGACTGCATATAAGACAGCAATCGGGATGTCACCATATCAACTACTGTATGGGAAGGCATATCACTTACCGGTCGAGCTACAACATAAGGCATGTTGGGCAGTGCAAAAACTCAATTTTGATCAAGCAACTATAGGGGAGAAAAGATTACTTCAATTGAATGAACTAGACGAATTCCGCCTTCACGCCTATGAGAATTCCAAAATTTATAAAGAAAAGGTAAAAAGATGGCACGACCAAAAAATTATGCATCGAACATTCGAGCCGGGTCAATCAGTACTATTGTTCAACTCACGGCTGCGATTGTTCCCCAGAAAGCCTAAATCGAGGTGGTCGGGACCATTTACTATCAAACGGGTTTTCTCTCATGGCGCAGTGGAACTCTACAGTCGAAATCCACTAGATACATTCAAAGTAAACGGACAATGTTTAAAGCATTATTGGGGTGGAGAAGCCAACACTGACGTGATCGCCATCACATTGACCAACATAATATAAGATGGAAGTAGTCAGGCTGAAAGACTTAAAATCAAACGCTAATTGGGAGGCAACCCAATCTTTAGTTGATTTATCATATTTTCAATTCATATTTTTTTTAATCATAGTTTTCATTAAATTACTAGGTAGAAGAATAATAAAAGTCTCGTTAACATCTCCATATTATATTATGTTATCAATAACTCATTAATTTTCATGTGTTAAATCTTGCAGGATGGAAAAATGTAGCATTAAGAGAACTACATGAAGCAGAACAGAGAATCTGACAGTAGCATGGCCCGCCGGGGTGGGGGTCTTGGGCAACAACAGATTTCGACAGTTACATAGACTTCTCCACTTCCCCATAACACACCACTAACCCACTTTCTCCACTTCCCCATTTCAGCTATTAAGTTCCATAACCACCACCCACTACCCACTACCCACTACTACCATTCCCATTAATTTTGTAACTCCATCACTCCTCTCCACCTCTTTACTCCACCAATGATAGCCATCCCTCTACCTCTATATATATCACTACCTCTCATATCAAATCTCTCACACCAATTGACATAGAAAATTTATAGAGTATACTTGAGAGTTAGAGAGGATCAAAGTGAAAAGTTTGGGGGAAAGTTAAAGCAAGTCAAGCACTAGATCGAGATCATGGCTTCACCATCATATTCTAAACGAAAAAGGGGAGAAAGCTCAAGGTCATCTCAACCAACCCGCACCTTCGATCGCCAGAAATTTGAAAGTGCCATCGCCGCCGACCGGTATGACTACATGCTCAGCAAAGCCCTTACACCGGAGCGGGGGTTGGCACCGGATCCTAATGATGGGGAGCTTATGCCATAAATTTACCAAAATGGATGGACCAAATTCACGGAGGAGCCGGAACCAGCTATTGTTAACATTGTCAAAGAATTCTACGCAAATGCTGAGGACAAAGAACCATTCCACGCATTTGTGCGAGGTCGGTTGGTTCCATTCAGTGCGGACGCCATCAACACCTACTACCAACTGCGGGTACCTCGCCACTGCCATTATGCTCATCTTTGTAATTCTGACCCGGACTATGATACTATAATCGTAGAGATGACAAAGCCGGGAACATCTTGGATCAAGGGTCGGAAGGAAGGCACCGTGTTTCACAGCAAAGACCTTAGCCGGTATGGAAAAATATGGTATGCCTTCCTGTGTGCGTAATTGCTTCCGTCCCAACACACCTCGGGCGTCACCAAAGAGAAGGCGTTACTATTGTACGCCATTGTGCAAGACTTCATTATTGATGTCGGGGCCATTATCTGTTCCTCCATCCGCCGGTACTTACACGAAAATTTTTCTGGAGGCTTTCCACACCCATCTCTCATTTGTGGGTTGTGTCGCAATGCCGGAGTTAGATGGTCAGACAACGAACCCACACAAATGCCGCTTGCATTGCTTGATTCTAGAATGATAGCGTAGAATTCCGTATGGGTAGGGGGCGAGTCACATCCGCGTGGTCTGGGTTTTACTTTTCCGTCGGAGTCAGAAGATAATGTGGATGCTACGCAGACATCGCGGGAGGATGATGAACCAATGGACGATCAAGGGACTGAGCAGGTACCGCAAGCTGAGGCCATTTCCAGTTCTCAGTTCCTTGAATTTCAAAATCAATTGAATGTACACAACAATGCAACCCGTCGGGGAATGAGGCAATTGGCGATGAGGCAAGATCATATGTTTGATTCTATGAACGCATCTTTCGCCTCACTCAACACAACTCTACAAAGCTTCAACCCGGTGACCCAATTTCCCTATCAACAGCCCATGCCAATGCCAAGGTTTCCACCAAGTGATTCGGACGAAGAAGAACAACAACCACCTCCTCAGACTTAAGCGATAGCAGGAAAGTCCTCACGTACTTATTTTGACTATTCATCCAATGAGGACATTGTATTACTTAAGTTTGGGGGATTTAAATATATGTTTGCATGTATTTAGCTCATTTAGGTTGCATTTTGCATTTTGTCATTTAAATTCAGTATTGCATGATAGCTTAGGTGCATTCATAGTAGCTTAGGTTAATGCTTGTCATTACATAGTAGATAATCTTGTAATGCATTTTGTTATCTATGTTATCTAAAAAAAATAAAAATTATTTAGTTAGTAAATATTGTGTTGCGTAAGTCCACCAATGTTGTATTTCATATTGTGTGTGGGCCAAGGATGAGAGTGTGAACAAGTTAACTAATACAGTATTGAGTATTAGAACTATGATACAATTTTTGCTATGAATGGAATCTCGAGCTTTTTTGAAACTGGTATAAAAGGATAGACAGTAAAGGCTAAAGTAAGGCAAGAACCTACGTTTGAGGGATGATATGTGGGGTATATAAGCTTTATCCAGTTGAAAAAAAAGTATGAATAAACACCGTGGCGTGCTTGTCTAGTTTTGTGGCCTTTGTTACTTGAGTAAGTAAGCCCGAGGGGATTGTCTTTACACCTAGCGCCCTAAGGTGTTAATGGTCTGGGAGTCGTTGGTCGAAAGCTCATTAAGGTAGCATCGAAAAGCCTAAGGGAATAAGACATTGCATAGCTATGTGTATATAAAGAATAAAACGGGAAATAAGAGCAAAAAGCCCCCGTTTATCTAAAAAAAAAGAAAAAAAAGTGAAGTATAAGAATAAAGTATAAGTACCTTGCTTAAACCCTCGAGATTAGTGATTGTTTAGTTTTAGTTGGAACTGTCTGCTTTTGAAATTTTTAAGTTTGCGCTGCATGATTCCTTCTAAGAGATTGGTTTTGTATTGAATTTGAATCCGTAACGGTTATCATAGTTGTTTCACACACACACTATACCAGTGATAATTGTTAAAGATTTGAGAATTAATACGGAATTGTAGATTGGTTTTTGGTAATTGATATTGTATGGTTGCTTGTTTTCGCTGAGGCTGTTAAGATAATCTTGATTCTGCAATATTGTTGGATTCGAAAGCATATAAGTTAGGTCATGTTCATTTAATCTCATTTCATTGCATATAGTTGTTTTGTGCTCGAGGACTAGCACAATTTAAGTTTGGGGGATTTTGATTTGTGGATTTTATATACGCGATTCAATATCCATTTCATTCTTATTTGTTGCTAAATTCTTGTGATCATGTTCCTTTTTACTTGTTTTATGTTATTTCTTGTGTAGGATGGTTGTTGAGGCATTTTACGGATATGTGGAATTAATTGGGAGATTTGAGGTCAATTAGAGTGAATTTGGAGTACAGTATGAAAATCAGTTAAGTTATCTACTAGAAGACAAGCCCGCCGGGGCGGGCCATTTTATACTACACACCCCCGCCGGGGCGAGGGATCTTAATTCGAGCTAGATAGAAAGGGATCCCGCCGAGGCGGGCGTTATTAGTGCATGAACCCCCGTCGGGGCGGGGGGGGGGGTGTCAACTCTGAAGTTGTCCTGCTTTGATTAAACTTCTTCTGAGGCATGGTTTCTAGTAATTGCATGACAATGGAAGTCTAATTGAAGGGATTTTCGGCTGGAGCTTGCATGCTAGACATCTATTACTCTATAAACAACAATTTTAATATTACAACAAGATTATTACGAAGATCTAATCTGAGTTTTTCAGAGCAGGTGTGGAGGAGTATTTCGAGGAGATTTTCAAGACGATTGCAATTCTAGGCTTCGTGAAGGGTGTTTTTCAATATTCTTCATCTTAGGCTATTATTTGTAATCAGAAGAATGTTTTCTATGAATTATTCAGTGTTTATTTTGTTTAGTATGAACTAATTCACTTTTTAGGCTTATGATGGATCTTTAAGTGAAACAATAAATTTGTAAACTTTGATTTCCATTTTAGTAATCTATCTCCAGTTTATCTATATTGATTTGAGCTGAATCTATGAGTTGCCTGATCAACAATTCTTTGTGGAATTGGATGGAATCGAGAGAGGATATTCAATTCTAGACCTAGTTAATATAGCATGTGTTCATGAATTTTGTGAATAGCTTAATCTTGATGAATGTTAAGGTAGAGATATGCTTGACATCGCATGTAATCAGATAGAGAACTTATTCTTAAACCTTCTTCAAGTGTAATTCACATAGAGATATAGTGGGTTAGTCGATTAAGATGTTTAACGGATTTCTATCTTAATTGTGGATTGCCGTTAATACGGTATTAGTGCATCGAGAGGTGGTTAGTACTACGTTCGTGTTCTTGATTAATAAGCTGGGGTAGTGCATTGAATTGGAATAAGGGTGTTAAAATTAGAGTGAAGCTTAGGGTGAAATCATAAGTCTAATTCTCCATTAATTATTTGAATTTCCAGATTTTGATATTAGTGATTATTTTTTTAGTAGTTTAATTATTCTTTAATTTAGATTCTTTAATTTTAATTATTAAGTTGATTTGTATAATAAAATTAGGGTTAATAGGAGATTGGTAATTGTAAGTTAAGGTTATTGCTAGTTAGTCTCTGTGGGAACGATACTCTACTTATCACTTTATTACTTGTTGACCACATATACTTGCGTGTTGTGCGTATATAGATTTTACCCAACAAAGTGTGATCCTTAAATTATTAAGGAAAGTAGTAACCGATGATGTGAAATCAATGAGTAGATTGATGTTAGACTAGTTAACACTTAAGAAGGACGTGCAAGGTATTTAGGAATCTAGAGTATATTTTTGCTAAAATAGAAACTTGCTGTGTATGAACTTGGTATGGCGCAGTTGCACCATTTTCAAGCTTATGACAAGCGCAGCTGCGCCGGTTTGTGAAAAACTCTGAGTAAGTTGTGAAAGTTTGATTTAAAGATATGTGTACTAGAGACTCATATAAAGGTCATAAATGGTGATTAAGTTGTCCATGAATGAATTAAATTAGCAAAATATGATTTGAATAAGAGTTAATTAATTAACCCGAACTAAATATGGTTAATTAAGAAATATTATAGAATATTATATTAAGAAGCTTTGCGTGGTAGTGGCATGATATTAAATTGAATAGAAAGGATTAATTCACTTACATAAGACGGTGAATTAATATATGTGTTTAGCATAAGAGGATGAAAGAAATATGTTAATTAATATTTGATATTTTTAATATATTACATAGTATTGTAATATATAAAAGGGTTAATATTTGAAAGATAAGTGATAAATAAAAGAAGAGAACCAATATAGTTATATGTAAGTATTGGTTAGAGATTGATGCATTAAGTTAATACTTTATGTGGTGGTTAAAGAAAATTATTTTGGAACAATTTATGGAAGAAGTGAAATGAAACAATTATATGATATTAATTAGTGGAGCACATAATAATTATTAAGGAAATGGCTATTTGGATAAAGGTGTTACGAGTATAAGTTCATAGTATATAATCATTCAAGGTAATTAAATGTTAAGATAAAGTGTGACACCTAAGCTTTACGTTAAATGGATACTGAATAAAGTTGAATTGGGGAAAAGCCAAATGTGGCCTAGACCCCTAATATTTTATTGTAGAGATAATGAGCTTGAGTTATATAACTCCATTAAATGAGATAAATGAGCCTTAATTGTGTGGCCCGAGTATTAAAGTTAAACTAGACTGAAGGTTTAACTGGAATTATTAAAAGAGAATTAATGGAAAGATAATAGATGATTGATAATAGTCATTATGATATTTATGTGTGATATGAAGTAATGAGTTGAAAGTACTCAACTAAATTATATTTAGCCCAATTAAAATATTATTTGGACTAGCCCAAATGTACATGGATTATATGATATAGGTATATATTAGATCCCTAATTTTTATATTATAGTAACGACTGTATATTAAAAATTTCATTTTGGGAATTAAAGAAACCAAACTAAGCATTATTAAACAAAATGCTGAGGATTTAGAAGCTTGTCAAAATATCAGTGTCTCTCATTACAACTGTCGTATGAATAGGCCAATGGCCTATCCTATTCCTTCTTCACTAAGTAGTAGAGCTAATGATGGCTAGAAGGATGGGGGAAATGGAGTTGGTTACCAACCCTTCTCAAACCATTGGACTCTTTTTCTTCCTCTTGGTTTAAATTGTTGGGCAAAGCCATTGTTTGGTCTATGGTTCCTCTATAAATAGAGACTCCTTTTTCCCGTTTGTTGAGATGTTTGAGAATTTGGTCATAGAAGCATAGTAAAATTGAGGGCAATTGGAGGATTGAAAAGCTATAGTTAGCAAATTGAAGTCATCAAGAGGTAATAACACTCTCACAAATGCTCTTAATTCTTAAGTTTGGAAATATCTTATAAATGAAAAATATACTTGCTAAGTAAGTCCAAAAATTGATGGCTAAAACTTGTTGAAATTTGTAATTTTCTGTTAGATGTTGTTAATATAGTTAAATATGAAACCAACCAAAGTTAAACAGACCAATTTGGTTTAGAAATGAATTCGTAGTGAATGAATTCGCTAAATTTGTTAAAACACGAAAATTTAGTATGAACATGAGTTTTAGATTAATACTTGGATTAGTTAATATTTATGTTAATTTTTAATTCTTTGGTATGTTGTAGTTTTATGAGTTATGAATCCATAGAATCGAAAACGGACTAAATTGGATGTATAGAACTCATGTTATGAAAATCTAAAGGAGTATTGGTCTGATAAATCGTGAAGAATAGAGTCTGTAGACACCTTCTACAACATGGGGCATAGCTGAGCTGCCCCGAAGGTCATTTTGGGCGCAACTACGCTGCCTCCAAGGCCATTTGGGGCACAGTTGCGCCAGACACAGTGACTAGTAGGACTATTTTGACCTGTTGTATTAAATTAGACATAACTTCTTCATACAAACTCTGATTGAGGCGATTCAGGATGATTCAGAAGGATAACAAGTAGACATACAACTTTCATTCTTTAAGTTTTTAGATTTGAATTCATTAAGAGGGGTAAAAATTTCCATCTTTGTGACTATTACGTATTCGAAGGCAATCGGAGGGCGTCGGTCATACACATACGCAAGTGAAGTGCTCCTGACGATGAAATATGTTATTCTAAGTAATAAAACCTAAATATGCATGATAATAGACATGTCATATAACTGAGATTACTTTGCTCATAAGGGAATACTTTATCATGATTTTCTAAAAGAAAACTTAAAGTTTTTGAGAAACGGAAGTTGATGAATTTGGCGTCCTTTGAGTTCTGACCTTGGACCCTACGTACACATATCAACGTGCATGAAATGTAGCTTTAAAGTTACCTTGCATATACTAGATTGATATAGCTTGGTTTAAAATGTTTTGAAAGAAAAATCAGAAGTTTTGAGAACTAATAGTTTCAAATATTGTGTAAAGTATACTCTAACCTTTCTAACATGCATAATAAGACGCCTTATGCCTCTAGACATGACGAATTTGTTCATCATCTAGCTAAGCATGAATTGGACCTTTAAAGTGTGGTTTAAAATAAGTTTTCAAATAATGAGCTATGTTATGTCTATGTAAATTAAATATATACATGTGAGCAAGCTATTAGAGGCTTATTTGTACCAATATATGGTTTAAAAGCTTATAACATCGAATCTTGTTAATGAAGGTTGTTAAGCCTTATTGATTGAAATAAATCATTATGGAGCTAAGTAGTTTGAATACGAACTTGAAAATAGATCACAACCTGCTTGATGTATGTTTACAGTACGCATCAGAATACATGTTATGCTATAAATTATATTGGGTAATAAAAAGCCTAAATCTGGTATGGCTAGAGGACGGCGCAGCTGCGCCCATCCTAGGCCAAACTGCTGCGCAGCTGTGTTGCAGGGCAGTGTTGCCAAACTATTTTAATGGTATTCTGAACCTTAAAGCATATGTGTAGGAATGCCTTAAGCTTCAATGCTTGACTTAAGTGATGTTTTTAGTATATAAGCAAGTAATGATTATATAAAACTCAAATTTGTTAAATTTTATTAAAGTTTGCAAAATGTAAGAAAGATGTAGATCACACATCTATAAACTTTAAATATGTGTTGAACACATAGTGAGTCAAGTGTGTGATATGTAGCAACCCTGAATCCGGGTCCCAAATCACCATGGATCAGGTATACTATTTTAATAACTATTGCGGAAAATATAAACATAAATTGTTTATACATTAAAATTATCACATTAATCCCCAAGACCGAGAACCTTCACATAATATCTGAATCAATATCCTATCTAACATACAATGTTATTATTATACATTATTGTTACAAACTTTATCTGTTTTCTCAATCAATACTGGATCTGTCTTTATCTTTTCCTGTATCCGACGTATTTGTATTAATCTATAATGTTTATCATGATATAACAAGGGTGAGCAACAAGTTTTCCTAGCAAGTATAAGTTTATTTGAGGATATATCATGATTGAAATAATTTGAATAATAGCTGGCTAACACTCAACAATGTAATTGTGAACTAGCATGAACAAACTTTCATAGCTAAACGAACATTGAACATAAACAAATATATCTGAACCAGACTGTAATGAAGGTGATCATCCTTTCATACCTGATGAATACATGCAATATGAACAGAGTGCGATTAAACAATTCTTAGACATGGTATAATCAACAATGATTAACCACAATTATATTTGAATAATTATAACTCAAGGTTGAGTTAGAGAGAACTTGCCTGTACCGCTGATTACCGTTACACAACCTATTTAGCTTTATCTGAAGACCTAATATTAATAATATTGATTTCCAAGTTAGAATAATATCATCACAGTATAAAATAACCTAAACACATTACCACATAATCGTATAAGTCTATACAGCACATAAGACCTAGTATCAAGTCAAACTATTGCAGTCTAAGTTGAATTCGGTACTATTTTGGCATCCCGACTATCTAGTCAGATAATTATCGAGCCTAATATCCATAAGACTCTGTCTAAACGCAACATAATTATCTTAGATAATTTTATTATCAGTCAAAATAATTTTCAAAGACTTATAATAATTTTCAAATTATTATTATCATTTATCAAGATTTTTCAATCATTAATATCATATTTATATGATTTAAATACCACTTAATTCTATTATCATTAATATTTATTTAATATCAAATATTAATGAAATACATGTCATAATATTATAAAGTGTTTATAATATATCAAAGTATTTTTAATACTTTATTATTGCCTTTAAATGATTTTAAAGTAATTAAAATCATTATTAAATAACTACTTATATCTGGAGATCTAGACATGGTATGACCATGATTCAAGTTCTAGATTATAGTCCACATGGCATAGAACTGATCTATAACTTATAACACAACAAATCAAAAACAGGGAAGGATCTAAGGCCTCTGAGCTTATCAGACAACAAATTAGGGTTCTAAGTTAGTTTTGAAAACTTGATTTTCGTGCATCTAGATGTTATGGATATTTGATATAACAACCCAGATAACTCAATAACATCCTTGAACACAACCTAAAACAACAAACAACAAAATCTAACATAAGATCACATGATTTTTAAGTTTAGGATTTATACCTTTTCTAAGCTTTGATCTTTGATTTTTGATCATGGATTCTGTTCTTGGAAAGCTATGAACTAATCATGGCTTTGTTTCTCACCCTCTCTCACTCTAAGTTTCGAAATTTGGTGAGAGAGAAAGTCTTGGTTGCTTTGAAAAGTAAAGTAAGTAACTTTACTTACTTTTAATCTTTTATTTTGGTTCAATGAATATAACTGATGCAAGGTGGCTGATATTGTGAGATAAAAGTCACATGCTAGAGCTAGGGTTGGTGAACAACCAAACTAGGGCAAGATATATACTCCATCTAATAAAGAATTGCAAAAATGGTAGTTTGGACATTTAGCATACAATTTGAATGGCATTCAAGTCATTAGCTACAACTCTTAGGGTTTAACCCTTAGGGTTTGACCCTTGGGGTTTAACCCTAAGGTTTTGGAAAATAAATTTCTAGGATTTTCTAATTAGACTTTAAAATTTGAAAATTAAGCTTTCTAAATTATAATTAGGGTTTCCTAATTATCTTAAGATTTCTTAATCACATTAGAGCTTGCTAATTAGGATTAGTGTTTCCTAATTAACATTAAAAAGTTTAAAATAATTATTAGGTTTTTCCTTAATGTGTGCATTAGGGTTTCTAATCCAGCAATTAGGGTTTTCTGATTAATCAATTAGGGTCATCCCCTAATTAAGTTTGTAATTCACTTAAGTCTTATACTAGCATTTGAATTCCCAAATTAGGGTTTTAATATTCTGAATTAGGGTTTTGAATTCTCGAAACTGAAATTAGGATTTCTAGAATCGGTATTAGGGTTTCTATCATATCGATATGGTTTTCTAACTGACCGTCAATGCTCTTAATATAATATTAGGGTTTTGACACTGATATAATTTATCTGGTCAACCCTTGACCCTTAACCACATTTTGTACACATATATGACCACACACAAAACATATACACTTCCACACTTACACTTGCAAACCTTCACCAAAAATTTTTAAATTCATAAAATTCCATTACAAAAATGTCAAATCCATACACTTATTTTCTGTCTTGGTCCATTATTTCACCTTTAATTAATCTTTTAAGATTTTATTAAATTATCCAAATTCTCGGGTCGTCACATTCACCCCTTCTTCTAATAATTTCGTCCCTGAAATTCAACTTACACCTTATACCGTGCACCATTCACCATTCACCATTCACCATTCACCATTCATTCTCATAATTACATGCTACCCAATACACCACTCACAAGAGTTAAAATTTTAAAATTGTGCTAAAGAGTTATATAGACTATGAACTGTCATTTTCGAAAAGGTTTGTACAGAAATTCATCCGCAAACCGTCATATCTTATAGACATAGCGGGTAATTAGCCCGGTATACCCTGTACTGGCCAAGTACTGTTGGTTGGAACAATTTTTTCCCGTTCCCTCTATCCGCCTTGGGCGCACAAAATTTTCTTACCTAAGTCTTTATCGGAATCCGCAACAAAACAATTTGGTTTAGGAAAGTTTTAAAAGAACGCTTAGAATTTTTATAAAAGTTGGTCTAGCCGAATCAAATAGTTTAGACTCATACCAATAATCAAGTTCAGTCGAAATATTAATGTATAGCCAAAACCCCGTTGGTAAATTTAAATTTTGAAAATATTTTTATGACGTCATAATACCGTACTATATTTAACAGCCCGTTTGAGGATTCCTTCATTAAATGACTTTGTCATAACACATCATACAATAGTGGGACAACGATTTTTAGATCGAACTCAATACTAAGTATTCCATCATTTTTTATCATCTTTGCACCAGGTTACATGATACAATAATGATAAATAAAATAAAATTTGATATTTCAAAATCATTGTCGTCTAGCCGAAACAAGTAGCATAGACTATTCTTTAAACCGTTAAAAAATATTTACAAATCAGTTTTATCATCTCAACAGGTAACGAGGTGTCGGTGGCCCGAAGTCCACACATACACAAGGGTCACCAAGAGTTGAGAATAAAAATTCATTTTTCAAAAGCACATAGTGCGTATTTAGCTTGATATCAAAAATTTTAAAGTCTAGCATAGCTAGCAGATTTGGAAAGCTTAATGTCTCCACTAATGATCAATTGCTTAGTAATCTATTTATTCCTATTATCCTCAATACTCCATTCACATAAAACTATACCCAGTTCTTCAAACTTACCACACTTATGAGTTCAGGAACTTTCCACAATCATATGAGTTTAAGAACTTGTCCTAGTCAGACCTTTGGCGTCCATTCGCTGAGGGGCTCAAAAATATTTCATATAATTATGAGTTATAAACCTACCATATGTATGAGTTTTAAGAACTCACAACTTAACCTTATATTCTCTACCTATTACCTATTTATCTGTTATACACATGAGAAAAGAATCACCTTCTCAATACGCATATAGCAAATAGCGCAACGCAGACATTTCAATAATTATCAGTACCAGAAACTAAGTGATTTTTACACCAAATATAATTCCCCGCCCATAACAAGGAATCATACAAGGAATCATACAACTCAGCTGCTGACATGAGTCCTCAATTGAAATCCCCACCAAATCCTACTCCCTTCTCAATACGAATTTTATTTAATCTGTATTCATAATCCTTTCCTGAATCTGTACCAATTCATAGTACAACTGACACACAACAATCTTTGTTGTAAACTTTTCAATCATTCGCTTGATACTTCTCCATACTATAACCTTATTAGATCACGGGCTGATCTCATCGTATATATCACGATTCATTTCTATGTCTTGATAGTTTTGTTTTACGATCTCCTGTCCCGATTCTTTGTCTTTTAAACTCTATCTATTCACCACTACTGTTTAACTTTATTATCAGATTTAAGGAACTCCGTATCTTTTATAACTCACCGAGATTCGTTTTTGAATCTTACCGACTCACTATCTCTATTTGAGTTAGTACTTATCCTAATCACTGCGGTTATTAGTTTCAGGTAACCCTACCTAAGGTTCATAACCAACAGCTTTTATACCAACTGTAGGAACCCCAGATTCGGGTCCCAAATCACCACGGATCAGGTATACTATTTCTATAACTATTGCGGAAGATATAAACATAAATTATTTATACATTAAACTTTACACATTAATCCCCAAGGTCGAGAACCTTCACATAATATCTGAATTTGTGATAACCCGAGAATTTATACGATTTATAAAATCTAAATTGATTATTTAAAGGTTGAATAATAACACAGACCAAAAATAAGGTATGGATTTAAAAAAATTTGTGTGAAAGACTTATATAGTTTTGTGTATTGTTATATGTGAGTAATTGCATATGAATAATATGTGTTTGTTTATATTTGTTTATTATAAACAAATAAGAGAAGTTAAGGTAACCTAATTATAAATTAGGAATGAAAAATTGAATAACTTAAGGGTTACGATATGGGAGAATATTAGTATATAAAATATATACTAATTTTAAGAGATTTATTTTATACATCTCAGTTAATTAATTTTATAACATAATTATAACAAGTCTAATTGGGTTAAGGAAATAAATGTGCATGAGTAAGGATTTATGTTATAATTGAGGAAATAAAAATCCTAATTAAATAATTAGAGAATGGTAATATTAAGAGTGTTGGACTATGTAAATTACATGGCCCAAACATGTTAAGTAGAGAGCCCAAATGATTAAAAGAATGGCCCAACTTTTAGCCCAAGTGGGAGAGGACTTTTTGGACATTTAGTAAATCAAATAAAGCATAAAAGGAAAGCCAAAATTGGTAGATAATAAGGCCAAGTGGCCGGGTATTAGAGAGGAAAAAGGAGGGGGGAAGAATGTGGTTTATTTACTTTAGTTGGTGAACAACTCCTACCTACTCTAGCTATGTGTCACTTATTTATGTTGCCAACATTTTTGTTCAAGCTTGCAAGCAACCACTTGGTAATTGAGTGGGAGAGAGAAGAGCTAGAGATGTTGGTAGATTAGGGATAGATATACCAAATATATCTATACTTACTTTTCCAACAAACAAGAAAAAAAAATCTAAGTCTTATCTTTTTTTTTTCATTTTATTATCTAACATAAACTAAGAAAGAAAGAGAGAGACTAGAGAAAAGAGAGAGAGAGAGAGAGAGAGAGCTATCATTCGGTAGCTCCAAGAAGAGAAGGAGAAGAGAAGACTTTGATCTTTATACACCCAAGATCCATCTCATATTTTTGAAGGAGAAAGAAAATCAAGCAAAGGTATAAACCCCTTTTGTTTATGTAATTTTTGATTATTGTAAATCAATTCTTGAAACTATGTTTCTAAACTTAAAAATCATTAATATACTTGTTACTGAGTGTTTCATGTTTAGATATACCCATATTGGGTGTTATTTTAGTTGAAAATCAAAAGTAAAGAAAAGTGATTTTTCTAGTTTATAAACCCTAAAATTTCTATGTACTTTGGATTTTTACCGTTTTTGATCCACACCTTCTTTTTGTGATCCATCAAAATGAGGTGCTATATATGTAAGTTAACTACTAAATCCAAGTGGTAACACTCAAAAATGTTGAGTACACAGTCCGTAGTGACTGATTTAGCAAAAGCAGTTTTGTGTTTTTAAGGAAAAATAGACTGTTTTGGACAGTCAAGGGTAGGGGCAATTTCGTCATTTTTCTAAAATTCAAAAATTCTAGAAACATTTGGAAGGATAATATGATAAGTTTTCTAACATCTCCAAGTGGAATCACTAAAAAAGGAGTTGTAAATTTTAGTATGGACTATTTTTAACAAAGCACGAAAAAGTGAAAAAAGGGGAAAAAGCTACTGCCCAATATTTTGCAAGGGCTGTTTCGGCAACTTAATTTATGAGAAAAATTTCGGCCTTTTGGGACATACAAATATATGGTATAAAGTACCTCCTGTCCAAAAATAAACTCATTCCGACTTAAAATGACCAAGTTATGACCATTTCAATTTCTGTAATTTTCCAACGAAAACAGCTATAACCAGAGTTCTATTACTCCGATGGCAACGAAATTTAAACTGGAGGCTTATGTTAACACGTATAAGATTGTGCCAAGAGATGGGAAATTCTGGAGTTGAGCATGATGGGGCTAAATTCGTAAGCTACACACTAAAAATAATTTTTGAAAAATACTAAAGGAAGTTGGAAAATTATGGAAAAATACTTTTTTGTGTATGAAAGATATGTTTATATGTTTGGACAAATGATAGAAAAATAATAAGTTGATTTGGTGTTTTTGTGAAAAAGGATATGGAATCCAGCTTGCTGGACTGAGTAATTAATGAATCCAGTTTGCTGGATTGAGAAATCTGATGAATCCAGCTTGCTGGATTGAAAAGAAGTTTACATAATTAAAAATATGATGAATCCAGCTTACTGGATTGCAATCTAGTTGCTGGATTTGGAATTCAGTTTGCTGGATTGATCATCTAGATGCTGGATTTGGAATCCAAGTTGCTGGATTTGGAATCCAATCTGCTGGATTGTCAAATTGGTTGCTAGATTTAGAATCCAGGTTGCTGGATTAGTATTTAATTTATTAGATGTTAAAGAATAACTTATGAAATGAAAAAGTAAGTGTTAAATCATAATGGATATGATATAGTGATTAAAGAATTATCAAAGGATGATAATAATGCTAATATTGTAAGGTGTTATCTAATATTTAATTATGTAATTAAGTGTTAGATAATTGATTGATAAAGTAATTGTATTATGATACAAAGTATGATATGCTGATTAAAAGACCAATCTTATTAATGATAGGTCTTACAAAAGAAGTTAACTTAAATTGCGTAGCAGTAGTCAACGAATCAGGCAAGTTTCCTTAACTCAACCTTGAGTTATATCTTTTAAATAGTATGGTGGTTAATTATTGTTGATTAAACCACGTCTGATAATTATTGTTGATTATTCGCAGTTAGTGCATGCTTATTAATTTAAATTGAATTAGTGATTCAGAGAATAACTGTTGTTGGATATTTACATCCGTAGAAGTTATTATTGATTGCAAATAGTACAGTCAAATTCTATCTATTGTTAAATCGTGTTGAGAAATGTCTTAGCTAATTGTTCTAGCTATACGAACTTTTGTTAAAACTTGATAGGTTCGAGAAGAAAAGAGAACTAAATTATTATTGACAAGTCGATGTCAATTGTTTTGGCTAGATCGAGAAAGTGATTTGATATTGAAATTCGAACTTGGTAGATTTGAGAAGAGAATTTAAATATTATTGACAGGTCAATGCCAATTGTTTTAGCTCGATCGAGAAAGAGAATAGATATTAAAATCATAGTATTTCGTTGTTAAGATTCAAAATCTGTTTATAAGACTGAGAAGAACAACCTTTTATACAAAGGGACCATTTTTGGTCGTATATTCGGCCTTTACGCGCGTGTAAGTATTATGCATAATATAGGGTATAATAAAGCTGATCACTTTATATACTTGCAGAGGGGTATGATTTAATCTTTATGGTTATCTGATACACCTGGGTATATCAAAGTAAATCTTTGATAGTTACTCAAGAAGAGAAGTTCTAGATCCTTTGTGATCACTCAGCATAAACTCTGGAAAATATTTCAAACTTGTTATTTGGGTATATCAGAGTAAATCTTTGATTGTTACTCGAGAAGAGAATTTCAAGATCTTGTAAGATCATTCATCATAAACTCTAGAGAATATTTCTAAATTGTTATTCAATAGAATATCGTAGAAACTTTGAAAGAATTGTATCCTTTCATTAATGAGCTGCTTAGGATGCGAGAAGATTAGTTAGAGAAGGATACATTGTTCAGTTATTTCAAAGTTTCCTGAACTTTGGTGTCATTCTATCAAAATAGATAGTCAGTTGTTCTAATTCTTATACATTCATTGTATATCTTAACTTGCGGGGCAAATTTGTTGCTCACCCTTGCTAAATAAAATATTTCAGCTAGGAACGAAGTTGCCGGAGGTGCTTAGAAGAACAAGGGCAAAGGTGTTTTGCGTGATTAGTTGTAATGAACATTATTTATTATGTTGTATTTGTAAATCCTTTTTGTATATCTAAGGGTATGCTTGTAATGTAAAGGTTAGAGAACCTGGGGTAATGTATTAACGATATAAGTTAATGAGATGTGTATTGCTATTCATCAATGAATGGGTAGTTAGATGTTATTTAAATTGTGGATCGTGAGTACCAAACTCGGGGGGTCAGGTAACCCGGATTTGAGAGTGTTACAGAATCAATATCCTATCAATATATAATGTTATTATTATACATTACTGTTACAAACTTTATCTATTTTATCAACCAATGTTGGATCTGTCTTTGTCTTTTCCTATATCCGACGTATTTGTATTAATCTGCAATATTTATCATGATATAGCAAGGGTGAGCAACAAGTTTGCCCAGCAAGTATAAGTTTATTTGAGGATATATCATGATTGAAAGAATTTAAATAATAGCTGGCTAACATTCAACAATATAATTGTGAACTAGCATGAACAAACTTTCATAGCTGAACGAACATTGAACATAAATAAATATATCTGAACCAGATGGTAATAAAGGTGATCAGCCTTTCATACCTGATGAATATATGCAATATGCACAGAGTGCGATTAAACAATTCTTAGACATGGTATAATCAACAATGATTAACCACAAGTATATTTGAATAATTATAACTCAAGGTTGAGTTAGAGAGAACTTGCCTGTACCGTTGATTACCGTTACGCAACCTATTTAGCTTTATCTGAAGACCTAATATTAATAATATTTATTTTCATGTTAGAATAATATCATCACAGTATAAAATAACCTAAACACATTACCACATAATCGTACAAGTCTATACAGCACATAAGACCTAGTATCAAGTCAAACTATTACAATCTGAGTTGAATTCGGTACTATTTTGGCATCCCGACTATCTAGTCAGATAATTATCGAGCCTAATATCCATAAGATTCTGTCTAAACGTAATACAATTATCTTAGATAATTTTATTATCAGTCAAAATAATTTTCAAAGACTTATAATAATTTTCAAATTATTATTACCATTTATCAAGATTTTTCAATCATTAATATCATATTTATATGATTTAAATACCACTTAATTCTATTATCATTAATATTTATTTAATATCAAATATTAATAAAATACATGTCATAATATTATAAAGTATTTATAATATCTCAAAGTATTTTTAATACTTTAATATTGCCTTTAAATGATTTTAAAGTAATTAAAACCATTATTAAATAACTGCTATTAATATTAAATATTAATATATTTCATGACAAAATATCAAAAGTTATATTTTATAACTTAACATATTTTTATATTCCTTAAATCATTTTTATATGATTTTTAAATCATTAATTCTATTTTTCCATAATTTATGTAATACATTTATTAAATAAATTAAATACCATTAATATTAATTTATTAATGAAATTCATCACAAAATATTAAAAGCCATTAAACATAACTTAAAATATTTTCTTATATATAATATAATTTTAAATGATTTTTCAAGTATTAATACAATTTTAAGTAATTTATTTAATATTATAAATAAATAAATTAAATACCATTAATATTCTAAAAATATTATATATTAATGAAATATATTCTAAATTATTAAAAATCTATTTTTAGGCTTTAAAATAATTTTTAGGAATTTAATTTGAATTTTTATTAATTAAAAACTATTTTCTCTTATTATTTAATAAAATAATTAATTTTCTAATTTATCTGTCGCTAAAGGTACCTATAGTGACAAAACTGTCACTATAGGTGTTCTTCAGCAAACCCAGAACTTCATGTCAATGTTCAAGTTGCTTGGTTTGACCAGTTCTAGATCCTTGGTTGCTATGTTTTATGGGCAACTAAGGTGTTAGGATTGTTGTACTATTGTAATACTACCATCACAAATCCATGTCATGCCCAATCTACATCAAATCAGAGAGACAGAGGCCACACAAAACCCTATCTGACGTGTTCTTGAGTTTCTGGGTTGCCTAGAAACTCAAGCAATGTCAAGGGTTCCTTTTTGAACCTTTAAATCTTAACTTTCTAGGCTTACTTAGTGTAATCTAGTGGTTCCATCATGTAGTATAGATGTCAGAGTACATTTATACAACCTTAAATCAGTCTAACATCAACACATGTGAAAGATCTGTGCAAGTCAAACCATGTCAGAAAATTCGCCCTTGAAGAATCTGGGTTTTCCAGATTTGTTCTTCAGGCAGATTGGTCAACCTACTTTGACCACAATTATTTTCGATCCTGATCATGATCTGGGTAATATAATGGTATCCAGGTTAAAACAACAAAACAACAACTTAGCTAAACTATCAAACAACAGCAAGATCTAAGGCTCAGAAAAGCTTGTCAGACCATTTATGGGTTTCTGGGCTGCCCAGAAACAGTTTGGTCATGGTCGGTCAACCATGTTTGACTGCTTATATCTTGAGATCTAGACATGGTACAACCATGATTCCAGTTCCAGATTACAGTCCAAATGGCATAGAACAGATCTATAACTTAAAACATAACAAATCAAAAACAGGGAAGGATCTAAGGCCTCTGACATTAGCTTATTAGACAACAAATTAGGGTTCTAATCCAGTTTTGAAAACTTGATTTTCGTGCATCTAGATGTTATGGATCTTTGGTATAACAACCCAAATCACTCAATAACATCCTTAAACACAACTTAAAACAACAAACAACAATATCTAACATAAGATCACATGATTTTCAAGTTTAGGGTTTATACCTTTTCTTAGCTTTGATCTTTGATTTTTGATCATGGATTTTGTTCTTGGAAAGCTATGAACTGATCATGGCTTTGTTTCTCACCCTCTCTCACTCTAAGTTTTGAAATTTGGTGAGAGAGAAAGTCTTGGTTGCTTTGAAAAGTAAAGTAAGTAACTTTACTTACTTTTAATCTTTTATTTTTGTTCAATGAATATAACTGATGCAAGGCGGCTGATATTGTGAGATATAAGTCACATGCTAGAGCTAGGGTTGGTGAACAACCAAACTAGGGCAAGATCTATACTCCATCTAATAAAGAATTGCAAAAATGGTAGTTTGGACATTTAGCATAAAATTTGAATGTCATTCAAGTCATTTGCTACAACCTTAGGGTTTAACCTTAAGGTTTTGGAAAATTAATTTCTAGGATTTTCTAATTAGGTTTTAAAATTAGAAAATTTAGCTTTTTAAATTATAATTAGGGTTTCCTAATTATCTTATGATTTCTTAATCGCATTAGGGCTTGCTAATTAGGATTAGTATTTCCTAATTAACATTAAAAAGTTTAAATTAATTTTTATGTTTTTCCTTAATGTGTGCATTAGGGTTTCTAATCCAGCAATTAGGGTTTTTTGATTAATCAATTAGGGTTATCCCCTAATTAAGTTTGTAATTAATACACTTAAGTCTTATACTAGCATTTGAATTCCCAAATTAGGGTTTTAATATTTCGAATTAGGGTTTCAGATTCCCAAAACTGAAATTAGGGTTTCCAAAACTGGTATTAGGATTTCTATCATATCGATATGGTTTTCTAACTGAACGTCGATGTTCTTAATATAATATTAGGGTTTTGACACTGACATAATTTATCTGGTCAACCGTTGACCCTTAACCACATTCTGTACACATATATGACCACACACAAAACATATACACTTCCACAATTAAACCTGCAAACCTTCACTAAAAATTTTTAAATCCATAAAATTCCATTACAAAAATGTCAAATTCATACACTTATTTTCTGTCTAGGTCCATTATTTCACCTTTAATTAATCTTTTAAGATTTATTAAATTATCTAAATTATCGAGTCATCACGTGATAAATGTATATAAATGTTGATGTCAAGTACGGATGGATATGGTATACCTATACATACCTAGCTATTCTAAGAGTATGATAAGAAAGTGAAATGAAGGTTTTATAACCCTAGTTAGGAAACGATGTAATATTTATTATTATAGTAAGAGCGTTGTCGACGTCAGGATTTTATTTATCACTTTTATGTTCTTGTTCTTTGGTGTTCTCATTTTAGGTGAGATTTGTTTGAAAAAATAAGTTGTGAAAAGGTCCGACATTTATATGTCAACAATTGGACTATAAGAGTCGCCAGTTGGTTTTTTAACTGGTTGTACCAACACAACCGATAAATGGTTTGCACATTGACCCAGTGATGTGACACTGCTAAACGGGTCTGTGAAACCGAGATTCATTAGGGTCCAAGGACTTGCTTATGCGGAAGGAAGGTGTTAGGCGCCCCCGACATCTGTGTTACCACGGTGACCGCCACTTTTCAAGAAACTGTTATATGAATGTGTATATGTGTGGGTCAATGTGTTGTTATTTGGAAGTAGTGCGAGACCTCGTTCGCACCTATATACATAGGGTTTGAATTTATGTAAAAGATCAATTTTAAACAAGATATAGCAATGATGTTTTGTAAAAACGGTTTTTCAAACCCTTATGCTCAATAGTAATTGAGGCCTTTTACACATTCATTTTTTATTAAGTGTTCGGCTTAATTGTTTTTAATTTTCGAGATATGAAGCATCCTTGAGAAAATAATGTACAAAGCAGTGTCGAACTCCTCATGGGCATGAAAACCATTTGAGGAAATCCAAACACCGTGAATAAATTTACAAGCTGCTTACAGCCGAAAATGTCCACCATGGGAACTGAATCTAGATTCAGTATACTGAATCTGTGATCACATGATTCCTAGGCTCACATGATGCCGCAATTTATATGAAAAGCAGTAAGCAGTTATATATATAAAAGCTGTAAATAGATACATACACACATGATCAACCACCACGAAGAACCTCCATGGGGGATCGAAAATGTAAATATATAAAAGCGGTATATATATATATATATATATATATATATATATATATATATATATATATATATATATATATATATATAAAGAGATGTAAAGAAATCTGTAAAAACGATCAACCGTCGTGAAGTAAACTCCAGGCGGGACGAAATACAAATATATATATATATATATATGTGTGTGTGTGTGTGTGTGAACGCGGTAATAGCACCGGATGTAAAATTCAGGCTCATCGAACAGAGTTCGACAATAGTTCATATATATATATATATATATATATATATATATATATATATATATATATATATATAAGTAAACGCTTCGGATGTAAATCCAGGCTCATCGAACAAAGTTCATATATACAAAGTATATATATATATATATATATATATATATATACACAAAAGTCAATAAAAGCTCCAGACATAAGTCTAGGCTCAATCGAGGCATAACTCGATAATGTTAGTCTATATATAAATATATGTATATACAAACTAAAATGAAATCACGGACCGAAGTTCGGGCATACACGCACAACATGATTCTCAACGTGAAGAATGTGGTTTGCAAAGATGAAGAAAAAGGCTTTAAAGTGTGTAAGAAGGCTTACAATGGACTGCCAAAGAAGACTTCAATAACTTGAAAATGATGAACACTCAGCTCCCACCGTTAGAAATACAGCTATATGTGAGCTTACAATTGTTTAAAACGAGAAAGCACTCAGTTTAGGGTGTGTATAGAGCAAATTTGACAGGGCTTCCTCGCCTTTTTCTCTTACAAAATGACCACCTCAAGCCCTCTATTTATATAGGGGGGCTGCAGATGTACCTGCGGCTGCCCGGGATGCCCCGAGCTCCGTGGGTCCCGCCATCTCAAAGTACGTGCACGAGTGCATTGTGATGTCCACTCGAACTTTTAGAACTACAATTCAGGCATCCGATTGAGGTGTAAAAGACCTATTTCGGACCGCCATTATCGAGAGCTACACAATGACATGAGATTAGAGGTTGTAAGAAGTAAGGAAGATGGGACCATGCCCTATCTCTTCAAGCTTCAAACTCTATCTGGTGTGCTATCTTGTGAAGTAGTCACTCGGGAATGGACTTCCTTGGTTCTTGTGGAACATTACTGTATAGAATGTATGTATGTTGTTGTTGAGATGGCTCAATTGTGGCATTGGGATAGCAAAATAGCGGTCCTACCCTTCATCGGGGTTATCTCCGGTTTGAGCTGTGTTAGCGGTCGTTGCTCAGGTTTATCTCTGAGATTGGATTGCTGCAGGTGTTGACCGTCCTCAAGGTTATTTCTGAGATGTGCCTGACTTCCCGGGGTTATCTCTGGGTTTGTGGCATGAGTGCCTTGGGGCATTTGTCGAGTGTTCTGAAGCTATTTGCATGGGGTTGAAACAAGCATTTTCGGGGTTATCTACGGAACTGCAATTGCAACTGCAACTGCATGCCTCGAGGTTATCTCCGAGGTTGAAACTGAAACTCTCGGTGTTGCTTTCGATTTTGAGGTTGAAACTTTCAGTGGTATCCGGGTCTGAGCTGGATGTCTCGGGGTTATCTCCGAGATGGTAATACTGAGTATCCCTGGGTTATCTCCGGGATTGAACTGAGCTGTCTTCCAAGGTTATCTCTGAAAGACAATTCTGCCCTCCTGCAATGTCAGTAACAGGTATGCAGAAAAATTTTGAGTGTCTACAAATGCCCCTCTTTATTATATTCATGCAATGTAATGGCATGGATAGGATAAAGAATCCTAGACACTTGAAATGCAACAAGATAAACATGATGACATGTATAACAACATGATGCAAATGTATGTGGTTTGTTGGATTGTTCTCTAACATGGTAGGAAGATTACCGGCTCCCTGTTGCTTCTACCGGGGATCAGATGTATCTCTCATGTACAAAAGATTCTGTGGGGATACATTTTGCATGTTGAGGATGTGTATAACATATTCCATCATCAGTCCTCCCCGATGAGGATGCTCTGTTGAAGTTACTGCCAACAGTCTGTGCTTGTCAAGGTTGCCTGACCTTTGTTGGATTGCACATCAACGGATGAAATCCCTGCTGAGATTAAATGCCAAGGCTGCTTGACCTTTGTTAATGTGTGTATCAACTGATGCAATCATCGGATGGCTTCCAACGCGTCGTTGGATTTACTTGCCAACAACTGAAGTGATGTCAAGGTTGCTTGACCTACGTTGATGTGTGCATTAACGGATGCAAACACGTGATACCCCCTCCGGGGAAGCTGTATTTTAGAACGTGTGATGTCCCTGTCGGGGAAGCTGTATTTTAGAACGTGTGATGCCCCCGCCGGGGAAGCTGTATTTTAGAACGCGTGTTGCCCCCGCCGTGGATGTGTATATGAATGATGACCCCAAACTGACGGCATTGGACCTTTACGCGGTATTGCTGAATGTTATCTGCAGCTGCTAAGATCATCGGTATAGTAAACCTTGTGTTTGTGCGAATACCAATGGATGATATGAAAAGCCACAGTTTGGTCTGGGAAAACCAGAATTTCAGGCTATTGTGCTCAATCGCGTAGCGTTTTTATCCCTGATTTGGCCTTTTCAGCTTGTAAGAACTCATTTACAACTCGAACTAGACTGAGCTGGAGGGGTGGGACTCACGTAGGGGAGCCGCAGGTACACCTGCAGTAGGCGCAGGTGGACCTGCGACCAACCGTGGATGTCCTTAAATGGCTGGTTGATTTCACAAGTCATTTTCAAGTCGCGCCGCGAAGGAAATCTGAGAGCTCTTCTTCAGATCTGTTGAGTTCGGACGACTTTCTACAAATTCTGTCACAGTACAAGTGTTCTACACTGTCCTGGTAACGTATGCATGTCTTTTTTTCCAGTTTTTATATGTTAAAAAATGACTTTTTATATGAAATGCGTCTAAACACATAGTAGTGAATATGCATGCTCATATGACTTGATACAAAATATTCAACATAGTAAATGTTAGAATTAAACCATGATGAACATAATGATGTGAAAAAAAATTGACTTTTGAAACAATCAAATTTGTACCTTTTTCTGCTATTTCTTATCCTATTTGAGGACAAATGAGCAAAGGTAAGTAAGCAAAGCAATCCTGGTATTTAATCTACCGTCATGGACTGTGACTTTATATGTTCATGCATTATAGGATGTTTATGTCTGTGGGTAGGTGTGCTACTGAATGGCCACCTAGTCATGCCTATGTGCATGTGGATAATCCTATTTACATAGGAAACTATGGCAAAAAATTTCAAAACATAGGCATTGAGTAGTCATGCATTTTAACTCTACTGTAGATGTATGTTAAAGTAATTCATGCATTCATGTTGTCATAAAAATGCATTTTTGAAAAGAAAGCTCCAGGTTAAAAATTACCACACCCTTTCTAAGGTGATTTGGAGATTTTTTTCCAGACATTATGGATCTGGATCAGCCGAGTAGTTCCCGCAGGACCACTTCTAGTGTACGGAGGAGGGCTTTTGAAGTGCCTCGACTCCGTTCTGTTAAACAGCCTCGTCGTTCGGAGGAGGTGGTGATACGTCCAGTCCAGGTCAATGTGCCGGACGTCGAGGACGAGGAGGAGGATGTTCCGGTTGCGAACCCCGCTCCTACTGCACATGTTCCCCGTAGGGATTTGTCAGGCATTCAGGTGGCGAACCCAGAACTTCTGGGTGATTTGAGTCGACTCCCCTCAGTTTACCTGCACGCAAACGAGGTATAAAGTTAGATTTTAATCTTCCTTCTTTCTTATTGATGAGTAGTAAAGGATTTTGATGTCGATCTGCATTTCATGTAGGTTCCCGACTTTACACAGGACAGAGGGAACTGGTTTAGCATCCACTCTATGTACCAAGCTTTGCATCATGACTATAGAGCGATTGTACATGACTGGGATTTGGGGCATTCTTTTCCATCCTTCCCCGCCATTGTACATGGGGTTACCTTAGGGCATTGCCAGAGCGCTGTTGGGTACAATCTAGTTACGCACAACACGCAAGTATACGTGGTCAACAAGTAATAAAGTGAAAGTAGAGTATCGTTCCCACGTGGAATTGTTTAATAAAAATCACCAAGTACTAACCCGTAACCAACTCAATCTTATTTAAACGAATGAATTTCAATTTATAAGTAAACTAATTCTAATTACCACTAGTTAAATTAAGATTACGGAGATTTAAGATCACAACTTCACTTATTGCTTCATTTAAGTTATAACACTTCTCATAAATTATTCTCTATCCTGAATTGTTAATCAAGAACACTAAAGCAGATAAAACCATTTCTCGATGCATAAAACCCATACTCACTTAAATCCACAGAAGATAGAATTAAGCAAGACACCATAATTAACTAATCCACTATATCTCTATGTGAATTACAATTAAAAAGGATTTAAAGCACAAGTTCTCTATAAGATTACATATGGCGTAAATGCATATCTCTATCCTAAACACAAATCATGAATTCCATCTATGCAGAAATCACAAACATATGCCATCATGATCAGATCTAAATCTATACTTCATCTCTCGAGTTCATATAGATTATCACGGTAATTGATGGCCAATCAATTAAACAATTAAGTCCAAATCATAATAGACAATCCTCACAATATAATATAATAATTGATAGTGAAACATATTAAAATAAACTACACAATAAGATCCATTGTAATCTCAAACAAAGAATTAGTTCATGATTATTGAATTAAAACTAAGAATCCACAATGGAATACACATTAAAAGAGAAAGATAGAAGAAGATGAGAAGATAGAATCTATTGTCTGTAGATTTGATGCTCTCTCCTTGCTCCTACTTTGAATCTTCAATGGTCTCCAAGTTGCTTCGATCTCCATATCTAATAAGAACTAGTGTTTTCTCCTATTCCACTATAATATGATCTAATGAAATCTCCAAAACTAGCCTATATCCCCTCTTTTATGCCTCTCATCATGTATTTATAGTTCTAATGGATACCCTAGCAAGTTAGGCAACTAAGAATCCTATTCTAGCTCAAATTGGACACTAAATAACCAAAAACAGCTATCCCCTCGCTGACCGACGCGTCCCACGCTGTTCCTAGGCCATTTTGGGCGTGCCCCGCGCTGTTCTTAGCGCGGTCCGCACTGTTCCTAGTGTGGTCCGCGCTACTTTGTTTTTTGTCGCGACGTTCTTTGGTAAAACAGGCATAACTTTTGATCCGCTAGGAGTTACGGAGCCGACCACCTATCAAATCGAAGATATCGACGAGATATACAACGTTCATGCTTTGAGAAATCACAGATTTTAGCTGGATCAAGGCAGAAATCGAGCTTGAAGTAGATGCTATGTAAATGACAAGCATGACAACTCTTAACTTTGATCTTTGTTGATAAAAAGGTCATAACTCTCGCATCCGAACTTCGATTGGGATGATTCAAGATGTTTCGGAAAGCTAAGAAGTAGATCGATAAAAAAAATTCAAGTTCTAAGCTAAGAACATACATCCAACTTTGTGTTAAAAGCCCAGCAATCTTCACTTCTTGCATTTGCTTGTGTATTTTAGTCCAAAAGATGTCCGAATTGCTTTTCCTTGCTTCTTCATGCCAATGTCGTGTCATAGCTTACAAAATAACATAACATGTATGAAATGTACACACAATGCATGCAAAATAACTATGAAACATAGGTTTAAATAACTAATTCAAGTAATAGGTACCGGATAAATAGGTATAAAACCTACTTATCAAGCGCTGATTTCACCAGACTCAGTCACTCCATTTGCTGGACTGTGAGGTGATGATGATGCCTATGGATTGGCAATTTATCACCGGTATAGAGTTTGGCGGGGCGCCAGTGCCATGTACGGCGGATATTACCTCGATGCCGTCAGATCCTTATTGGGAGTCTCGACTGAGGTGCTCAAGGGCAGAACCATCCGTACGGGTCCTTTGAGCATAGATGCTATGAGTGGTCTGTTGAGTGAGCCCATGCCCGATGACATGAGAGTCAGGGATCGCATTCTTCGGCGATTGTTCCTGGTTATCATCAGGGGTTATTTCATAGCAGATAACTCTTTTGCGGTGTCATTCACTTTGATTAGCGCCACGCGGGAGGTGGACCGTATCAGAGAGTATGATTAGGGTTCCTACACCTTCGCCTACTTCCTCAGGGGAATGCACATGCATTCGCAGGGCTTGACCGATGCTTGGCTATGATTTTACCCATTTCTACTGGTGAGTATTTCTCTTTTGATTTCCCATGTACAGGTTAAGAGTGTTAACTGACAGCAGATGTTTGCCTTTGTATTGACAGTTCTGGGCCTATGAGAGGCTCCCATGCTTACGTCCTATGAGTGTGTTAGGATTGGATACCTATCCACAAGGACAACGATGCCATCATTCCATATTGGCGGAGGTCCCTGTAGCTGAGGGTTTCACTCATTACCGCCTATAGCTGGAGTTATTGACAGTTGATATCATCACATGGGTTCCCTATTCTGGGGAGCACTTGGCCATTGGATTTGAGGATGGGTACCCGACTGGCATTGAGTACGTGATTTCCACCCGTAGGGTTCCTCTCTTTATTGATGGAGGATAGGAGCTCTATTGAGGAGAACGTGCCATTAGGAGCACCATAGGAGAGATACGTATATCGATCTTGCCTCTTGGTAGGCGTTATTGGCCTATTTCACAGTCACCCGTCATTGATATCCTATTATTGGGTGTTGATAGTTTTTCACTGTCAGAGGGTCCCTACATTCAGGAGATATTCCAGCATTGGTGGTCCCCTCGTACCAGTAGAGCCCAGACCTGCGCCACTCAGTTAATGGGGGATATGGTTCCAGGATCCGCGATGATGACAGATTGGCTAGCATGTGTCTGAGATTTGACTCATTTGACACAGATTGATAGTTTAACCCAACGACTGGACTAGGCACATTTCTTTATCCGGTATTTGGGCAGAGATCCGACAGAGGCAGATACTTTTGATCCTTCTAGCTCACGCGCTGGCCCCTTAGATGACCCATTTAGCTTTGCAAGCGCAGATCCTCCATTGTATAGGCCTGACATCCCTGTTGATAGAGATCCAGTGACTCAGGAGGAGTTACATCAGGTGGACAGGATTGATGATGTAGATATTGACACCCTTGTCTTCTTCTGATGTGTATTCTCATTATCTCTTTTGATAGGCCTCTGTTAGATATTGGGTGGCTGTGCCCCATTCTCGCTATATCTTTTGATAGGCCTCTGTTAGTAGTAGGGCGTATGTGCCCTATTTCAATGTATTTTTAGTTGTACAGAGATGATGTATATAGATGATGATGTACTTAGGAATGTATGTATTTTTTCCATTCCCTACATCATATTGCCATCTATTATTTGTCATGCATATATCATGTTATGCATACGTACATATGTATGTCCAGAGATATTCAGCATTGACCTCTGGATAGTCTTATGATACGACCTGCATAGATGTCTTCTTCGACAGTCAGCTGCATAGCTCACACCCTACTAGTGTTGATAGCCTCTCGTTTGAGGTTGTGGTATGATAGTATGTCATCTACAGACAGGGTGACTGTAGATCAGCTATTACAGCATTCGATGACCCTCTTGATGTTTCAGGTTCCCACAGGCTTTGTAGAGGGTATGCTAGAGCATTGGATACCGGAGAGACATGTTTTTCGATATGGTACCCAGGAGTTGACTCCAATATTGGAGGAGTACGAGTGGCTGATGGCTTTGCCCTTAGACAGACCTTGCACTCACATGGCTGTTGGAGATATACGCCGGCAGTTTATGACCCTCACCGGGTTATGGCATAGAGTAGTAGAGGATGAGATTACATCCGACCATGTATTGTTCCAGCGTTTCCTGATAGATAGGTTTGGCTCCTTAGATAGCTATGCTCGGTATTATGGGGGTTTCACCACACCAGAGGATCAGTGGCATGTGGCCAGAGTGGATGTATTCGTGATGTAAGTAGTGGCGTATGTGTACCTGCCACAATATATGGATGAGCTGGACATCGGTGTTATCATGGCATTAAGAGCTCTTAGGGAGGGTCATACCATCATTTCGATGATTGTGGTAGAGACGCTGAGGTCGACCACGTTTTGCATCACCTACCCTGTAGGGGTATTCACAGGCAGCCCAGTCATGTTGTACGTGTGGTTTATGTTATACTTGAGACCGATTAGCACTTTTCACTGACACGGGTACTGCTTCACCCATGATATAGCTATGTCTTACTCCTTTCAGCTATCAAAGTGTACATACGCTATGTCTTGGTCTGTATTCTTGGCGAAGATCAGAGATCCGTCTAGCATCCTGCCGTACACAGGGCTCAGCTCACCCTACAACTTCATTACTCATGCTCCGGGCATGGATTATCTTCCTCTGGCTGGTTTAAGGGGCATGACTACTTACCACCCCCTGGCCGTGATGTCACAGTTTGACCAGTTCTAGGATTTCCATTCTTTTGATGGGGCGTTAGGTCAGCTTTTAGCCTCTCGCCATCTATCAGCAGAGGACCGATCCTGAGTGTATGCATGTTGGGATCAACATGAGATAGCTGCTTTTTTTGTTAGCCATCCTGGTTGTTTGCCAAAGTATTCTGCGTGGATGGATACAAAGACTTCATCGGCGGTGGCAGTATCCACAGTGTCGAGTATTGATTCAAATGGTGGAGAGTCCATGGAGGACGTTGATTCCCACACATAGGAGGAGCCATTTACTGGGTTACCAGCAGCTCTTTTAGATTCTCCTAGTACTAGCACTGTTGTGATTCATTATTCAGCACAGTACTTCAAGCAGAGTCTCCATTTGATGACCTTTAAGAGGGATCAGGCTAGAGCCTTGATGTTAACCGCTCTTGATGGGAGAGATGCCGCTCTATTAGCGAGAGACGAGGAATTAGTACATAGAGATGCCGCTATTGATGAGCGGGATGAGGCCAGATCGGCCAGAGATGTCGTGATAGTTGAGCGGGATGTAGCTATATCTGCCCGGGATGTAGCCGTTACTGATAGTACCATAGTGAGGTCCCGTACTACTGGTATGATTGCAGAGATTAGTACATACATTGATAAGCACTCTGTCACCATGCAGATGGCTGTAGATCTGTTAGCTCGTGTGGATGCCCTTGTGCAGGAGACCACAGCTTTACCTCCTTCATCTGAGAGAGATGCCATGTTGGGCTTGATAGCTCGCATATACACTGATTTGTTGATGGGCTTGTATTTTCTTACATAGACGAGCTTAGCCATTTTGTCATGTACAGTTCATATTGTATATATCAAACAACATTATATATACCAGGGAAATATATTTTTGATCACTTCCCTTCTAGATATGCTTTGTTATTTGCTTGATATTTGTCTACTTCTTCAGGGCTTATGATCTTGATGTATTCTAAATTCCTCCTTGATGGATGGACATTGAGTTGTCTCTGGATCTTTCAGAATGGATCATTGATCTGTGTATACCCCCTACCATCTTTTTGGTGTCTTGGTACTAGTTTCTGTATAGAAATGTGGAGAGGAATGTGGCTTTCCTCTCTGAGGTTGACCTCGCCAGTACTCCAATTTAGGAGGAGCCTAGTTAATTCCATCTCTTATGGATTGGTGTTACTCTTTAAGGAATCAACCGCAGCTTAGATGGTCGCCGAGTCTCCCGTTTACATGGGGAGGTCAGGTAATTCCATCCCTGAGGTCTGAAGCCGATGAAATGTGATGGATTGAAGTTTGATCCTAGTACCGTTGACAAGTGTTTGTGTTTTGGTAGGGGATGAGACCGAACCATGAATGGCTGCCTACATACTCCTGTTAAAGAGGAGATCAGGTCTGCGTAATTCGAACCTGGTGTAAAAGGTTCAACGTTGTATGTGGCAGAAAGGGTGTAGAAAATATTTTTATTATTTTTTGTATTATTGCGACCGGGCCATATAAAATGGTTGCCTACGTACTCCCGGGTATCGGGGAGATCAGGTCGACGTAGTTCACCCCTCAGGACAATTTGTAGCTGATGAAAACTTTGATCCCATGTGCAGGACAAACTACGGGGGAAAAGAAAGTTTGATCCTAAGTTCAGGATAAACTGTAAGTGTGAAAGTTTGATCCCATGTTTGGGACAAACTGCAAGCGTGAAAGGTTCAATCCCTAGTGGGATAACCAAAGTTGTATGAAAAGTTTAAAATGGAGTGAAGCCAGGCCGCTGGCTTGAAGAGTATGTTTTCTTGAGGGGTAAAGTGTGAAAAAGAGTTGTATGTGATGAAGGGTTAAAGAACCAAAACGACTGGTGATCTGAAGATCCAAAACCAGGATGTTTGTTAGATGGTAACCTCAGACATAGTACCATTTTATGGTGTCCGAGTTGATGAGCTGTGGAAATTCATCGCCGTCCATTTCCTATAATCTGAGAGCGCCTCCTGTCAATACCTCCTTGGCAATAAACAGGCCTTCCCAGTTTGGAGCGAATATTCCTTTGGACTGATCTTGGTTGTCAATGATCTTCTTTAAAACCAAGTCATGTTATTTAAACTGCCGTAGCTGGACTTTTCTGTTGTAGGATCTGGCCATCCTTTGTTGATATAACTGACCATGAAAGATAGTCGCGGTTCACCTTTCGTCTATTAGAGACAATTGGTGATACCTATCTTGTACCCACCGGTCTTCATCCAGCTGAGCGTCTATTAACACTCTGAGGGATTCCATTTTCACTTCTATGGGGAGCACTGCTTCCATCCCATAGGTTAATGCACATGGGGTTGCCCTAATGGAAGTGCGCATTGATGTTTTGTAGGCTAACAAAGTCAGAGGCAATAAGTCATGCCATCCTTTATGGTTAGTGGACATCTTTTGCATGATCTTCTTGATGTTTTTGTTAGCCGCTTCAACAGCTCCATTCATCTTTGGACGGTAGATGACGGAGTTGAGATGTTTGATGTGGAATTTGCTACATAACTCCTCCATCATTTTGTTGTTGAGGCTCTTAGCATTGTCTGACACAATTACCTCTGGTTGTCCATATCGACAGATGACATTATTTCTGATGAAAGCAATGATGACTTCTTTGGTAACCCTGGGTATGCTTCTACCCACTTGGTGAAGTAGTCGATCATGGTAAAGATAAACCGATGTCCATTACTGGCTTTGGGCTCCATGTGCCCGATCACATCCATTCCCCACATTGAGAAGGGCCAGGGTGAACTCATATTGTGGAGCTCCCTTGGAGGGGCACGGATAGCATTCCTATGAATTTGGCACTGATAACATCTTCTGACGTAGTCCTCACAGTCAGCCTTGAGGGTAAGCCAGTAATGTCCTGTCTTGAGGATCTTCTTAACAAGTAGAGGGCTGATCATGTGTGGGCCACATACTCCACCATGAACCTTATCCATGAGCCTCTGAGCTTGTTCCTTGTCCAAGCATCTGAGGAGACCTAGTCCTACATCTCTTTTGTAGAGTGCATCTCCGCTCAGGAAATATTTCATAGCAAATCGATGGATCCGCCTTTTCTCAGTCAGGCTCGCCTCAGCGGGTGTAGATCCGTCCCGTAAGTACTCCTTGATATGGTGATACCAAGGGTGTAGGATGGGAGGTAGCTCATCCAACACTTCTCCAACATAGTTCCCATAGGCTGGTGCCTTTTGCTGGGCAAATGTGATGCCTGGCATGTGTTCCTTGTCAAGTTTGTGAATCAAGGAGGCCAAAGTTGCTAGCGCATCTGCAAAGTCATTCTTAATACGGGGAATGTGTAGAAAAGAGATCTCTTCAAACTCTGAAGCCATCTGTAAAACTTGCCGATGGTAAGGCATCAAATGTAGCTCTTTGGTTTGATAGATTCTTGTGGATTGTCTGATTACCAACTCTGAATCCCCAAAGACAGTTAACCGCATGATGCCCATTGAACGGGCAAGTTTTAGCCCCATGATACAGCCTTCATACTCATCTGTGTTGTTGGTGCTGACAAACTACAATTTGACGGTGACAGGATACTGCTCCCCCGTACCGGATACTAGAACTGCTCCTGCCCCAGAACCTTCCATGTTTATAGCTCCATCGAAATAAATTTTCCATATATGGCATGTATCGTACTGATGGTGTTGCTGAACTGCCATTACTCCCTCATCGGGGAAGTATATTTCTAAGGGTTTGAAATTCCTTGTCCTTTAATGGACTTTTGCGTCACGTAGACGATGTCAAATTGTTATAGGATCAACTGCCATCTGGACAGTCGGCAGTTCAGCATGGGTTTACTGAACACATACTTGAGAGGATCCACGCGGGATATGAGATGGGTTGTGTAACCATGGAGGTAATGCTGTAACCTGATAGAAGCCCATACTAAAGCACAACAAGTCTTCTCAATCAGAGTGTACTTGTGTTCACTGCTGCTGAATCTTTTGCCGAGGTAATAGATATCTCGTTCTTGGTCTCTATCGTCTTTCTGTCCCAGCATGCAGCCCATGGCATTGTCACTTATGGACAGGTACATGAACATGGGAACATCATCCCTGGGTGATACCAAAATAGGAGCTTTAAGTAGCTTCTCTTTGATTGTAAGGAAGGCCTTCTGGCATTCATCATTCCATTTCATGGAGGAGTTCTTCCTTAATAGCTTGAAGATGGGCTCACATGTTGCTGTGAGTTGAGAAATGAATCTGCTAATGAAGTTGATTCTTCCCAAAAATCCTCGTATTTCCCTCTCTATCTGATGAATGGGAATTTTCGTAATGGCCTAAATTTTGGTGGGATCCAGCTCAATCCCCTTGTAGCTGACTAGGAATCCTAGCAACTTTCCTGATTTAACGCCAAAGGCACACTTGGCTGGATTCAACTTCAAGTTGTACTTACTCAACCTGGTAAAGAGCTTTTTGAGATGGTCTAAGTGGTCTTCCTCCCTCCGGGACTTGACAATGATGTCATCCACATAGATCTCTATCTCCTTATTCATTAAATCGTGGAAAAGAGACATCATGGCTCGCTGGTAGGTGGCTCCGGCATTGATGAGGCCGAACAACAACCGTCTATAGCAAAAGGTTCCCCAAGGCATGATGAAAGCAGTTTTCTCACGATCCTCTTCAGCAACCATGATCTGGTGGTACCCCGCAAATCAATCAGCAAAGGAGTAAATATTATATTGAGCAGTATTATCAATGAGAATATGGATAAATGACACAGGAAAGCTATCTTTAAGGCAAGCTTTATTCAGATCATGGTAATCCACGCAAACTCGAACCTTTCCTCTAGGTTTAGGTACGGGAATGGTGTTGGATATCCATTTCGGATAGGTGGACACCATGATAATACCAGCTTGAAATTGTTTCACAATTTTTTCTGTAACCTTTAAACTCCACTTAAGTTTCAATCGCCTGAGCTTCTACTTGACGAGCTTGAATCCCTCTTTAATGGGAAGGCAAAGCAGGACATTGTCAGTGGACAAACCCACCATGTCTTCATGAGACCATGCAAACACATCCTGAAATTGGGTTAGTAGTGTAACCATGTCATTCCTTTGGTTTGGAGTGAGGTTTGAACCAATCTGAATTAACTTAGGGCTTTCTAAGGTTCTAAGATTGAAGGAAGTGATTTGATCAAGGTTGGGTTTAGGTTTATCTTTGACCCATTCTTTGATCTCCTAAGGTATCTCAATGCCATCTTGTATTTCCATCAAGTCTGAGTCCAACTTTTCATCAAAGTTACAATCCTTGTGGAGAAGAGGCATCTTATCAGCAAGTACATGCACATCTAAATTTAGAGTCCTAAAACAAAATATGCTTTCACTTAATATATATGAAACTGTTTAATCATACAAAGTGTTAGCTTGTACTGACAAAATAACTGCTAATACTATACAGAAAAGTAAGCAGTTATTATTATCTACAGGGCAGAAGGAGTTTTTGCCCATTTTACCCTTGTTGGCCAATGTAAGGAGTGCTGCTCCAATTGTCAAGGGTAAAGTCCGAGTGGACTGCAGTGATGGAGGGGCTGTCATCGTCCTCCTTCTCCCGAATAATGACCATTATGTCTGGGCAATCATCGTCTGGGGTATATCTGTTTGTATGTTCATCATGGATAATGATGCGTATTGATAAGTAGGTTTTATACCTACTTATTAAATATCAATTCACGAGAATTATGCTCATCTCAAGTAGTTTTTAGTATATTTTTAATTGCATTATGTGTTTATTTTGCATTATTTGTAATTAGAACTCCTATGGTATGAAACTGCAAGAAATAGCATAGCTAGGCATTAGTAGGTGGTATGAGACTATCGAAGGCATGGCACATGAAACGAGAGTAGATAAAGAATTGAGCAGTGATGGAGGAACACGCAATAGCAGCAGATAGCAGTATGCAGTAGACAGAAGCAGTGCGGCCGCGCTGCTTGACAAAGCATTCCTTGCGCGCCCGTGCTACAAGCAGACAGAGGCTAAAAGTACACATCGCACACCCGCGCGGCTGAACAGGCTAGAATTCGCGCCCCCGCGCTGGAGTCGTGCCCCCACGCCCATGTTGTACTGCGATCACGCGCGGCCGCGTGCGTTATCTGAAGCTGTTATTTGACTTATGTTTTTGAATTTAAAATTTGAATGTGGTCTTATCTAAAACTATTCTGGTTGGTACCAGACGTACATTAAGTATGTTTTTATCAGTTTTTAAGAGGTCAATTAGGGTTAGAGCTTTTGAACTAATTTTCTAGAGAGGATTTGAGCATAAACTCAAGATTTTCTACATCTTCTCTTGAATTCAGTCATTGAATAATAATTCATTTCATTTTGCTGAAAATTATTGGAGATTAAAACAGCACTTTGGAACATAATCTGCAATTGGGTTTGATCAATTCTATCATCTCTTTGAATTACTTTATTTATTTTCCATGTGGTGCTATAATCCCATAATGGCTTTCGGTTCAGAAATGAACTAAATTTCGTTATGGGATTCTAAGGGATTTTGATATGTAATCTATAATTAATTGCCTGATTGTTTGATTGTTCGTTTGTCATTGGAATTTCTGTTATGATTGATTGGATTACATGAATGTTTGAACACCATTCATTTTATACGCTTATATGGAATTGAAAAAATGACATGTGAGCATGGTTATGATCATGATAGCATGTGTTTATGAGACTGAAATGTTTAGCTTTATATTTCATGAACCAGATAGAATTATACTGTTTCACCGTGTATAGTAATATAAGAGCTTGTGCTTCAATTCAATATTGTTGCAATTTCACATAGAAATATAGTGATTTTGGTTTTATTGATGATTACATGATTTCTATTTCATGTGGAGGTTATGTAAATAAGTCATAATGCATTGAAAAATGGTTATGTCTAATTTTGTGCTCTTGGCAAATTTTCTATGATACTTGTATAATCTTACATGAAGGTAATATTTAGATGAAATATGAAATGAAGTTAGAATCCCATTAATTCCAAATTTGATTTCAATAAATTAGTTTGTGTGTTTTATTCATTAATTGAATATAGATTAAGTATAATTGTGAATTATTCGATTAAGCATATAAATATAATGATACAATTGGTGTATGATAATTTAATTTTAAAACCTTTCTCTGTGGATCGATACTATTCTTACTTTGTACTACTTGTTGACCCATGTATGCTTGCATGAGTTAGAGTCCTTTTGTTAAGACTAAAAAGGAGGCAACAAGTTTTTGGCGCCGTTGCCGGGGAAAGACATTTAATTTTATTATTATTATCACCAATTTTAAACTAAATTTATGACTTAGATAATTCTAATCTTGTCTGATTTCTATTTTTGTTTTTGTTTCAGGTACTTGTATATAGTATATGCACACTTGATCCTCCAATTTCTAGTTAACACCTTTACAAGACAACATCAACGATAGGGGCTGGAAATCAAGAGCACGTAGAAATATACAAGTAGAGTTAGAGACCACAACATCTAATATGGCGGCCGCAGAACAAAGAGAAGAGAAAAGGGAGGAGCATAGGGCTTTAAGAGATTATTCGATGCCAAATATTAATGGATTGTAGTCAAGTATAGTCAGACCAGCAATAGCAGCCAACACCTTTGAGATTAAATCGGGCACTATTCAAATGGTGCAGAATTCAGTACAATTTGGGGGTGCTACTACAGACGATCCACACATGTTGAGTTTCATTGAAATATGTGATACATTCAGATACAACGAGGTGACAGAGGATGCAATCAGACTTAGATTGTTCCCATTTTCATTGCGAGATAAAGCTAGAAGTTGGCTTCACTCTTTACCTTCGGTATCTATCACCACATGGGAGGACCTAGCACAGAAATTCTTAGCAAAATTCTTTCCAATGTCTAAGACTGCAAAGATGAGGATAACAATTCCCCAGTTTGAGCAGCAACAGGGTGAATCATTATATGAAGCCTGGGAGAGATATAAGGAAATGCAAAGGAAGTGTCCACACCATGGCATGCCAGATTAGATGGTTATCAACACATTTTATAATGGATTGGGATGGCAGTCAAGGCCGATAGTAGATGCAGCTGCAGGAGGAGCTCTATGGGCGAAGAGCTATAAAGAGGCCTATAATCTCATAGAGACGATGGCAACTAATGATTTCCAAAATCCTTCAGCCAGGATGCCACAGCCCAAAGTTGCAGGTTTGTTAGAAGTGGATGTTATCACTCAATTGTTAACACAGATGGCATCCATGGCAAAGAAGATTGACTCATTGACAGACACCAAGGCGAAAATAGTTGCATTTGTGTGTGAGATATGTGTAGGGTCACATTCAACGGACCAATGTGCTATCAGCTCGGAGTCTATGTAGTATGTGAGTAACTATATGAAGGATCAAGGTAAATTTTAGAACATATACATTGCCAACAACCGTAACCATCCAATTTTAAGTTGGTCAAATAACAAAGGCAATCAACAAAGTCAGTTTCAACCAAATAACCAATTTCAGTCGCAGTCAGCTTAGCAACAGTTTGCACCAAGACCACCGTACCCACTTGGATTTTCTCAACAACATCATACACCACCAGCACCTCCACAAGAAAATAAGTCAGAGATGGAGGAAATGATGATGAAGTACATGGCAAATACGGAAGTGATGATTAAAAGCCAAGCAATGGCTATTAAAAATCTGGAAACTCAAATGGGTCAGATGGCGAGCATGCTTAATAACAGACCACAGAGTTCATTGCCAGGTACTACAGAAGCAAATCCAAGAAAGGAAGGGAAGGAACAATGTCAAGTGATTACACTTAGGTTTGGAAAATAGGTTACAGAAACTCAACATGGCGTGCCCGCGCCACTTTTACATAGGGAAGACGTGTGGCTGCGAGGTCTAGAAATTTTGTCTGAGGAGAAAATTGATAAGGAAAATTCTGGACAACAGCAAGAAGAGAAGAATAAAGAAGGTTCATTTGAGAAGCCCGTGAATAAAATATCAATAGTTCTCCCTCCTGTTCCTTATCAGCAGAGATTGCATAAGTAAAGGGAAGACAAGCAGTTTAGTAAGTTCTTGGAGGTATTCAAAAAGCTGTAGATTAACATACCTTTCGCTGAGGCATTTGAACAGATGCCTAGTTATGAAAAATTTATGAAGGGTATCTTGTCAAGGAAGAAGAGATTGGAGGAATTTGAAATAGTGGCCTTGACGGAGGAATGCAGTGCAGTGCTTCAATGCAAATTACCTACAATGCTGAAGGATCTGGGCAGTTTCACAATACCATGCACAATTGGAAAGATGAGCTTCAGTAAATGTTTGTGTGATCTTGGAGATAGTATCAATTTGATGCCCTTGTCAGTATTTAATCAGTTGGGATTGCCGGCTCCAAGGCCGACAAATATTTTGTTACAGTTAGCTGACAGGTCGATCACTTATCCATGGGAAATTGTTGAAGATGTTTTGGTAAAAGTGGATAAATTCATCTTTCTGGCCGATTTCATCATTCTAGATTATGAAGAAGATAGGAGCATACCAATCATACTTGGAAGACCATTCCTAGCAACAGGAAGAACCTTGATAGACGTTCATAAAGGTGAACTCACAATGCGTGTTCATGATCAGGAAGTTACTTTCAACGTATTCAAGGCAATGAAATTTCCAACAGATGAATATGAATGCTTCAAGGTTGATTTGGTGGACAAAGTGCTAAATGATGAAGTAGAGAGCTTGGCGGATCATGAACCATTGAGAAGTGCTATTGTTGGAAATTTAGAATTAGATGATGAGGAGATTGAAGAACTTGTGCACTTCATGGATACAACTCCACAACTCAGAAAATTTAAGATTCCTATTGAGCCATTAAAGAAAGCTGAAGAGTCATCAGTAAAATTGAAACCATCTCTTGAAACACCTCTAGAACATGAATTGAAACCACTTCCTGAGAATTTGAGGTATGCATTTTTAAATGAAAATTCAAAATTACTTGTGATTATTTCTTCTGCACTAGCATCTTTTCAGGAAGAAAAATTGCTAAGAGTCCTTAGAGAGTTCAAGCCAGCTATTGGATGGACTATAGCAGATATAAAAGGGATCAGCCTATCTTTTTGTATGTATAAGATCCTACTGGAAGATGATAGCAAGCCTTCAATTGAACATCAAAGAAGACTTAATCCGATCGTGAAGGAAGTGGTAAAGAAGGAAGTGTTAAAATGGCTAGATGCAGGTATTATATATCCAATTTTAGATAGTTTATGGGTGAGCCGGGTATAGTGTGTACCGAAGAAAGGTGGTATGACCGTGATTTCTAATGAGAACAATAAGTTGATTCCGACAAGAATAGTGACGGAGTGGAGAGTCTGCATGGATTATCGCAGGCTTAATAAAGCTACAAGAAAAGATCACTTCCCACTGCCATTTATCGATCAAATATTGGACAGACTAGCGGTGCATGAATTCTATTATCTTCTGGATGGGTATTTAGGCTACAATAAGATTGTTATAGTTCTATAGGACCAAGAAAAGACAACCTTTACATGTCCATATGGTACTTTCGCTTTCAGGAGGATGTCTTTTGGTCTTTGTAATGCCCCAGCCACTTTTCAGAGGTGCATGATGGCTATCTTTTCAGATATGGTAGAGCAAAATGTGGAGGTATTTATGGATGATTTTTCAGTATTTGGGGATTCCTTTGATCTATGTCTTGATAATTTGGTGATGGTTTTGAGAAGATGCGTTGAGACAAACTTGGTATTGAATTGGGAAAAGGGCCATTTTATGGTACAAGAAGGAATAATTCTGGGACATAAGGTATCGAAGAAGGGACTTGAGGTGGACAGAGCTAAATTAGAAACTATTGAAAATTTGTCGCCACCAACTTCAGTAAAAGGTGTTCGAAGTTTTGTAGGACATACATGTTTTTACCGTAGGTTCATTAAAGACTTCTCCAAGATAACTAAACCACTTTGCAGTTTATTAGAGAATGATGCACAGTTCAAGTTTGACGAGGATTGCGTATCTACATTCGAGCATTTGAAGAAGAGATTAACTTCAGCACCAGTAATTACAGCACCGAATTGGGACCTACCATTCGAATTGATGTGTGATAACAGTGATTATGCTATGGGGGCTATTTTGGGTCAGCAAAAGGAAAAGATTTTTCATGTGATATACTATACAAGCATGACCCTTACTGATGCACAGTTAAACTACACCACCATAGAGAATGAATTACTGGCAGTTGTGTATGCTTTTGACAAGTTTAGATTGTATCTGATTGGTACAAGAGTGATAGTGTACACGGATCACGCGATAATTTGACACTTAGTGGCAAATAAGGATGCAAAGCATCGGTTGATCAGATGGATAATACTATTGCAAGAATTTGATTTGGAGATTAAGGACAAAAAGGAAACTGAGAACCAAGTAGCAGACCACTTATCTCGACTGGAGAATCTGGAAAGAGAGGTAGATGATAAGGTTATGATTAATGAATCCTTTCCAGATGAGCAGATATTTATGGTGAAAGGGGAAGTGCCATGGTTTGCAGATTATGTGAACTACTTGGCGAGTAAGATGGTACCTTCTGACTTGGTTGGTTATCAAAAGAAGAAATTCTTGCATGATGTGAAGTGGTATATATGGGATGAACCATATTTTTTCAAGAAATGTGTTGATCAAATGGTAAGGAGATGTATCCCATATAGCGAGACTGAGGAAATTTTGCAGGATTATCATGCTTCTTTATATAGTGGTCACTTTGGTGGAGAGCGAACAACGGCTAGAGTGTTACAAATAGGATTTTACTGGCCGACAATTTTCAAGGATGCTTACAGTTTCATCCAGAGATGTGACAGATGTCAAAGAGTTGGGAACATTTCGAAAAGGAATGAAATGCCATTGAATACTATCCTCGAGGTGGAAATTTTTGATGTTTGGGGGATAGACTTCATGGGCCCTTTCTTTTCTTCGTGTGGAAATCTGTACATTTTGTTAGCAGTTGATTATGTGTCAAAGTTGGTGGAAGTGGCAGCTCTTCCAATAAATGATGCCAAAGTGGTCCTAAGATTTTTACAGAGGAGTATTTTCACAAGGTTTGGGACTCCAAGAGCTATCATTAGTGATGAGGGTAGTCATTTTTATAATAGGCAGTTCACAGCTCTGTTCGCTAAGTATGGGGTGAATCATCGCATTGCTACCGCTTATCCTCAAACCAATGGTTAAGCCAAAGTTTCCAATCGTGAGGTCAAAAGAATTTTGGAGAAAGTTGTGAACCCCACAAGAAAGGATTGGTCCTTGAAACTTGATGATGCTATTTGGGCATATAGGACTACGTATAAAACTCTGTTGGGCATGTCTCCATTTCAGCTGGTTTATGGCAAAGCATGTCACCTTCCTATGGAGCTTGAGCACAAGGCATATTGGGCAATTCGGAAGCTTAATTGCGATTTGAAGGCTGCAGGAGAAAAATGCCTACTCCAACTCAATGAGTTGGATGAATTCAGACTACAGGCGTATAAAAACTCAAAGCTATACAAGGAAAAGGTGAAGAAATGGCATGATCACAAGATCATATAGAGAGTATTTCAGCCGGGACAAAGCATTTTACTGTTCAATTCCAGACTTAAAACTTTTTCCTGGGAAGCTAAAATCAAGGTGGTCAGGGCCATTCACAGTGAAGACAGTTTTCCCACATGGGGCAGTAGAAGTGTTCGACAAGTTTCCGGACAAGCCGTTTAAAGTGAATGGACAACGGCTGAAGCATTATTTTGGTGGCAATGTTGACAGACAAAAAGTAACCTCAATTCTATCTTCAACATGAAAAGTCAGAGACAGTCAAGCTAATTGACTATAACTTAGCGCTTGATGGGAGGCAACCCATTATTTCTATCTTTATCTTTTGTTTATTCTGTTTAGATTGTTTTTGTTAGTTCATTTTCATACTTAGTTGTGTTAATTGATTAATTTCGCATAAATATCATGAGAGTTGAATTTGACAGGACTATGTTTGAGCATAGCATAGAACATAAGGTGTTAAGATAGTCATTCTTGTATCCAGTCATTCATGCTTTGATATTGTTAATTGGTGTTGTGCAGGTGTATTGGAATGAAGTCATCACTGTTTTGAGGTATTTGGAATGCAGCTTGACAGTGCAGGATGTAGGGTTGCGCGGTCGCGCCATGGGAGCCTTGAGAAATCACGCGCCTGCGCTACATGTCTGCGCATAAAAAGTAATCGCACGCCCGCGCTCTGTCCCTATACAGAAACCGTGAGGCCGCGCTCGACACTGGCTTTTGAAGAAATTTTTTTTATTTAAAAATGTGTCTTGCCCCATATCATACATCATTTGAAATAATAGAGAGCGTATTTCCTTGTTCTCCAAAACACGCATGACTCTTCCTCTCCAAACCGTTCCAAATTAAAGGTGTAACGTCTCATCTCCACTGCTTGATTATCACATCAGTTCTCTAACCCATGTTCAACATCTACACTGATAAAACTAGGGCTTCAGTGGGTTTGTGTAATATAAGTTTGGGGGTTCTCTGTGCAGCAAATATATCACTCACGATTATATCAAACAAGTTTTCTTCTTCTTCATCAATTTCAAATGGGTTCTAAGCGTGCACGTTATGTCACTCCATCATCATCATCTTCTTCTAGTAGGAAAGGCGAAGATATTGTGGATCATACGAAATTTCTCAGTTTGGAGGCACAAATGGAGTACTATATAATAGTGACAAAGACCTTTGTGAAGGAAAGAGGCTTCAAGCCTGAGAAACAGGATGGGCAACTGTGGGATATGATTCGAGAAAGAGGATGGGGAGGATTTACGACAACCCCTATGCCTGCTCCCATGGGTATTGTTCAAGAATTTTATGCTAATACGAAAGATACTATGAGTGGGTTGTCAATGGTTCGAGGAGTTCAAGTAGATTACCGACCTCAATCAATCAGGGCAACTTTCAGAATACTCGACACTCCACCGACTGGGTATGATAATTGGGTCGAGGCTGCCTATTTTGAGACAGATTTAGACGAAGTCATCACTGACTTGTGCATTCCAAGAACACAATGGACTTGTAGGACAGGAATGAATCAGCCTCGCACTTTCCTAGCATCATCCCTGAATCGCTATGCAAAGGCTTGGAATTTATTTATATGTGCGAAGCTTGTAGCTTCGATGCATTAGCATGAAATCACAACTGAGAGGGCTATCATTTTGTGGGGAATAGTCACAGGCAAGTACATAGATGTGGGTCATCTCATTAATCAGAATATGTTACGTTACATGAGGGGAAGCACTACGGGAAGTATCCCACATGCATCTGTTATTGCTAGTCTATGTGCACAGCAAGGAGTCCGTTGGGGTGATGAACAGATGCAAAGTCCTAGTCAAGAGACGATTGCCAAATTCGAGGATTGGGAAGGAGGTGAGCCATGCCCGAGGGGAAAAGGTTTCATCCTTCAACCCGCATCCTCGATGCCTCCACCACAACCCGCACATGAAACTGAAGCAGGAACATCTGTCGACGTCGAGATTTTTAGATGTCCCTTTCCGTTACTTGTTCTTTGGTGTTCTCATGTTTAGGGCTGAGACTGGATACCTCGGGGTTATCTTCGAGATTAATCGGTCTTCTCCGGTGTGTGTTCCGGTATTGATCTGCATGCCTCGGGGTTCTCCAATATTGCGATTTGTTACTCCAAGATTACGATCTGGGGTTGATGCTGAACCTCCGATAGTATCCGGTATGGTTGTGGATTGTCTTTCATGGTTCTCTCATAAAAGACGAATCTGCCTTCCTGCAATGTTAGTGTCAGTAGTACAGAAAATTTCGAGTGTCTACAGATGCCCCTCTTTATCATACTTATGCATGGCGATGCATGGGTAGGATAAAGAATCCTAGACACTTGAAACGTAATAAGACAAACATAGTACTATGGATAGTAACATGATGTAGATGTATGATGCATGTGTATGGGGTTGTAGCCCAACACGCTGAGGATAATTGCTGGCTCCCTGTTGCTTCAACCGGGGATTGGCAATGATGACCAGATTTGATGTATAATCTGAGTATGTCAGGATGTTAATGTTGGAGTTATCATCAAATTCCTGGATAAGGACTGGATCCTACAGAGGTACCTCTTATGTGTAAGAGATCTGTGGGGATAAAGCTTGATTTGTTTGAGGATGTGTATAACATATTCCATCATCCATCCTCCTTAATGACAATCTCTTGGTTTGTATCGTCAGGACATGTCAAGATTCTGTTGGAGTTACTGCCAACATCAAATGCTGTCAGGGATGCCTGACCTTCGATGATGTGTTTTTCACCGATATGTGAATCAACGGCTGAAAAATCCTTTGGGATATACTGTTAAGGTTGCTTGACTTCTGCTATCGTGTAGATCAACGGAACATTGCGTTGTGACCCCCGCCGGGGAATATGGGTAATCGGGTGGTAAGAACCCCGAATGGCTCCAGAGCTCTGATAGGTTTAACCCTCTATCGGCTGGAATGATGTCCAGGCTGCTTGACCTTCGTTGATGTATGTGTCAACGGCTTAAATGTACATGGTAATCCCCTGCAGTGAACTCACATTGCAAACCCCTCTGATGGGTTTACTTGCCATCGGCTGAGATAATGTCAAGGCTGCTTGACCTTCGTTGATTTGTGTGTCAACGGTTGAACACGCGTTGTAACCCCCGCTGGGGATCTACGTTGTAACCCCCGTCGGGGACTCACTTTGTAACCCCCGTCGGGGACTCACGTTGTAACCCACGTCGGTGACTCACGTTGTAACCCCCGTCGGGGACTCATGTTATAACACCGTCGGGGATCTAGGTTGACAAGGACGATGATCCTGAGAAAGCGGCATTGGACCTGCGTACGGTATTGTCGAGCTTGACTGAGATCATTTGAGATCACTGGTATAGTGTACCCTGTGTATGGGTGAATACCAATGCGTGATGTACCGATTCAAAGTCTCATCAGAGAAGGCCAGGATTGTATGCAGTTTTGCTCAGTCGTGTGGCGTTTTTATTCTCAATTTGACCTTTTTAATTCGTAAGACCTCCTTTGCAACTCGAACTGGACCGAGCCGGAGGGATGGGACCCATATGGGGGTGCCGCAGGTGTACCTGCTACAGCCGTAGATAGGCCTACGGCTAGGCGTGGATCATATATCCATTAGCTAGCAGCATTCACAAGTTACTTTCAACTTGTTTTGCTTAGAGAAAACCGCGAGCCATCTTCAGATCTACTGAGTTCGGGTTGCTTTCTGCAAATTCTGTCACTGTACAAGTGTTCCACACTATCCTGGTAACGTATGCCTGTATTTTCTTTAGTTTCTGTCCGTTAGATTGTGAGTTATCGCACGAAATGCATCTAAACACATAGTAGTGGTTATGTATGCACAAATGACTTGATAAAAAATATTCAACATAGTAAAGGTTAGTATTAAACCATGCTGAACATAATGATGTGAAAAAATTTGACTTTTGAGACAGTCAAATTGGCACCTTTTTCTGCTATTTTTTGTCCTATTTGAGGTCCAATGAGCAAAAGGTAGAAAGGCAAAGTACTCCTAGCATTGAGGTTGGCCTTATGCATGATGATTTTGATTTTTAATGCATATATTGTGTATATGACTTTGGGGAAGGTGTGCTACTGAATGGCCACCTAAACATGCCTGAGTGCATGTCGATAGTCCTATTTTTAAAGGGGACTATGGCAAAAAATTTCAAAAGGTAGGCATTGGGTAGTCATGCATTTTAACTCTATTATTTGTTAAAGTAAATGCATGCATGCATATAATCATAAATGTATTAGAGAAAGCTCCAGGTAAGGAAATACCACACCCTTTCTGAGGTGATTTGGAGGCTTGTTGTCCAGATATTATGGATCCGGATCAGTCAAGCAGTTCCTATAGGACCACTTTTGGTGTACGGTGGAGGGCTTCTTAAGTGCCTTGTCCCCGTTCTGTCAGACAGCCTCGTCGATTGGTGGAGGCTGTGATCCGTCCTGTCCAGGCAGATGTTCTGGACGTTGAGGACGAGGAGGCGGATATTCCGATAGAGGATCCCGCTCTTGCTGTACATGTCCCTCGTAGGGAGCTTCCGAGAATTTAGGTGGCGAACCCAGAGTTGCTGGGTGATTTAGGCAGACATCTATCGATGTACTTACATGCTAACGAGGTATGGTGTTAGACTTTACTTTTCCATCTTTCCTATTGATGAGGATTAAAGGGTTCTGACGTAGATTTGCATTTCATGCAGGTTCCAGGTTTTACACAGCCTCGAGGGAACTGGTTTAACATCCACTCCATGTACCAGGCGCTTCATCCTGATTATAGAGCAGTAGTGCATGAGTGGGGATTTGGGGCATTCTTCTCCATCCTTCCCCGTCGTTGTCCCTAGGGTTACCTCAGGGCATTGTCTGAGCGGTGGTTTCACCAGACTCAGTCACTCCACCTGCTGGATTGCGAGGTGATGATGACGCTGATGGATTGGCGATTTATCACCGGCATGGAGTTTGGAGGGGAGCCAGTGCCTTGCATGGCAAATATTACCCCTACTGCCGTCAGATTCTTGTTAGGAGTTCCGGCGGCGGCGCTTAAAGGCAGGACAGTCCGTTCAGGTCCTTTGAGCGTGGATGCTGTGAGCGGGCTATTGAGTGAGCCTATGCCTGATGATGTCAGGATCAGGGATCGCGTTCTGCGGTGATTGTTCCTGACATCATTCGAGGCTGCTTCATAGCAGATAACTCTTCCACGGTATCTTTTGCTTTGGTCAGCGCTACGCGTGACATGGACCATATTGGAGAGTACGATTGGGGCTCCTATACCTTTGTCTATTTCCTTCGGGGCATGCGTATACATTCACAGGGTTTGACCGAGGCTTGGCTAGGATTTTACCCGTTTCTGCTGGTGAGTATTTCTCTTGTCTTTTCCCATTCATAGGTTAAGAATGTTTACTGATAGCAGATGTCTTGCCATTATATTGGCAGTTTTGGGCCTATAAGAGGCTTCCCTATTTGCGTCTCGTGAGTGTGTTAGGTTTAGATTCCTATCCACGAGGATGAAGATGGAATCATTCGATTCTGCCCGAGGTCCCTGTAGCGGAGGGATTCACCCATTGCCGTATACAGCTGGAGTTGCTGACGGCCGACACCATCACCTGGCTTCCCTATTCTGGGGAACACTTGACAGTGGGTTTTAAGGATGGATACCTGACTGGGGTCGAGTATTTGATTTCCACCAGGAGAGTTCCACTCTTCACAGATGGCGGTTGGGATCTCTATCTAGGAGAGCGTGCTATCAGGAGCACCACAGGGGAGATTCATATACTGATCTTACCTCCTGTCAGGTGTCACTGGCCTATATCGCAGTCACCCGCCATTGATATCCCGTTGTTGGGTGTTGACGGATTTGCATTATCAGAGGGTCCATGTACTCAGGAGACATTCCAGCATTGGTGGCTTCCTCATACTATTGGAGCCTAATCTTGCGCCACACAGTTTATGGGGGACATGGTTCCTGGATCCTTGATGATGATGGATTGGATAGCTTGTGTCCGAGATCCGAGAGTCATGTGACACAGATTGATAGCTTGACCCGTCAGTTGGACCAGGCACATATATTTATTCGGCACTTGGGCAGAGATCCAGTAGAGGCGGAGTCATTTGTTCCTTCCAGCTCAGGCGCTGGCCCCTCGGACGACCCATTTGGTTTTGCCGACGGAGATCCTCCTTTTTATAGGCCTGCCATCCCTGTTGATAGAGATCCAGTGACTCAAGAGGAGTTACATCAGGTGGACAGGATTGATGATGTGGATATCGACTCCATTGTCTTTTTCTGATGTATTCTCATTATATCTTTTAATAGGCCTCTGTTAGCTATTGGGTGGTTGTGCCCCATTCTCGCTATATCTTTTGATAGGCCTCTGTTAGTAGTAGGGCGTCTGTGCCCCATTTCCCTGTATTTGTAGCTGTACAGAGCTGATGTATTAGATGATGATATACTTAGGAATGTATGCACAGTCTTTTCCATTCCCTATATCATACTATCATCCATTATCTGTTATGCATGTATCATGTTATGAATATGTATGTATGTCCAGAGATATTCGGCATTGACCCCTGGATGGTCTTATGACACGGCCCTCACAGATGTCTTCTTCGACAGTTAGCCGTATAGCTCATACCCCACCGTCAGTGGTGGCATCGGGTATGCGATCGTGGTATGATAGTATGTCACCACCAGACAGGGTGACCGTAGATATGTTACTACAGCATACCATGACTTTTTTGGCATTTCAGGTTCCTGCAGGATTCGTAGATGGGATGCTACAGCATTGGTGACCTGACAGACAGGTATTCCGCTTTGGCACTCATGAGTTGATTCCTACTCTGGAGGAGTATGCACGTTTGACGATGCTGCTCTTGGATAGACCTTGTGTGCATATGGCTCTGGGAGACATGAGTAGACGATTCATGACTCTCACAGGATTGAGGCGTAGAGTAGTGCAGGATGAGCTGACATCTGGCCATGTGATCTCTCAGCGTTTTCTGTATGATAGATTTGGCTCAGAGGACAGTTACTCACGACATCCCGGGGATTTCACCGCACCGGAGGATCATTGGCGTCTAGCCAGAGTTGACGTACTGATGCTATGTGTACTATCATATGTGTACATGCCGCGGTATATGGATGAGATAGATATAGGCGTTATCATGGTCGTGAGAGCTCTCAGGGAGGGTCATACCATTGTGCCTATGATCTTGGCAGAGACTCTGCGGTTAGCATCCTACTGCAGTACTTATCCATCAGGAGTGTTTACTGGGAGCTCAGTCCTTCTGTATATGTGGTTCATGTCACACTTGAGACCGATTGGTACCCTTAGACGGCATGGATATTGGTTTACCCACGATGTGGCCATATCATACTCCTTTCAGCCATCGGAGTGTATAGATGCTCAGTCCTGGTCCGCATTTTTGGTAGACATCAGAGATCCATTTAGCATATTGCTGTGCTCGGGGCTTAGTTCACCATACAGCTTTATTACTCATGCTCTGGGCATGGATTTCCTCCCTCTGGCCGGCTTGAGGGGTGTGACTACTTATCACCCATTGGTCGTGATGTCACAGTTCGACCAGTTTCAGGATTTTCATCCTTTCACAGGGGCGACAGGTCAGCGTTCAGCTGCTCGATACCTCTTAGCCGAGGACCGATCTCGTGTATACGCTTGTTGGGACCATCGTGAGGTAGCTGCTTTTTTAGTGAGCAGTCCAGGTTATTCCGCAGAGTATTCCGCCTGGATGGAGACGGAGGTTTTATCGGCTGCAGCAGTATCTGCAGTACCGGATAGTGACGCAGAGGGTGTGGATCCTGTGGAGGACATTGATACCCACTTCGAGGAGGAGCCCGCTGCTGGGTTGCCCGCATTTCTTTCGGATTCTCCTAGTACCAGTACTGTTTCGATTCAGCACTTGGCACAATACTTAGAGCAGAGTCTTCAGCTGATGACCTTTGAGAGAGATCAAGTTCGATCTATGATGTCGACTACTCTGGATGTGAGGGAGGCCGCTCTGTTGGAGAGAGATGAGGCCTTAGCTCGTAGGGGTGCCACTATTGTTGAGCGGGATGAGGCCAGATTAGCCAGAGATGCAGTGATAGTTGAGAGGGATAGTGCCATATCTGCCCGGGATGTAGCCGTCACAGACAGTACTGCAGCGAGGTCCCTTACCACTGACATAATCGCATAGATGAGCGCATATATTGATGAGCATATGGTCATCATGCAGATAGCTTCTAATCTATTGGGTCGTGTGGATACTCTCATACAGGAGACCACATCTTTACCTCCTTCTTCTGAGAGGGATGCTATGTTGGGCTTGCTAGCTCGCGTGTATCCTGACTCATAGATTAGCTTGTACTTACCTGCACAGACTAGCTTAGCCATTTTTTCATGTACAGTTTACATCATGTATATCAAACAACATTATATATGACAGAGAAATATATTTTTGGATCACTTCCCTTTTAGATATACCTTGCTATTTGTTTGATATTTTGCCTGCTGCTTCAGGGCTTGTGATCTTGATGTATTCTGAATTCCTCCTGGGTGGATGGAAATTGAGTTGTCTCTGGATAGTTCAGAATGGATCATCGATCTGTGTATCCCTACCATCTTTTGGTGTCTTGGGACTGGTTTCTGTATGGAAATGTGGAGAGGAGTGTGGCTTTCCTCTCTGAGATTGACCGCACCACAGATGGTCACCAGTACTTCTATTCAGGAGAAGCCTAGTTAATTCCATCTCTTATGGATTGGCGTTACTCTTCAAGGTATGACCGCAGCTTAGATGGTCGCCGAATCTCCTATTTGGGAGGAGGGGTTGGGTAATTCCATCCCTTTGGTCTGAAGCCGAATGAAACGTAGTGGATTGCTGTTTGATCCCTGTACCAACTGACAAGGGTTTGTGTTTTGGTAGGAGGTGAGACCGCACCATGAATGGCTGCCTATGTACTCCTATTGAAGAGGAGATCAGGTCTGCGTAGTTCGAACCTGGTGTAAGAGGTTCAACGCTGTATGTGGCAGAAATGGTATAGGAATATTTTTGTTGTTTTTGTGATGAGAGAAAGGTAGAAATGTTTTGTTGTTTTTGTTTTATTGCGACTGGGCCATATGAAATGGTTGCCTACGTACTCCTATTGAAGAGGAGATCAGGTCGACGTAGTTCATTCCTCAGGGCGAGAAGAGAAAGTGTAATCCCATGTGCAGGTCAGAGTGCGGGGATGAGAAAGTTTAATCCTAAGTTGAGGATAAACTGCAGAGGAAAAGTTTGATCCCAGGTATGGGTAGCCAAACTGTACACGTAAGAGGTTCGATCCACGGTGGGATGACCTAAGTTGTATGAGCGCAAAGGAAAGCCAGGCTGCTGGATTGAAAAGTATGTTTCCCTGAGGGGCAAAGTGCAGAAAAGTTGTATGTGGTAAAGGGTTAAACAACCAGAATGACTGGTGATCTGATGGTTTGACACCAGGGTGTTTGCGAGTTACTTCAGACATAGTACCGTTTCACGGCGTCTGAGTTGTTGAGTTGTGGAAATTCATCACCGTCCATTTCTTGCAATCTGAGAGAGCCTCCCGTCAATACTTGTTTGACAATAAACGGGCCTTCCCAGTTAGGAGCGAATTTTCCCTTAGATTGATATTGGTTGTCCAAGATTTTCTCAAAACCAAGTCATATTATTTAAATTGTCGTAGCCGGACTTTTTTTGTTGTAGGATCGGGCGATCCGTTGCTGATATAACTGACCATGGAAGATAGTCGCAGTTCACCTTTCGTCTATTAGAGACAATTGGTGATACCTGTCTTGTACCCACTGATCTTCGTCCAGCTGAGCGTCTATCAACACTCTGAGAGATTCCATCTCAACTTCTATGGGGAGCACAGATTCCATCCCATAGGTTAGTGCGTAGGGGGTTGCCCCAGTTGAAGTACACATGGATGTTCTGTAGGCTAACAGAGTCAGAGGCAATACATCAGACCAGTCTTTGTGGTTGGCGGCCATCTTTTGCATAATCTTCTTGATGTTTTTGTTAGCCGCTTCAACAGCTCCGTTCATCTTTGGACGATAGATAACTGAGTTGAGATGTTTGATGTGAAATTTACTGCACAATTCCTTCATCATCTTTTTGTTGAGGTTTTTGGCATTGTATGACACAATCACCTCTGGTTGTCCATATCGACAAACAACATTATTTCTGATGAAACAAATGATGACTTCTTTAGTGACCCTGGGGAAGGAGGCTGCCTCTACCCACTTGGTGAAGTAGTCGATCATGGTGAATATAAATCGATGTCCATTATTGGCTTTAGGTTTAATGGGCCCGATAACGTCCATTCCCCACATTGAGAAGGGCTAAGGTGAACTCATATTGTGGAGTTCGCGTGAAGGGGCGTGTATAGCATTCCCATGAATCTGGCACTGATAGCATCTCTTGACGTGGTCATGGCAATAAGCTTTGAGAGATAGCCAATAATGTCCCGTTCTGAGGATTTTCTTGACAAGGAGAGGGCCACTCATGTGGGGGCCACAGACTCCGCCATGGATTTCATCCATGAGCCTTTGGGCTTGATCTTTGTCTAAACACCAGAGGAGGCCTAATCCTGCATCTCTTTTATAGAGCGCATCTCCACTCAGGTAGAATTTCATTGCAAGTCGATGGATCCGCCTTTTCTCGGTCGGGCTCGCCTCAGCGGGTGTAGATCCATCTCACAGATATTCCTTGATATGCTGATACCAAGGCTGTGGGATGCGAGGTAGCTCATCCGATACTTCTCCAACATAATTCCTGTAGCTCATCCGATACTTGTTCAGGGAAATTGTGACGCTTGGCAATTGTTCCTTGTCTGATATGCGAATCAAGGAGGCCAAAGTTGCTAATGCGTCTGCAAAATCATTCCTATTACGAGGAACATGTAGAAAGAAGATTTCTTCGAACTCCAAAGCCATCTTTAAAACCTGCCGATGGTAAGGCAGCAAGTGTAGTTCCTTGGTTTGATAGATTCCGGTGGATTGTCAGATTACCAACTCTGAATTGCCAAGGACAGTTAATCGTCTGATGCCCATTGAACGGGCAAGTTTTAGCCCTATGAGACAGCCTTCATACTCAGCCGTATTATTGGTGCTGTCAAACTGTAATTTGACGGCGACGGGATACTGCTCCCCCGTATTAGATACTAGAACTGCTCCAGCTCCAGAACCTCCATATTAACAGCTCCATCAAAATACATCTTCCATGATTGGCGCGTATCGTACTGATGGTGTTGTTGTACTGTCATTACTCCTTCATCAGGGAAATATGTTTCTAAGGGTTTGAAATCCCCTGAAGGTGCGGCGGCCAGTTGATCCGCGATTCCTTGACCTTTGATGGACTTTTGAGTCACATATACGATGTCAAATTGTTGTAGGATCAACTGCCATTTGGACAGTCGGCAATTTAACATGGGTTTGTTGAACACGTACTTGAGAGGATCCACGCGGGATATAAGATGGGTTGTGTGACCATGGAGGTAATGATGTAACCTCATAGAAGCCCATGCTAAAGCACAACACATCTTTTCGATCAGAGTGTACTTGTGTTCACTGCTGCTGAACCTTTTACTGAGGTAATAGATAGCTCGTTCTTGGCCTCTATCATCCTTCTGCCCCAGCATGCAGCCCACAGCATTGTCACTTACGGACAGGTACATAAACAAGGGAACATCATCCCTGGGTGGTACTAACACAGGAGCTTTGACTAGCTATTTTTTGATTGTAAGGAAGGCATTCTGACACTCATCATTCCATTTCATGGAGGAGTTCTTCCTTAATAGTTTAAAGATTGGTTCACAGGTTGCGGTGAGTTGGGAGATGAACCTGCTAATGAAGTTGATTCTTTCAAAAATTCCCCGAATTTCCTTTTCTGTCTGTGGAATGGGCATTTCCGTGATGGCTTGGATTTTGGTAGGATCCAGCTCAATCCCTTTGTGGCTGACAAGAAATCCTAGCAACTTGCCTGATTTAACTCCAAAGGCGCATTTGGCTGGATTCAACTTCAAGCTGTACTTACGTAACCTGTTGAATAGCTTTCTGAGATGGTTTATATGGCGATCCTCCTTTCGGGACTTGACAATGATGTCATCCATGTAGATCTCAATCTCTTTATGCATTAAGTCGTGGAAAAGAGCCATCATAGCTCGTTGATAGGTAGCTCCGGCATTGATGAGGCCGAATGACAACTGTCTATAACAAAAAGTTCCCCAAGGAGTGATGAAGGCAGTCTTCTCACGATCTTCCTCGGCAACCATGATTTGATGATACCCCGCAAAGCAATCAGCAAAGGAGTACATGTCGTATTGCACAGTATTGTCAATGAGAATATGGATAAATGGCACGGGAAAGCTGTCTTTTAGGAAAGCTTTATTCAAGTCCCGATAATCCACGCAAACTCGCACCTTCCCTCCAGGTTTAGGCACGGGCACGATATTGGATATCCACTTAGGATATGTAGATACCATGATGATGCCAGCCTGAAATTGTTTCACAATTTCCTCTTTCAGCTTTAAACTCCACTAAGGTTTCAATCGCTTGAGTTTCTATTTGACTGGCTTAAATCCCTCTTTAATGGGAAGGCGATGAAGGACAATGTCAGTGGACAAACCCACCATGTCTTCATGAGACCATGCAAACATATCCTGGAATTGGGTTAATAGTGTAACCATGTCATTTCGTTGGTTTGGGGTAAGGTCTGAACCAATCCGGATTAACTTAGGGCTTTCTAAGGTTCCGAGATTGAAAGAAGTGGTTTGATCAAGGTTGGGTTTAGGTGTATCTTTGACCCATTCTTGAATTTCTGGAGGCACCTCAATGTCATCCTGTGTATCCATCAAGGCTGAATTCATCTCTACATCAAAGGTACAATCCCTGTGTAGGAGAGGCATCGTATCAGCAAGTACATGCACATCTAAATTCAGAGTCCTAAAACAAAATATGCTTTCACTTAGTATATATGAAACGTGTTTGATCATACACAGTGTTAGCATATACTGGCAAAATAAACTGCTAATACTGTACAAAAAAGTAGCAGTTATTATATCTACAGGGCAGAAAGAACTTCTGCCCGCTTTACCCTTGACGACCAATGCAAGGAATACTGTTCCAATTGGCAAGAGCAAAGTTCGGGTGAACCGTAGTGATGGAGGGACTGTCATCATCCTCCCTATCCCGAATGATGGCCATTATGTCTGGGCAATCATCGTCTGGGGTGTATCGGTTGGTATGTTCATCATGGACAATGATACGCATGCCCGACATTATTCGGACAACATTCTCCTTGATTCTCCGCTCCTCTTCTTGGATTGCGGGATCTGGAATAACGATTTTGTTTTCCTCCACCGGTTTCGGCTTAGGAAATAACATAGCCATAACATTGGCTGGCACCTTTACAGGAGGTTGTGCGGACTCAGCACTTGAAGGCGAAGATAAACGCCACATAGTTGAAGCTGAAGGAACCTTTGGATGTTTATGAGGGTTCCTATGACTAGAGCTAGCAAAATAGCCTAGTCCAGCCGTTCCAGTGTGTTTGGTTAAGCGAATAGGGTACTTGATACCCTGACAATCTTTACCCAACCCTTGTCCTGGTTTATGAGCCAACGCCATCATTTCTTGAGTGGCTGACATCACTTCGGCAGAAATCTGGGGTTCGGGCAGTGGTGCTCCAATAGCATGATATTAGGTATTGCTTATTTCCAAAGCATGAAAACTGACTGGTTCAACGTCCGCATTAGCATTGATGACCGATAAATCCCTGTGTTGAGGACACTCTGGTTCAGCGTTGACTGTGACCAGGCTGTTGTTGACAATATATTTTAATTATTGATGAAGGGTGGAGAGGACTGCCCCAGCCATGTGGATCCATGGTAGTCCCAAGAGCAGGTTGTATCCCGACTCTATCTTGAGCACATGGAAGGACACGCAGAATGTATGAGGACCAATCTCAATTGGCAGCTCAATTACTCCGACCGAATTTCGGCGGGCTCCATCAAAAGCTTTGATGATAGTATGGCTACTCCGGATTCGATTAGGATTGATATTCATCTTCACCAAGGTAGCTTATGGGCAGATATTTAGGGATGAGCCTCCATCTATCAGGACTCTAGCCACCATATATCCAGAGGACAAGACTACGATGTGCAACGGTTTGCAATGACCGGTCCCTTCAGGCGGAATGTCATCATCAGTGAAGGATATCACATTGTCGTTGAAAATGTGATCAACCAGTTGTTAAAATTTTTTCTCATCCACGGATGTCGGGAGATAGGCTTCTTCTAAAACCTTTAACAAGATCTTCTGGTGATTCTCGGAAGTGAGGACCAAGTCCAAAATTGATATCTGTTGTGGAGCTTCTTTCAAGCTTGAAACCACCGTAGCTTCGTTATAACACATAGTGCGGAGGAATTTTTCAATCTTCTCCGTGGGTATTTTTCCCTTTGATTTGGAGGCAGATTTCATCACCCATTGGGGAAGGTACAATGGATTTTCTTTCGACACTGCTGCAGTGGTATGTGAGGTGGATCCTTCACCTTCTCCATAATTCCACGGAACATTGTGCAAGCTAACAATAGGATATTGTGCTCTGCACGGCAAGTTGATTGGCTCGGGAGCGGCCACTTTCAAAGGATTGTTGCTTCCTTTGAGTTGAATTATTGGCATGACGAGTGATTGATTAGCTTCAGTAGATATGACGGCTACCACACTCTTCCATTTAGTGGAATCGGCATTCTCACTGGCGCGTAGCACAGTGTCGTCATCTACCAGGTGTTGTACGCCACTGTCAATTAAGTTCTGAATAAGGTGGTGGAGTGCCCAGCATTCTTCTATCCTGTGACCATGAGATTGGGAATGATATTGACATACTCCCTCAGAATTTTATCGTCCCGAACGGGGGTTGATTGGAGGTAGAAGGGAACTAATTCTTCCTTCATTGATTAACATGTGAAGTATCTCCTCCATAGGTTGACCCAAATAGGTGAATTCCCTTTTGTTGGAGAAATCCCGACGGGCCTTGGCATTTGCTCTCTTCGTCACTTTGTCTTCCAGCATTTCATTTTCTGAAAGTGAAGAGGGAATATTCATGACAATGGGAAGGAGACTGGCATGGTCCTGGCTGTTTAGCTGAAGAGTCACTTGATGCTGATAAGTCACCAGTTCCGCCAATTGCTCAATTTGTTTGCAGAGAGCTTTCATTTTTTGTTCCATTGTGAACTGGAACTTGGCATAATCCCATCTGTTATCACCATCTTTGATGGTTTGGGAAGAATCACAGCTGAAGTTGGAACTCTGTCCACTACTCTAATTAATCATGTTGACCTCTTCTTCTTTGTGTTGAGGAAGAGGGTTGTCTTGAACGTTAGGTTGATCTGGTTTAGTGACCACGATCTCACCGTTGTCTATCTGGTCTTGGATCTTGTGTTTCAAGGCCCAACAATCCTCAGTATCATGTCCAGATGCCCCGACATGATAAGCAAATTTTCGAGCAGCATTAAAACCCCTTCCATTTGGGTTGGCTGGTGGAAGTAGATGTGTAATCTTCTTTTGTGTTGTCAGAAGATTAAGGATATTCTCGAGGGTATCCCCTAAGGGTGTGAACACTCGAGGGCGTTTGGCTTCTCCACCTTTTAGTATTGGAGGGTTTACAGACTGTGCTGGAAAGGGAGTATAGTTTCTCCTCTGAACAGGCATATTTTGACTGCCTTTTTGACCCTGTAGTATCAGGGAAACATCTTCCTCTTTCTTTTTATGGACCCTTCTGGGTTGTTCCCATAATTTCCAGACTGGATGTGATCAGCAACAGCTTTGAGTGCAGCTAGTTCTTGAATCTTTCCGGATTTCAATCTCATCTCAGCCATCTCCCCATGTTTGACCATTTCAGAAAACGGGTTGCCGATGCTGCTTAAAACTCTCTCATAGAAGGGAGCTTCTTGTATGTCTATGAACGTCATGACCATTTCTGATTCGGTCATGGAAGGATTCACTTGGGCAGCCAGGCGTCTCCACCTCTGGGCATACTCTCGGAAAGACTCATTAGACTGTTTCTTGATTTTGGTAATTTGATACCGATCAGGAGCCATTTGAGACTGAAAGCTGTATTGAGTGAGGAAGGCATGTGCTAGCTCTTCCCAGCTGTGGATTTTGGAGTTGTCTAATTTTGTGTACCATGAACAGGCTTCTCCAGTTAGACTCTTTTAGAATAATTGCATTCTGAGCTTTTCATCCTCTGCATAAGATCCAAGTTTTCCAATAAATACCTTTAAGTGTGTATAAGGATCTCCTAACCCGTCATATTTTTTAAAGTCAGGAGTTTTAAACTTTTCTGGATAATGCACACCAGGAAAAATACATAGATCAGCATATGAAACACTCCCGTGTGTTCTAATTCCTTTGATAGTGCGAAGGGTCTCTTCCATTTGGAGGACTTTCTTTTTGATGTCACCAGTGTCTGGGTCTCCAGTGGGATGGGCAGCATCATGAGTTCTATTGGTCTGATCCAACTGCAATTCAGGTATGGTAACGACCTAGGCTCTTCCTTGTGTGGAGGATTCAACATGTACGGGTATTTTCTGACCCTGTGTAGACTGGTGTAGTTCTTTGAGCAGAACAGCCAAATCTGCAATTTGTTTGCTTAATCCGTCGAATTCTTTGCGAGAAACTGGATTAAGTTCAGTCTGGTCGGATGACGACATAATTGACTGTAGGCCTGTTGCCTTTTTGGACTTTGAACTGGTAGTAGGCCCGATTGACTCCCTGCGAAAGACTTGCATAGTTTAGTCCTTAGGGAAGGTGAACATTAATATGCAATGTGATGAGTCCATTTTAGGAATTTTATCCTGCAAAAACGGATGTCAGCTGTTTATAGCATGTATGTATATGTGTACACATTCCTTCATATTTCTCATTACATGGAGATAGATATGTCACGAAATTGTGTAATTTAAAATGAGAGCATGAAGAGACTTTCCTCCGTTTTGGGTTTATCAGAGGCTGACCTATCTTAGGTTACTCTCGCGGCTTTTTGGCATGAAGGTTCCCAAATCATCGCAATCTACTTGACGGGAAGTTAATCCGGTCTTTCAACTGGAGCGAATTTGGGTGGTGCTTTTCCTGAGCCTCGGAGAATCAGGCTTCTTACGAGTCCAGTAATCAAACACCGATGGGATAGCCTCCTGGTGGAGGGACCACACAACATACATTCACATACATCGCGTCTCACCGTATGAAATGATGATATGTGTGAAGCACTAAAATCATGAGGAGTTTATAGTGCGAGGCACTAACATCACAGGCAGTTTATAGTGCGAGGCACTAACATCACAGGCAGTTTATAGTGTGAGGCACTAAATAAACAAGACATGCATTCGTACACATTCATCCAATGTAAATGCAACATCCACACACAAGCAGATACCAATTTTGAAAAGATTGAAATAGCGGCTTAAGTCCTCTTACTGGAGTCCCCAACAGAGACGCCACCTGTCGACGTCGGGATTTTTAGATGTCCCTTTCCGTTACTTGTTCTTTGGTGTTCTCATGTTTAGGGCTGAGACTGGATACCTCGGGGTTATCTCCGAGATTAATCGGTCTTCTCCGGTGTGTGTTCTGGTATTGATCTGCATGCCTCGGGGTTCTCCAAGATTGCGATTTGTTACTCCTAGATTGCGATCTGGGGTTGATGCTGAACCTCCGGTAGTATCCGGTATGGTTGTGGATTATCTTTCAGGGTTCTCTCATAAAAGACGAATCTGCCTTCCTGCAATGTTAGTGCCAGTAGTACAGAAAATTTTGACTGTCTACAACATCAACTCAAGCCACTACTATTATTGGGGATCAATAACTCCGAAGGTTGGAGCGAAAGGTCGATGCTATGTATGATAACTTTGCAGCATTTGCTATGGGTTTGACGAGGTCGCTAGTGGAGGCATCTGCACAACAGGGTACTACACTCGAGTGGCCACAATTTGGGACAGACGTGCCATTTCCACCACCGGATTAGCCACCCGAAGAGGGTGGTGCAGCTGATCAGTAGGGGAGTTCTTCTAACCCTATACCTTCATTCATTGGGACATTGAATATTTGAAGTTTGGGGGTATTGGGTAGTAGGTAGTTACATGTAGTGTTTGCATATTAGTTTAAATTTTAATTTTGCATGTTTTTGTTAGTATATGTTTAGTTGCATTATATGTTAGCATGTCTCGCATTTTTAGCTATGTGGAATCTATGTCTAGCTAATGATGAATTTGAATTTTGAAGGGTTGTTGAGTCTAATGGATAACATAAGCTTAGATATAACGTTTTACATGATGTAATCCATGGTACTGTTTAGATGTTTTCTGTTTGCACTGTTCACAAATGTTTGTAGGCATAAGAGTTATGTGTTTTATTGCTTGGTAGGAAATGTGGTTTTAAAAATAGAATTGTGTGGAAAATGGACTTAGATTATGAAAACATTAATAATCAAGCTTTGGGAACACATGGGTATGCTTATTTTAAAAAAAAACTACCATGGTTAGTCTTGTTTCGGGGCCTTTGTTATTTGAGCAAGTACGCCCGAGGGGATTGTCTTTACACCTAGCGCCCTAAGGTCTTTTATGGTCTGGGAGTCGTTGGTTGAAAGCTCGCTAAGGGGTAATACTGTTAGCCTAATGGAATGAGGCATTGCACAGCCATGTAATATAAAAAAATAGTAATAAACACCACGGGAAAGAGCGAAAATCGCCCTCGTGAGTAGATATAAAGCAATTTAAACCCATTGTTGAACCTTAGTTTGTATTGATATGTTAGAGTAGTCTTTGTTGCATTAGTATACATGAATCTTGATTTAAACTGTAATTTTTCTGTATTGAGCAGTTTAGCATGTGTATTCTTTGCTTTAATCAAGTTTTAGTGAACACAACACACACACACAACATCTTTATAGCATGTATGGGTTATTTGAGTGTATGATATTATGTCTATAGCTTAGTTTGAATTTTTATTCTTGAATCTGTATAATTTGTTGAGGCCTATTGGACTAAAAATCTATTTTAGCTGGAAAAATGTGAAGACTCATTTGCATCGTAATCTAGTTGCATAGCATGTACTTGCATTTTCAGTGTTTAATGTCGTATGCATTACTTGAGGGCAAGCAATAATTCAAGTTTGGGGGTATTTTGATAAGTAGGTTTTATACCAACTTATTGAATATAAATTCACGAGAATTATGCTCATCTCAAGTAGTTTTTAGTATGTTTTTAATTGGATTATGTGTTTATTTTGCATTATTTATAATTAGAACTCCTATGGTATGAAAATGCAGTAAATAGCATAGCTTGGCATTGGTAGGTGGTATGAGACTATCGAAGGCATGGCACGTGAAACGAGAGTAGATAAGGAACTGAGCAGTGATGGAGGAACAAGCAATAGCAGCAGATAGCAGTATGCAGCAGACAGAAGCAGCGCGACCGCGCTGCTTTACAAAGCATTCCTCGCACGCCCGCGCTACAAGCAGACAGAGGCTAAAAGTACACATAGTGCCTCCGCGCGGCTGAACAGGCTAGAATTCGCGCACCCGCGCTGGAGTCGCGCGCCTGCTCCCATGTTGTACTGCGATCACGCGCGTTATCTGAAGCTGTTATTTGATTTATGTTTTTGAATTTGAAATTTGAATGTGGTCTTATCTAAAACTATTCTGGTTAGTACCAGACGTACATTAAGTATGTTTTTATCAGTTTTTGAGAGGGCAATTAGGGTTAGAGCTTTTGAACTAATTTTCTAGAGAGGATTTGAGCATAAACTCAAGATTTTCTACATCTTCTCTTGAATTCAGTTATTGAATAATAATTCATTTCATTTTGCTAAAAATTATTGGAGATTAAAACATCACTTTGGAACATAATCTGCAATTGGGTTTGATCAATTCTATCATCTCTTTGAATTGCTTTATTTATTTTCCATGTGTTACTATAATCCTATAATGGCTTTCGGTTCAGAAATGAACTAAATTCCATTATGGGATTCTAACGGATTTTGATATGTAATCTATAATTAATTTCCTGATTGTTTGATTGTTCGTTTGTCATTGGAATTTCTGTTATGATTGATTGGATTGCATGAATGTTTGATCACCATTCATTTTATATGCTTATATGGAATTGAAAAAATGACATGTGAGTATGGTTATGATCATGATAGCATGCGTTTATGAGGTTGAAATGTTTAGCTTTATATTTCGCGAACCAGATAGAAATATAATGTTTCACCGTGTGTAGTAATATAAGAGCTTGTGCTTCAATTCAATATTGCTACAATTTCACGTAGAAATATAGTGATTTTGGTTTTATTGATGATTACATGATTTCTATTGCATGTGGAGGTTATGTAAGTAAGTCATAATGCATTGAAAATTGGTTATGTCTAATTTTGTGCTCTTAGATAATTTTCTATGATACTTGTATAATCTTGCATGATGGTAATATTTAGATGAAATATGAAATGAAGTTAGAATCCCATTAATTCCAAATTTGATTTCAATAAATTAGTTGTGTGTTTTATTCATTAATTGAATATAGATCAAGCATAATTGTGAATTATTCGATTAAGCATATAAATATAGTGATACAATTGGTGTATGATAATTTAATTTTAAAACCTTTCTCCGTGGATCGATACTGTTCTTACTCTGTACTACTTGTTGACCCATGTATGCTTGCATGAGTTAGAGTCCTTTTGTTAAGACTAAAAAGGAGGCAACACGTATGCCTGACATCATCCTGACGATGTCTTGTTTGATTCTTCATTCCTCTTCTTCCACTTTGGGATCTATAATAAAGACTTATTTCTCCTTTACCAGTACCGGTTTAGGAAATAATATGGCCATCACATGGGCAGGCACCTTTACCGGAGATTGTGCGGGGTCAGGATTTACAGGAGGAGATAATTGCCATGTGGCTGAACCTAGAGGAATTTGCTTATGCTTATGCGGATTCCTGTGACTAGAACTGACAGAATAGCCTAGTTTGGTTGTCCTGGTTTGGCTGGACATTTGAATCGGCCGCTTAATGCCTTGATGATTTTGACCCAGCCCTTGTCCGGGCTGATGACCCAATGACATCATTTCTTGAGTGGCCAACATTACTTCGGTCGAAATTTTGGGTATGAGAGGTGGCACCCCCACAGGGAGGTAATGAGTGTTGCTCACCTCCAGGGCATGAAAACTGACCGGCTCAACTTCTGAATTGAAGCTGATGAGTGGCATATCACCTTGTTCCGGACATTCTGGCTTAGCGTTGACAGTGACTAGGCTATTGTTGATAATGTATTTAAGTTGTTGATGAAGAGTGGAGGGGACGGCCCAAGCCATATGAATCCATGGTCTTCCCAATAGCAGGTTGTATCCCGTATCTATTTTGAGAATGTGAAAAGATACGCAAAATGTATGGGGATCAATCTCCACTGGCAGTTCAATCTCTCCAACAAAGTTTTGTCGGGATCCGTCGAAAGCTTTAATAACCGTATGGCTGGTTCGGATACGATTGAGATTGATGTTCATCTTTACCAAAGTAGCATAAGGATAGATATTCAAACACGAACCTCCATCTATCAAGACTCCAGCTAGCATGTATTCGGAGGATAAAACCGCAATGTGCAGTGGCTTGTAATGATCGGTCCCTTCGGGCGGTATGTCATCATTAGTGAAAGATATCACATTGTTGTTAAAAATGTGATCAACTAAATGTTTAAATTTTTCCACATCCACTGATTTCGATAAGTAGGCTTCTTCCAAAACTTTTAGTAGAATCTTCTTGTGATCCTCAGAAGAGAAAACCAAGTCCAATATTGAAATTTGATGTGGAGCTTCTCTTAAGCTTAAAACCACCTTGGCTTCATTATAACCCATATTACGGAGGAATTTTTTAATTTTCTCCATGGGAATTTTCCCCTTTGATTTGATGGTGGGCTTCATAACCCGTTGGGGAAGATACATTGGATTCTCCTTCGACACTACAGCAGTTGTATGCGAGCTGGATCATTCAGCTTCTCCATCATTCTAGGGGACTTTTTGTAAGCTGATAACAGGATATTGTGGTCTGAAGGGTAAGCTGATTGGCTCTGGTGTAGCCACTTTCAAAGGATTGTCAACTCCTTTGAGTTTAATTGCTTGAATTGTGAATGGTCTGACAGTCCCATTAGCCTCAGCGGATATAACTGCTACCAATCCCTTCCATTTAGTAGGAAAAGTATTTTAACTTTCAAATAGCACAGTATCGCCGTCTGCCAGTTGCAAGACACCACTGTTAATTAGATTCTGAATAAGGTGGCGGAGTGCCCAGCATTCTTCTGTGCTGTGACCTCGAGAATGGGAGTGATATTGACATACTCCATCAGAATTGAACCATCTTGAACGTGGATTTATTGGAGGTAGAAGTGAGGTAATCCTTCCTTCATTGATCAGTATATGAAATATCTCCTCCATAGGTTGGCCCAAGTATGTAAATTCCCTTCTATTGGCAAAATCCCGACGGGCTTTGGCACTTGCTCTCTTCTCAACTTTGTCCTCTAGTGTTTCCTTTTCTAAACGTGATGATGGAGTATTCATAACAAAAGGGAGGAGACTAGCATGCTTCTGGCTGACTAATTATCTTGTGATTTGATGCTTGTGGATCACCAGTTCTGCCAATTGCTCAGTTTGCTTACATAGAGCTTTCATCTTTTATTCCATCATAAACTGGAACTTTTCATAATCCCACTTGTCAACACCGTATTTGATGGTCTGGGATGATTCACCATTAAAATTGGAACTCTGTCCACTGCTCCAATTAATTATATTGACCTCTTCCTCTTTGTATTGAGGAATGGGGTTGTCTTGCACGTGAGGTTGATCTGGCTTTGTGACCATGATCTCACCATTGTCTATTAAATCTTGGATCTTGTGTTTCAAGGCCCAACAATCCTGAGTATCATCTCCAGGTGACCCAACATGATAAGCACACTTTCGAGTTACATTGAAACCCTTCCCATTCGGGTTGGCGGGTGGAAGAAGATGTGTGATTTTCTTCTGAGTCATCATAAGCTTGAGAATGTTCTCGAGTGAGTCCCCTAGGGGTGTGAACACTCGAGGGCGTTTGGGTTCTCCACCTTTAGGCAATGGAGGGTTTGGAGACTGTGCTTGAAAGGGAGTGTAATTTCTCCTTTGGATAGGCATATTCTGATTGCCCTTCTGACCTTGTAGTATCAAGGAAACATCTTCCTCTTTCTTTTTATAGACCCTCCGGGGGTTGTTTCCATAATTTTCGGACTGGATGTGTTCTGCAACATCTTTAAGGGCAGCTAGGTCTTTAATATTTCCTGACTTCAACCCCATATTAGCCATCTCTCCGTGTTTAATCATTTCAAAGAATGGTTTGCCAAAGCCAGCTAAGACCCTCTCATAGAAATGAGTTTCTTTTATGTCTTTGAAGGTCATCACCATCTCTGACTCATTCATAGAGGGAATAACTTGAGCAGCAAGGCGCTTCCACCTTTGAGCATACTCTCTAAAAGACTCATTAGACTGTTTCTTGACCTTGGTAATCTGGTATCGGTCAGGAGCCATCTGAGATTGGGAGCTATATTGAGTGAGGAAGGCATGAGCTAGCTCTTCCCAACTATGGATCTTTGAGATGTCTAATCTGGTATACCACGAACGGGCTTCTCCAATCAGACTCTTTTGGAAGAGTTGTATTTTGAGCTTCTTGTCCTCTGCATAAGATCCAAGTTCTCCAATGAACACCTTCAAATGTGGGTAAGGATCTCCTAACCCGTCATACTTTTCGAAATCAGGAGTTTTGAACTTCTCAGGATAATGAACACCATGGAATATACAAAGGTCTGCATATGAGACACTCTCGTGTGCTCCAATTCCTTTGATAGAACGAAAGGTTTCTTCCACTTGAAGGACTTTTTTCCTGATGTCACCGGTGGCTAGATCTTCTTTGAGATGGGTGGTATCAGGATTTTTTTGGGTTGGATACAACTGAAGCTCGGGTACTATAATGGCTTTATCCGAACCTTGGGTTCCTCCTTATGCAGAGAATTCAGCATGTATGGGTATCCTTGTACCCTGAGTAGATTGGTGTAGTTCTTTAAGCAGAACAGCCAAATCTGTGATTTGTTTACTTAATTCGTCGAATTCTTTGCGGGTGACAGGATTAAGATCAGCCTGGTCAGATGAAGACATAATTGGCTGTAGGCTTGTGGCCTTTTTGGATTTTGAACGGGTAATGGGTCCAATTGTTTCCCTGCGAAAAACTAACGTAGTTTAGGGAATGTATAAATGTTTACATGTTATATGATGTATCTGTTTTAGGAGTATTATCCTGCAAAACGGATGTTAGCTGTTTGTAATACAGGATAGCATGTAAATTAAAATATGCATGTGCACATATTTCTTCATATTTCTCATTACATGGAGATCAATATGGAATGAAATTACAAGTAATTGAATTTATGATTAATTTTAAAATGAGAAAGCATGAAGAGACTTTCCTTCGCGTTTGGTTTATTAGAGGCTGACCTATCTTAGGTTTACTCTCGCGGTTTTTTGGCATGAAGGTTCCCAAATCATCGCAATTTACTAGACGGGAAGTTAATACGGTCTTTCAGCTGGAGCGAATTTGGGTGGTGCCTTTCCTGAACCTCGTTGGAATTAGTCTTCCTACGAGTTCAGTAATCAAACACCGACATGATAGCCTCCTGATGGAGGAACCACACAACATTTATTCACATACAACGTGTCTCACCGTTTATGAAAATGATGACATATGCGAAGCACTAATATCACAAGCAGATATAGTGTAAAGCATTAAGTGCAGTAATTATATGCATTCGTACACATCCATCAAATGTAAATGCAACATCCATACACAAACATATAACAATTTTGAAAAGATTGTAATAACAGCTTAAGTCCTCTTATTGTTGTCCCCAGCAGAGTCGACACCTGTCTACGTCGGGATTTTATTTGTCCCTTTTCTGTTCTTGTTCTTTGGTGTTCTCATTTTAGGTGAGATTTGTTTGAAAAAACAAGTTGTGAAAAGGTCCGACATTTATATGTCGACGATTGGACTATAAGAGTCGCCAGTTGGTCTTTTAACTGGTTGTACCAACACAACCGAAAAAAATTTTGCATTTTGACCCAGTGATGTGACACTGCTAAATGGGCATGTGAAACCGAGATTCGTTAGGGTCCAAGGACTTACTTATGCGGAGGGAAGGTGTTAGGCACCCCCCGACATTCGTGTTACCACGGTGACCGGCACTTTTTAAGAAACTGTTATATGAATGTGTATGTGTATGGGTCAATGTGCTGTTATTTGGAAGTAGTGTGAGGCCTCGTTCGCACCTATATACATAGGGTTTGAATTTATGTAAAAATTCAGTTTAAAACAAGATATAACAATGATGTTTTGTAAAAAAGGTTTTTCAAACCCTTATGCTCAATAGTAATTGAGACCTTTTACACTTCCATTTTTTATCAAGTGTTCGGCTTAATTGTTTTTAATTTTCGAGATGCGAAGCATCCTCAAGAAAATAGTGTACAAAGCAGTGCCGAACTCCTCATGGGCATGAAAACCATCTGAGGAAATCCAAACACCGTGAATAAATTTACAAGCTACTTACAGCCGAAAATGTCACTCACGGGAGCCGAATCTAGATTCAGTATACTGATTCTGTGATCACATGATTCCTAGGCTAACATGATGCTGCAATTTATATGAAAAGTAGTAAGTAGTTATATATATAAAAGCTGTAAATATATATATATATATATATATATATATATATATATATATATATATACACACACACACACACACACACAGACATGATCAACCACCACGAAGCACCTCTATGGGGGATTGAAAATGTAAATATATAAAAGCGGTAATTATATATATATATATATATATATATATATATATATATATATATATAAACTCCAGGTGGGACAAAATGCAATATATATATATATATATATATATATATATATATATATATATATATATATATATATATATATATATATATATACAAAAACCAATAAACGCTCTAGACATAAGTCTAGGCTCAATCGAGGCATAAATCGATAATATTAGTCCATATATAAATATATGTATAGACAAATTGAAATGAAACCTTGGACCGAAGTCTGGGCATACACACACAATACGACTCTCAACGTGAAGAATGGTGTGTGCAAAGATGAAGAGAAAGTCTTTAAAGTGTGTAAGAAGGCTTATAGTGAGTCACCAAAGAAGACTTCAATAACTTGAAAAGGATGAACACTCGGCTCCCGCCGGTAGAAATACAGCTATATGTGAGCTTACAAGTGTTTAAAATGAGAAAGCACTCAGTTTATGGTGTGTACAAAGTAAATTTGACAGGGCTTCCTCGCCTTTTTCTCTTACAAAATGGCCACCCCCAGCTCTCTATTTGTAGAGGGGGGAGCCGCTGCGGCTCGCCGCAGATGTACTTGCAACTGCCTGGGGTGCCCCAGGCTCTGCGGGTCTCATCGTCTCAAAGTAGGTGCACGCGTGCACTGTGATGTCCGCTCAAACTTTCAGAACTATAATTCGAGCATCCGATTGAGGTGTACAAGACCTATTTTGGACCGCCGTTATTGAGAGCTACACAATGACATGGGATTAGAGGTTGTAAGAAGTCAGGAAGATGGGACCATGCCATATCTTTTCAAGCTTCAAACTCTATCCGGTGTGTTGTCTTGTGCAGTAGTAACTCGGGACTGGACTTGTTTGGTTCTTGTGGGACATTGCTGTGTAGAATATATGTATGTTGTTGTTGAGACGGCGCGATTGTGACATTGGGATGGAAAAATAACGGGCATGCCCTTTACCAGGGTTATCTCCGGTTTGAGCTATGTTAGCGGTCATTGCTCAGGGTTATCTCTGAGATTGGACTGCTGCATGTGTTGACCATCCTCAGGGTTGTTTCTGAGATGTGCCTGACTTCCCGGGGTTATCTCTGGGTTTGTGGCATGAGTGCCTCGGGGCTTTTGCCTAGTGTTCTGAAGCTATTTGCATGGGTTTGAAACAAGCATTTCTGGGGTTATCTTCGGAACTGCAACTGCATCTGCATGCCTCGGGGTTATATCCGAGGTTCAAACTGAAACTCCCGATGTTGCTTTCGGGTTTGAGGTTGAAACTTTCGGTGGTATTCGAGTCTGAGCTGGATGTCTCGGGGTTATTTTCGAGATGGTAATACTGAGTATCCCAGGGTTATCTCTGGGATTGAACTAAGCTGTCTTCCAGGGTTATCTCTAAAAGACGATTCTGCCCTCTTGAAATGTCAGTAACAAGTATGCAGAAAAATTTCGAATGTCTACAAGCATATGAAATGTATGACTAATGGATATGAATCCATGATTATATAACTATGTAGGAATACATGAAGTGCAGATAACTATAAGCAGTTAAGTCGTAATTGATAAACTACAAATCAGGCAAATCTTTCAGTTCCTATTTGATATATGAATTCAATAACTGTTAGTTAAGCTATATTATGCTATGAGAATGTTGATGTATATACATGAAATACATATGAGATATGTATGAAATTTGAAAATTGATCTTTGATGATATGCTTGTGAAGTAAATCTCTATGCCTATTATATGAGAAGTAACATGCATAGTAAATATTAATTGATTATGAATGCATGAACTGAGTATGTTATTATATACTTTGTGATGCATGAAAATTGTTAGAATTATTAGGCTGTCGAGCTCACCCTTGCAAATAACCATTTTTACAGGTTAAGGACTCGCGATAAAGATTACGTGCTACTTGATTGATAGAGTTCAATAGTATCGAAGGAGATTGATTTATTTATTTAAATATATGCTCTTGAACCATGTTTATATTCTAGGAGATGTTCATGATAATAGTTTACGATGTGTAATACATGTTGAGTTGTAAAGTTGTACTATGTGATGCATAGAGGAATTCAAATCGAGATGTAAAACTTTATACAATAATTCGAATAGAATGAATCATAACATAATTTGATTCAAGGATATGTAATTGATTCAAGTTAAGACATCAATAAAAGATGTTTTTTAAAGGAGATTGAAAAAGTTTAAATTATTTCGCATATTTATATAACATCGAATATGATGTAAGACAGGAATGGTAAATGACCAAGATTTGAAACTTATAAAAGTTTGGGGTCAGTATACAGATCCTGGAAATGGAAAGAATTTATATTCTAAATTGTAATAAGCAAAGTTATATTCATTAAGTTATGAATAAAAGATATAAATAGTTTTACTTAGTAGTATCGTGGCGGACTGAATCCGAGGTTTAAAGGGACCCAAATTTGGGGGCGTCACATGTTGGTATCAAAACTGTAGGTTATAAACTTTAGGTAAGAGTACCTTAGGCTATAACTTGAGAAAGAGAAAGATAAAGATTAAAGTATATATAAGCGAAGATTCAAAGAAGAATCTTAAAGTATCTAGAGAATGAGAATTCAGGAGTTTCCTAACTCTGGTAATAAAAATGTTAAGATGATGTCTATAAGATGAAGATGACAAAGATAATAAGAATGAAATCGAATGGAGTTTAGTTGATAATGAGAAAGAACCCTAAGGTAAAACGATGAACACGACATGATCAGATTGAGCTATGAAATGGAAAATAGTCTGTAATGACTAAGTAGCTATAGCTTGATGTTATAAGAGAATGTACTACAAAATGGTACGAGATAAACTCATGAGGAGTTGTAAATGATGAGATACGAAAAATTCGTATCGAGTAAAAAGCAAGTTAAGAGTGAGATAAAGTTAAGTGGGATTTCAGTTGAGGACTCATGTGAGAGCTGAGTTGTACAAACCTTTGTATGGGCGGAGGCTTTGTGCTCGTGCTTGGTTCCTTATAATGATAATCAATGGAATGTCGGTGTCGCACTATCGATATGCTTATAGTGAGAAGGTGATTCTTTTCTCATATCGTATTTGATAGATAGAGACTATTAAGATTAAGATAGAGAATATTAAGATTAGGCGCGAGTTCTTAAAACTCATGCATATGGTAAGATCGTGACTCATAATCATATGGTACATATTGAACTCCTTAGCAAATGGACGCTTATGGTCAGACTAGGATAAGTTCTTAAACTCGTATTAGTGTGGCAAGTTCCTGAACTTTCAAAGTGTGTTAAGTTTGATGAACTATACTGGGTATAGAAAACTTCTGAGGTAAGAATGAAGAAATTTTGGTATAGTAAGCATTGATGGTGTTAGAGATTGATAGAATGAAGCAATAGAGTAAAGATTGAAGTTGATGGAGAAACATGAATTCTCTAAATCTTCTAGCTCTGCTAGATTTTCAAAATTTATTGACTTCGTGCTTATGTTTGCACTTCTATTTTCTTGAAAAACATTGGATCATGTTATTGAACCAATGATGTTTAAAAACAATACCGTTATTCATATGTCTATGCTAGTTGTTTCGGCTAAGATAAAAATGATTTAAAAAATTTCAAAATATATTTCTGACCATGTGCATCATTTGATATGGTGTAGAAATGGTAAACGATAGAGTCATCAATGTAATCAAACCTAGTGTTGGTTGTGATCGAAAGATCGTCAGTCCACTATGGTATGGTGTAATATGACAAAGTCATAACATGACGGAATCCTCAATGTACTACTAATCTGGTACGGTATCATGACGTTATAAAAGAATTTTTGGTTTTCTTTTAAATTATGAAGAAGGTCAATTAAGTTAGCTAAATTATTTCGATTGATGTCCGAGTTGTTGATAAAAATCTAAGCTATTTGATTCGGCTAGACGGCTGTTGAAAGATATTTATGGAATTCAAGCGTTCTTGAGTATTTATGCCAAACCAGATTGCTCTGGTGCTAATTCAGATGTTGAAAAGCTGAGATGAACAACCCTATAAGGGGACATGTTTTCGGAGATAATAGTTTCGAACGTAACGCATATAGTCATTACAACACACTACATTGCGGCCCAACGTAGTGGTACAATAGGCTGGCCACCTAGTGTACGCGTGGAGGGTGTTTTCAGTCTTTGTGATTGATAAACACTCTGGTATGTAGTGTGAAGGATTGTGTTGAAGCATTTGTAAACATGGAAAAGAGTTCATGGTCTTGTGACCCCTCAGCATAATTTGGAATCTAGGATTATTCATACTACTTCCCGATTATTGAAAAATCGTGGAAGATTCTTATTCTTCTGAAGGATGAATGTAGTAAGTAGAATGTTCCTTAGAAAGGAAAATGTAGTAGAATGCATTTGAGAAAGTTATAATAATAAAAACTTCCGAAAAGAGAATGGATAAAATTATTCAAACGAATATGTAATATTTGGAATAGCACCGAGTAGAGGAGGTTTCGGTGATTCCGAGGACGGAATCCTTATAAGGGGGAGAGGATGTAAGAACCCAAATTTTCAGATATTATTAAAATAAGAATTTAATAAATAAAATTCTTAAGGCATGAAAAGGATTCGAATAAGAATATATATATATATATATATATATATATATATATATATATATATATATATATGCATTGAGAGGCATATGGTATGGTGTTGCATGGGGTAATATAAACTATGCAATAAGTGATTTTTGTGTTTAATAAATATATTTTTAGTATGTATTTGTTATTTATTGAAGAGGCGAGTTATTTGAAGTAAAAAGATGGATAGAAATTTATCTATAGATATTAAATAATTTATGCGAAATTATAACATAGTAAGTTGGTGACATTAAATATCTTTGATAATCACCAATTTCTTGAGTATATGTACAAGTATCAAGTCTAAGGCAGTGCAACCGTACCTTTAATGGTAGATGTATAGGAGCTAAGCGTAACGATTCCTTCAGAGAGTGGAGGTATATACGAATTAGTAACCGATCTAACTCATTGTGAAAATATTATAGATGAGACGGAAACTAATTTGTTGGTTGTTTGTGGGAAACCACTCATTATACTATATTGAATACTATTAAAGACTCGATGTGTGCTAAGTGTAAACTTGCTTAAATATACGTTGTTGACGAGAGAAGAAAATCGATATACCTTTAAATAAAAATAGGTTAGAGAATTATTAAATAATTTGATACACGCGCGGCGAGAAGTGAAGATTAAAGGAATACATGTATGTGTTATATGTATCTTGAGTTTTGTGCTATTGGTGGTAAGAAACTCGTAAAGGAGAATTTATAGTTGGTTAAACTATTAAGGAAAAATAAAGTTTTAAAACTTGAAGTGTGATCCTTAAATTGTTAAGGAAAGTAGTAACCGATGATGTGAAATCAAAGAAGAGATTGAGGTTAGACGAGTTAACACTTAGAAGGATGTGCAAGGTATTTAGGAATCTAGAGTCTATTCCTGCTAAAATAGAAACTTGTTGTGTCTGAACTTGGTATGGCGTAGCTGCGCCATTTCCAAGCATATGACCAGTGCAGCTGAGTCGGTTTGTGGAAAACTCTGAGTAAGTTGTGAAAGTTTGATTCAAGATATGTTTACTAGAGACTCACATAAAGGTCATAAATGGTGATTAAGTTGTCCATGAATGAATTAAATTAGCAAAACATGATTTGAATAAGAGTTAATTAATTAACCCGGAATAAATGTGGTTAATTAAGCGATATTATAGAATATTATATTATGAAGCTTTGCATGGTAGTGGCATGATATTAAATTGAATAGAAAGGATTAATTCACTTACATAAGACGGTGAATTAATATATGTGGTTAGCATAAGAGGATGAAAGAAATATGTTAATTAATATTTGTTATTTTTAATATATTACATAGTATTGTAATATATAAAAGGGGTAATATTTGAAAGATAAGTGATAAATAGAAGAAGAGAACCAATATAGTTATAAGTATTTATTGGTTAGAGTTTGATGCATTAAGTTAATACTTTATGTGGTGGTTAAAGAAAATTATTTTGGAACAATTTTTGGAAGAAGTGAAATAAAAGAATTATATTATATTAATTAGTGGAGTACATAATAATTATTAAGGAAATGGCTATTTGGATAAAGGTTATATAATCATACAAGGTAATTAAATGTTAAGATAAAGTGTGACACCTAAGCTTTACATTAAATGGATTTTGAATAAAGTAAAATTGGGGAAAAACCAAACGTGAGCTAGACCCCTAATATTTTATTGTAGAGATAATGAACTTGAGTTATATAACTCCATTAAATGAGATAAATGAGCCTTAATTGTGTGGACTGAGTATTAAAGTTAAACCAGACTGAAGGTTTGACTGGAATTATTAAAAGAGAATTAATGGAAAGATAATAGATGATTGATAATAATCATTATGATATTTATGTGTGATATGAAGTAATGGGTTGAAAGTACTCAACTAAATTATATTTAGCCCAATTAAAATATTATTTGGACTAGCCCAAATGTACATAGATTATATGATATAGGTATATATTAGATCCCTAATTTTCATATTATAGTAACAATTGTACATTAAAATTTCATTTTGGGAATTAAAGAAACCAAACAAAGCATTATTAACCAAAATGCTGAGGATTTAGAAGCTTGTCCCAATATCAGTGTCTCTCATTCTAACTACCGTATGAATAGGCCAATGGCCTATCCTATTCCTTCTTCACTAAGTAGTAGAGCTGATGATGGCTAGAAGGATGGGGGAAATGGAGTTGGTTACCAACCCTTCTCAAACCACTGAACTCTTTTTCTTCCTCTTGGTTTAAATTGTTGGGCAAAGCCATTGTTTGGTCTATGGTTCCTCTATAAATAGAGACTCCTTCTTTTTCCCGTTTGTTGAGATGTCTGAGAATTTGGTTATGGAAGGATAATAGAATTGAGGGTAATTGGAGGATTGGAAAGCTATAGTTAGCAAATTGAAGTTATCAAGAGGTAATAACACTATCACAAATGCTCTTGATTCTTAAGTTTAGAAATATCTTAGAAATGAAAAGATATACTTGCTAAGTAAGTCCAAAAATTAATGTCTAAACCTTGTTGCAATCTGTAATTTTTTGTTAGATGTTGTTAATATAGTTAAATACGAAAACAATGAAAGTTAAACAGACCAATTTGGTTTATAAAATTATTCGTAGTGAATAAATTCGCTAAATTTGTCAAAACATGAAAATTTAGATTGAAAATTAGTTTTGGATTACTATTTGGATTAGTTAATGTTTATGCTAATTGTTGATTCTTTGGTATGTTGTAGTTTTATAAGTTATGAATCCATAGAATCGAAAACGGACTAAATTAGATGTGTATAACACATGTTATGAAAATCAGAAGGAGTATTGGTCTGATAAATCGTGAAGAGCATAGTCTGTAGACACCTTCTGCAACATGAGGCACAGCTGCGCTGTCCCCAAGGTCATTTTGGGCGAAGCTGCGCTACCTTCAAGACCATTTGGGGCGCAGCTACGCCGGACACAGTGACTGGTAGGACTGTTTTGACCTACTGTATTAAATTAGGCATAACTTCTTCATACAAACTCCGATTGAGGCGATTCAGGATGATTCGGAAGGATAACGAGTAGACCTACAACTTTCATTATTTAAGTTTTTAGATTTGAAGTCATTAAGAGGGGTAAAAATGTCCATCTTTGTGACTATTACATATTCGAAGGCAATCAGAGGGCGTGGTCATGCACATACGCAAGTGTAGTGCTCCCGACAATGAAATATGTTATTCTAAGTGATAAAACCTAAATATGCATGATAATAGACATGTCATATAACTAAGATTACTTTGCTCATAAGGGAATACTTTATCATGATTTTCTAAAAGAAAACTTTAAGTTTTTGAGAAACGGAAGTTGATGAATTTGGTGTCCTTTGAGTTCTGACCTTGGACCCTATGTACGCATATCATCATGCATGAAATGTAGTTTTAAAGTTACCTTGCATATACTAGATTGATATAGCTTGGTTTAAAATGTTTTGAAAGAAAAATCGGAAGTTTTGAGAACTAATAGTTTCAAATATTGTGTAAAGTATACTCTGACCTTTCTAGCATGCATACTAAGACGCCTTATGCCTCTAGACATGACGAATATGTTCATCAACTAGCTAAGCATGAATTGGACCTTCCAAGTGTGGTTTAAAATAAGTTTTCAAATAATGAGATATGTTATGTCTATGTAAATAAAACATATACATGTGAGCATGCTATTAGAGGCTTATTAGTACCAATATATGGTTTAAAAGCTTATAACATCGAATCTTGTTAATGAAAGTTGTTAAGCCTTATTAATTGAAATAAATCATTATGGAGCTAAGTAGTTTGAATATGAACTTGAAAATAGATCACAACCTACTTGATGTATGTTTACAGTACGTATCAGAATACATGTTATGCTAGAAATTATATTGGGTAATAAAAAGCCTAAATCTGGTCTGGCCAGGGGACGGCGTAGCTGCGCCCAACCTAGGCCAAACTGCAGCGCAGCTGCGCTGCAGGGCAGTGTTGCCAAACTATTTTAATGGTAATCTAAACCTTAAAGCATATGTGTAGGAATGTCTTAAGCTTTAATGCCTGACTTACGTGATGTTTTAAGTATATGAGCAAGTATTGATTATATAAAACCCAATTTTTTTAAATTTTATTAAAGTTTGCAAAATGTAAGAACGATGTAGATCACACATCTATAAACTTTAAATATATGTCGAGCACATAGAGAGTCAAGTGTGTGATAAATGTATATGAATGTTGATGTCAAGTACGGATGGTTAAAGTATACCTATACATACCTAGCTATTCTAAGAGTATGATGAGAAAGTGAAATGAAGGTTTTACAAACCTAGTTAGTAAATGATGCAATATTTATTATTATATTAAGAGCGTATGAAATATATGATTGATGGATATGAATCCATGATTATATAACTATGTAGGAATACACGAAGTGCAGATAACTATAAGCAGTTAAGTCATAATTGATAAACTACGAATCAGGCAAGTCTTTCAGTTCCTATTTGATATATGAATTCGATAACTGTTAGTTAAGCTATATTATGCTATAAGAATGTTGATGTATATATATGAAATATATATGAGATATGTATGAAATTTGATAGTTGATCTTTAATGATATGCTTGTGAAGTAAATCTTTATGCCTATTAAGTGAGAAGTAATATGCGTAGTGAATATTAATTGATTATGAATGCATGAACTGAGTATGTTATTATATGCTATGTGATACGTGAAAACTATTAAAATTACTAGGTTGTCAAGCTCACTCTTGCAAATAACCACTTTTACAGGTTAAGGACTCACGATAAAGATTATATGCTACTTGATTGATAGAGTTTAATAGTATCGAAGGACATTGACTGATTTATTTAAATATATGCTCTTGAGCCATGTTTATATTCTAGGAGATGTACATGATAGTAGTTTACGATGTATAATACATGTTGAGTTGTAAAGTTGTACTGTGTGATTCATAGAGGAATTCAAATCGAGATATAAAACTTTATACAATAATTCGAATTGAATGAATCATAACATAGTTTGATTCAAGGATATGTAAATTATTCAAGTTAAGACATCAATAAAAAGATTTTTTTTAAAGGAGATTGAAAAAGTTTAAATTATTCTGCATATTTATATAACATCGAATATGATGTAAGACAGGAATGGTAAATGATCAAGATTTGAAACTTATAAAAGTTTGGGATCATTATACATATCCTGGAAATGGAAAGAATTTATATTCTAAATTGTAATAAGCAAAGTTATATTCATTAAGTTATGAATAAAAGATATAAATAGTTTTACGATAGTAGTATCGTGGCGGACTAGATCTGAGGTTTGAAGGGACCCGAATTTTGGGGCGACACACAAGCTGATAAAAAGCGGATCCATCGAATAACTATGAAATTCTATCTGAGCGGAGACGCACTCTACAAAAGAGATGCAGGACTAGGCATTCTCAGATGTCTAGACAATGATCAAGCTCAAAGACTCATAGATGAAATCCATGTGAAGTATGCCGTCCACAAATGAGCGGCCCTCTACTTGTCAAGAAAATCCTAAGAACATGGCATTTCTGGCTCTCTCTCTCAAAGCTGACTGTGATGATCATGTCAAGAGATGTTATCAGTGCCAAATTCGTGGGAATGCTATCCACACCCCTCCAAGAGAGCTCCATAATATGAGTTCACCCTGGCCCTTCTCAATGTGGGGGATGGACGCGATCGGGTCCATCGAGCCCAAAGCCAGCAATGGTCATCGGTTTATCTTCACCATGATTGACTACTTCACCAAATGGATAGAAGCAACATTTTCCCCCAAGGTTACTAAAGAGGTGATCACTGGTTTCATCAGAAATATTGTCATCTATCGATATGGACAACCAGAGGTGATTGTATCAGACAATGCCAAGAACCTCAACAACCAAATGATGAAGGAGTTATGCAGTAAATTCCACATCAGACATCTCAACTCTGTCATCTATCGTCCAAAGATGAATGGTGCTGTTGAAGCGGCTAATAAGAATATCAAAAAGATCATGTAAAAGATGTCCGCCAATCACAAAGGATGGCCTGACTTGTTGCCTCTGACTCTATTAGCCTACAGAACGTCAATGCGCACTTCCCCTGGGGAAACCCCTTACTCGTTAACCTATGGCATGGAAGCAGTGCTCCCCATAGAGGTGGAAATGGAATACCTCAGAGTGTTGATAGACGATCAGCTGGATGAAGACCAATGGTTACAAGATCGGTACCACCAATTATCTCTAATAGATAAAGGAGGGCCACAACCATCTTACATGGTCAATTATACCAACAGAGGATCGCTCGATCCTACAACAAGAAAGTCTATCTACGATAATTCAAAGAACATGACTTGGTCTTGAAGAAGGTCCTTGACAACCAAGATCAATCTAAAGGAAAATTCGCCTCAAACTGGGAAGGTCCGTTTGTTATCAAAGAGGTATTGACAGGAGGAGCCCTCAGATTACAAGAGCTGGATGGTGAAGAATTTCCCCAACTTATCAACTCGGACACCGTGAAACGGTACTATGTATAAAGTTACCTGCAATCTAGCATCGTGGTTCTGGATCATCAGATCCATCAGTCAATTCAGGTTTTCAAAACATTTTTTACTACATACAATCCTTACCACTTCAATTTGTCCGCCAGGGATAAAACCTTTCACAACTTCAGTTTGTCCCACTAGGCATAAACACTTCTTCACGACTTCAGTTTGTCCCGCAAGGGATAAAACTTTTTCACTCCTTCAGTTTGTCCCACTAAGGATAAAACACTTCCTCATAACTTCAGTTTGTCCCATCAAGGATGAACTACGCAGACCTGATCTCCCCAATACACGGGAGTACGTAAGCAGCCATTTTTATGGTCCGATCTAACTACTGAAAAAAAATTAAAAAATCTCTCTACACCCTCTTTACCACATACAACTTTCAACCTTTTTACGCTAGGTTGGAACTACACAGACCTGATCTCCCCCTCATCAATGGGAGCATGTATGTAGCCATTCACGGTGCGGTCTCACCCCTACCAAAAATACAAAACCTTATCAATGGTACTAGGATAATCCTTCATACTTTCAAACCAACCCATAAGAGATGGAACTACCTGATCTCCCCAATACACTGGAATACATCGGCGACCATCTGTGGGGTGGTTAAACCACACCTCCTCGGCTCAAACCACATGGATGGAACTATTTGGTCTCCCCAATACAAAGGAGTACCTGCGACCATCTGTGGTACGGTCAACCTCAGAGAGGAAAGCCACAATCCTCTCCATAACCACGCTCAGAAACTAGTTCGAAGACACCAAAGGGTAGCAAAATATAAAGATCAACGATCCATTCTGAAAGATCCTGAGACATCTCAATGTCCATCCTTCAAAGAAGAGTTCATAATACATTAAGATCAGAAGCCCTGAAGAAACAGGTAACTACCAAACAAATAACAAGGCATATCTAAAAGGGAAGTGAATCAAAACATATTTTTTTCCATATAATACTGTTTGATATATACAATGTATCATGTACATGAAAAAAATGGCTAACCTAGTCTACGTAGGAAAATCAAAGCTAATCTACAAATCAGTGGATAAGCGAGCCATTAAGTCTAACATAACATCTCTCTCAGAAGATAGAGGTAACTCTATGAGCTCTTGCCCTAGGGTATCCACACGAGCCAAGAGATCTATGGCCAACTACATGGTGCTACTATGCTCATCAATGAATGCACTCATCTACAATAATGTTAGTAGTATGAGATCTCAATGCAGTATTATCTATAGTGGCAGCATCTCAGGTAGCTAGAGCATCATCCCGCTCAACAACAGCTGCATCCCTAGATGATCGAGCCTCATCCCGCTCAACAACATCGGTATCCCTGTGAACTGAGCATCATCTCTCTCAATCAGCGCGATATCTCTATCAAAAAGAGTTGTCAACATCAAGGCCCTAGCCTGATCCCTCTCAAACGTCATCAGATGTAAACTTTGCTCTATATACTCTGCAGAATGTGGTGTCACTGCAGCAAAAATAATGGGGGAATCAACAAGAGCTGCTAACAACCCAGCAAATAGCTCATCCTCAATGAGAGAATCGGGGTACTTCATAGGCTTCTCCACTATCAGAATAATACCCAGCTCTGAGGATACAACCGTATCCGATGTAATTTCTTCCTCTAACCATGAAAAATATACTGTAGAACGACCTAGATGGCTAGTAGAAAAGTCAGCCCTCTCACGCTAGGTCCAACAGGTATAAATCCTCTGCTAACAGAAGCCGAGATGATATACGCTGACCCAATGCCCCATCAAAGGGATGAACATCCTAAAACTGGTCAAACTGTGCCACAATAGCAAGTGGATGATAAGTGGTCACACCCCTCAAACAAGCCAGTGGAAGATAGACCATGCCAGCTGCATGAGTGATAAAGCTGTAGGGAGAGCTGAGCCCTGAACACAGTAAAATATCAAACGGATCCTTGATCCCTGATAAGAAAATCGACTAAGAAGCTACGTCTCTACACTCTGCCGGCTGGAAGGAGTATGACATATCTATCTCGTGGGAAAAACAGTACCCATGGCGACGTAAAATGCCAATCGGTCTCAAGTGTGTCATAAACCACACGTACAACAAGACCAAACTACCTATAAATGTCCCCATAGAATGGGTATGGCAATACGTGGTCGACCTCAAGGTCTCTGTCAGAATCATCTGTAAGATAGTATGCCCCTCCCGTAGAGCATAGACTACCATGATCACATCGATATCCAAGTGGTTCATGTACAATGACATGTATAGATAAGCCACTATACACATCAAGAGTACGTCTACTCTGGCAACATGCCAATCATCCTCCGAAATGGTGAAATCCCCGGAGTACTGCAGATAATTGCCCAATGACCCAAATATGTCAATCAGAAAACTCATGGACACTACATGCCCCGATGAAATCTCATCCAGGGGAACTTTGTACCTCAAACTTGTGAGGGTCATAAACTGTCGGCTCATATCTCCGACAATCATCCGAGCGCAAGGCCTATCCAACGGCAAATCTGTCAAATGCTTATACTCCTCCAATGTAGGAGTCAACTCATGGGTAGCAAACCGGAATACCTGCCTATCCAGTACCCAGTGCTCCAGTATGCCCTCTAAAAAGTCCGATGGAACCTGAAACGTTAGGAGGGTCATAGAGTGACGCATCAGCTGATTAACTGTCACTCTATCCAGGGAGGACAAACTGTCATACCACAATCTCAAAGATGAGGCCACTAATACTGGTGGGGTATGCTCTATCCGACTAACTGTTGATGAAGACATCCGTAGGGTTGTGTCATTAGACCATCCAAGGGTAAATGCTAAACTCGTCTCTGGAAATGCATATGCATAACATAATACATGCATAATAAATAATAGATGACAATATGAAGTAGAAAATGGAAAGAAGTATACATACATTCCTAAGTACATCATCATCTAAATACATTCAAGTTACAAATTAAAGATCTCCTAATGGACTACAAGTACAAACTTTCAAAACACAAAAACACATAACAGATCAAGATTGATGGGGACTGACATTCATTGTCAGACCCCTATTGTTTTTAATTTCCAGATTTTTGAAAAACTTAATTTTGAGCACTTTGATGTTATGGGTCTAACAAATACCAACCCAGATCAACTATATGAACTACAAATAACATATTTTAACAATAAATCATAACATCTAGCACAAGACCAAAAGTCAAATTTCTAAATTAGGTTTTACCTCTTTATGATCAAATTCTGATTTCTATGCTTCTGATTTGATGTTGGTGTTTGTGGGGCTTGATTGGGGACTGATCTAGCAAGGAAATTTCAGAGGTTTGGTCTTGAGAGAATATGGCTATGTATTTGTGAACAATTTAGGCCAAAAATGAGCACTTTCTCTCTCCTAAATCTAGCAAATCATGTATGCCATGTATGGGATGGCTGATGATGTGATGTGTTATAGATTGTAGGCTCATAGCTAGGTAGTGTAGGGTGGATTGCAAGATTTTGCTAAGATCTCCCAACAATAATGCAATAATGGGACAAAAAGGGTACTTTAGTAATTTGTTTATTAAATTTAAAGGCATTCTTGTCCAAGGTACTTGAATCTAGGGTTTAATCACTAGATTTTAAATCTTGAGGTTTTCCAAAAAATTTCTAGGGTCTGAAAAATTAAAATTGAAGTGTAATAAAATTTTAATTAAACACACTAATTTAAAATTAGGGTTTTTAATAGAAAATTAGGGTTTTAAAATTAGGGTTTCCTAATTATCATTATAATTTACTAAAATAATAATTAGGGTTTCTAATTTTTAGTAATTTAGGGTTTTCCAATAATAATTAGGGTTCCTCCTAATTATAGAAATTCTATAATACGCAATAAAATTCATATAACATAATTACTACACAGTCTCGAACTCATAACTGAGTTTAACAATTAGGGTTTAATAACATGATATAAGGGTCATGATATAATTTACCATAATTGACCAACAATTATCAGTCTACACATTTACCATACATATTTATAGCACTAAAAAAATCAAAATATAATTAATATTATATTATTATTCTCATCCCTTGATAAAAATCCAAATTTAGGGTTTGGATTCCATATCTGATTTATTTTTCATATGCAACATCAATAATTAAGCTAAAATAATTAACTTAAATATTCTGAACAAATTCATATAATAAAATATTTATTATTATAATTCTAATAATCATTTCATATATTATTTAAATAATATAAAAATCATATTTTCATAGAAAATAAATAATAAAGACATTTCTACTATAAAAATTAATTATTATAATAATTTACTTTATAATGATCAATAATTTTAACATTAAATTATTTGAAATTATTCATGAAATAAATAAATTTTATTTATCACCTAAATACATACACATTACTAGACACTTATTCTCATCATTAAGATAAAATAAAAAAAATTATATGCAAAATGTCGGATTATTACATAGGCAATCCAATCCGCCATCATTATGGAGCCAGGAACCATATCCCTCATAAATTGTGGCCCAGGTCTGAGCTCTAATGGTACGAGGGAACCACCAGCAGTAAAATGCCTCCTGAGTGAACGGTCCCTCTGACAAAGTAAAGCCATCAACTCCCACCAACGGGACCTCAATGATTGGCTGCAACAAAGGCTAATAACGCCTAGCAGGAGGACAGATCGGTATACGAATCTCTCATGTGGTGCTCCTAATAGCACGCTCTCCTAAATAGAGCTCCCAACCTCCATCTATGAAGAGAAGGATCCGACGGGTGGACATCACATACTCAACACCAGTCGGGAAACCACCCTCAAAGCCATTTGTAAAATGGTTCTCGGAGTAGGGAACCCATGTAATGACATCGACTGTCAACAACTCCAACTGTAAGTGCAAATCGGTGAAACCATTAGCTACAAGAACCTCCATCAACTCCACCAAAGTGGAGTGATGACATCACCGTCCCCGTGGATAGGTGTCTAAACCTAACATGCTAATGGGATGAAGACATGGGAGCCTCTCATAGGACCAAAATTGCCAATACAAGGTCAAATATCTGCGGTCAGTTAACACTCTTAACCCAAACAAGAGAAATCAAAAGAGAAAATACTCACCAATAGAAATGGGTAAAATCTAAGCCAAGCCTCCGTCAAGCCCTGCGAGCGTAGATGTATTCCCCTGAGGAAGTAGGCAAAGGTGTAGGAGCCCCAATCAAACTCTCCAATACAGTCCACCTCCCATGTGGCGCTGACTAAAATGAATGACACTGTGGAAGAGTTATCCGCCAGGAAACAACCCCGGAGGATGATCAGGAACAATCGCCGAAGAATGCGATCTCTGACCCTCCTATCATCGGGTAATGACTCCGACAAAGCCACACTCACGGCATCTACACTCAAAGGACTAGTATAAACTGTCCTACCTTTGAGCGTCGTAGCCTAGACTCCTAGCAAGGATCTGATGCAGTTGGGGAAATGTCAGCCACACATGGCACTGGCACCCCAAAAAACTCCATTCTCATGATGAACTGCCAATCCATTGGCGTCATCATCACCTCGCAATCCAACAAATGGAGAAACTGAGTTTGGTGAAACCAGCGCTCAAACAACGCCCTGAGGTAACCCCAAGGACAACGATGGGGGAGGATGGAAAAGAATGCCTTGAAACCCCAAGCATGCACAACCTCTGGGTACTCTAGGTGAAGAGTTTGGTACAGAGAATGTATGTTGAACTAGTTCCCTCGGGGATGCATAAAGCTGGGAACCTGCATCACAATGCAAATCAACATCAGAACTCTTGCTCCTCACAAATAGGAAAAAGGAAGATCAATACGGCTTTTACCTCGTTCGCATACAAATAGATCGAGGGGTGACAACTCAAATCATCCAGAAGCTCTGGAATCGTCACATTTATAGCTAGAAGCTCCTTGCAGGGAACAGAAGTAGAAGGAGCAAGATCCACAATCGGTACATCTTCCTCCTCGTCCTTAACATCTGGTCTCTCAACCCAGATAGGATGAATCACTAACTCCATCAACCGACGAGGCTATCGGGCTGGAAGAGGCCAAGGCACATAAGAAACTCTCCTCCTCACACCTACAGAGGTCATACGGGAGCTACTCAGCTGGTCTGGACCCATTTATCTGGATAAAAGTCTCTAAATCACCTCGGAAAGGGTGTGGTAAATTCTAACATGGAGCTTATTAAATGCATTTTATGTCTATATGCATGCATGCGTTACTTTAACATACAACTACAGTAGAGTTAAAAATGCATGTTCATTCAATTCCTAAACTTGTGAAAAATTTTCGACAGAGTCTCCTTTGTAAAAATGACTATCCATAAGCGCGTAGGTATGACTAGGTGGCCATTCAGTAGCACACCAACTTAAATTCATAAATATCCTATATGCATTAAAAATATCAACGTCATAATTCATTAAAAATTACCAGGATTACTTTGCTTCACAACCTTTACTCGTTTGTCCTCAAATAGGATGAAAAAATAGCAAAAAAAGGTGTCAAATTGATTATTTCAAAAGTCAATTTTTTTCACATCAATACGTTTAGTGCGGTAAAATACTAACATTTACTGTGTTGAATAATTTTTATCAAGTCATATGAGCATGCATATTCACTACGATGTGTTTGAAGCATTTCATGTGATATCTCACTTTCCAACTGTCAAAACAGGAAAAGAAAACACATAAACGTTACTAGGATAGTGCAGAACACTTGTACGGTAACGAATTTTTCAGAAAATAGCCCGAACTAAGTAGATCTGAAGAAGAAATCTCGAATTCTCTGTATGACTTCAAGTAAAAATCTATATAATAAAACAGAATCAATTTTGAATCTTTCATTTGACAAAGCACAAGAACGGTTCAAATTTCATCTCAATTCTTCCAACTTAATTTAAAGTGTAGACACTTGATATTTTCTGCATACCTGTAACTGACATTGTAGGAGGGCAGATTCGTCTTTCAGAGATAACCCTAGAAGACAGCTCACATCCAGTTCGGATACTACCAGAAGTCCAATCTCAACCCCGGAACATATACCGGGAGTAACAGTTCCAACCTCGGTGACAACCCCGAGGAAGGCAGTTGCAGTTCTGGAGATAACCCCAAAAATGCTTGTTTCAAATGCATGTAATCAGCTTCAACCTCGGCGCTTACACCGAGGCACTCAATACAAGACCTGACAATAACACCAGGAAGACAGGCACACCTCAGAGATGACACTGATGACCTTCAACACTTGCAGCTATCCAATCTCAGAGATAACCCTGAGCAACGTCAGCTTTATCAGCCCGAGCTAAAGATAACATCGGTAAGGGGCAAAGTCGTCATCTTGCCACCTTGACGCTACAGCACGCCGTCTCAACATTTCAGACATACATTTCTACACAGCAATGTCCCACAAAAGCCAAAAAAAACCAATCCCGAGTGACTATTACGCAGGGTAACGGATAGAATTTGAAGTTTGAAGACTAGAGGGCATCGTCCCATCTTCCTGACTACGTACAACCTCTAATCACATGCCATTGCATAACTCTCGACAACGACGATCTGAAATAGGCCTTACATACCTCAGTCGGATGCCCGGATTGTAATTCTGAAAGTTCGAACAGATATCACATTGCATGCGTGCACGTACTTTGAGACAACAGGACATGCGAAGCTCGGGACACCCCGGGCAGCCGCAGGTACACCTGCGGCTCCCCCCTCTATAAATAGAGGGCTTGGGGTGGCCATTTTAAGAAGAAAAAAGGCGAGGAAGTCATGTACACACCCTAAACTGAGTGCTTTCTCATTTTAAACACTTGTAAGCTCATATATATCTACTTTTTACCGGCGGGAGCAGAGTGTTCATCCATTTCAAGTTATTGAAGTCTTCTTTGGCAGCCCACCGTAAGCCTTCCTACACACTTTAAAGACTTTCTCTTCATCTTTGAACACACTATTCTTCATGTTGAGAGTCGTGTTGCGTGTGTAGGCCCGGACTTCGGTCTGTGATTTCATTTCAGTTTGTATATATATATATATATATATGGACTAACATTATTGAGTAATACCTCGATTGAGCTTAGACTTATGTCTGGAGCATTTAATGGCTTTCGTATATATATATATAAACTGTGTGTCGAACTCTGTTCAATGAGCCTAGACTTACGTCTGGTGCGTTTAAATGCTTTCGTGTGTGTGTGTGTATATATATATATATATATATGAACTGTGTGTCGAACTTTGTTCGATGAGCCTGAATTTTACATCCGGTGCGTTTACTTCTATATATATATATATATATATATATATATATATATATATATATATATATATATATATATATATATATATATATACTTATATATATTAACTGTTGTAGGACTTTATCCGATGAGCTTGGATTTTATATCCGGTGCGTTTACAAGCTTTCATATATATATATATATATATATATATATATATATATATATATATATATATATATATATATATATATACATTTCGTCCCGCCTAGAGTTTACTTCGTGGCGGTTGACCGTTTTTACAGCTTTCTGTACATTTCGTCCCGCCTGAAGTTTCCTCCGTGACGGTTGATCGCTTTTACAGCTTTATTTACATTTTCGATCCCCTATGGATGTGTTTCGTGGTGGTCGATCATGTCTGTATATATATATATATATATATATATATATATATATATATATATATATATATATATATATACCTACTTACTACGGTTATACCAATTACGGCATCATGTGATCCTAGGAATCATGCGATCACAGATTCAGTCCACTGAATCTAGATTTGGTTCCCGTGATGGACCTTTTTCAGCTGTAAGCAGCTTGTAATTTTATTCCTGGTGTTCGGATTTCCTTCGATGGTTTCCATACCCATGAGGAGTTCGACACTGCTTTGTACATTATTTTCTTAAAGATGCTTCACATCTCGAAAATAAAAGCAATCAAGCCGAACATTGAATAAAATGGAAGTATCAAATGCCTCAATTACTAATGAGCACAGGGTTTGAAAAACCTCTTTTTACAAAACATCAGTGATATATCTTGTTTAAAACTGAATTTTATACAAATTCAAACCCTATGTATATAGGTGCGAACGAGGCATAGCACTACTTCCAAATAATAGCACATTAACCCACACACACACACATTCATATAACAGTTTCTTGAAAAGTGGCGGTCACCGTGGCAACACGGATGTCGGGGGGTTCCTAACACCTTCCCTCCGCATAAGCAAGTACCCGGACCCTAATAAATCTCGATTTCACAGACCCGTTTAGCAGTGTCATATCACTGGGTCAATGTACAAACCTTTTCTCGGTTGTGTTGGTACAACCAGTTAAAAAACTAACTAGCGACTCTTAACAGTCCATCGTCGACATTATACATGTCGGACCTTTTTCACTTATTTTTTCAAATAAATCTCACATAAAATGAGAACACCAAAAAATAGGAAACGAAAAGGGACAAATAAAATTCCCGACGTCGACGGGTGGCGACTCTGCTGGGGACACTAGTAAGAGGACTTAAGCCGCTATTACAAGCTTTTCAAAACTGTTATATGCTTGTGTGTGGCTGTTGCATTTACATTTATGATGAATGTGTACGAATGCATTTTTTTACTTCACTGCAATATATCTATCTATGATATTAGTGCTTCGCACATGTCATCATTTTCATAAGCGGTGAGACACGTTGTATGTGAATGTATGCTGTGTGGTTTCTCCACCAGGAGGCTATCCTGTCAGTGTTTGATTACTGGACTCATAGGAAGACTAATTCCAACGAGGCTCAAGAAAGGCACCACCCAAATTCGCTCTAGTTGAAAGACCGGATTAACTTCCCGTTGAGTAAATTGCGATGATTTGGGAACCTTAATGCCAAAAAGCCGCGAGAGAAACCTAAGATAGGTCAGCCACTGATGAACCAAATGCGAAGGAAAGTCTCTTCATGCTTTCTCATTTCAAATTACTTATAAAGTCAATTACTTGTAAATTGCATTCCATATTCATCTCCATATAATGAGAAATATGAAGAAATATGTGCATATACATATTTAAATTAACATGTTATCCGTATTACGAATAACTAACATCCGTTTTGCAGGATCATAATCCTAAAACGGACACATCATATAGCATGTAAACATTTACGCAATCCCTAAAACTAAACTATGCAAGTTTTGTCGCAGGGAAGCATTCGGACCTATTACCCGGTCAAAATCCAAAAAGGTCGCGAGCCTACAGCCAATCATGTCTTCATCTGACCAGTCTAATCCAATTTCTCGCGAAGAATTTGACGGATTAAGCAAACAAATTACAGATTTGGCTATTCTACTTAAAGAACTACACCAATCTACTCAGGCTTCGAAGATACCCGTACATGCTAAATCCTCTGCACAATGAGGAACTCAAGGTTCTGATAAAGCCATTACAGTACCTGAAATACAGTTGGATACAACCAACAAAAGTCATGATGCCGCCCATCTCACAGGAGATCCAGACACCGGTGACATTAGAAAGAAAGTTCTTCAAATGGAAGAAACCCTTCATTCTATCAAAGGAATTGGAGCACACGAGAGTGTCTCCTTTGCTGATCTTTGTATATTACCTGGTGTTCATTATCTAGAGAAGTTCAAAACTCCTGACTTCGAAAAGTATGACAGGTTAGGAGATCCTTACACCCATTTGAAGGTGTTCATTGGAGAACTTGGATCTTATGCAGAGGACGAGAAGCTCAGAATGCAGCTGTTCCAAAAGAGTCTGACTGGAGAAGCCCGTTCATGGTATACCAGATTAGACAACTCAAAGATCCATAGCTGGGAAGAGCTAGCTCACACCTTCCTCACACAATACAGTTTCCAGTCTTAGATGGCTCCTGACCGGTACCAGATTACCAAGGTCAAGAAACAGTCCAATGAGTCTTTCAGAAAGTATGCTCAAAGGTGGAGGCGCCTTGCTCCTCAAGTGATTCCTTCTATGACATAGTCAGAAATGGTTATAACTTTTATCGACATACAAGAAGCTCCTTTCTATGAAAGAGTCTTGGCTGGCATTGGTAAACCATTTTCTAAAATGATAAAATATGGAGAAATGGCTGAGATGGGATTGAAGTCAGGAAAGATTCAAGACCTAGCTGCTCTCAAAGCTATTATTGAGCACATCCAAATTAAAAATTATGGAAACAACCCCCATAGGGTCCATAAAAAGAAAGAGGGGGATGTTTCCCTGGTACTACAGGGTCAAAAAGGAAATCAGAATATGCCTATCCAACGGAGAAATTACACTCCTTTTCTAGCACAGTCTTCAAACCCTCCAATGCCAAAAGGTGGAGAAGTCAAAAACCCTCGAGTGTTCACACCCCTAGGGGATTTACTCGAGAACATTCTCATTCTTCTGACAACTCAGAAGAAAATCACGCATCTTCTTCCACCAGCCAGCCCTAATGGGAGGGGTTTCAATGCTGCTTGGAAATGCGCTTATCATGCAGGGGCACCTGGACATGATACTCAAGATTGTTGGGCCTTGAAACACAAGATCCAAGATTTGATAGACAACAGTGAGATCGTGGTCACCAAACCAGATCAACCTCACGTGCAAGACAACCCTCTTCCTCCACACAAAGAGGAAGAGGTCAACATGATTAATTGGAGCAATGGAAAGAGTTCCAATTTCAATTGTGAAGCATCTCAGATCGTCAAAGACGGTGTTGACAATTAGGATTATGTAAAGTTCTAATTTACGATGGAATGGAAGATTAAATCTCAGTGTAAGAAAATTGAACAATTGGCCGAACTGGTGACCTATCAGCATCAAGTCACATGCCAATTAATTAGCCAAGAGCATGCTAGTCTCTTTCCCTTAGTTATGAATGCTCCCACGTCACCTTGAAAATATGAAACATTGGAGGACAAAGTGATGAAGAGGGCAACTGCCAAAGCCCGTCGGGATTTTGCCAATAGAAGGGAATTTACATACCTGGGTCAACCTATGGAGGAGATACTTCAGATGCTAATCAATGAAGGAAAAATCACATCCCTTCTACCTCCAATTAACCCCCGTTTAGGACGGTTCAATTAAGCCCGTCGGGTGATGAAGCCTGCTATTAAATTAAAGGAGAAAATTCCCATGGAGAACATTGAGAAATTCCTCCGTGTTATGGGTCATAATGAAGCCAAGGTGGTTCTAAGCTTAAGAGAAGCTCCACATCAAATTTCAACATTAGACTTGGCTTTAACTTCCGAAGATCACCAGAAGATTCTACTAAAGGTTTTGGAAGAAGCCTACTTACCGAAATCAGTGGATGTGGAAAAATTTTATCATCTGGTTGATCACATTTTCAACAACAATATGATCTCTTTCACTGATGATGACATACCACCCGAAGGAACCGGTCATTGCAAGCCGTTACACATTACAGTTTTGTCCTCTAGATATATGTTAGCTGGAGTCTTAATAGATGGAGGTTTGTCTCTGAATATCTGTCCTTATGCTACATTACTAAAGATGAATATCAATCTCAAGCGGATCTGAAGTAGCCATATCATCATCAAAGCTTTTGATTAATCCTACCGGAATCCAGTCGGGGAGATTGAGCTGCCAATTGAGATTGGTCCCCATACATTTTGTGTATCTTTTCACGTGCTTAAAATAGATACAGGGTACAACCTGCTTCTGGGGAGACCGTGGATTCATATGGTCGGGGCAGTCCCCTCTACTCTTCATCAGCAACTTAAATACATTATCAACAATAGCCTAGTCACAGTCAACGCTAAACCGGAATATCCTCAACATGGTGACCTTCCACTCATCAATGTCAATTTCGATGTTGAGCCGATCAGTTTTCATGCTTTGGAAGTAAGCAACACTCAATACCATTCTATTGGGATTGTAAGACCCCAACTTTTATAAATAAAGATGAATTTTTTATAAATATCATTTTTGAATATTATGGAGTTAATTTGATATAATGTTATAGTTGTGGGTAATATTTATAAATTTTACAAAGTACGCAAGTTGTTATATAATATTCGATTGGTCGGAGAATATTCGTTTTAACAGGAAATATTCGTACAACGACACAATCATTGATGGACCCCACAACGGAATTATTGTCGGATTGAGAAAACGACAAAAATATTTTATTAAAAATAACGGCGGAAGTTTTACCATTGATACTGTTGAACTACTCGGTAGTAAAAGTACAGTAATACGTGTGGTTGCATAGTAGCACACGGTATTGATTATTAATGCTTATGTGAGAAGTCACTCAGTTTGATTCAATTATTGTGAGTTAATAATATGAATTATTTAGCGATAATGACGTTTTGTTTTATTCGTATTATTAACGTAATAAAACAGAAACATCTTTTTATATAAAACAAAATACTTTATTAAAGTTATTCTATAAATAGAATATATTATATTTTATTTAAAAGATTTTTCTTTAAATATGGACCGTCAAATTAAAGTAATCAATCTGGACCGTTCATGGATTAGTTACTATGCATTCTATTTTTCTATAAATAGCAGCTCATTCCTTCATTATTTCTTACGAATTCACTGAACTCTAGAGAGAGAAACTATAGAGAGAAACTATAGAGAGAGAGAAGAAGAGTATTCTACTACTTAACTACTTCCTTATTTCAGCTCTTCTTTAAAACGGTAAGGGGTGTTATTCTTTCTTATTCATGAAGAGAACTGTTGTTATTCCATTTCTTATTATTCTGTTGGAATAACCTGTATACGCGGTCTACCCTATACTTGGTGACATTCTTCTATTATTCTGTTGGAACATCCTGTCTATGTGTTTTACACCGGACCTGGTTCCGTTTTTATTATTATTCTGTTGGAGCATCTTGTCTGTGTGTTTTACACCGGACCTGGTTCCGTTTTTATTATTATTCTGTTAGAACATCCTGTCTGTATGTTTTACACCGGACCTGGTTCCGTCTTGTTATTATTCTGTTGGAACATCCTGTCTGTGTGTTCTACACCGGACCTGGTTCCATTATTTATTATTCTGTCAGAATATCCTGTCTGTACGTTTATGCCGGACCTGGTTCCATTATTTATTATTCTGTTGGAATAACATGTCTGTGCGGTCTATCGCATGTCGTGTGATTTCTTTTGTTATTCCATTCTTTATTATACTCAGTTGGTTAAGTTTTGACTTCTATACTCCATGAAATTAGTGGAATATCCTTGATAATTGCGGTTCATCCAGTATCTTTTTATGAAAATATTCTTCTAAGTATTCTTGAATTTTACTCCACAAAGCAGTATCATGTTGACAATTTGGACGTTGTTAATTCTTGGATAAATTAATTCTTGAACTTGTTTTATTGAATTCTTATATCGTTGTCATCATCCTCATGTTTATAAAATGTTGAAAGTCATCTGTGGCCTGTAGTGCATAAATGGACTTGGTATGATTATGACCAGGGATTATTCGGTATAATCATGACCATAATGTTACAAATGATGTGGTAAAAGTCCTCATTGGTGCATTGATGGACAGTTGTTGGCATGATCATGACCATTAATGAATACACGAATATCCTTGGCCGTAGTGCAGGGGTGATTCGATGATGTGGATTATTTTATTATGCTGAGTCCCAGCGATCACAATGTTGAAAAACCTTTTAAATCATAAAAGATAGTATAGTTTATTTTCTACTTGACTCTTTTAATGGATTGCTTGTTCCGCTGCAGTTAAACTTGATGTCTGTTATATTTTATCAGTTTAACATTGTTGAAGGCTAATGATAATTTATTCTGCATTATCTTAGTCATAATATTTCTTACTGGGCTAGTTGAGCTCACCCTTTCTTTCACTGTTCTCTTCAGGAAATGAGAACGTAGCTGGGGCAAGTCAGGGAACGGAGTGATGGTCCGATTGATAGTATTAGTTAGTAGTCCTCACTATTCTATGTAATAGTGTGTTAATAAATGTAATGAGGACTCCTTTTGAGTATGAATACTCTCTAGAAGATAATATTTGTATTCAAACTCACAGTTTATATTTTGTCGTATTGTACACGACAGTTGTATTAGTAAGTTGTATTTGTATTCTATACTATGTATCTGACGACCCAAGATGGGTGATGTATACCTAATTTTGGGGGCGTCACAGGGATGCCATTTCCCGTACCCAAGATTTCTGCCGAAGTTATGGCAGTTACTCAAGAAATGATATCATTGGGACACCAGCCGGGATAAGGGCTGGGTAAAAGAGCATCAGGGTATTAAGCACCCAATCCAAGTGTCCAGTCAAATTGGGACAGCCGGACTAGGCTATTCTGCCAGTTCTAGTCATAGGAATCCACATAAGCACAAGCAAATTCCTTCCACTTCAGCCACACGGCTATTATCTCCACCTGTAAAACCAGAGTCTACACAAACTCTGGTAAAGGTGCCAGCTAACATAATGGCTATGTTATTTCCTAAGCCGATACCGGTAAAGGATAAGAAAGTCTTTGTTCCAGATCCCAAGGTGGAAGAAGAGGAACGAATAATCAAACAAGACATCGTCCGAATGATGTCAGGAATATGCATCACTGTCCATGATGAGCATATAAACAGATACACCCAGACGATGATTGCCCATACATAATGGTCATCATTCGGGAGAAGGAGGACAATGACAACCCCTCCATCACTGCTGTCCACTAGGACTTTACCCTTGCCAATTGGAGCAACATTCCTTGCATTGGTCGACAAGGGTAAAATGGGCAGGACTTCTTTCTGCCCTGTAGATATCATAACTGCTTACTTTTCTGTAAAGTATTAGCAGTTATTTTGTCCGTACATGCTAACACTTTGTATGATTAAACAGTTTCATATATATTAAGTGAAAGCATATTTTGTTTTAGGACTCTGAACTTAGATGTGCATGTACTTGCTGATAAGATGCCTCTTCTCCACAAGGATTGTAACTTTCATGAAAAGTTGGACTCAGACTTGATGGAAATACAAGAGGACATTGAGGTGCCTCCGGAGATCAAAGAATGGGTCGAAGATAAACCTAAAACCAACCTTGATCAAACCACCTCTTTCAATATCAGAACCTTAGAAAGCCCTAAGTTAATCCAAATTGGTTCAGACCTTACCCCAAACTAGAGGAATGACATGGTTACACTACTAACCCAATTCCAAGATGTGTTTGCATGGTCTCATGAAGACATGGTGGGTTTGTCCACTGACATTGTCCTTCATCGCCTTCCCATCAAAGAGGGATTCAAGCCAGTCAAGCAGAAACTCAGGCGATTGAAACCCGAGTGGAGTTTAAAGGTAAAAGAAGAAATTGTGAAACAATTTCAAGCTGGTATTATCATTGTGTCCACATATCCTGAATGGATATCCAACATCGTTCCCGTGCCTAAGCCTATAGGAAAGGTGCGAGTTTGCGTGGATTATCGGGATCTGAATAAAGCTTGCCTTAAAGATAGCTTTCTTGTGCCATTTATCCACATTCTCATTGACAATACTACTCAATATGGCATGTACTCCTTCGCTGATTGCTTTGCGGGGTACCATCAGATCATGGTTGCTGAAGAGGATCGTGAGAAAACTACATTCATCACGCCTTGGGGAACCTTTTGCTACAGAAAGTTGTCATTCAGCCTCATCAATGCCAGAGCTACCTATCAGAGAGCTATGATGGCTCTTTTCTATGACTTAATGTACAAGGAGATAGAGATCTACGTGGATGACATTTTTGTCAAATCCCGAATGGAGGAAGAACACTTAAGCCATCTCAAAAAACTTTTCAACAGGTTGCGTAAATACAATTTAAAGTTGAATCCAGCCAAGTGCACCTTTGGTGTTAAATCAGGTAAGTTACTAGGATTTCTAGACAGCCACAAAGGGATTGAGCTGGATCCCACCAAAATCCAAGTCATTACGGAAATGTTCAATCCTCAGACAGAGAAGGAAATACGGGGATTTCTAGGAAGAGTCAACTTCATTAGTAGATTCATTTCTCAACTCACAGCAACCTGTGAGCCTATCTTCAAACTGCTAAGGAAGAACTCATCCATGAAATGGAATGATGATTGCTAGAAGGCCTTCCTTACAATCAAAGATCAGCTAGTCAAAGCTCCTATTTTGGTACCACCCAGGGATGATGTTCCCCTGTTCATGTACCTGTCCATAAATGACAATGCCATGGGCTGCATGTTGGGTTAGAAAGACGATAGAGGTCGAGAACGAGCTATCTATTACCTCAACAAAAGATTCAGCAGCAGTGAACATAAATATATTCTGATTGAGAAGACTTGTTGTGCTTTAGCATGGGCTGCCATGAGGTTACAACATTACCTCCATGGGCACATAACCCGACTTATATCCCGCGTAGATCCTCTCAAGTATGTGTTCAGTAAGCCCATACTGAATTGTCGGCTGTCCAAATGGCAGTTAATTCTACAATAATTTGACATTGTTTACGTGACGCAAACAATAATTTGACATTGTTTACGTGACGCAAATAATTTGACCCGTTCAATGGGCATCAGGCGGTTAACTATCTTTGGGGATATAGAGTTGGTAATCAAACAATCCACGGGAATTTATCAAATTAAAGAGCTACATTTGCTGTCATACCATCGGCAAGTTTTACAGATGGCTTCGAAGTTTGAAGAGATCTCCTTTCTATACATTCCTCGTAATATGAATGACTCGCAGACGCATTAGCAACTTTGGCCTCCTTGATTCACATACCTAATAAGGAACACATGCCAAGCGTCACATTAGCCCATGCAAAAGGCACCAGCCTATGGGAACTATGTTGGAGAAGTATCGGATGAGCTACCTCCCATCCAACAACCTTGGTATCAGCATATCAAGGAGTACTTACGAGCTGGATCTACACCCGCTGAGGCAAGCCAGACTGAAGAAAGGCGGATTTATTGACTTGCTATGAAATTCTACTTGAGCGGAGATGCACTCTACAAGAGAGATGCAGGACTAAGTCTCCTCAGATGCCTAGATAAGGATCAAGCTCAGAGACTCATGGATGAGGTCCATGGTGGAGTATGTGGCCCATACATGAGCAGCCCTTTACTTGTAAAAAAGATCCTCAGAATAGGACATTATTGCCCCATAACGGAAAGCGATTGGATGAAGAAAACGACAAGTATAAGTTATTTATAAATAACGGCGTAGTTGTTACCGTTAATACTGTTGGAATACTCGGTGGTTAAAATACAGTAGCACACGGTATTGTACCAATTATTGATTCTTACGTAAGAAGGCACTACTCAATAATTGTTACAGTAGTTATTGTTCAATATTTTATTTTATTGATTCAATAATTGTTGCGTTGATATTTTATATTATTGTTGTTTCAATAATTGTTGCTGCACAGTATTTTCCTTTATCAGATCAATAATTCATATTATTTGAATAATATTATTAGATAACATTATTGGCAATGTCTAGAAAGTTCTGTCTAAGGAGAGGTTTGGTCATCTAATTGCGCGCCAGTAAGGAGAAATCCTTATTGGAAAGCCCCATCTTTCCTAGGAACGGTCTGGTTGTCATAAATGTAATTCTGTAATATTATTTGTGAATAATTAATTATTGATTCATATGATAAGAAAATATTTATTTTATGTGGTTATAAATGAGGGATTTATTTTTGTGGTTAAAAATGAAGGAGTTAATATTGAGGTTTTTATCAATATTTTTATCGGAATGGAGGTATTAAAAATCAGGATTTTTGAGATATTTTGCGGGGGTTATAATTTTTAATCCGACCGTTGGATCGTGATAATTTTTGGATATGTTATACATATATAAGTTGAGTATATGTCCACAAATTTTGAACCGTTAAAAATGAACGTATGATTTATTATGAATTTTACGAGATGACTGGTTCAGAAATTGTTGAATTTTCAGAGTTTATCATTTTGATGGAAAATTTTAGAATTGGTGGGCCCCACTCTTGGTTGGTGAAGAAATGTGCTGAGATTTTTATTCAAATGTGGTGGGTGGGAATAGTAGCAGGTAAAGCCATCAGGTTACAGGTTAAGTCTGCTTCGGCGTGCTAACATTTTCCTATAAATAGAGGGCTAAGTTAGAATTGAAAATCACACCAGAAAAAAGTTTTCTCTCTTTCTCTCTCTAGATTATTGAGTGTATTTTTTGAGTATTTAGATACTTTGAGAGTTTCTATTCATCAGAGCAAGTTTCTTTCAGCCTTATACCGGTATTCCGAACAGAAGTACTGATATTTTGAGGTAAGGAGTATTATTTTCTTCTTAATGATATTATTTTCTTCAATATCATTATGCTGAAATATTGATATGAACTATTTATCAAATTTGGAACTTTTTGTGTCGGGGTTACTATTCACGTATACGTTACTATTCACGTATACGGCACTATTCACGAATACGTCACTATTCACCGAAAAATAAATTTTTTCCTTTTTGTCCAAGATGTCTATTATGGTTACTATCTTTGATTGTATCCATGTTCTGATCTTTATTTTTGAATTCTGCTTCACAATTGATTATTATGAAGTATTATTGATCTTGGATAAACTGTTATACGAATCCCTAATATTTGTCCTTCTGTCTCACTGGATTCGTTCTCTTTAAGATATTTTTCATCATCCTCAGTCCTAAATGATGATATTACTGAATATCTTTGGCCTGTAGTGCAAAGATGTATGATTACTTGATGAATATCTTTGGTCTGTAGTGCAAAGATGAACAGGTGTTGAGATGAACATGACTGACAGGTGATACAAATGAATATCTTTAGCCTGTAGTGCAAAGTTGAATATTTGGATAGAGATGATTATTAATTGATGTTACAGGGATAAAATATTGATGATGGACTTTTAAATCTTAGAAGATAGTAGAATTCTTTCTCTACTTGACTCTTCTAATGGTTTGCTGTTTCCGCTGCAGTTGTTGATCTAAAACTTGTTGTCGATTATATTCTATCAGATTTTTCCCTGTTGAAGACTAACGATAATTTGTTGTATATTATCTTAGTCATAATATTTTTTACTGGGCTAGTTGAGCTCACTATTTTTTTTTTGTTCCATTTTTCTTCTCAGGAGGTGAGAACATAGCAGGATCTAGACGGGGTATGGAGTGATGGTTCTAGAAAGATGTTTTAGCAGTCCTCACTATTTCTGTAAAATAGTGTTTGAATAATTGTAATGAGGATTTATTTGAGTGTGGATATTGTTCAGAAGACAATATTTGTATTTAAACTCACAGTATGTGTTGTCGTATTTTGCACGACAATTGTATTATTGAAGTTGTAGTTTGCTTTCTGTACCATGTATTTGGCGACTCAGAATGGGTGTTGTATACCTATTTTGGGGGCGTCACAGTTGGTATTAGAGCTTAGGGATATGATCCCTGGCTGAGATGTGAGACAAGAACTAGGAGGCGAGAGACGGGGAATTCTTTCGCTAGTATGACCTGACTAAGTTTATTTGGTGTTTATTTGGTCGGTCAGGGTATAGGGATAATATATGACATGACTATTAACCCTTGTTTTATGGTAGTATTTAAGAATGGCAGCTGAGAACGTTAATAATGGAGTAAATCAGACCGTGGAGACACCTTTGATCACCACCCAGGGGAACGTGCAACATGAAAGCAATATTCCTCCTGTAAACAACATTACCGAGCAAACGATGAATGATGGAATGTTTAGGAGCTTTTTTTGCAGTTCATGCAAAATCAGACGAGGGAGACTCGTGTGCAGAATACGGGTGGAAATGATAACAATACGCGGTTTTTCACAGCTAAGCAGTTCAAAGAATTGGGACCACCAGAATTTAAGGGAAAGTCGGATCCGATCATGGCGGAAACGTGGGTCAAGCAAATTACCAAGATATTCGATGTCTTGGGATGCACGGAGGAACATAAGGTTCCATTCGCCACCTTTATGTTCTGCGGTGAGGCAGAATACTGGTGGGAGTCTGTGAAGCGTACCCAGCCTGACGCACTCAACATGTCCTGGGAAACATTTTAAAAACTGTTCAATGACAAGTACTTTCCTGAAAGTATTCGTCATATGAAGGAGGTGGAGTTTATCAGACTGTAACAAAACAACATGACGGTGTCCCAGTACGAGGCGAAGTTTGCAGAGTTATCCATGTTTACACCTCATTTGGTCGAAAATGAGGAACGAATGACAAGGATGTTTCTGAGAGGTCTAAAACCCGAGATTCGGCAATATCTTATCTCTCATAAATTTTCTTTATATTCAGATGTTGTAAACAGGGCTCAATTATTAGAGCAAGATAATGAGTATGTGCAACCGAGGGACCACAACCAGGGTCATACCGATGGCGGCAGTCATCGAAGCAATGAAAACCAGCAGGGAGGAAAACATTCGGACAAAAGCGGTAACCACTCTGGTGGTAATCGTGGTCGTGATAATAGAAGGAGCGAGTCGGGAGGAGATTTCAAGAAGAGAAGGTACAACAATGATAACGTGAAGACGTCAGCACAAACATCAACTATTTCTAGGGGAGGAGAACGACCACCGGTCGTATGTTACAAATGTGGGAAAGAGGGACATATCAACCCAAACTGCCCACAACAATCAAAGGTATGTTATAACTGTGGAAAGAAGGGTCATATAGCTCGAGAGTGTTCTATAGCAAAACCAAGTTCAGCGGGGATGGTGACTCCAAAAGTTGTCCCGGATAAGTCGAAATCAGCGGTTCCTGGAAGGGCGTTTGTCGTGACTGGCCAAAATGCGAGAAACCCGAACGAGGTGATCACGAGTAAGCTAATCATAAACTCTTGCGAAGTTTATACCTTATTAGATACCGGTTCTACCCATTCATTTATCTCTCCTGCTTGTGCTCAACGTTTAAACTTGACTCCAGAGAAATTATACTTTGACCTATCTGTGGAGACTCCGTTAGGAGAAACTTTCATTACATCTATAGTTTATAAATCTTACTTAATCCAAGTTGGCACAATCACATTACCTGTTGATCTTATCTCTTTAAAGATACTTGCTTTTGATGTGATTTTAGGAATTGATTGGTTAACCACTCATCATGCTAAAATTGATTGTTTTCGTAAGGTTGTTAGTTTTCATATTCCTAACCAACCTGTCATACGAATTCAAACTACTAAACCACTAAAATCAGTCACTGTCATATCAAGCCACAAAGCTATTCGTTTATTTAAAAACGGAGGTCAAGCTTTTCTTAGCCCATGTTATGGATTTGAACAAAAACACGTCAGATTTGAATAATATTTCTGTTGTTAGAGAATTTCCTGACGTATTTCTTGAAGAATTTCTTGGCCTACCTCCAAAGCGTGATATTAAATTTTGTATCATCTTTGAATCCGGTACAAAACCCACTTCTAAAATCTCATATCGAATGGCTCCTATTGAACTTCAGGAGTTAAAAACCTAACTGTAGAAGTTTGTACCCGAGCCTTTATCTGGTAAATTCCTTTGCGAAATGCACTGAAGCCAAACTCTCCGTAGGGGACGCCATATTTGTGCAGTAGTAAACTGATAGGTGTCATTGTGACGTACTATCCAAGATTGGGATATGAGTCACAGTTGAGAGCAACCTAAGTCAGTAATCGAAATACGTAGCTTTCTATGCTTAGCTGGTTATTATCGATGATTTTGTAGAAAAATTTTCTCGAATCGCTACTTCGTTAACTCAGCTGACTCGGAAAGATACAAAATTCGTATGGAGTGAGGAATGCGAGAAGAGTTTTCAAGAACTCAAGAGGAGACTCATTTCGGCACCTGTTCTGACAATACCATCTGGTTCGGATGGATTTGTTATCTATAGCGATGCTTCAGGCAAAGGGTTAGGATGTGTTCTCATGCAACATGGGAAAGTCATAGCCTATGCCTCACGACAACTCACAGAATATGAGAGGAATTATCCTACTCATGATTTGGAGTTGGCAGCAGTCGTTTTTGCGTTGAAGATCTGGAGACACTACCTATATGGGGAGAAAGTGGAGATCTATACAGATCATAAAAGCCTCAAATATTTCTTCACCCAAAAGGAACTCAACATGCGGCAGCGACGTTGGCTCGAGCTGTAGAAAGATTATGATCATACCATCCAATATCATCCTGGAAAAGCAAACGTAGTAGCTGACGCATTGAGTAGAAGATCATATACGGGTACGAGTGCTGTGTTGTTAACACAAAGGCCCATTTTGTATGACTTGCAAAGGATGGAGATAGAGATGAAGGCTCCAAGTACCCACATGATGATATCAAATATACGAGTAAAACCGACTTTAATCGATAAAGTTAAAGCTACTCAAGCTACGGACATGGAGCTGATGCGTATGAAGAAGAAAGTGCAAGAAGGTGCTATTCCAGAAGCAAGAATCGATGAAGAAGGAATACTTCGAGTCAACTCCAGACTTTGTGTTCCTAACGATTTTGACTTGAAGCATAGAATAATGATGGAGGCACACAACACACCGTTTGCAATCTATCCTGGGAGTACCAAAATGTATCACGATCTTCGACATACATTTTGGTGGAGCAATATGAAAAGAGAGATCACGGAGTTTATCTCGAGATGTTTAACTTGTTAACATGTAAAAGCGGAGCATCAAGTACCAAAGGGTCCATTGCAACCACTTGAGATTCCGAAATGAAAGTGGGAACACATTACTATGGATTTTGTTACGGGTCTTCCCAAGGTTTCTCAAGGCATAGATGCGATTTGGGTTATTGTTGATAGATTAACCAAGTCCGCTCATTTCTTGCCGATACGTGAGAATTATTCCCTTGAACGTCTTGCTAGTATGTGCGTGAACGGGATTATGAGATTGCATGGCATGCCAGTATCCATAGTTTCGGATCGTGACCCAAGATTCACTTCACGATTTTGGGTTAGCTTGCAGAAAGCTATGGGCACAGATTTACGATTCAGTTCGGCATACCATCCTCAAACGGACGGACAATCAGAGAGGACTATTCAAACTCTTGAAGATCTATTAAGACTTTGTGTCTTAGATCTCAAAGGGAGTTGGGATAAGTACCTACCATTGGTGAAATTCTCCTACAACAACAGTTATCAGGCGAGCATAAGTGTGGCTCCATTCGAGGTGTTATATGGAAGAAAATGTCGTTCTCCAGTATGCTGGGACGAGGTGGGTGAAGCAACATTGTTGGGACCAGAGTTGGTACGCATTGCTACAGAGAAGATCCAAACGATTCGACAACGTATACAAACGGCACAGGATCGACAAAAGAGTTATGCGGATCTTCATCGGAAGGACGTGGAATTTAATATTGGGGATCATGTATTATTACGTGTTGCACCATGGAAGTGAGTTACAAGATTTGGGAAGAGAGGAAAGCTCAATCCAAGATTTGTTGGTCCATTTGAGATTCTTGAGCGAATAGGAAATATGGCATATAGACTCGCATTACCTCCAAGCATGTCTCGTGTTCATAATGTTTTTCACATATCTATGCTTCGTAAATATGTTAAAGACCCGAACCACATTATTGAGTTAAAACCAGACGAGATAGCTGAAGATTTAACGTACGAGAAGGTACCTGTTAAGATCTTGGATAGGAAAGAGCATGTCCTACGCACGAAGGTTATACCACAAGTTAAGGTTTTGTGGAGAAACCATGCTATTGAAGAAATGACCTGGGAGTTGGAATCAGAAATGAAAGCGAGGTATCCTCACCTTTTTGAAACATCAGGTACGTACGTCAATTTCGAGGATGAAATTTTATAAGGAGGGGAGGTTGTAAGACCCCAACTTATTAATGAATAAAATCAAATTTTCTCTAAATATTATTGTGAATAATAAGGGGTTAATTTGATATAATACTTTGGTTATGGCTGAAATGTGCAAATTTTACAAAATAAGCAAGTGGTTATAAAATATTCATTTTATCGGGGAATATTCGTTTGGCCGTGGAATATTCTTGCTGTCGGGGAATATTCATACGACAGCGCAGCCTTGTGTGGGCCCCATAACGGAAAGCGATTGGATGAAGAAAACGACAAGTATAAGTTATTTATAAATAACGGCGTAGTTGTTACCGTTAATACTGTTGGAATACTCGGTGGTTAAAATACAGTAGCACACGGTATTGTACCAATTATTGATTCTTACGTAAGAAGGCACTACTCAATAATTATTACAGTAGTTATTGTTCAATATTTTATTTTATTGATTCAATAATTGTTGCGTTGATATTTTATATTATTGTTGTTTCAATAATTGTTGCTGCACAGTATTTTCCTTTATCAGATCAATAATTCATATTATTTGAATAATATTATTAGATAACATTATTGGCAATGTCTAGAAAGTTCTGTCTAAGGAGAGGTTTGGTCATCTAATTGCGCGCCAGTAATGAGAAATCCTTATTGGAAAGCCCCCTCTTTCCTGGGAACGGCCTGGTTGTCATAAATGTGATTCTGTAATATTATTTGTGAATAATTAATTATTGATTCATATGATAAGAAAATATTTATTTTATGTGGTTATAAATGAGGGATATATTTTTGTGGTTAAAAATGAAGGAGTTAATGTTGAGGTTTTTATCAATATTTTTATCGGAATGGAGGTATTAAAAATCAGGATTTTTGAGATATTTTACGGGGGTTATAATTTTTAATCCGACCGTTGGATCGTGGTAATTTTTGGATATGTTATACATATATAAGTTGAGTATATGTCCACAAATTTTGAACCGTTAAAAATGAACGTATGATTTATTATGAATTTTACGAGATGACTGGTTCAGAAATTGTTGAAGTTTCGGAGTTTATCATTTTGATGGAAAATTCTAGAATTGGTGGGCCTCACTCTTGGTTGGTGAAGAAATATGCTGAGATTTTTATTCAAATGTGGTGGGTGGGAATAGTAGCAGGTAAAGCCATCAGGTTACAGGTTAAGTCTGTTTCGACGTGCTAACATTTTCCTATAAATAGAGGGCTAAGTTAGAATTGAAAATCACACCAGAAACAAGTTTTCTCTCTTTCTCTCTCTAGATTATTGAGTGTATTTTGTGAGTATTTAGATACTTTGAGAGTTTCTATTCATCAGAGCAAGTTTCTTTCAGCCTTATACCGGTATTCCGAACAGAAGTACTGATATTTTGAGGTAAGGGATATTATTTTCTTCTTAATGATATTATTTTCTTCAATATCATTATGCTGAAATATTGTTATGAACTTTTTATCAAATTTGAAACTTTTTGTGTCGGGGTTACTATTCACGTATACGGCACTATTCACGAATACGTCACTATTCACCGAAAAATAATTTTTTTTTCCTTTTTGTACAAGATGTCTATTATAGTTACTATCTTTGATTGTATCTATGTTCTGATCTTTATTTTTGAATTCTGCTTCACAATTGATTATTATGAAGTATTATTGATCTTGGATAAACTGTTATACGAATCCCTAATATTTGTCCTTCTGTCTCACTGGATTCGTTCTCTTTAAGATATTTTTTATCATCCTCAGTCCTAAATGATGATATTACTGAATATTATTGGCCTGTAGTGCAAAGATGTATGATTACTTGATGAATATCTTTGGCCTGTAGTGCAAAGATGAACAGGTGTTGAGATGAACATGACTGACAGGTGATACAAATGAATATCTTTGGCCTGTAGTGCAAAGATGAATATTTGGATAAAGATGATTATTAATTGATGTTACAGGGATAAAATATTGATGATGGACTTTTAAATCTTAGAAGATAGTAGAATTCTTTCTCTACTTGACTCTTCTAATGGTTTGCTGTTTCCGCTGCAGTTGTTGACCTAAAACTTGTTGTCGATTATATTCTATCAGATTTTTCCCTGTTGAAGACTAACGATAATTTGTTGTATATTATCTTACTCATAATATTCTTTACTGGGCTAGTTGAGCTCACCCTTTTCCTTTTTGTTCCATTTTTCTTCTCAGGAGGTGAGAACATAGCAGGATCTAGTCGGGGTATGGAGTGATGGTTCTAGAAAGATGTTTTAGCAGTCCTCACTATTTCTGTAAAATAGTGTTTGAATAATTGTAATAAGGATTTATTTGAGTGTGGATATTGTCCAGAAGACAATATTTGTATTTAAACTCACAGTATGTGTTGTCGTATTTTGCACGACAATTGTATTATTGAAGTTGTAGTTTGCTTTCTGTACAATGTATTTGGCGACTCAGAATGGGTGTTGTATACCTATTTTGGGGGCGTCACAATCAGTGTCAAATTCATGGGAATGCTATCCACTCCCCTCCACGGGAGCTCCACAATATGAGTTTGCCTTGGCCCTTCTCAATGTGGGGAATGGACGTGATCGGGCCCATCGAGCCTAAAGCCGGTAATGGACATCACTTTTTCTTCACCATGATTGACTACTTTACCAAGTGGGTAGAAGCAGCCTCTTTCCCCATGGTTACTAAAGAAGTCATCATTGCTTTCATCAGAAACAATGTCATTTGTCGATATGGACAACCAGAGGTGATTGCATCAGACAATTCTAAGAACCTCAACAATAAAATGATGGAGGAGTTATGCAGTAAATTCCACATCAAACACCTTAACTCTTTCATCTACCGTCCAAAGATGAATGGTGCTGTCGAAGCGGCTAACAAAAATATCAAGAAGATCATGCAAAAGATGTTTGCCAACCACAAAGGATGGCCTGACCTATTGCCTCTTACTCTGTTAGCCTACAGAACGTCAATGCGCACTCCAACTGGGGCAACCCCCTACGCATTAACATATGGGATGGAAGCAGTACTCCCCACAGAAGTAGAAATGGAATCTCTCAGAGTGTTGATAGACGCTCAGCTAGATGAAGACCAATGGGTATAAGACAGGTATCACCAATTGTCTCTAATAGACGAAAGGCGAACCGCCGCTATCTTCCATGGTGAGTTATATCAACAAAGGATCGCCAGATCCTACAACAGAAAAGTTCAGCTACGCCAGTTTAAACAACAGGATTTGGTTTTGAAGAAGATTATCGACAACCAAGATCAGTCTAAGGGAAAATTCGCTCCTAACTGGAAAGGCCCGTTTATTGTCAAGGAGGTATTGACAGGAGGTGCTCTCAGATTGCAGGAAATGGACGGCGATGAATTTCCACAACTCATCAACTCGTACACCGTGAAATAGTACTATGTCTGAAGTTACCATCAAGCAAACATCCTGGTGTTGGATCATCAGATCACCCGTCATTCCGGTTCTTTAACCCTTTACCACATACAACTCTTTTCCACACTTTGCCCCTCAGGGAAATACACTCTTTAAGCCAGCAGCCTGGCTTCACTGCGCTCTTACAAATTTGGTCATCCCACTAGGGATTGAACCTTTCACATTTATAGTTTGTCCCCCCCAAACATGGGATCAAACTTTTCACACCTGCAGTTTATCCTCAAACAAGGATCAAACCTTCTCTTCCCCGCAGTTTACCCTGCACATGGGATCACGCTTTTTAACTTGCCCTAAGGGGCGAACTACGTCGACCTGATCTCCTTGATATATGGGAGTATGTAGGCAACCATATTTTATATGGCCCGGTCGCAATAAAACAAAAACAACAAAAACACTTCTACACCCTTTTTCCTTACAAAAACAAAAACAACAAAAATATTCCTACACCCTTTCTACTATAAACAGCGTTGAACCTCTTACACCAGGTTCGAACTACGCAAACCTGATCTCCTCTTTAATAGGAGTACGTAGGCAGCCATTCATGGTTCGGTCTAACCCCCTACCAAAACCCAAATACTTGTCAATGGTACTGGGATCAAAATTCAATCTATCACATTTCATTGGCTTCAGACCAAAGGGATGGAATTACCTGAACTCCTCCTAAATAGGAGATTCGGCGACCATCTAAGTTGCGATTGTACCTCAAAGAGCAATACCAATCCATAAGATATGGAATTAACTAGGCTCCTCTTAAATAGGAGTACTGGCGACCATCTGTGGTACGGTCAAGCTCAAAGAGGAATGCCACACTCCTCTCCACATTTCCATACAAAAACCAGTCCCATGACACCAAAGATGGTAGGGATACGAACAGATCCATTCTGAAATATCCAGAGATAACTCAATGTCCATCCAGCAAGGAGGAATTCAGAATACATTAAGATCACAAGCCCTAAAGAAGCAGGCAAATATCAAGCAAGTATTCAAGCATATCTAAAAGGGAAGTGATCAAAAATATATATTTCCCTGCTATATATAATACTATTTAATATACACAATGTAAACTGTACATGACAAAATGGCTAAGCTAGTCTGTGCAGGAAAATACAAGGCTATCTACAGATCGGTATGCATACGAGCTAGCAGATCTAACATAGTATCTCTCTTAGGAGAAGGAGGTAATGTTGTGGTCTCCTGTACAAGGATATCCACACGAGTCAGCAAGTTCGAGGCCATCTGCATGGTTACGCGATGCTCATCGATATATGCACTCATCTCGGCAAGCATACCCGTGGTAAGGGACCTAACGGTAGTACTATCTGTGAAGACTACATCCCGGGCAGATAGGGCGCTATCCCGGTTAACTATCACTACATCTCTGGCTGATTTAGTCTCAACCCGATCAACAACATCGACATCTCTACAAGCTAATGCCTCGTCTCTCTCTAACAGAGGTACGTCTCTCCCATCAAGAGTTGTCAACATCAGGGCTATAGCCTGATCTCTCTTAAAGGTCATCAGATGAAGACTCTGCTCAAAGTACTGTGCTGAATGCTGAATCACGACAGTGCTAGTACTGGGAGAATCTAAGAGAGCTACCGGCAACTTAGTAAATGGCTCCTCCTCGGTGTGAGAATTAATGTCCTCCATGGGCTCTCCACCATCTGAAGCAATGCTGGGCACTGTGGATACTACCGCAGCCGATGAAATCTCTGTCTCCATCCACGCAGAATACTTTAGCGAATAACCCGGATGGCTAACAGAAAAAGTAATTATCTCACGTTGATCCCAACAAGCATACACACGGGATCGGTCCTCTGCTGATAGATGGCGAGAAGCTAAGCGCTGACCTAATGCCCCCTCAAAAGGATGGAAATCCTAAAACTGGTCAAACTTCGACATCACGGCCAGTGGGTGGTAGGTAGTCATGCCCCTCAAACCAGCCAGAGGGAGATAATCCATGCCCGAAGCATGAGTGATGAAACTGTAGGGTGAACTGAGCCCTGAACACGACAAGATAACAAATGGATCTACAATCCCAGCTAAGAAAATGGACCAAGATGCAGGATCTGTACAGTCCGTAGGCCGAAAAGAATACGACATAGCTATCTCATGGGTGAAACAATACCCGTGTTGTCTGAATGTACCAATCGGTCTCAAGTGTGACATAAACCACACGTACATCATGATCGAACTGCCTATGAATACCCCTGTAGGGTAAGTACTACAGAATGTGGCCGACCTCAGTGTCTCTGCCATGATCATTGAAATAATGGTACTACCCTCCCTAAGAGCTCTCACTTCCATAATAACGCCGATGTCCAACTCATCCATGTATTGTGGCATGTATACATATGATAATACACACAGTATCAATGCATCCACTCTGGCCAAATGTCACTGGTCCTTTGGTATGGTGAAATTCCCAAAATACCCAACATAGATGTCTTCATAGCCAAATCTGTCAATCAGAAAACACTGGGATATCACGTGGCCGGATGTGATGTCATCCTGCATAACTCTACGCCTCAGCCCAGTGAGAGTCATAAACTGACAGCTCATGTCACCAATGGCCATATGCACGCAAGGTCTGTCAAGTGGCAACATCGTTAAACGTGCATACTCCTCCAAAGTCGGAGTCAACTCCTGGGTCCCAAACCAAAAAACATGCCTCTCTGGTACCCAGTGCTCCAACATGCCCTCCACAAATCCTGCTAGAACCTGAAACATCAAAAGGGTCATGGTATGCTGCAACATCTTATCTACGGTCACCCTATCTGGGGGTGACATACTATTATACCAATATCTCAGACGGGATGCCACCAATAATGGTGGAGTATGATCTATGTGGTTGACTATCGAAGAAGACATTTGTGTAGGCCGTATCATAATACCATCTAGGGGTCAATGCTGAATATCTCTGGACATACATACAGATGCATAACATGATACATGAATAACAGATAATAGATGGCAATATGATATAGGGAATGGAAAACTGTACATACATTCCTAAGTATAACATCATCTAATACATCATCTCTATACAACTAAAAATACAGGGAAATAGCGCACAAACGCCCTACTACTAACAGAGGCCTATCAAAAGATATAGCGAGAATAAGGCACAGCCACCCAATAGCTAACAGATGCCTGTCAAAATAGATAACGAGAATACACATCAGAAGAAGACAATGGTGTCAATATCAACATAATCAATCTTATCCACCTGATGTAACTCTTCCTGAGTCACTGGATCTCTATCAACAGGGATATCAGGCCTATACAAAGGAGGATCTGTGCCAACAAAGCCAAATGGGTCATCTGAGGGGCCAGCTCATGCGCGGTAAGGATCAATCAAATCTGCCTCTGCCGGATCTCTACCCAAATGCCGGATAAAGAAATGTGCCCCATCTAGTCGCTTGGTCAAGTTGTCAATCTGTGTCACATGAGTCAGATCTCAAACACAGGCTAGCCAATCCGTCATCATCACAGATCCTAGAACCATATCCCCCATGAACTGAGTGGCTCGGGTCTGGGCTCCAATGGTACAAGGGATCCACCAATGCTGAAATACATCCTGAGTGCAAGGACCCTCTGACAATGCAAAACTGTCAACACCCAACAATGGGATATCAATGACGGGTGACTGTGACATAGGCCAATAATGCCTGGTAGAAGGCAAGATCGGTATATGGATATCTCATGTGGTGCTCCTAACAGCACGCTCTCCTAAATAGAGCTCCAATCCTCCATCTGTGAATAGAGGAACCCTACGGGTGGAAATCACGTACTCGACACCAGTCGGGTACCCATCCTCAAATCTAATGGCCAAATGCTCCCCAGAATATGGAATCCATGTGATCACATCCGCTGTCAATAACTCCAACTGTAGGCGACAATGAGTGAAACACTAAGCTACGGGGACCTCCGCCAGTATGGAATGATGCCATCGCCGTCCTCGTGGGTAGGTATCCAACCTTAATACACTCACATGACATAAACATGGGAGCCTCTCATAGGCCCAAAACTTCCAACACGAAGGTAAACATCTGCTATCAGTTAACACTCTTAACCTGTACATGGTAAATGACAAGAGAAATACTTACTAGCAAAAATGGGTATAATCCTAACCAAGCCTCGGTCAAGCCCTGCGAGCGCATATGCATGCCCCTGAAGAAATAGACAAAGGTGTAGGTGAAAGTAGTATGCACACAAGCCAATCATGTTTGATGATAAAGCATATACTTTGTAACAATCTTATTCATTTATTAATAAAAAGTATTAATTTATTAAAGGCTTTAAATTATTTACATGATGTTGTTTTTAATATGTGATAAACCCATAGTTTTAAGCAATACTTTTAAAATAATAATGATGATCATTCTAATGAGATCTAAATTCTTAGAAAGCTTAAAACTAAAATAATACCCAATCGTTGGATTACTAAATTGGGAATTAGTGAATCCGGATAGATTGGTACATACGTTGCTTGCACATTGGATGAGGATGATTGATCTCATGCTTATTTTTGTGGAGACACTAAAGCAAGTATATAGGTGATTATTAGAGAATAAGTTCACTGAATGGGGCTCGCTAAAGAATACCTAATGGAGTTTTACTTGCCTGTCAATAGGAATTCCTGTAGTGATAGTACTACAAGTGATCCTTGGACATGAGATCATCATAGTATCTTGTGTATGATGAGTTATACTTTGACTTATTCCTTAAGACCCTTAGGGTATATCAAAGGGTATGCTTGGGTATAATAAGTTATACATGGAGATAATGTATAATCAATAAAGAATCTACCATTTCTAGTAAAAGAAGAGAAATGTCCTATGTGATTCGATAAATGATAACCCAGTAGTCCTTGGCCAAGGCAAAATAAAATTAGAAAGGAGTTTTTAATTTGCATTATTTGGAGTTGTGCATTTAAGAGTCAAAATACATATAATTAAATAAAATAAGACTTGACATGTAAGACCCCAACTTATTAATGAATAAAATCAAATTTTCTCTAATTATTAGTGTGAATAATAAGGTGTTAATTTGATATAATGCTTTGGTTATGGGTGAAATGTGCAAATTTTACAAAATAAGCAAGTGGTTATAAAATATTCATTTGTTGTCGGAGAATATTCGTTTGGTCGTGGAATATTCTTTTTGTTGGGAAATATTCGTACGACGGCGTAACCTTGTGTGGATCCCATAATGGAAAGCAATTGGATGAAGAAAATGATAATTATAAGTTGTTTATAAATAACAGCATAGTTGTTACCGTTAATACTGTTGGAATACTCGGTGGTTAAAATACAGTAGCACACGGTATTGCACAAATTATTAATTCTGACGTAAGAAGGCACTACTCAATAATTGTTACAATAGTTACTGTTCAATATTTTATTTTATTGATTCAATAATTGCTGCGTTGATATTTTATATTATTGTAGTTTCAATAATTGTTGCTGCACATTATTTTTCATTATCAGATCAATAATTCATATTATTTGAATAATATTATTAGATAGCATTATTGGCAATGTCTAAAAAGTTCTGTATAAGGAGAGGTTTGGTCATCTAATTGCGCGTCAGTAAGGAGAAATCCTTATTGGAAAGCCCCCTCTTTCCTGGGAACGGCCTGGTTGTCATAATTGTGATTCAGTAATATTATTTGTGAATAATTAATTATTAATTTATATGATAAGAAAATATTTATTTTATGTGGATATAAATGTTGGATATATTTATTGTGGTTAAAAATGAAGGAGTTTATGTTGAGGTGTTTTATCAGTATTTTTATCGGAATGGAGGTATTAAAAATCAAACCAGTGTTTTTGAGTTATATTGCGTGAGTTATAATTTTTAATCCGACTGTTGGATCGTTGTGATTTTTGGATATGTTATTCATATATAAGTTGAGTATATGCCCACAAATTTTGAACCGTTAAAAATGAACGTATGATTTGTTATGAATTTTAAGAGATGACTAGTTCAGAAATTGTTGAAGTTTCAAAATTTATCATTTTGGTGAAAAATTCTAGAATTGGTGGGCCCCACTTTTGGTTGGTGAGAAATGTGCTGGAATTTTTATTCAAATGTGGTGGGTGGGAATAGTAGCAGGTAAAGCCATCAGGTTGCAGGTCAAGTCTGCTTCGGCGTGCTAACATTTTCCTATAAATAGATGGCTAAGTTAGAATTGAAAATCACACCAGAATTCATAAGTTTTCTCTCTTTCTCTCTCTATATTCTCGAGCGTATTTTGTGAGTATTTTGATTCTTTGAGAGTTGTTATTCAATGCAAGTTTCTGTCAGCACTATATCCAAAATTCAGGTAGAAGTACGGTTATTCTGAGGTAAGGGATGTTATTTTTTCGTAAATGATATTACTTCTTTCAATATCATTATGCCGAAATATTGGTTTGAACTTTTTATCAAATTTGAAACTTTTTTTGTCGGGATTACTATTCACGTATACGACACTATTCACATATACGACACTATTCACGAATACGGCACTATTCACCGAAAAATAAAATTTTCTTCTTTTTATCCAAGATGGCTATTATGGTTACTATCTTTGATTGTATCCATGTTTTGATCATTATTTTTGAATTCTGCTTCGAAATTGGTTATTTCGGAGTATTATTGAACTTGGATAAACTGTAATACGAATCCCTAATATTTGTTCTTTTATCTCACTGGATTCATTTTCTTTAAGATATTTTTTATCATCCTCAGTCCTAAATGATGATATTACTGAATATCTTTGGCCTATAGTGCAAAGATGAATGATTACCTGATGAATATCGTTGGCCCGTAGTGCAAAGATGAACAGGTGTTGAGATGAACATGACCAACTGAGTATTATTCTTGAATTTTACTCCACAAAGTAGTATCATGTTGACAATTTGGACGTTATTGATTTTTGGATAAATTAAATTATAAATCTTTAAAATTTATCCTTAAACTTGTTTAATTGAATTATTATATCATTGTCATCATCCTCATATTTATATTCTGTTGAAAGTCATCTGTGGTCTGTAGTGCATAGATGGACTTGGTATGATTATGAACAGGGATTATTCGGTATAATCATGACCGTAATGTTACAAATGATGTGGTAAAAGTCCTCATTGGCCCGTAGTGCATTGATGGACAATTTTTGGTATGATTATAGCCATGGTTTCTCTTCGACCAAGTGTACAAAGATGAATTATTTTATGGCATGATCATGACCATTGATGAAAACACGATTATCTTTGGCCCGTACTGCAGGGATGATTCGATGATGTGGATTATTTATTAAGCTGAATCTCAGCAATAAAATTGATGATAAATATTTTAAATCATAGAAGATAGTAGGTTTTATGCTCTACTTGACTCTTCTAATGGATTTCTTTTTCCGCTGCAGTTGTTGATCTAAAACTTGTTGTCTATTATATTTTATCAGATTTTTCCCTGTTGAAGACTAATGATAATTTGTTGTTCATTATCTTAGTCATAATATTTCTTACTGGACTAGTTGAGCTCACCCTTTCTTTCACTGTTCTCTTCAGGAAATGAGAATATAGCTGGTACTAGTCGGGAAACGGATTGACGGTCCAGATGGTTGCATTAGTAGTCCTCACTATTATGTGAAATAGTGTGATAATTGTAATGAGGACTCCTTTTGAGTTTGTATACTCTCTAGTAGACAATATTTGTATTCAAACTCACAATATATGTGTTGTCGTATTCTGCACGACAATTGTATTACTGAAGTTGTATTTGTTTCTGTACCATGTATTTGGCGACTCAGAATGGGTGATGTATACCTATTTTGGGGGCGTCACAGTTGGTATCAAAGCTTAGGGATATGATCCCTAGCTGAGGTGTGAGACAAGAACTAGGAGGGGAGAGACGGCGAATTTCTTCGCTAGTATGACCTGACTAAGTTTATTTGGTATTTGTTTGGTCGGTCAGAATATAGGGATAATATGTTGCATGTCCATTAACCCTTATTTTGTGACAGTATTTGAAAATGACATCCAAAAATGTTGAGAATAGCAATGGAGCACAGGAGGTCGTTGAGTCACCACAGATCAATACTTAGGATAATGTGCATCAGAAAGGCAACAATCCTCAGGTAAACAACGGCACCGACCAAAAGACGAACGACAGTATGTTTAGGAGCTTTTTAGAATTCATGCAACACCAAACGAGGGAGACTCATGTTCATAATACAGGTGGAAACACTGGCAATCCACGGTTGGTCACCGCTAAGTAGTTCAAGGAGCTAGGACCACCAGAGTTTTTGGAAAAGCCAGAATCACTTAAGGTAGAGACATGGATAAAACAGATCACCAAGATATTTGATGTCTTGGAATGCTCAGAGGAGCAAAAGATTCCATTCACCATCTTTATGTTGTGTGAAGAAGCAGCTCATTGGTGGGAATCTGTAAAACGTACCCATCCTGACGCACTTAAGATGTCTTGGGAGAAGTTCCAAGAATTATTCAACGACAAGTACTTTCCCGAAAGTATTCGTCACATAAAGGAAGTGGAATTCATCAAGCTGGAGCAAAACAATATGACCGTATCGCAGTACGAAGCTAAGTTTGCCGAGTTATCCCGGTTTGCGTCCCACTTAGTTGATAACGAGGAGAGAATGACGCGGATATTTCTAAGAGGTTTGAAACCCGAGATACGTCAACACCTAATTTCTCACAAACTGTATTTATATTCAGATGTTGTAAATAGGGCTCAGTTATTGGAGCGCTATAACGAGTTAACCAACCAAGAGAAAGCAGCCAAAAAAATGATAATACCAGTGGTAGCAGTCATCGAAGCGGCGACAACAATCGTGGAGGAAATTATCATGCCAAAAATGGTAACCACTTCGGTGGTAATCATGGCCAAGATAATAGAAGTGGAAATTTCAAGAAGAGGAGGTTCAATAATGATGGAAAGACAGTAACACCAAAACCCATTTTAAAAGAAGAAGAACGACCACCGGTCGTATGTTTCAAATACGGATAGGAGGGACACATCCGTCCAAACTGTACGCAGTAACCCAAAGTGTGTTTCAATTGCAGAAGAGAAGGTCACCTAGCTCAATTTTGTCCTGTAGTGAAGTCATGTCCAGTAGGGATAGTGATGCCAAAGGATGTCCCAGACAAGTCAAAGTCGGTAGTTTAAGTAAGAGCGTTTGTCGAGGAACCCGAACGAAGTTATCACAGGTAAGTTAATCATAAACTCTTGCGAAGTTTATACCTTATTCAATACCGGTTCTACATATTCTTTTTTTTTCTCCTACTTGCGCTCAACGTTTAAACTTGACCCCAGTATAAAACCCATTTCTAAAACCCTTAAAATATTTCTTCACCTAAAATGAACGTATTATGCGCTGAAGATGTTGGCTCGAGCTGTTGAAGATTACGATTATACCATTTAATACCATCATGGTAAAAGTGAACGTGGTAGCTGACGCGTTGAGCAGAAGATCGTATGCATTTACGAGTGCGAATATACGAACCTACGTGAAGATAGCAAATATACGATTAGAACCGACTTTAAATCGATAAAGTTAAAGCCGCTCAAGCTACAGACTCAGAGCTGATGAATGTGAAGAAGAAGGTTCAAGAGGACGTTATTCTAGGTGCAAGAGTCGATGAAGAGAAGAAATCTCAACCCTCGATTTTATTGGTCTATTTAAAATCCTCGATCGAGTAGGAACTGTGACCTATAGACTCGTTTTAAGCGCCAAGTATGTCGCGTGTTCATAACATTTATTTCGTATCGATGTTACGTAAATATATGGCTGATCTGAACCACATTATTGATTAAGAACCAGACGAGATAGCGGAAGATTTAACGTATAAGGAGATACATGTTAAAATCTTGATAAGAATGAATATATTCTACGCTCAAAGGTTATACCTCAAGAGTTAGAATCTGAAATGAAGTCAAGGTATCCCCATCTATTCGGCATATCAGGTACGTACGTAAATTTCGGGGACAAAATTTCATAAGGAGTGGAGGTTGTAAGACCCCAACTTATTAATGAATAAAATCAAATTTCCTCTAATTCTTATTGTGAATAATAAGGTGTTAATTTGATATAATACTTTGGTTATGGGTGAAATGTGCAAATTTTGCAAAATAAGCAAGTGGTTATAAAATATTCATTTGTTGTCAGAGAATATTCGTTTGGTCGTGGAATATTCTTGCTGTCGGGGAATATTCGTACGACGGCGCAGCCTTGTGTGGGCCCCATAATGGAAAGTAATTGGATGAAGAAAACGACAAGTATAAGTTGTTTATAAATAACAGCGTAGTTGTTACCGTTAATACTGTTGGAATACCCAGTGGTTAAAATACAGTAGCACACAGTATTGCACCAATTATTGATTCTTACGCAAGAAGGCACTACTCAATAATTGTTACAGTAGTTACTGTTCAATATTTTATTTTATTGATTCAATAATTGTTGCGTTGATATTTTATATTATTGTTGTTTCAATAATTGTTGTTGCACAGTATTTTCCATTATCAGATCAATAATTCATATTATTTGAATAATATTATAATATAGCATTATTGGTAATGTCTAGAAAGTTCTGTCTAAGGAGAGGTTTGGTCATCTAATTGTGCGCCAGTAAGGAGAAATCCTTATTGGAAAGCCCCCTCTTTCCTGGGAACGGCCTGGTTGTCATAATTGTGATTCTGTAATATTATTTGTGAATAATTAATTATTGATTTATATGATAAGAAAATATTTATTTTATGTGGATATAAATGTTGGATATATTTATTGTGGTTAAAAATGAAGGAGTTTATGTTGAGGTGTTTTATTAGTATTTTTGTCGGAATGGAGGTATTAAAAATCAAACCAGTGTTTTTGAGTTATATTGCGTGAGTTATAATTTTTAATCCGACCGTTGGATCGTTGTGATTTTTGGATATGTTATTCATTTATAAGTTGAGTATATGTCCACAAATTTTGAACCGTTAAAAATGAACGTATGATTTGTTATGAATTTTAAGAGATGACTGGTTCAGAAATTGTTGAAGTTTTGAAATTTATCATTTTGGTGGAAAATTCTAGAATTGGTGGGCCCCACTTTTGGTTGGTGAGAAATGTGCTGGAATTTTTATTCAAATGTGGTGGGTGGGAATAGTAGCAGGTAAAGCCATCAGGTTGCAGGTCAAGTCTGTTTCGGCGTGCTAACATTTTCCTATAAATAGAGGGCTAAGTTAGAATTGAAAATCACACCAGAATTCATAAGTTTTCTCTCTTTCTCTCTCTATATTCTCGAGCGTATTTTGTGAGTATTTTGATTCTTTGAGAGTTGTTATTCAGTGCAAGTTTCTGTCAGCACTAAATCCAAAATTCAGGTAGAAGTACGGTTATTCTGAGGTAAGGGATGTTATTTTTTCGTAAATGATATTACTTCTTTCAATATCATTATGCCGAAATATTGGTTTGAACTTTTTATCAAATTTGAAACTTTTTTTGTCGGGGTTACTATTCACGTATACGGCACTATTCACGTATACGACACTATTCACGAATACGGCACTATTCACCGAAAAATAAATTTTTTTTCTTTTTATCCAAGATGGCTATTATGGTTACTATCTTTGATTGTATCAATGTTTTGATCATTATTTTTGAATTCTGCTTCGAAATTAGTTATTTCGGAGTATTATTGAACTTGGATAAACTGTAATACAAATCCTTAATATTTGTTCTTTTATCTCACTGGATTCGTTTTCTTTAAGATATTTTTCATCATCCTCAGTCCTAAATGATGATATTACTGAATATCTTTGGCCTGTAGTGCAAAGATGAATGATTACCTGATAAATATCTTTGGCCCGTAGTGCAAAGATGAACAGGTGTTGAGATGAACATGACCAACTGAGTATTATTCTTGAATTTTACTCCACAAAGTAGTATCATGTTGACAATTTGGACGTTATTGATTTTTGGATAAATTAAATTATAAATCTTTAAAATTTATCCTTGAAATTGTTTAATTGAATTCTTATATCATTGTCATCATCCTCATGTTTATATTCTGTTGAAAGTCATCTGTGGCCTGTAGTGCATAGATGAACTTGGTATGATTATGACCAGGGATTATTCGGTATAATCATGACCGTAATGTTACAAATGATGTGGTAAAAGTCCTTATTGGCTTGTAGTGCATTGATGGACAATTTTTAGTATGATTATGGCCATGGTTTCTCTTCGGCCAAGGGTACAAGGATGAATTGTTTTATGGCATGATCATGACCGTTGATAAAAACACGATTATCTTTGGCCCGTAGTGCAGGGATGATTCGATGATGTGGATTATTTATTAAGCTGAATCTCAGCAATAAAATTGATGCTAAATCTTTTAAATCATAGAAGATAGTAGTTTTTATGCTCTACTTGACTCTTCTAATGGATTATTTTTTCCGCTGCAGTTGTTGATCTAAAACTTATTGTCTATTATATTTTATCAGATTTTTCCCTGTTGAAGACTAATGATAATTTGTTGTACATTATCTTAGTCATAATATTTCTTACTAGGCTAGTTGAGCTCACCCTTTCTTTCACTGTTCTCTTCAGGAAATGAAAATATAGCTGGTACTAGTCTGGGAATGGATTGACGGTCCCGATGGTTGCATTAGTAGTCCTCACTATTCTGTGAAATAGTGTGATAATTGTAATGAGGACTCCTTTTGAGTTTATATACTCTCTAGTAGACAATATTTGTATTCAAACTCACAGTATATGTGTTGTCGTATTCTGCACGATAATTGTATTTCTAAAGTTGTATTTGTTTCTGTACCATGTATTTGGCGACTCCGAATGGGTGATGTATACCTATTTTGGGGGTGTCACATGACAGTAATTTCATGTCTTATATTTAATTGGGACATTGTATGGTGGAATGATTGAATTGTACGGTAACTATTTACTCAAAGGGTCTTTTGTGATTAATGTTAAAATCTATATTATCTAGAAAATCGTTGATCGCTAGGGAGGCTTATCCCTATTTTAAAATAAATATTATTTATTTAAATAAATTAATAATTTAATTTATTTATTTAAATAAGATTAGAATTATTCTAATTGATTTATTCACAACCGGTTTAAGATGGAGAACCTAAAGGGTCACACCATAAAAGGAAAAATAATTATTTAAGAAGTTAATGGCATAATCGTAATAATAAGTTAAGTATATTTAATTTAATCTATGGTGATAGAATAAATTAAATAGCTTAATATTTATTATTTAATATTTTAGAAATATTTAATATAAATTAATAAGAGGAGTCTTATTATTATTATTACTATTATTATTATTTAATTCCTAAAGGAGTTTGGGAATTAATTAATAAAAGTACTCTCATATAATCCTAATAAGATTAGGAGGCAAATTAATTAAACGATTTTAATTAATTATTTCTAATAAGATTAGGAGCTTAATTAATTAAAGGATTTTAATTAATTAAAATAAAATCCAATTCCTTAATTGTTAAGGAGGGTTGTCCACATCTATAAATAAGAGGAGTCTTATTATGGGTGGAGATGGGTTGTTGACTTTTTCATAACATATGTAATTCCAATAGTTAGAGAGTACGTACTTTTTTTATAGAGATAGAAAACTAGGGTTTAGCCAAACACCCATCTTCTTGAATCTTTCTTCTTTCTTGGTGGATCACCTCTAGAGGCCAAACACTTGGGTGGCTAACGTTGATCAAAGGAATGAACCAAACCCGGTGGATTCAAGTTGAACGCGAAAGGATTTGGAGGTGATCTTGTACCTGAGGAAGCTCGAATCTTCAAGAGTATGATTCTTATTCTTTATCTTTTCGTTAAATTAATAATTATGCATAAAGGATGATCCGGGTATATCGTTTGTAAAATTTTAAACTCTAATTTTTACATGTTTCCGCTTATTTTGCGCAATTTGATTGCGTTCATGAGTATTACAAACCAAACAGTGGTATCAGAGCCAAACCTTTATGCGAATTTTTTAATTGTTTTAATTTGATATGTATTTTGATATGTGTTTAGAACAGTTTAATTGGGTATAATTTTGTTGTATAAAATTTATTTAAAGAAAATACCATTTGCGGAACCAATTTTTTGAAAACGGTACTGTGATCGCATGTATGAGTTGCGCTCGCTGGCTTTATCTGGAGGCACACGTGAATCACTAAGTTATTAACAAGCCTGCATAGGCAAATTGGCTTCAAAGGTGATATCATTCACTTTTATGATTACAGGATCACAATTCATGTTATGTTATGTTAATAGTTTTTTTTTTTTAAGAATTCTTGAAAACATTTTATGTAATCATATCAACAGGATTTTGAATACTTGACTTCGCTATATATATATATATATATATATATATATATATATATATATATATATATATATATATATATATAAACCGTACGATTTTATTATATTATATATATATATATATAATCTTTTTAATTATTTTATAATTAAAATAAAAAGTTTATTTTAATATTAAAATTAAAGAGTTTATTTGTGAATAGGAAAGAGAATCCGTATTTCCTTAAATAAAGGAATTTATTTAGATATGGAATAAGATTTCAGGTTATTCAAAATAAAAGAGTTTATTTGTGAATAGGAAAGAGAATCTGTATTTCCTTAAATAAATGAGTTTATTTAGATATGAAATAAGATTTCATATTATGCAAAATAAAGGAGTTTATTTATGAATAAGAATAAAAATCCGTGTTTCCTTTAATAAATGATTTTTTTTTTACTTAGAATTGGATTCTATAATTAATTAAAATAAAGGAATTTATTTTGATTAAAATAAAATAGTTTATTTTATTCCAAATTGGATAAATTAAAAAAAAAGAGGTTTATTTTGATTTAAATTTGGATTAAAATAAAAGAGTTTATTTTGATTCAAAATTAGATTTTATACTAACTAAATTTGCCCATTAAATGATATCAATATATATATTGAATGCTTATTATTCATGAGATGAATGTTATTTATTGATGCATATGGTGATGTGTATGATAATAAATGGGATTGATTATGGACTATTAACTAATGCGATTGAATTTTATTTTAGTTGGATGCATGAATGTATGAGTTTTATTAAATGGGGTCTGCGTACCTCGTCTTCTCTAATTTTTCTTAATGTAAATTATATCTTCCTCCTATGTACTTCTCCTTGACTGCTGATCAAGGTTTCTATTTATTTTAAATAATTTTGTAATAGGAATAGTTAGAATTAATTTTGAAGAATTGGAGATCAAGGATCAAGGAGCGCTTGAAAACCCGTTTGTAATAGAGACCGAGTTTAAATGTAATAGTTATATTTAAATATTAATTCTTGCACCCCTAGGGTTTGACCTTTTGGTTCACTTGGTGCTCTAGTGAACCAAACTAGAATAAAAGTCCATAATCAATCCGGATAGAATATAGTATTCTATATGTGAATGCTTATACTATATATATTATATATTATGCAAACACGCTTCGCATGTTAATTAATATGATGCATATATATATATATATATATATATATATATATATATATATATATATATATATATATGTGTGTGTGTGTGTGTGTGTGTGTGTGTGTGTATGTGTGTGTGTGTGTGTGCGTGTGTGCGTGTGTGTGTGTGTGTGTGTTTGTGTGTGTGTGCGTGTGCATGCGCACTAAACAAGATGAGACAAATTAATAACAAACCCCTCAATTTTTTTTATATTAAGTCATAAGCGTTCAAAGATATTTGGAATATCGAACGTCGCCTTCTAGCATGATAAAAATAATAGAGTATCAATTAATTATTATAAGTTTGTTGTGTCACCACAAGGCTTATCTTAATTCTTTGATATGTTAATTTTATCACATTTGATGCTTATAAAGAAAATTGAACAATATTATTTTGTTGTGTCACCACAAGGATAATATTTTTCTTTTTTGAATATATGGAGTGCTAGGTTGGACTTAACTTAAATCATTTTAGTTCGGATGTACACACACCTGACCATTATGATTTAAGAGGCAAAATACAAGGAGTTACATAGTTGATATAATTGACAAGAGTCGTCTACCTATTTATTTGTATATAGTTTGTTGTGTCACCACAAGGATATATACATTTGAAATTGGATCCTTATTCTCACTAGCATATCTTTAATTAGATTTTACCGAACTATATAAGTGAGGGTAATATAGTTTGATGAAAATAGTGGGAGATACCAATTTAAAACAAGACCTAATTTATTTTGGTAATTAATAAAAGAATGTATGCTAAAATGTTGTTAATTACAAATTCATTTATAGAATTTTACAATTTCTAAATTACTATCACTGCGAAGCATATTAGATGCTAAATTAATCGGACCGAATTATTCGGATTGGTTAAGAAATTTGAGAATAGTTCTCATGGCTGAAAAGCTATCTTATGTCCTTAATACACCTATCCCTGCAATGGTTGCAGACAATGCCTCTGAGGAAAGATTGCTACTTTTAGAAAGTGACAAGATGATACACAGTTGGCTCAATGCATCATGCTCGCATCCATGAGTAACGTGCTTCAGCGTCAGCATGAAACAATGGATACTCCTACTATATTCCTACACATCAAGTAGTTGATGGTGAGGAAAGTAGGACTGATTGATATCAGATATCTAAGGAGCTCTTCCGATCTAGAATGACCGATGACACTGTTGTATAGATAAAAGTCCTTAACATTATCAATTTGATTGATCAATTAGGACAATAAGTTTTGGCATGGATGGAGAGTTGAGCCAAGATTTGATCTTGCACTCACTCCCGGACTCCTTTCACAATTGTTGTGAATTTTTCATATGAACAAGCTAGATATCAGCCTCGCTGATTTGCTTAACATGTTGAAAAATGTTGAGAGTCACTTTCCAACCAAGAAAGATCATGTCTTACTGGTAGGGGCCAAATGACCTTCTGAAAAGAAGAACGATTTAAAGAAGGTAAATAGAAAGACAAAAACAAAGGATAATAAGAATAAAACTGATACGGATAGCAAAGGAGTTTGCTTCCACTGCAATAAGCCTGAACACTGGAACGAAACTGCAAGAAGCATCTTGCAGAGGATAACCAGAAGAAGCTTAGTGAAGTTTCGGTTACAAATATTATTTTGTTCATGATTGAAATAAATTTTTCTTTAAGTCAAGATTCTACTTGGGTATTGGATACCGACTTTGGTTATCATAAATATAGATTTATGAAGGAACCAAGCAAAAGTAGAAAGCTAAACAAATATAAGTAATCCTATGTGTAGGAAATGAAGTAAAGGTTGCTACATTAGCCATAGAAACTTATAGCTTAGCAATGCCTACGAGCAAATCTATTAAGTCAAAAAGTTGCTATTGTATTCCAATTCTTGTTAGACATTATTTCTATTTTGTTGTTGGACAATGAAATCTTTGGTATTATATTTAAGAACAATTGTTGTTCTATATATAATAATAATGTTTAGAATTGGAATATTACTTAATGAATTTTACATACTTGACTTACGTGAAAATAATTTTGCAAATTGAACAAACTAGTATAAGAAAAGGAGATAATCATTCAAAGAGTTGAATTTGTGTATTTGCTGAAATACAAGTGTGAATTATTTAAAATGTTCAAAGAATTCAGAAGTGAAATAAATTGAAAAGTATTATGATTCTTTGATCAAATCAAGGAAGGAATACTTGTGTAATGAGTTTCTAGATCATCTCAAATGATTTTCTCATAATAGACGCCTCCTAATATGCAATAATTAATTGATGTATCTGAAAGGAAAAATTATACCTTGTTAGATATGGTGCGATCCATAATGATTTTACCGACATTCCAGTATCCCTCTAGGGTCATGCCCTAGAAATGGCTGCATATCTACGGAAAAGGTAACCTCAAAATCCAGCCTCAAGACTCCATAAAAGTTATAGACAGGAAGGATTCCTAATCTTAAGTATGTTAAGATAAGGGGTTATCTAACTTATGTGAAAAGGTTTCAAAGGATAAGCTTGGGACAAGATTTGACAAGTGTCGATTTGTGGAACATCCTAAAGTAAGTTTAGGGTATATGTTCTATAATCCTACTTAGCAAAATGTGTTTATTGCAAAACATGATGCCTTCTAAGATAAAGGTGTTTATCATTGAAGGGGCTAGTGGGAGGATAGTACATCTTGAATAGTTCAAGAACCACAAAACACTATAAGTCAAATAACAGGAACTTATAGATAGACCTATTATACCACAACCGAATCGTAAATCTAGAATAATACCGAAGATACGTGGGAGGTATGGATTCATCATAGATAATGATGATGAGGTACACATCATAGAAGATGATGATCCAGTTACATGCGATGAGGTAAGAGTTGTAGAGACACAGAGAAATAGATTGAAGTAAGCTTCTCAATTATGGAACATTCTTTTTGATGAGATGTGACACCCCCAAATCCGGTACTTCCATTTCCACAGGATTTGGTGTTCACGATATAAATATCATCTATCTATCTACCCATAGTAATGCAAACCATACAATAATAGAAATAAAATCTTCCCCTTAAGGGTTACAGCATCTGAATAATAATACAATCCCAGGTTAAACTAACCTTAAACATCTGTGCGGAATTATATATAAATAAGTCTTAAACAACATCTTTAACTTAAGTCTTAAACAAATACATCATATAAAATAACAAGTCATATCAAATAACAAGTCTCCATCATTTTCTAACTTTGCCCTTGCCCTTACTAGTGGAAGGTTCGTCAGCTCTTTCGTTCTTAACTGCAATGTTATTATTAAGCAAGAGTGAGCACAAATGCCCACAAGTATAATAATGAAACAACAGTATAATAACATGCGAATAATCAAAGACATCTGAATAAAGTTCAACTTTTGAATCAAGAATAAATAACAAGAATCAAAAGAATTCTGAGGGTCATAAGACCTTGAACTATGTCCTAGGTTAACAAGGGTTATACTTGAAACCTTTAACAGTCATAAGACTATGGACCTTCTTCTCGTACTTAGGGGGATCAGCCCTTAGTACCATACTGTGCATAATATCTTAACGCTAAAGCGTAAATAATCCCCTATATAAGGTTGTTAATCTCAGTTTGACATTCGAGTCCGCACCAAAGGAAGTTTGGTTTGGATAATTCATCAAGGGTTCTGAAATTTAGAACGCTCATCAACTATAGACTAATTGAATCATTAAGGGTTCACTAGTCTAATAAGGTTCAACAATAATGATATTAAATTTGAATAATAATAATCTCAAAACGTATACAATAGGACAATTATTGTATAACTGAATCATGCTTTGAAAAGAAAATCAATCTTTAATATAACATTTGAACTTGAATAATAGAATTGATAATTTACTCGAGGTAAATAATAAACTTGAACAATAATGACAAGTAGGGTTAGGAAACTTGCTCAAATTTAAGAGTTTGAAGTTTAGGAAACTTGCCTCGTGCGTAGATTACACTTTAACTAAGCACGTTCTTTGAATTAAATCCTACATACCATTCACATAGACAATACCAGTTAATTATAACTTAACTAATCATCATCAACTCATTCTTTTTGTCTACTTTAATTATTGATTATACTTAGTCAAATTATCACATTTACTGCCACATAATATCACTTCATAAATAATAATTTAATTATGTGTTCAATAATTTAATCCACATGTAATTATATTATTTACATGTTTAAACAACTATTTTTATCATCACATTATACCTCTAACATATTTACATGTTCATTACATTAATCCACTAACACATTGTTAGACTTAAAGATTTTTAATATCTCATTTCTAAATTTTCTGGGGAGTGGCGCTGCGGCGCCACGTTTGTACTGGCTCTTGGCGCTGCGGCATCGTGGCGCCTGCGGCCTGATAGTTGGCACTTCGACGCGGTGGCTCTGCGGCGCGAGAAATGAAGTGAGGGTTGGCGCTACGGCGTGAAACCCCTAACTCTGAATTTCCAGTTCGCGAAGAACACAGAATTCAGCGAAATTAACACATTTTAACACTAATTTCACCAAATTACACATACCCACATGTTATAATTTGTACATAAACATAACCCAACCTTTGTAAAGTGATTTTAACCATTTAAAACACCCAATAACAGAATTGAATCATGTAAAATTGGACTGTTCTTGATGTTCTTGAAGTTAATGAACAAAATCATAAATTTAACACTATGAATTCATTATAACACTAAATCCGTTCGTTTAAGGCTTGGCCTCTTCGTATCAACATGCCTAATAATATAGAAGTGTAAAATTTAGGGATGATATACGATCACTACATAAAATTTCACGTATAAGGCCATAAGGCCAAAACCCAAACTCTGTATATTTTTGAAATAGCAAGTCATTAGATTAACGACACTTAGGATATGGAATCATGCAATATATATAAATAACATGCTATGCCACTTGAATTATTACACATATCATGATCATAACACCAATTCACAGAGATTTTACAAAAGCTTTGAAAGCTATTTTTTATAAAAAAAAAACTTGAATACGTGAAATTTAGAATTTGGGAAAGAGAATTACCTAGAGTATAATTAATGGAAGAGATGATCAATGATGATTCTTTCACAAGTAATTGATAATTATACACTCAAGCATTTCTCTCAAATTTCTCAATCTTTCTCTCTGTGAACTCTAAGGACTTAGGAAGAAAGAAATAAAAGACGTAAGATAATAAGGGAGAAAACTGACGCGCATCATGGTCAGTTGCCTATCATGGGTTAACTGGCCATAACTCCCTCTAAGGCCACGTTTGGCTAGATTAATATTTACAAAACCCATTAATTTAATAAAACTTTATCATATGGTTTAATTAATATCACACTCAATTCAAATATCTTATTTAATTTAATATAAAATAAATATAATAATCTATCATAAATTCACATAATCATATAATTAATTTTCTCATTAATAAATAATGTCAATTTATTAAATCTCTAATTAATAATTAAATTAATTAAATAACATCATCCTTAATTAAATATTTTATTTAATTCAATAAGCTCGCATAATCACATACTTGAATAATAATTATTCTCCACATTAATTTAATAAATGCAGCACATAAAATTAAATTAATCTACCACGATTGCATCAATTAATTATTTAATCCAATAATTAAATCATCGAAAAAATATTTATTTAATTCAATAAATACAATTGCATCAATTAATTATTTAATCCAATAATTAAATCATCAAAAAATATTTATTTAATTCAATAAATATTAAAATAAATTAAAAAATTCTCGTTCGTCACATCTTTTCCCCCTTAAAAGGATTCTGTCCCCAGAATCACGACTCAAAAACTTTCGACCCGTTACATTCTCCCCCCTACAAAGATTCTGTCCCCAGAATCGCATACACATATTTAAGTAAATAAATGAGGGTAATTGTTCATCATATTCTCTTCGAGTTCTCACGTAGCTTCTTCAGCGTTGTGGTTCCTCCAAATTACCTTAACAGAAGGTATAACTTTATTTCTGAGAACTTGTTCTTTTCGGTCGACAATTTGGACAGGAATTTTTTCGTAAGATAAGTCTTTCTCAAAATGCAGGGGTTCATATTCAATTACATGCTTGTAATCAGGCTTGTAGGGTCGCAACATAGAAACATGAAAGACGTTATGGATATTCTCGAGTGCTGGAGGTAAGGCTACCTCATACGCAACTTCTCCGATTCTTCTCAGTACTTCAAAGGGTCCAATGAATCTTGGGCTTAATTTCCCTTTCTTTCCGAACCTGATCTTCCCTTTCCAGGGAGAGACCTTCAAGAAAACATAACTACCTGATTCAAACTCGATAGTTTTACGATGTGGATCAATGTATTTCTTCTGTCGGTCTTGAGCCGCTACCAGTCGTGCTTGGATTACTTTAACTATTTCTGCTGTCTGCTGTACCAATTCTGGCCCTAGCAATTATATTTCGCCAACTTCATCCCAGTAAAGCGGTGTTCTGCACTTTCTGCTGTATAATGCTTCGTAAGGCGGCATGCCAATACTAGCGTGGTAACTGTTGTTGTAGCCGAACTCTACTAATGGTAAGTGATCATCCTAATTTCCTTTAAAGTCCATCACACATGCTCTTAGCATATCTTCTAATGTCTGAATCGTTCTCTCACTCTGTCCGTATGTTTGAGGGTGGTAAGCTGTACTTATTCGTAATTGCGTACCCATGCATTCCTGAAGACGTTTCCAGAAATTTGATGTGAAGCGCAGATCCCTATCTGAAACAATTGATACCGGAACTCCGTGCCTCGAAACAATCTCTTTTATGTATAGCCTGGCCAACTGGTCTAAGTTGAATCTTATTTTGATTGGAAGGAAGTGTGCAGATTTTGTCAGTCGGTCAACGATAGCCCATACTGCGTCGTAGCCTTTCTGAGTCGTCGGAAGGCCAACCACGAAATCCATTGTAATATGTTCCCATTTCCACTCTGGGATTTCTAACGGTTGTAGCAATCCACTCGGTCTCTGATGTTCCGCTTTCACTTTCTGATAGGTCAGAAACTTGGCAACACATTCTGCAACATCACGCTTCAAATTCGGCCACCAGAAATGTTGTCGAAGATCTTGGTACATTTTGGTACTACCAGGGTGAATCGAATATCGTGAACTATGAGCCTCGCTTAAAATATCTTCCTTAATCTCTTGTATTGGCGGTACCCAAATTCTACTCTCAAATCTCAGTATTCCTTCCTTATCCATCTTAAATCTCGGTTCGGTCCCTTCGGATATCTTCTTTGCCACATTTTTGCATTTATCATCCTAAAGCTGAGCCTCCTTCACTTTATCTAGTAGAGTTGTACCAGATTGCATCTGAAATAGCTTCTCATCAATCTCCATTGGATACTTCACTTTCAATTCCAGTTTCTCCATTTTTGTGATTAGCTCCTCCTGAGCAGTCAACATCATCAATTTCTCACGACTCTTTCTACTTAAGACATCGGCAACTACATTCGCTTTACCCGGATGGCATAAAATCTCACAGTCGTAATCCTTGATTAATTCCAACCATCTTCTCTGACGCATATTTAAGTCCTTCTATGTGAAAATATATTTCAGACTCTTGTGGTCCGTATATATTTCACACTTCTCCCTGTAGAGATAGTGCCTCCAAATTTTCAAAGCAAATACAACTGCAGCTAACTCCAAATCATGGGTCGGGTATCCCTTCTCGTAATCCTTCAACTGTCGTGATGCATACGCGATGACTTTACCGTTTTGCATTAGCACACAGCCAAGTCATTTATGCGACGCATCACTAAAAAAAACAACATTGCCTGTATCATCCGGAAGAGATAACACAGGTGCCGTACTCAACCTCTTCTTTAATTCTTGAAAGCTCTCCTCACACTTCTCCGTCCAAACAAATTTCACAGCTTTTCGAGTTAGATTCGTTAACGGAGTTGCGATCTTGGAAAAATCTTGAATGAATCTTCTATAAAATCCCGCCAATCCAAGAAAACTTCTTACTTCTGACGGCGTTCTCGGCTATTCCCAGTTAATCACGGCTTCTACTTTGGATGGATCTATCGAAATTCCGTTTTTATCAATCACGTGACAAAGAAATTATACTCGCTCGATCCAGAATTCGCATTTCAAAAATTTAGTGTACAACTTCTCCCTTCTCAATACTTCCAACGTTAATCTCAAATGTTCTTCGTGTTCTTCTTTGGTTTTGGAATATACCAGAATGTCGTCTATAAATACCACCACGAATTTGTCCAAAAACGGCTTGAACACACCATTCATTAGTCCCATAAATGCTGCAGGAGCATTCGTTAGACCAAACGACATTACTAAAAATTCGTAGTGACCGTATCGCGTTCTAAACGCTGTCTTCGGTACATCCTCTGGTCTCACCTTCAGTTGGTGATACCCACTCCTCAAATCTATCTTGGAAAAGTATCTTGCTCCCTTTAATTGATCAAACAGATCGTCGATTCTTGGTAATGGATATTTATTCTTAATCGTGACCTTGTTTAGTTCTCTGTAGTCAATGCATAGCCGCATCGATCCGTCCTTCTTTTTCACAAACAACACCGGCGCTCCCCACTGCGATACGCTCGGTTGAATGTACTTTTTGTCCAGCAATTCTTGTAGTTGGACCATCAGTTCTTTCATCTCTACTGGTGCCATTCGGTATGGTGCCTTCGATATTGGAGCGGTTCCGGGTGCCAAATCGATCACGAAATCTACCTCTCTATCTGGTGGAAGTCCTGGCAAATCGACGAAGTCCCTCACAATCGGTATCTCTTCTACTTTCAGATTCTCTTTTCGACTGTCGACTATGTAAGCTAGATATCCTACACAGCCTTATCTTAACAACCTCCTGGCCTGCATCATCGTCAGACAACTCGTTTGTCTAGGCGACTTGCTACCATAAAATACAACCTTTGACGGAGTCATAAGGTTAATACGCTTCTTCTGGCAGTCAATTACTGCCCCACAATTGGATAACCAATCCATACCCAAAATAACGTCAAATTCCCCAAGTCGAATAGGGATAAGATCTATATTCATGATATTACCCTTAATATCCATCCTAAAGTTCTTAAACACGTACTTAACAAGAATTATCTCTCTATTCGCAATTTCTATATTCATGGGATATTCCAACTCATCCATAAGCAAATCTAAACTATTAGCAAAGTCTTCGGATATAAAGGAACAAGTAGCACCCGAATCAAATAAAATATAAGCATTAATTTCATTGGTCGGAATGATACTTGACACCAGCTCACGAGACTGGATTGCGTCTTGCACTGTCATATTGAAAGTTCTGGCGGTCGGTCGGTTTGTTGCGGCTGGTCCGGTGATGGTTAAGGCATTTCCACTATTATTTCCACGGTTACCTCCTGGTACTGCTCTTCCTGATCCCTTCTTAAGGCAGTCTCTTGCTAGATGATCCTTAGAACCATAGTTAAAACAAGCACCCTTCTTTGGGTTTGGACAGTTTGGTGCTATGTGGCCTTCCTGACCACAATTGTAGCACACTCGCTTCCCTTTCATGCAAACTCCCAGATGAGCTTTTCCACAGTTTGAGCACGCTTCAATTTTCTTCTTCTGCCCTCCTTGTTGACTTCCCGCTGACGAGTTATCTGTCCACTTCCTCTTCTGATTATGACTACCCCCAGTGTTACTCCCACTAGTATTGTTATTTCCTTCACCTTCACTCTTCATCTTCTTCTGCTCTTGATTGTACTTGGTCACCGCATTGCTCCCACCTTCAGTGAGGATGGCCTTTTCCAGTACCCCGACAAATGTGTTTATCTGAAACATTGACACCTTACTGTAAACCTAAGGCTTTAGTCCTTGTTCGAATCTTCTGGCCTTTCTTTCGTCAGTGTGTACTTGGTACGGGGAAAACCTTGCCAACTCATCGAATTTAGCCGCGTATTCAAGTACCCTCATGTTTCCTTGCTTCAGTTCCAAAAATTGAATTTCTATCTGATTCTGCGAACTAGTTGGGAAGTACATTTCAAAAAACATTTCTTTAAATCTCTCCCACGTAATTACACCTTCACCTCCTCGCACTTTGTTTGCTTGCCACCAGTAGCTAGCCTCAGACTTCAGCATAAACGTTGCGAAAGCGGTCTTCTGGTCTTCTCTAACCCTAGCAACGTCGAATACTTTCTCCATTTCCATGACCCACGTTTGAGCCTCGATTGGGTTTCTGGAACCTTTGAACTCTGGCGGTCCAACCGCCTTGAAGCCTTTAAACGTTGTGTTTGGTGGATCTTGAGGTTGATTGTTCATTACTCCCGTCAGTAAGTTCACCAACTGCTGAACCGGATTAGCGTTGGCATTAATTATTGGTTGACTCCTCCTAAACCGGTTGACGCTGTTGTCTTCTCCTTGGCGGCAGTTTCTGTTAAAATAAACGCTTATTAGGACTTTATTTATTTCTCTAAATAGTTAAGGCATTACTCAACAATTTGACATACTCATTTATCACATCATCTCAAACAACTTAATATATTTAATTTAACTCAAATTTTAACATCAAACTATAGCATAACTGCTATTTACATCAACTATCCTGGAATAAAGAATCCACAGGATTTAAAATATTACAATATTCCTTCGTTCATAAACACATCGGAATTTACATATAAAAACTAATTAAGTCTTTCACATAATTAAACGGATTCTAATCCTGTCTATCAAGGTGCTAAATAGCCTTGCCACGCTCCTCATCCATGATACGAGACATCGTCCTGCGATCCAGCATATACGACGGAAGTCCTTCGAACTGGATGAGGTATCTCAAAACTCGTTCCTGAGCCTCATCTATTGCATGATTAAGTGTGGAGTATGTCTCTTCAAGCTTTGCCTTCTTTGCACGACTATCATCTTCTGCACGATCAGCTCGACGTGATTCTCTTACCCATCCTTCCTCTACTATTTTCAGTCTTCCGGAGGTTTCTTTCAGTTCCTTTTTCAGCTTCTCTATTTTCTCGGTCTTATCTTCGGTTTGACCCTTTTCATGGACCAAATCCCATTATACATTTCCCAATCGTGTGTGAAGAGTCGAAATCTCCCTCTCCTTCTCCTCTAAAGTAGACTGCTGAACAGTCGCTCGCTCAGTCAATTCCTGAACCTCGTCTTGTAATTCCACGTTACGGTCGTATAACGTGTCATACATCTCCGCATCAACGGTGTACCGTGGTAACTCCTCTTCTTCCTCTTCCTCATCAAACTCTTCCTCAGGATCAGTCTCGGGCTCATGCTCCTGACCAACAACAGTGATCAATGGAGATGACTCCTTCTGAACTAACTGTTCCCTAACAACATGTATGTCTCGGGGCTCCGCCTCTGTAGGTACTATAGGTAATCGAGGTTCTTCCTCCCTAGCTTGACTAGCTTCTCCAACATTCGTCATCCTGATAACAAAATTTTAAGTTTTAGTTACTAAGTCGTACTAACGAGCACACAAATTAACACATAAACACATAATGTATTTTATTATCTTCAATGAATTACCAAAAATTCATTTCTTAAAACTCGATAAGAGTTTTCCTTTACTATCTTCTTTCTATAAGGTTACTACCTAAGGTTGTTCCCCCACCTAAGGTTCATAACCTACAGCTTTGATACCAACCTGTGACACCCCCAAATCCGGTACCTCCATTTCCACAGGATTTGGTGTTCACGATATAAATATCATCTATCTATCTACCCATAGTAATGCAAACCATGCAATAATAGAAATAAAATATTCCCTTTAAGGGTTACAACATCTGAATAATAATACAATCCCAGGTTAAACTAACCTTAAACATCTGTGCGGAATTATATATAAATAAGTCTTAAACAACATCTTTAACTTAAGTCTTAAACAAATACATCATATAAAATAACAAGTCATATCAAATAACAAGTCTCCATCATTTTCTAACTTTGCCCTTGCCCTTACTAGTGGAAGGTTCGTCAGCTCTTTCGTTCTTAACTGCAATGTTATTATTAAGCAAGAGTGAGCACAAATGCCCACAAGTATAATAATGAAACAACAGTATAATAACATGCGAATAATCAAAGACATCTGAATAAAGTTCAACTTTTGAATCAAGAATAAATAACAAGAATCAAAAGAATTCTGAGGGTCATAAGACCTTGAACTATGTCCTAGGTTAACAAGGGTTATACTTGAAACCTTTAACAGTCATAAGACTATGGACCTTCTTCTCGTACTTAGGGGGATCAGCCCTTAGTACCATACTGTGCATAATATCTTAACGCTAAAGCGTAAATAATCCCCTATATAAGGTTGTTAATCTCAGTTTGACATTCGAGTCTGCACCAAAGGAAGTTTGGTTTGGATAATTCATCAAGGGTTCTGAAATTTAGAACGCTCATCAACTATAGACTAATTGAATCATTAAGGGTTCACTAGTCTAATAAGGTTCAACAATAATGATATTAAATTTGAATAATAATAATCTCAAAACGTATACAATAGGACAATTATTGTATAACTGAATCATGCTTTGAAAAGAAAATCAATCTTTAATATAACATTTGAACTTGAATAATAGAATTGATAATTTACTCGAGGTAAATAATAAACTTGAACAATAATGACAAGTAGGGTTAGGAAACTTGCTCAAATTTAAGAGTTTGAAGTTTAGGAAACTTGCCTCGTGCGTAGATTACACTTTAACTAAGCACGTTCTTTGAATTAAATCCTACATACCATTCACATAGACAATACCAGTTAATTATAACTTAACTAATCATCATAAACTCATTCTCTTTGTCTACTTTAATTATTTATTATACTTAGTCAAATTATCACATTTACTGCCACATAATATCACTTCATAAATAATAATTTAATTATGTGTTCAATAATTTAATCCACATGTAATTATGTTATTTACATGTTTAAACAACTATTTTTATCATCACAATATACCTCTAACATGTTTACATGTTCATTACATTAATCCACTAACACATTGTTAGACTTAAAGATTTTTAATATCTCATTTCTAAATTTTCTTGGGAGTGGCGCTGCGGCGCCACGTTTGTGACGCCCCCAAAATTAGGTATACATCACCCATCTTGGGTCGTCAGATACATAGTACAGAATACAAATACAACTTACTAATACAACTGTCGTGTACAATACGACAAAACATAAACTGTGAGTTTGAATACAAATATTATCTTCTAGAGAGTATTCATACTCAAAAGGAGTCCTCGTTACATTTATTAACACACCATTACATAGAATAGTGAGGACTACTAACTAATACTATCATTCGGACCATCACTCCGTTCCCCGACTTGCCCCAGCTACGTTCTCATTTCCTGAAGAGAACAGTGAAAGAAAGGGTGAGCTCAACTAGCCCAGTAAGAAATATTATGACTAAGATAATGCAGAATAAATTATCATTAGCCTTCAACAATGTTAAACTGATAAAATATAATAGACATCAAGTTTAACTGCAGCGGAACAAGCAATCCATTAAAAGAGTCAAGTAGAAAATAAACTCTACTATCTTTTATGATTTAAAAGGTTTTTCAACACTGCGATCGCTGAGACTCAGCTTAATAAAATAATCCACATCATCGAATCACCCCTGCACTACGGCCAAGGATATTCGTGTATTCATTAATGGTCATGATCATGCCAACAACTGTCCATCAATGCACTACGGGCCAATGAGGACTTTTACCACATCATTTGTAACATTACGGTCATGATTATACCGAATAATCCCTGGTCATAATCATACCAAGTCCATCTATGCACTACATACCACAGATGACTTTCAACATTTTATAAACATGAGGATGATGACAATGATATAAGAATTCAATAAAACAAGTTCAAGAATTAATTTATCCAGGAATTAATAACGTCCAAATTGTCAACATGATACTGTTTTGTGGAGTAAACTTCAAGAATGATCAGGAGAATATTTTCATGAATAGATACTAGATGAAGCACAAATATCAAGGATATTCCACAATTTCATGGAGTATAGAAGTCAAAGTTTTAATCAACTGAGTATAATAAAAAATGGAATAACAAAAGAAATCACCATGCATGCGATAGACCGCACAGACAGGTTATTCTTAACAGAATAATAATAATGGAACCAGGTCCGGCGTAAACGCACAGACAGGATATTCCGACAGAATAATAAATAATGGAACCAGGTCCGGTGTAAAACACACAGACAGGATGTTCCAACAGAATAATAACAAGACGGAACCAGGTCCGGTGTAAAACACACAGACAGGATGTTCCAACAGAATAATAATAAAAACGGAACCAGGTCCGGTGTAAAACACACAGACAGGATGTTCCAACAGAATAATAGAAGAATGTCACCAAGTATAGGGTAGATCCGCGTATACAGGTTATTCCAACAGAATAATAAGAAATGGAATAACAACAGTTCTCTTCATGAATAAGAAAGAATAACACCCCTTACCGTTTTAAAGAAGAGCTGAAGTAAGGAAGTAGTTAAGTAGCAGAATACTCTTCTTCTCTCTCTCTATAGTTTCTCTCTATAGTTTCTCTCTATAGTTTCTCTCTCTAGAGTTCAGTGAATTCGTAAGAAATAATGAAGGAATGAGCTGCTATTTATAGAAAAATAGAATGCATAGTAACTAATCCATGAACGGTCCAGATTGATTACTTTAATCTGACGGTCCATATTTAAAGAAAAATCTTTTAAATAAAATATAATATATTCTATTTATAGAATAACTTTAATAAAGTATTTTATTTTATATAAAAAGATGTTTCTGTTTTATTACGTTAATAATACGAATAAAACAAAACGTCATTATCGCTAAATAATTCATATTATTAACTGACAATAATGGAATCAAACTGAGTGACTTCTCACATAAGCATTAATAATCAATACCGTGTGCTACTATGCAACCACACGTATTACTGTACTTTTACTACCGAGTAGTTCAACAGTAACAATGGTAAAACTTCCGCCGTTATTTTTAATAAACTATCTTTGTCGTTTTCTCAATCCGACAATAATTCTGTTGTGGGGTCCACCAATGATTGTGTCGTTGTACGAATATTCCCTGTTAAAACGAATATTCCCCGACCAATATTATATAACAACTTGCGTACTTTGCAAAATTTATAAATATTACCCACAACTATAACATTATATCAAATTAACTCCATAATATTCAAAAATGATATTTATAGAAAATTCATCTTTATTTATAAAAAAATTGGGGTCTTACAACCTCCCCTTCTTATGAAATTTCGCCCTCGAAATTAGGGTACGTACCTGGTATGTCGAAGAGGTAAGGATACCTTGATTTCATTTCTGATTCTAACTCCCAAGTCATTTCCTCAACATCGTGGTTTCTCCACAAAACTTTGACTTGAGGTATAACCTTGGAGCGTAGAATATGTTCCTTCTTATCCAAGATTTGAACAGGAACTTCTTCATACGTCAAATCCTCCGCTATTTCGTCCGGTTCTAACTCAATAATGTGGTTCGGGTCTTCCACATATTTGCGTAACATGGATATGTGGAAAACGTTATGAACACGAGACATACTTGGCGGTAAAGCGAGTCTATAAGCCACAGTTCCTACTCGATCGAGGATTAAAAATGGACCGATGAATCGAGGATTTAGCTTTCCTCTCTTTCCAAATCTCGTAACTCCTTTCCATGGAGCAACACGTAAGAACACATGATCTCCTACATCAAATTCCACGTCCTTTCGATGAAGATCAGCATAACTCTTTTGTCGATCTTGTGAGGTTTTTATACGTTGTCGGATCGTTTGAATCTTTTCTGTAGTCATACGTACCAACTCCGGTCCCAACAACGTTGCTTCGCCCACCTCATCCCAGCATACTGGAGAACGACATTTTCTTCCATACAATGCTTCGAATGGAGCCATGCCAATACTTGCTTGATAACTGTTGTTGTAGGAAAACTCCACCAATGGTAAGAACTTGTCCCAACTTCCTTTGAAGTCAAAGACACAGAGTCTTAATAGATCTTCAAGAGTTTGAATAGTCCTCTCTGATTGTCCGTCCGTCTGAGGATGATATGCTGAACTAAATCGTAACTCCGTGCCCATAGCTTTTTGTAAACTAACCCAAAATCGTGAAGTGAATCTTGGGTCTCGATCAGAAATTATGGATACTGGCATACCATGCAGTCTTACAATCTCGTTTATGTACATACGAGCAAGACGTTCAAGTGTATAAGTTTCTCGTATCGGTAAGAAATGAGCAGACTTGGTCAATCTATCAACAATGACCCAAATCGCATCAATACCTTGAGAAACCCTAGGAAGACCGGTAACGAAATCCATGGTAATGTGCTCCCACTTCCATTCTGGAATTTCAAGTGGTTGCAATGGACCTTTTGGTACTTGATGCTCCGCTTTGACTCGTTGACAAGTTAGACACCTTGAGATAAACAACGCTATCTCTCTCTTCATATTGCTCCACCAAAATGTATGACGAAGATCATGATACATTTTGGTACTTCCAGGATGGATTGCAAACGGTGTGTTGTGCGCCTCCATCATGATTTCATACTTTAAATCAGGGTTGTTAGGAACACAAAGTCTGGAGTTGACTCGAAGTATTCCTTCTTCATCGATTCTTGCTTCCGGCATAGCACCTTCTTGCACTTTCTTCTTCATACGCATCAGCTCCAGGTCTGTAGCTTGAGCAGCTTTAACTTTATCGATTAAAGTCGGTTCTACTCGTATATTCGCCATCATCACATGGGTCCCTGGAGTCTTCAACTCTATCTCCATCCTTTGCAAGTCACACAAAATGGGCCTTTGCGTTGTTAATATTGCACTTGTACCCGCATATGATCTTCTACTCAATGCGTCAGCTACCACGTTCGCTTTTCCAGGATGGTATTGAATGGTATGATCATAATCTTTCAACAGTTCAAGCCAACGTCGTTGTCGCATGTTGAGTTCCTTTTGAGTGAAGAAATATTTGAGGCTTTTATGATCCGTAAAGATCTCCACTTTCTCCCCATACAAGTAATGCCTCCAAATTTTAAGTGCAAAGACAACAGCTGCCAACTCTAGATCATGAGTAGGATAATTCCTCTCATATTCCTTGAGTTGTCTTGATGCATAGGCTATGACTTTTCCATGTTGCATGAGAACGCATCCCAACCCTTTGCTCGAAGCATCACTGTAGATGACAAATCCCTCCGAGCCAGATGGTATTGTTAGAACAGGTGCTGAAATGAGTCTCCTCTTGAGTTCTTGAAAACTCTGCTCACATTCTTCGCTCCAACCAAACTTTGTATCTTTCCGAGTCAGCTGAGTTAATGGAGTAGCGATTCGAGAAAATCCTTCCACGAATCTCCGATAATAACCAGCTAAACCAAGAAAGCTACGTACCTCGGTCACTGATTTAGGTTGCTCCCAGCTTTGAATAGCTTCAATCTTTGCCGGGTCAACCGATATTCCACGACTTGATACTACGTGCCCAAGGAATGCTACCTCCTCCAGCCAGAACTCGCATTTCTTCAACTTGGCATAAAGCTTGTATTCACGAAGCTTTTGGAGTACCAGCCTCAAGTGTTGCTCATGATCTTCACGGCTTTTGGAATAAATAAGGATGTCATCAATAAAGACGACCACAAAGTGATCCAAATATTCCTTGAATACCCGGTTCATCATATCCATGAAGGCAGCAGGAGCATTAGTCAATCCAAAGGACATGACTAGGAATTCATAATGCCCGTACCGAGTTCTAAAAGCCGTCTTTGGAATATCCTCAGTTCTAACCTTCAGCTGATGATATCCAGAACGAAGATCGATCTTTGAAAAGAATTGTGCTCCTTGCAACTGGTCAAACAGGTCATCAATACGTGGCAATGGGTACCTATTTTTGATGGTGACATGATTCAACTCCCGATAATCAATACAAAGTCGCATACTTCCATCTTTCTTCTTCACGAATAGAACAGGAGCACCCCAAGGAGAAGTACTAGGACGAATAAAGCCAATGTCTAACAATTCCTGCAGTTGGATCTTTAACTCCTGAAGTTCAATAGGAGCCATTCGATATGGGGCTTTGGAAATGGGTTTTGTACCGGGTTCAAGATCGATACAAAATTCAATTTCACGCTCTGGGGGTAGGCCAGGAAGTTCTTCAGGGAATACGTCAGGGAATTTATTAACAATAGAAATATCATTCAAAACTGACGTATTTTTGTTTAGATCTGTGACATGAGCTAAGAAAGCTTGACATCCGTTTTTCAATAAACGAATAGTTTTATGGCTTGAGATGACAGCGATTGATTTTAATGGTTTGGTTGCTTGAATTCGCATAATAGGTCGATTAGGAATATGAAAACTAACAACCTTACGAAAACAATCAATTTTTGCATAATGAGTAGTTAACCAATCAATCCCTAGAATCACGTCAAATGCAAGTATTTTTAATGAAATCAGATCGATAGGTAATGTGTGGGTACCAACTTGAACCAAACAAGACTTATAAACAGTGGAGGTAATGAAGGTTTCTCCCAACGGAGTTTCCACAGATAAGTCAAAGTCTAATTTCTCCGGAATCAAATTTAATCGATGAGCGCAAGTAGGAGAAATAAAAGAATGGGTTGAACCGGTATCAAATAAAGTATAGACTTCGTTAGAGTTTATGATAAGCTTACCCGTGATGACCTCATTCGGGTTCCTTGCGTTCTGGGAGGTCACAACAAACGCTCTCCCTTGCACAACCGGTTTTGACTTTTCTGGGACGGCCTTTGGTGCCTCCATCCTAGCTGAATTTGTCTTCGGTAAACGACAAAATCGGGCTAAATGACCTTCTCTTCCACAATTATAACATGCTTTGGACGGCATCGCGCAGTTTGGACTGATGTGCCCCTCCCCTCCGCATTTGAAACATATGATAGGTGGTCGTTCTCCTTCCTTAACGACAGGTGCTGGTGCTGACGTCTTTCCATCATTGTTGAATCTCCTCTTCTTGAAATGTCCATTCTTATTGTTTTGGCCCTGATTACCACCGAAGTGGTTACCATTTCTGGCCTGTTGATTCCCTCCACGCTTGTTGTCACCGCTTCGATGACTGCTCTCACTGGTATTATCATTTTGCCGGCTGCTCTCTTTTGGTTGCGTTGTCTCGTTATCGCGCTCCACCAACTGAGCCCTATTTACAACATCTGAATACAAACACAGTTTATGAGAAACAAGATGTTGACGTATCTCCGGCTTCAAACCTCTTAAAAACATCCGCGTCATTCTTTCTTCATTATCCACCAGGTGGGACGCAAACCGGGATAACTCTGCAAATTTTGCCTCGTACTGCGACACGGTCATATTATTCTGCTCCAATTTGATGAACTCCACCTCCTTCATGTGACGAATACTCTCGGGAAAGTATTTGTCGTTAAACAGCTCTTGGAACTTCTCCCAGGACATCTTCAGTGCGGCAGGTTGAGTACGCTTTATCGATTCCCACCAGTAATCTGCCTCTCCTCGCAACATAAAGGCGGCAAAGGGAACCTTTTGCTCCTCGGAGCAACCCAAGACATCAAATATCTTGGTGATCTGCTTTATCCATGTTTCAGCTACAAGTGGTTTGGGCTCTCCCTTAAACTCCGGTGGTCCCAGCTCCTTAAACTGTTTAGCGGTGACCGCCTGAGAGTTTCCAGTATTTCCACCTACGTTGTGGACAGGAGCCGCTTTCACCTGTTGTTGCATGAATTGCATAAAGCCTCTGAACATTTGATCATTCATCATTTGGTCAGTGTTGTTGTTTGCATGAGGATTGACACCTTCCTGATGCACATTATCCTGATTATTGATATGTGGTGAATCAACAGTCGTCTGTGCTCCATTGCTATTCTCAACATTCTCAGATGCCATTTTCAGATACTGCCACAAAATAAAAATTAATTGATATGTCATATATTATCCTTATATTATGACCGAACAATTAAATACCATGCAAATAAACTTAGGTATGCCATACTAGCGAAGGAATTCCCCGTCTCTCCCCTCCTAGTTCTATTCTCACATCTTAGCCAGGGATCATATCCCTAAGCTCTGATACCAACTGTGACGCCCCCAAAATTAGGTATACATCACCCATCTTGGGTCGTCAGATACATAGTACAGAATACAAATACAACTTACTAATACAACTGTCGTGTACAATACGACAAAACATAAACTGTGAGTTTGAATACAAATATTATCTTCTAGAGAGTATTCATACTCAAAAGGAGTCCTCATTACATTTATTAACACACCATTACATAGAATAGTGAGGACTACTAACTAATACTATCATTCGGACCATCACTCCGTTCCCCGACTTGCCCCAGCTACGTTCTCATTTCCTGAAGAGAACAGTGAAAGAAAGGGTGAGCTCAACTAGCCCAGTAAGAAATATTATGACTAAGATAATGCAGAATAAATTATCATTAGCCTTCAACAATGTTAAACTGATAAAATATAATAGACATCAAGTTTAACTGCAGCGGAACAAGCAATCCATTAAAAGAGTCAAGTAGAAAATAAACTCTACTATCTTTTATGATTTAAAAGGTTTTTCAACACTGCGATCGCTGAGACTCAGCTTAATAAAATAATCCACATCATCGAATCACCCCTGCACTACGGCCAAGGATATTCGTGTATTCATTAATGGTCATGATCATGCCAACAACTGTCCATCAATGCACTACGGGCCAATGAGGACTTTTACCACATCATTTGTAACATTACGGTCATGATTATACCGAATAATCCCTGGTCATAATCATACCAAGTCCATCTATGCACTACATACCACAGATGACTTTCAACATTTTATAAACATGAGGATGATGACAATGATATAAGAATTCAATAAAACAAGTTCAAGAATTAGTTTATCCAGGAATTAATAACGTCCAAATTGTCAACATGATACTGTTTTGTGGAGTAAACTTCAAGAATGATCAGGAGAATATTTTCATGAATAGATACTAGATGAAGCACAAATATCAAGGATATTCCACCAATTTCATGGAGTATAGAAGTCAAAGTTTTAATCAACTGAGTATAATAAAAAAATGGAATAACAAAAGAAATCACCATGCATGCGATAGACCGCACAGTCAGGTTATTCTTAACAGAATAATAATAATGGAACCAGGTCTGGCGTAAACGCACAGACAGGATATTCCGACAGAATAATAAATAATGGAACCAGGTCCGGTGTAAAACACACAGACAGGATGTTCCAACAGAATAATAACAAGACGGAACCAGGTCCGGTGTAAAACACACAGACAGGATGTTCCAACAGAATAATAATAAAAACGGAACCAGGTCCGGTGTAAAACACACAGACAGGATGTTCCAACAGAATAATAGAAGAATGTCACCAAGTATAGGGTAGATCCGCGTATACAGGTTATTCCAACAGAATAATAAGAAATGGAATAACAACAGTTCTCTTCATGAATAAGAAAGAATAACACCCCTTACCGTTTTAAAGAAGAGCTGAAGTAAGGAAGTAGTTAAGTAGCAGAATACTCTTCTTCTCTCTCTCTATAGTTTCTCTCTATAGTTTCTCTCTATAGTTTCTCTCTCTAGAGTTCAGTGAATTCGTAAGAAATAATGAAGGAATGAGCTGCTATTTATAGAAAAATAGAATGCATAGTAACTAATCCATGAACGGTCCAGATTGATTACTTTAATCTGACGGTCCATATTTAAAGAAAAATCTTTTAAATAAAATATAATATATTCTATTTATAGAATAACTTTAATAAAGTATTTTATTTTATATAAAAAGATGTTTCTGTTTTATTACGTTAATAATACGAATAAAACAAAACGTCATTATCGCTAAATAATTCATATTATTAACTGACAATAATGGAATCAAACTGAGTGACTTCTCACATAAGCATTAATAATCAATACCGAGTGCTACTATGCAACCACACGTATTACTGTACTTTTACTACCGAGTAGTTCAACAGTAACAATGGTAAAACTTCCGCCGTTATTTTTAATAAACTATCTTTGTCGTTTTCTCAATCCGACAATAATTCTGTTGTGGGGTCCACCAATGATTGTGTCGTTGTACGAATATTCCCTGTTAAAACGAATATTCCCCGACCAATATTATATAACAACTTGCGTACTTTGCAAAATTTATAAATATTACCCACAACTATAACATTATATCAAATTAACTCCATAATATTCAAAAATGATATTTATAGAAAATTCATCTTTATTTATAAAAAAATTGGGGTCTTACAACGTTTGTACTGGCTCTTGGCGCTGCGGCGCCGTGGCGCCTGCGACCTTATACTTGGCGCTTCGGCGCGGTGGCGCTGCGGCGCGAGAAATGAACTGAGGGTTGGTGCTGTGGCGCAAAACCCCTGACTTTGAATTTCCAGTTTGCGAATAACACAGAATTCAGCGAAATTAACACATTTTTAACACTAATTTCACCAAATTACACATACCCACATGTTATAATTTATATATAAACATAACCCAACCTTTGTAAAGTGATTTTAACCATTTAAAACACCCAATAACAGAATTAAATCATGTAAAATTGGACTGTTCTTGATGTTCTTGAAGTTAATGAACAAAATCATAAATTTAACACTATGAATTTATTATAACACCGAATCCGTTCGTTTAAGGCTGGGCCTCTTCGTATCAACATGCCTAATAATATAGGAGTGTAAAATTTAGGGATCATATACGATCACTACATAAAATTTCACGTATAAGGCCATAAGGCCAAAACCCAAACTCTGTATATTTTTGAAATAGCAAGTCATTAGATTAACGACACTTAGGATATGGAATCATGCAATATATATAAATAACATGCTATGCCACTTGAATTATTACACATATCATGATCATAACACCAATTCACAGAGATTTTACAAAAGCTTTGACAGCCATTTTTTTATAAAAAAAAACTTGAATGCGTGAAATTTAGAATTTGGGAAGGAGAATTACCCAAAGTATAATTAATGGAAGAGATGATCAATGGTGATTCTTTCACAAGTAATTGATAATTATACACTCAAGCTTTTCTCTCAAATTTCTCAATCTTTCTCCTATGAACTCTAAGGACTTAGGAAAAAAGAAATAAAAGACGTAAGATAATAAGGGAGAAAATTGACGCGCATCATGGTCAGTTGCCTATCATGGGTTAACTGGCCATAACTCCCTCTAAGGCCACGTTTGGCTAGATTAATATATACAAAACCCATTAATTTAATAAAACTTTATCATATGGTTTAATTAATGTCACACCCAATTCAAATATCTTATTTAATTTAATATAAAATAAATATAATAATCTATCATAAATTCACATAATCATATAATTAATTTTCTCATTAATAAATAATGTCAATTTATTAAATCTCTAATTAATAATTAAATTAATTAAATAACATCATGCTTAATTAAATATTTTATTTAATTCAATAAGCTCACATAATCACATACTTGAGTAATAATTATTCTCCACATTAATTTAATAAATGCAACACATAAAATTAAATTAATCTACCACAATTGCATCAATTAATTATTTAATCCAATAATTAAATCATCGAAAAAATATTTATTTAATTCAATAAATGCAATTGCATCAATTAATTATTTAATCCAATAATTAAATCATTGAAAAATATTTATTTAATTCAATAAATATTAAAATAAATTACAAAATTCTCGTTCGTCACATCTTTCCCCCCTTAAAAGGATTCTGTCCCCAGAATCATGACTCAAAAACTTTCGACCCGTTACATGAGACAATCAAAAGAGTTTGATTTTATCAAAAATAAGAATAGTGTGTACAAAAAGGGTCAGTGGGAGCGTCGTGACATTTCTAGAATTATATGTTGATATATTATGGATAAGGAATGGCATACTAATGCTACAATCAGTAAATATAAAGTTATCTAAACATACCTCCACGAATGATTTCTGAAGAGTATCGTAATTGGGGATACAAATCTATATATATATATAGATAGATTTGAGAGGATGCTCGACATAACCCAAGGAACGTATATTCATTTGATGCTAAAGTCGTTTAGCATGACAAACTCCAAGAGATGTCTCATATTGATGAGCCATGGAGTGTATCTCTCTTAATAGTCCCCAAAGACTCTAAAAGAGAGATCGCATGAGTAACTATTATGAATGCAATGAAATATACCAGACCTGATGTTGATCAGTCATATTCTGGAGAAGTTCACTATGTGTCATTAAAAAATATCTTAAAGTACTTAACCGGCACTAAGGATGTGATCATATTCATGGTGGGTCTAAATTAAAACTAGAGGGCTTAACAGACTCAAGTTTTTCAAACAGACCAAGACGACAGAAAATTCACTTTAAGGTAAAGCGTTACCTTGAACGATGGTGCAGTGAATTGGAAAGGTTTCAAATAGAAAAGAGTTGTTGGTTTAGTGATAAAGACAAAGTATATAGCTATAAATAAAGCTACAAGTTAATTGTTTAGATGAAAAGTTCATTACAGAACTAGGAATAGTTCCTAAGTCTCATCTTAGATCTAAACATATGTTGTGGCACTTTCATTTGGTAAAAGGAATCATTGAATGATGAGAAATCACTATAGAGATAGTGGACTCTCAAGAACAACATTACATATCCATTAACTAAAGCTTATCCAACAGCAGGAAAATCGTCACTTAAAGAAGAAGGGTATGAGATACCATGGAGATTGACTTTAGTGCAAGTGGGAGATTGAAAGTAGTATGTGTAAGACCCCGAATTTTATGAAATAAAAGTATTCAATTTTTCTTATAATTACTATTCAGTAAATGGTTAAATTGATAAATGTTAAAGTTAAAAGTGATATATGATTTTTTTTAAAATACACAAGTGGTTATAAAATATTCATTATTGTCGGAGAATATTCGTTTGGTCGTGGAATATTGTTTCTGTCGAGAAATATTTGTACGACGGTGCAGCCATTTGTGGGCCCCATAACGAATAACTATCTGATGAAGAAAACGACAAAATTTGAGTTTTTATAAATAACAGCGTAGTTATTACCGTTAATACTGTTGGAATACCCGGTGGTTAAAACACAGTAATACGCATTGTTGCACAGTAGCACACGGTATTGCACCAATTATTGATTCTTACGTAAGAAGGCACTACTCAATAATTGTTACAGTAATTACTATTCACTATTTTATTTTTGATTCAATAATTGTTGCGTTGATATTTTATATTATTGTTGTTTCAATAATTGTCACTGCACAGTATCTCCATTATCAGATCAATAATTTATATTATTTGAATAATATTATTAGATAACATTATTGCTAATGTCTAGAAAGTTCTGTCTAAAGAGAGATTTGGTCACCTAATTGCGCACCAGTAAGGAGAAATTCTTATTGGAAAACCCCCTCTTTCCTGGGAACTGCCGGTTATCAGTATTGTGATTCTGTAAAATTATTTGTGAATAATTAATTATTGATTTATATGATGAGAAAAATATTCATTTTATATGGATACAGATGGAGAAAATTTTTAAAGTGACAATTGTTGAAAATTGATATTTTATCTTTTCTGATAAAATAATATTTTATTATATTATTATAATATAATAATGATAATATTTTTACAATGAATGTGTGATATATGAGTATATGAGGAGGAAGAGTATTTTTGTTGCATTAAATGATTAACACATGTTTTGTGTGTCGATGAACCCCATTTCTTGACTGAAATTTGATTATAGTCTGTAAAATCGTCCGTATGTGGATTTTGGTCAATTTCTGTTTGGAATTTGGAAAACTTTTCTTCTGAAAAGTTGTAGAGAATTGAATTTCCTATAAAAAATGCGAGATTCAAATTTTTTGATAAAAGAGCTATTTATTATGAATTATTGAAATTCTGAAATAATTGATTTTTGGAAGTTTAAATTTTTTTTTTCCAGAGAAAACGTTTTTGGTGAGTTAAGTGGGTCTAGCATGTGACATTAATGGCTAAATTCAGATCTAGAAAGGTTGGCGTAGGAAACTTAATAATATATATTAATATTTTATTAAATTTTCTGCTTTGGTGTTCTAAGCATTTTCCTATAAATTGGGTGCTTATGTTAGAATTGAAAAACACACCAGAAACTGAAGTTTTCTCTCTATTTCTCTCTCTATATTATCGAGTGTATTCTTGTGAGTATTTTGATATCTTGAGTGTTTCTATACGGTGCAAGTTCGTTCAGCGTTATTTCAGTCAGAAGTATCGAAGTACTGCTCTCTTGAGGTAAGGGATTTTAATGGGTTATTATGTTTTTCATGTTTCGTACTTCTTCCGACCTGCAGAAAATTCTGGAAAAATTTAAAATGATATTTTGATGAGTGTTATTGATTGTGTCTAAAAATAGTTATTTTTGGATGTATATATTAAGAGTTATGAATTTTACGGGAAAAGACTATTTTAAAAGTAACCGCTTAAAATCCTTGTAGTTAACTCCAAAATTGATGAAATTTTTATTAGAAGTATATCTATATAATATTAGTATACTCTGTGAATTTCAAAATTTTTGGACAAAAGTACAATTTATGATAAATGTCTAAATATTCAGCGATTTTGGCCATATGAAAAACAGTAAATGAATTTTAAAAATTCATTGAAAAATATATGTTCAATATGGGACTACCTGATAAATCCCAGAAAAGAAATATTTTTGGAACTGATTTGGTATTTTTCATAAAAATAGACTAGTTATGAGTAAATGAATTAAATATATTATGTGAAGTAAAAAAATTAGAAAATAAGATTTTATGGCTTGAGAATCCTATATGAGGTATATGCAGATTTTTGATGAGGGTTTTGGTTATTGGTGATGAAATCTATTGAGTTTGGCATTTTAGGATGATTAAATGTATTATTTAGTAAAGTGTAAATAATTAAATAAATTGTTTATAAGCTTAAGAAATATTATTCTTTCAATATCATTATACCGAAATATTGGTATGGATTTTATTGTAGAATTTCTACCTTTTTTATGTCAGGTTTACTATTCACGAGTTACTATACATGAGTAGTTACTATTCACGAGTTACTATTCACGGGTACTATTCACGACAAAGTTGGTTTCTTTTTCTGACCAAATTAGAGTTGATTTATGAATATTACTCTTGAGATTAAAACTATATATTGAATATATTATTTTTATTATCATATATAACATTTTTATAACCCTAATGACGATATTTCTATTTGACTTCAGTGTAAAGATAAGTAGATTTTTGGTATGATCATGACTATGGGTTCTCTTTGGCCAGTAGTACAAAGTTGAATTGTTAACTGTTATGATCATGACCATTGAATTTATAATTGAATATATTTAGCTTAAGTACAAAGGTGTAATGATCAACATGGTTATAATTATTGTTTATATAAATTCTGAAATGATTATATAATTCTTTGAGATATTAAAACATTTGGCTTGTAGTGCAAATATGAACTGTTGATGAATATATTTGGCCTGTAGTGCAAATATGAACTGTTGAGGAATATCTTTGGCCTGTAGTGCAAAGATTATTATTGATGAATATCTTTGGCCCGTAATGCAAAGATGACCTGTTGTTGAATATCTTTGGCCTGTAGTGCAAAGAAGGTCAGTTGATGAATATCTTTGGCCCGTAGTGCAAAGATGAATTTATTAGTATGATTATGAACAGGAACTGTGATTTGGTATAACCATGATCTTTGATGTTTCAGGTAAAGACATGTGATGAAAATTATCTTCGTCCTGGATGCGAAGAGAAATTTAGAATCACAATTATGATTATGAGTTATTCATATGATTGTGGACCAGAACTGTTGATTGATGTTACAGGGATAAAACATTATTGGTGGATTTTTAACATAGAGAAGATAATAGACTTTATGGTCTATTTGACTCTTCTAATGGATTGCTCGTTCCCCTGCAACTATGGTTGAAAATTTTTATCCTCTACCATATGTTCTAAATATCTGGTTTATTATTGATGAAGGCTATTGATAATTTAATTATCTTTAGTCATGATAGTCTTTACTGAGCTAGTCTCACCCTTTTGCTTCACAATTCCTTTCAGGTAATAAGAGTGTAGCTGGGTCGAGCGGGGGTAACAGGGGAATAGAATGGTGGTCATCATTTAGTAGTTATATTTGGTGAATCAACTAGGGTGAGGCGAACCCAACGTTGGAAGGGTGTTTTGCCACTATCATACAAGATGTTTAATGACATACAACCTCGTGTCATCATAAGACAGGATTGTGCTCATCCACTTGCTGAGTATATTTACGAGCACTACCTATATAATCTTGGTGTTTGTTTGAAGTATAATTCTCAATTAGAGACAGTGGAGATAATGATAAGTCAAGAGAAGACTCACCATTGGGAAGAATATGATAGTAATCTTCTCGTTTTTCTTTGGGATATATTGGGTCAACCAAGGATAATTCTGTGGCTATATGATATCTATCGTAACCTAGAAGCATAGCCTCCCATGTACGAAGGTTTCCTTGAGCACTTTCCAAAGATTATAATTTTTAAAACAGTTTTTGACTATACCTTTATGTAAGGTGTCATTGTGATGTGCTATCCAAGGTTGGGATGAGAGTCACAGTTGGTATATATTTATATCCAAATTACAGTATATGTGTTGTTGTATTTTGCACGACAATTGTTGTAATAAAGTTGTAGTTATTTTCTGTACCTTGTATTTGGCGACTCAGAATAGGTTGGATGGAATGGACCTGTTTTGGGGTCGTCACATTTGGTATCAGAGCTTAGGGATATGATTTCTGACAGAGATCGAGAAATAGGACTAGGAGGGGAGAAATGAGTAAATCCTTCACTAGTGTGTCCTACCTAAGCTTAATTGTTGGTTGGTCATAATATACGAATATTATGTGATACGTTAATTTGCTTAATTAACCCTTGTTTTATGGTATTATTTGAGAATGGCAGCTAAGAATGCTAACAATGGAGTGAATGAGACTGTGGGTATACTTATAATCACTAACCATGATAATGTGATGTTAGAAGAAGAAGGAATTAGAGATATCCATGTGGTGAGTGAAGAATTGATAGTTGCACCCGAGATAGTCGCAGAGGTAATTGCTGAGAGTGAGGAAGAAGAGGAAGAAGAAGTACCTGAGGAGAGTTAATTAGAGGTATTATATGATCAAAATGTAGAATTTTAAAATCGTATTCATGAGTTAGAAGAGCAAGCTGAAGAACGACAGGTCGTCATGGAGCAAAAGGATGCAACAATTCAAGCTTGTGTTACCCGATATGTGATGCTTGAACAGAAGCATTCTTTGGCAGAGTATAAGATGATAAAGATGGAATCTGAGCTGAAAGAAGAAAAAACTGAACGAGTGAGAATAAGTGATGCATGGGCAAAAGTCGCACGACACGTGGATATTGTGGGAAGAGATGTCCGATCTAAGAAGGCTAAAATAGATGATATGAATTTCTCTTTTTAAAAGCAATTGGGAGAACCCAACATCGAGTTTTGAAGTACCCTATACATAGCGGTCAACCTGAATTCGATATGGATCGAAGATTGATGATTCAGATCATGAATCAGAGGAGCACGACGAGGCAGTTGAGGGAGGAATATGTCCTATAGAAAAGTATATTCTAACGGTAGTGATGACGCTAAATGCTACCCCAGACAAGTCAAAGCAAGTAGTTCGAGGGATGGCGATTGTCATGACTTCCCAACAAGTGAAGAACCCAAATGAAGTTACCACGGGAGATGAGCAATGGAGAAATCATGATGACCTGGGAGATAGAATCTGAAATGAAAGCAAGGTATTCTCAACTTTTTGAAATACCAGGTACGTAAATTTCGGGGACGAAATTTCATAAGGAGGGGAGATTGGAAGACCCCAAATTTTATGAAATAAAAGTATTCAATTTTTCTTATAATTACTATTCAGTAAATGGTTTAATTGATAAATGTTAAAGATATGGGTGATATATGAATTTTTTTTCAAAATACACAAGTGGTTATAAAATATTCATTGTTGTCGGGGAATATTCGTTTGGTCGTGGAATATTCTTTCTGTCTGGGAATATTCGTACGACGGCGCAGCCATTTGTGGGCCCCATAACGAATAACTGTCGGATGAAGAAAACGACAAAATTTGAGTTTTTATAAATAACGGCGTAGTTGTTACCGTTAATACTGTTGAAATACCCGGTGGTTAAAATACAGTAATACGCGTTGTTGCACAGCAGCACACGGTATTGCACCAATTATTGATTCTTACGTAAGAATGCACTACTCAATAATTGTTACAGTAATTACTGTTCAATATTTTATTTTTGATTCAATAATTGCTGCGTTGATATTTTATATTATTGTTGTTTCAATAATTGTCACTGCACAGTATCTCTATTATCAAATCAATAATTCATATTATTTGAATAATATTATTAGATATCATTATTGACAATGTCTATAAAGCTCTGTCTAAGGAGAGTTTTGGTCACCTAATTGCGCACCAGTAAGGAGAAATTCTTATTAGAAAGCCCCCTCTTTCCTGGGAACTGCCTGGTTGTCAATATTGTGATTCTGTAAAATTATTTGTGAATAATTAATTATTGATTTATATGATGAGGAAAATATTCATTTTATGTGGATATAGATGAAGAAATTTTTTAAAGTGACAATTGTTAAAAATTGATATTTTATCTTTTCTGATAAAATAATATTTTATTATATTACTATAATATAATAATGATGATATTTTTACAATGAATGTGTAATATATGAGTATATGAGGAGGAAGAATATTTTTGTTGCATTAAATGATTAACACATGTTTTGTGTGTCGGTGGACCCTATTTCTTTACTGAAATTTGATTATAGTCTGTAAAATCGTCCGTATGTGGATTTCGGTCAATTTCTGTTTAGAATTTGGAAATACTTTCTTCTGCAAAATTGTAGATAATTGAATTTCCTATAAATATTTGGAAGATTCTAATTTTCTGATAAAAGGGCTATTTATTATGAATTATTGAAGTTCTGAAATTCTGAAATAATTGATTTTTGGAAGTTTTAATTTTTTTTCAAAGAAAACGTTTTTGATGAGTTAAGTGGGTCTAGCATGTGACATTAATGGCTGAATTCATATCTACAAAGGTTGGTGTAGGAAACTTAATAATATATATTAATATTTTATTAAATTTTATGCTTTGGTGTTCTAAGCATTTTCCTATAAATAGGGTGCTTATGTTAGAATTGAAAAACACACCAGAAACTGAAGTTTTCTCTCTATTTCTCTCTCTATATTATCGAGTGTATTCTTGTGAGTATTTTGATATCTTGAGTGTTACTATACAGTGCAAGTTCATTCAGCATTATTCCAGTCAGAAGTACTGCTCTCTTGAGGTAAGGGATTTTAATGGGTTGTTATGTTTTTCATGTTTCGTACTTCTTCCGACCTTCAGAAAATTCTGGAAAAATTTAAAATGATATTTTGATGAGTTTTATTGATTGTGTCCAAAAATGGTTATTTTTGGATGTATATATTAAGAGTTATGAATTTTACGGGAAAAGACTATTTTAAAAGTAACCGCTTATCACTCCTTGTGGTTAACTCCAAAATTGATGAAATTTTTATTAGAAGTATATCTATATAATATCAGTATACTCTGTGAATTTCAGAACTTTTGGATAAAAGTACAATTTATGATAAATGTCTAAATATTCGGTGATTTTGGCCATATGAAAAATAGTAAATGAATTTTAAAAATTCTGAAAAAAATATATGTTCAATATGGGACTACATTCTGATAAATCTCAGAAAAGAAATTTTTTAAGAACTGATTTGGTATTTTTCATGAAAATGGACTAGTTATGAGTAAATGAATTAAATATGTTATGTGAAGTAAGAAAATTAGAAAATAAGATTTTATGGCTTGAGAATCCTATATGAGGTATATGCAGATTTTTGATGAGAGTTTTGGTTATTGGTGAAAAAATCTTATGAGTTTAGCATTTTAGGATGATTAAATGTATTATTTAGTAAAGTGTAAACAATTAAAATAAATTGTTTATAAGCTTAAGAAATATTATTCTTTCAATATCATTATTCCGAAATATTGGTATGAATTTTATTGTGAAATTTCTATATTTTTCATATCGGAGTTACTATTCACGAGTTACTATTCATGAGTTACTATTTACGAGTTACTATTCACGAGTTACTATTCACATATATTATTCACGACAAAGTTGGTTTCTTTTTCTGACCAAATTAGAGTTGATTTATGAATATTACTCTTGAGATTAAAACTATATATTGATTATATTATTTTTATTATCATATATAACATTTTTATAACCCTAATGATGATATTTCTCTTTGACTAGAGTGTAAGGATGAATAGATTTTTGATATGATCATGACTATGGGTTCTCTTTGGCCAGTAGTATAAAGTTAAATTGTTGACTGGTATGATCATGACCATTGAATTTATAATTGAATATTTTTAGCTTAAGTGCAAAGGTGAAATGATCAACATGGTTATAATTATTGTTTATATAAATTCTGAAATGATTATATATTTCTTTGAGATATTAATATATTTGGCCTGTAGTGCAAATATGAACTGTTGATGAATATATTTGGCCTGTAGTGCAAATATGAACTGTTGAGGAATATCTTTGGTCTGTAGTGCAAAGATGAATTGTTGATGAATATCTTTGGCCCGTAGTGCAAAGATGACCTGTTATTGAATATATTTGGCCTGTAGTGCAAAGATGGTCTGTTGATGAATATCTTTGGCCCATAGTGCAAAGATAAATTTATTTGTATGATTATGAACAGGAACTGTGATTTGGTATAACCATGATCTTTGATATTTTAGGTAAAGACATGTGATGAAAATTATCTTCGTCCTGGATGCGAAGAGAAATTTAGAATCACAATTATGATTATGAGTTATTCATATGATTGTGGACCAGAACTATTGATTGATGTTACAGGGATAAAACATTGTTGGTGGATTTTTAACATAGAGAAGATAATAGACTTTATGGTCTATTTGACTCTTCTAATGGATTGCTCGTTCTGCTGCAACTATGGTTGAAATTTTTTATCCTCTACCATATGTTCTAAATCTCTGGTTTATTATTGGTGAAGGCTATTGATAATTTAATTATCTTTAGTCATGATATTCTTTACTAAGCTAGTTGTGCTCACCCTTTTGCTTCACAATTCCTTTCAGGTAATAAGAGTGTAGCTGGGTCGAGCGGGGGTAACAGGAGAATAGAACGGTGGTCATCATTTAGTAGTTATATTTGGTGAATCAACTAGGGTGAGGCGAACCCAACGTTGGAAGGGTGTTTTGCCACTATCATACAAGATGTCTAATGACATACAACCTCGTGTCATCATAAGACAGGATTGTGCTCATCCACTTTCTGAGTATATTTACGAGCACTACCTATATAATCTTGGTGTTTGTTTGAAGTATAATTCTAAATTAGAGACAGTGGAGATAATGATAAGTCAAGAGAATACTCACCATTGGGAAGAATATGATAGTAATCTTCTCGTTTTTCTTTGGGATATATTGGGTCAACCCAGGATAATTCTTTGGCAATATGATATCTATCATAACCTAGAAGCATGGCCTCCCATGTACGAAGGTTTCCTTGAGCACTTTCCAAAGATTCTAATTTCTAAAACAATTTTTGACTATACCTTTATTTAAGGTGTCATTGTGACGTGATATCCAAGGTTGGGATGAGAGTCACAGTTGGTATATATTTGTATCCAAACTTATAGTATATGTGTTGTTGTATTTTGCACGATAATTATTGTAATAAAGTTGTAGTTATTTTCTATATCATGTATTTGGCGACTCAGAATAGTTTGGATGGAATGAACCTGTTTTGGGGTTGTCACAGTATGCACACAAGCCAATCATGTTTGATGATAAAGCATATACTTTGTAACAATCTTATCCATTTGTTAATAAAAAGTATTAATTTATTAAAGGCTTTAAATTATCTGCATGATGCTGTTTTTAATATGTAATAAACCCATAGTTTTAAGCAATGCTTTTATAATAATGATGATGATCATTCTAATGAGATCTAAATTCTTGGAAAGCTTAAAACTCAAATAGTTTCCAATCGTTGGATTACTAAATTGGGGAATAGAGAATCCGGATAGATTGGTACATACGTTGCTTGCTCATTGGATGAGGATGATTGATCTCATGATCATTTGCGAGGAGACACTAAAGAAAGTATGTAGGTGCTTATTAGAGAATAAGTTCACTGAACGTGGATCGCTAAGGAATACCTAATGGAGTTTTACTTGCCTGTCAATAGGAATTCATGTAGTGGTAGTACTACAAGTGATCCTTGGACTTGAGATCATCATAGTATCTTATGTCTGATGAGTTATACTTTGACTTATTCTTTAAGACCCTTAGGGTATATTAAAGGGTATGCTTGGGTATAATAAGTTATACATGGAGATAATGTATGATCAATAAATAATCTACCACTTCTAGTAAAAGAAAAGAAATGTCCTATGTGATTCGATAAATAACAACCCAGTAGTCATTGGCCAAGTCAAAATAAAATTAGAAAGGAGTTTCTAATTTGCATTATTTGGAGTCGTGCATTTAAGAGTCGAAATACATATAATTAAATAAAATAAGACTTGACAGTAATTCCATGTCTTATATTTAATTGGGACAGTGTATGGTGGAAAGATTGAATTGTACGGTAACTATTTACTCAAAGGTTCTTTTATGAGTAATGTTAAAATATATATTATCTGGAAAGTCGTTGATCGCTAGGGAGGCTTATCCCTATTGTAGAATAAATATTATTTATTTAAATAAATTAATAATTTAATTTATTTATTTAAATAAGATTAGAACTATTCTAATTGATTTATTCACAACCAGTTTAATATGGAGAACCTAAAGGGTCACACCATAAAAGGAAGAATAATTATTTATGAAGTTAATGTCATAATCGTAATAATAAGTTAAGTATATTTAATTTAGTCAATGATAATAGAATAAATTAAATAGCTTAATATTTATTATTTAATATTTTAGAAATATTAAATATAAATTAATAAGAAGAGTCTTATTATTATTATTATTATTACTATTATTATTATTATTTAATTCCTAAAGGAGTTTGGAAATTAATTAATAAAAGTACTCTCATATAATCCTAATAAATTAGGAGGCAAATTAATTAAAAGATTTTAATTAATTATTTCTAATGAGATTAGGAGCTTAATTAATTAAAGGATTTTAATTACTTAAAATAAACCTAATTCCTTAATTGTTAAGGAGGATTGCCCACATGTATAAATAAGAGGAGTGTTATTATGGGTGGAGAGGGGTTGTTGACTTTTTCACAACATATGTAATTCCAATAGTTGGAGAGTACGTTCTTTTTCTATAGAGATAGAAAACTAGAGTTTAGTCAAACACCCATCTTCTTGACTCTTTCTTCTTTTTTGGTGGATCACCTCTAGAGGCCAAACACTTGGGTGGCTAATGTTGATCAAAGGAAGGAACCAAACCCGATGGATTAAAGTTGAACGCAAAAGGATTTGGAGGTGAACTTGTACCTGAGGAAGCTTGAATCTTCAAGGGTATGATTCTTATTCTTTATCTTTTCGTTAAATTAATAATTGCGCATAAAGGATGATCCGGATATATGATTTGTAAAATTTTAAACTCTTATTTTTACACGTTTTCGCTTATTTTGTGTAATTTGATTGCATTCATGAATATTACAAATCGAACAGTGGTATCAGAGCCAAACCTTTATACGAATTATTAATTATTTTAATTTGATATGTATTTTGATATGTATTTAGAACAATTTAATTGGGCATAATTTTGTTATATAAAAGTTATTTTTAAAAAAAAAACCATTTGCGGAACCTGTTTTTTGAAAACGGCACTGTAATCGCATGTATGAGTTGCGCTCGCTGGCTTTATTTGGAGGCACACGTGAATCACTAAGTTATTAACAAGCCTGCATAGGCGAATTGGCTTCAAATGTGATATCATTCACTTTTATGATTACAGGATCATAATTCATGTTATGTTATGTTAATAGTTTTTTTTTAAGAATTCTTGAAATCATGTTATGTAATCATATCAACAGGATTTTGAATACTTGACTTCGCAATATATATATGGTATATATATATATATATAAACCGTACGATTTTATTATATTATTATTATTATTATTATTATTATTATTATTATTATATATATATATATATATATATATATAATATTCTCAATTATTTTATAGCTAAAATAAAAAGTTTTTTTTAATCTTAAAATAAAAGGTTTATTTTAATATTAAAATAAAAGAGTTTATTTTAATTTTAAAATTAAATTTATGCTAACTAATTAGAGTTGGAATTGGATTCCATGATAACTAATTGGAGTTGAAATTAGATTCCATGTTTCCTTAAATAAAGGAGTTTATTTAGATATGGAATAAGATTTCATGTTATTCAAAATAAAAGAGTTTATTTGTGAATAGGAAAGAGAATCCGTATTTCTTTAAATAAAGAAGTTTATTTAGATATGGAATAAGATTTCATGTTATTCAAAATAAAATAGTTTATTTGTGAATAGGAAAGAGAATCTGTATTTCCTTAAATAAAGGAGTTTATTTAGATAGGAAATAAGATTTCATATTATTCAAAATAAAGGAGTTTATTTATGAATAGGAATAAAAATCCGTGTTTCCTTTAATAAAGGATTTTTTTTACTTGGAATTGGATTCCATAATTAATTAAAATAAAGGAGTTTATTTTGATTAAAGATTTTGATTAAAATAAAATAGTTTTTTTTATTCAAAATTGGATAAATTAAAATAAAAGAGGTTTATTTTGATTTAAATTTGGATTAAAATAAAAGAGTTTATTTTGATTCAAAATTAGATTTTATACTAACTAAATTTGCCCATTAAATGATATCAATATATATATTGAATGTTTATTATTCATTTGATGAATGTTATTTATTGATGCATATGGTGATGTGTATGATAGTAAATGGGATTGATTATGAACTATTGACCAATGCGATTGAATTTTATTTTAGTTGGATGCATGAATGTATGAGTTTTATTAAATAGGGTATGCGTACCTCGTCTTCTCTAATTTTTTTAATATAAATTCTATCTTCCTCCTATGTACTTCTCCTTGACTGCTGATCAAGGTTTCTATTTATTTTAAATAGTTTTGTAATAGGAATAGTTAGAATTAATTTTGAAGAATTGGAGATCAATGATCAAGGAGAGCTTGAAGACCTGTTTGTAATGGAGCCCGATTTTAAATGTAATTGTTATATTTAAATATTAATTCTTGCACCTCTAGGGTTTGACCTTTTGGTTCACTTGGTGCTTTAGTGAACCAAACTAGAATAAAAGTCCATAATCAATCCGGGTAGAATATAGTATTCTATATGTGCATGCTGAACCAGTTCCCTCGAGGTTGTGTAAACCCGGGAACCTGCAAAATGCAGATCGACATCAGAATCCTTTATTCCTCATCAATAGTAAAGAAGGAAGATTAAGATATAAACTTTATACCTCGTTGGCATGTAAATACATCAAGGGATATCTACTTAAATTGTAAGACCCCAACTTTTATAAATAAAGATGAATTTTCCATAAATATCATTTTTGAATATTATGGAGTTAATTTGATATAATGTTATAGTTGTGGGTAATATTTATAAATTTTACAAAGTACGCAAGTTGTTATATAATATTCGATTGGTCGGGGGAATATTCGTTTTAACAGGAAATATTCGTACAACGGCACAATCATTGGTGGACCCCACAACAGAATTATTGTCGGATTGAGAAAACGACAAAAATATTTTATTAAAAATAACGGCGGAAGTTTTACCATTGATACTGTTGAACTACTCGGTAGTAAAAGTACAGTAATACGTGTGGTTGCATAGTAGCACACGACATTGATTATTAATGCTTATGTGAGAAGTCACTCAGTTTGATTCAATTATTGTCAGTTAATAATATGAATTATTTAGCGATAATGAAGTTTTGTTTTATTCGTATTATTAACGTAATTAAACAGAAATATATTTTTATATAAAACAGAATACTTTATTAAAGTTATTTTATAAATAGAATATATTATATTTTATTTAAAAGATTTTTCTTTAAATATGGACCGTCAGATTAAAGTAATCAATCTGGACCGTTCATGGATTAGTTACTATGCATTTTATTTTTCTATAAATAGCAGCTCATTCCTTCATTATTTCTTACGAATTCACTGAACTCTAGAGAGAGAAACTATAGAGAGAGAGAAGAAAAGTATTTTGCTACTTAACTACTTCCTTATTTAAGTTATTCTTTAAAACGGTAAGGGGTGTTATTCTTTCTTTTTCATGAAGAGAACTGTTGTTATTCCATTTCTTATTATTTTGTTGGAATAACCTGTATACGCGGTTTACCCTATACTTGGTGACATTCTTCTATTATCCTGTTGGAACATCCTGTCTGTGTGTTTTACACCAGACCTGGTTCCGTCTTTATTATTATTCTGTTGGAACATCCTGTTTGTGTGTTTTACACCAGACCTGGTTCCGTCTTTATTATTATTCTGTTGGAATATCCTGTCTGTGCATTTTACGCCGGACCTGGTTCCATTATTTATTATTCTATTGGAATAACCTGTCTGTGCGGTCTATCGCATGCATGGTGATTTCTTTTGTTATTTAATTCTTTATTATACTTAGTTTGTTAAGTTTTGACTTCTATACTCCATGAAATTTATGAAATATCCTTGATAATTGCGTTTCATCCAGTATCTTTTCATGAAAATATTCTTCCAAGCATTCTTGAATTTTACTCCACAAAGCAGTATCATGTTGACAATTTGGACGTTGTTAAATCTTGGATAAATTAATTCTTGAACTTATTTTATTGAATTCTTATATCATTGTCCTCATCCTCATGTTTATAAAATATTGAAAGTCATCTGTGGCATGTAGTGCATAAATAGATTTGTTATGATTATGACCAGAGATTATTCGGTATAATCATGACCGTAATGTTACAAATGATGTGATAAAAGTCCTCATTGGCCCGTAGTGTATTGATGGACAATTGTTGGCATGATCATGACCATTAATGAATACACGAATATCCTTGGCCGTAGTGCAGGGGTGATTCGATGATGTGGATTATTTTATTAAGCTGAGTCCTAGCGATAACAGTGTTGAAAAACCTTTTAAATCATAGAAGATAGTAGATTTTATTTTCTACTTGACTCTTTTAATGGATTGCTTATTCCGCTGCAGTTAAACTTGATGTTCGTTATATTTTATCAGTTTAACACTGTTGATGGCTAATGATAATTTATTCTGCATTATCTTAGTCATAATATTTTTTACTGGACTAGTTGAGCTCACCCTTTCTTTCACTGTTCTCTTCAGGAAATGAGAATATAGTTGGGACAAGTCGGAGAACGGAGTGATGGACCAGATGATAGTATTAGTAGTCCTCACTATTCTATTAAATAGTGTGACAATAATTGTAATGAGGACTCCTTTTGAGTTTGTATAGTCTCTAGTAGACAATTATTGTATTCAAACTCATAGTTATGTTTTGTCGTATTGTGCACGACAGTTGTATTAGTAAGTTATATTTGTATTCTGTACCATGTATCTGACGACCCAAGATGGGTGATGTATACGTAATTTTGGGGGCGTCACATAAATCACCCAGAAGCTCTGGGTTTGCCACCTGAATACTCTGGAGGTCCCTACGGGGAACATGCACAGTAGGAGCGGGGTCCGCAACCGGAACATCCTCCTCCTCATCCTCGACATCCGGTACATCAACCCGGACTAGACGTATCACCTCCTCCACCAACCGACGGGGCTATCTAACGGAACGGGGTCGAGGTACTTCAGAAGCCCTCCTCCGTACACCAGAAGTGGTCATGCGGGAACTACTCGGCTGATCCAGATCCATAATACCTGGCAACAAGTCTCCAAATCACCTCAGAAGGGGTGTGGTATCTTCTAACCTGGAGCTTTTCAAAATACATTTAACGACTACATGAATGCATGCATTATTTTAATATACGTCTACAGTAGAGTTAAATATGCATGACTAATCAATGCCTACGTTTTGGAAAGTTTTGCCATAGTTTCCTCTATAAATAGGACTATCCACATGCACATAGGCATGACTAGGTGGTCATTCAGTAGCACACCTGTCCACAGTCATATAAATACTATTTGCATTAAAAAATCAAAGTCATCAATCCATAAGGGTAGCCTAATTACCAGGATTACTTTGCTTTTTCACATTTGCTCATTTGTCCTCAAATAGGATAAGAAATAGCAGAAAAAAGTGCCAATTTGACTATTTCAAAAGTTAAATTTTTTCACATCATTATGTTCAGCATGGTTTAATACTGACATTTACTATGTTGAATATTTTTTATTAAGTCATTTGAGCATATATAATCAATACTATGTGCTTAGATGTATTTCATATGATAAGTCATTTTCCAACGGATAAAAACTGGAAAAGAGTACATGCATACGTTACCAGGACAGTGTAGAACACTTGTACGGTGACTGTGACAACCGAGATTTTGTAATTAATTTTAATATTTATTGGATTAAATAAATATTTTTTGATGAATTAATTATTAGAATAAATAATTAATTGATGCAATTATGATAGATTAATTTAATTATATGTGTTACATTTATTAAATTAATGTGGAGAATTTTTTATTATCAAAGTATGTGATTATGTGAGCTTATTGTATTAGAAAAAATATTTAATAAGCCTATTGGTATTTTAATTAATTTAATTATTAATTAGAGAGTTAATAATTTGACATTATTTATTAATAAAAAATTTAATTATGTGACTATGTGAATTTATGAGAAATTATTATATTTTATTTAAAATAAATTAAATAAAATATTAGATTTATTTTATAAGGAGTGTGACATTTTTTTAAACTATATGATAAAATAGTTATTAAATTAAATGGAATTAAGTTTTTTAAAACTAGCCAAACATGGCCTTAGTGGGAGTTATCAGTAGTTACCCATGACTGGGTTAACTGACCTTTATGCGCATCAGTTTCTTTTTTCCTTTATTATATTACGTATTCTTTTCTTCTTCATTTTCTAAGTCTGGCAAAAACAGAGAGGAGAAAGAGAGGGAGAGAGTTTGAAAGTTCAAAGAGTGTTAAGAAATTTGTGAGAGTTAAGAAGAAATTGGGAAAAGTTTCAATCCTTCTAATCTACGCTTGGGTAACCTCTTCAACCCAATTCCTATTTTACGTCTTTTAAAGTTTTATAAAAATGGCTTTCATATATTTTGTAAATCTCTGTAGTTAGAGATTGTGTTGTTATATAGTTATATGTATTAATTCGAGTAGTAAAGAATATTTTATATATATATATATATATATATATATATATATATATATATATATATGTATATTGCATGATTCCATATCATAACTTTCATAATACGATGACTTATTATTTAAAAATTTACAGAGTTTGGGTTTTGGCCTTATGGCCCTTATACGTAATTTTAGTGTGTCAAACATAAATGTTTTCGTAAAATTTACACTCGTATATTATTATGCATGTTGATACGAAGAGACCAAAGTTTAAATGAACGGATTCGGTGTTATAACGAATCCGTAGTGTCAATTTTTATGTTTTTTGTTCAAAACCTTCAAGAACATCAAGAACAGTACAATTTGCATAATTTAATTTTGTGATTATGTGTTTTAATGGGTTAAAATCACTCTATAAATGTTGGATAATGATTATGTATAAATTCTAGCATGTGGGTATATTGAATTTGGTGAATTTAGTGTTTATGTAATGTTTATTTCGCTGAATTATGTGTTCTTCGCGAACTGGAAATTTAGAATCTGGAGTGTCGCGCCGCGGCGCCAACTCCAGGCCTAAGACTCGCGCTGCAGCGCCACGGCGCCGCAGCGCCAAACCCAGTGCATCAGTGGCACCGCAGCGCCACTTAGCAGATTGGCCAGAAATGAGTTTTTAAAATGTTTAAGTCTAGTAATGTGTTATTAACTTAGTCTATTGATCATAAAATCTTGTTAGACGTATAATGAGGTGTTAAAAATAAATTCTTAACACGTTCATAACACAATTACGTGTGAATTGAATGATCGAATGCATAGTTAGCTTATTGTTCGTGAAATCTAATTTTTGACAATAAGTATAGTAGTTGACTAAGTATAGACATGAATTCGAGTTAGACAAATGAATAAACTTATGATGTTTAGTACGTTGTAATTGACTGGTATTGTGAACGTAATTGATATGTAGGAGTTAAATCAAAGAACGACTTTAGTTAAAGTGTAATCTACGCACGAGGCAAGTATCCTAATCCTACTTGTTATCATTATTCAAGTTTGTAAATTGCTTCAAGCAATTCTTGTCATTATTAAATCAAGTTTGATTTGTTATATTAAAGATTAATTATCTTTTCAGAGTATGAATCTGTTATACAATACTTGTTATATTGCATATATCTTGAGATTGTTATTCAATTTAAATACCATTTATTGTTGAACCTTGTTAGACTAACGAACCCTTATTGATTCGACTAATCCATAGTTGATGAACGTTCTAAATTTTAGAACCCTTATTGATTTATCCAAACCAAACTTCCTTTGGTGCGGACTCTAACGTCAGACTGAGATGAACGACCCTGTAAAGGGATTACTTATGCGTTAGCGTTAAGTTATTGTGCACAGTATGGTACTAATGGCTGATCCCCCTAAGTATGAGAAGAAGAGTCCATAGTCTTATAACTGTTAAATGTTTCAAGTATAATCCTTGATAACCTAGGACATAGTTTAAGGTCTTATGACCCTCAGAATTCTGTTGATTCTTGGTAATCATTTTTGGTTCAAAAGTTGAGCTTCATTTCAGAATTCTTCGATTCACTCGCATGTTATTATATTGTTATTTCATTTTTATACTTGTGGGCAATTGTACTCACTCTTGCGTAATAATAACATTGCAGTTAAGAATGAAAGAACCGACGAGCCTTCTTCTATCAAAGGCAAGGGCAAAGCTATTAAGTGATGAAGACGTGTTATTAAATTTTAAGAATGTTATTGTTAAGACTTGATGTTGTTTAAGACTTATTATTTGTTTATGTTTCCACACAGATATTTAAGGTTAGTATGACCTGAGATTGTATTTATTATTATTCAGATGTTGTAAGGATTTATTTATATCTATTGCATGGTTTACTTTTTTTATGCGTAGATAGATATATGATTTTTGAATAGTGAACACCAAATCATGTGGAAATTGAAGTACTGGATTTTGGGGTGTCACAGTGACAGAATTTGCAGAAAGGCGTCCGAACTCAGGAGATCTAAAGAAGAGCTCTCAGATTTCCTTCGTGGCGCAACTTGAAAATGAATTATGAAAGCAACCTGCAGGCATTTAGTAGCCACAGCTGGCCGTAGGTCCACCTGTGACTGCTGTAGGTGTACCTGCGGCACCCCTATATGGGTCCCACCCCTCTGACTCGGTCCAGTTCGAGTTGCAAAGGAGTTCTCACAAGCTGAAAAGGCCAAATCAGGGATAAAAACACTACGCGATTGAGCGGAATAGCCTGAAATCATGGTTTTTCTGGGCCAAATTGTGACTTTCATATCATGCATTAGTATTCGCCCGAGCACAGGGTATACTATACCGATGATCCCCATCGCTACAAGTCATATTCGGTAATACCGCACAGAGGTCCAATGCCGTAAATTCAGGGTCGTTGCCCTAATCACCATCAAAGAGATCCCCGGCGAGGGTTACAACGTATATTCCGCTGATACACATCAGCGATGATCCCCGGCGGGGGTTACAATGCATGTTCCGCTGATACACATCAGTGATGAACAAGCAGATCCCCGGCGGAGGTTACAACGCATATTCCACTGATACACACATCAGCGATGATCCAAAAGATCCCCGGCGGGGTTATAACACATACTTTTCATTGGTGCACATGTCAACGATGGTCAAGCAGGCTTGACGTCAGTTCAGCCATTGGCAGGTCAACCCAGCGTCGCATCGAAAACCATCCGATGAGTTCATCAGCTGATGCACACATCAATAAAGGTCAAGCAGCCTTGACAATCATCCCAGTAGGGAGTTCATCCTTTGATATACACGTCAGCAGAGGATCAAATGGATCCCCGACGGGGGTTACAACGTGTGGTCAACCTTTAGTTCACACGTCAACGAAGGTCGGGCAG